>CM061920.1:289623251-289788912 GCA_031002005.1 Vandiemenella viatica
GAAATTTTGTGATAAAATATTGATTTATGTCATTTCGTTAAGAAAGTTATGTTCGTGTAAATGCATTTGATATAACTGAAGAATATGTTAAATGTTCTTTAATACCTTACTTGTCATTATTCATCTCCATCAACGCCTTCTTCTTCATCATCATCATCTTCCACTTCTTCGCTGCTCTCGTTCTGTCGTTGAATCTTCGTTGAGGTTGATTATAAGAGGCTCGATTACATTATCTCGGACCACTTCCTTTTCGAAATCTTCTGTTTGCAGTTTTTTCGGTGTGGTAAACACATTTCTGCCACTGTTCGACGGTGACGTTTTCCAAGGCTTTATGCAACAAACGTTCGACATCGGCGATTTTGAAAGTGTTGTTTTTCTCCGCCACTTCTCTTTTGACTTGGGCCCAAATGAGCTCTATCGGATTGTACTGGCAATGATAAGGGGGTAATCGGACTACTTCATGTCCTCTTTCGTTTGCAAGTACATCCAACTCATACACCGGTTCTTCTTTATTCATGCGAACCTTCTCCAGCATCTCAGCTCTAGTCTCCGTAGGCAAAAACGAAATTTTCTTTTCTGTTAGCCAAGCAGCTATATCAGCTTTCGGCGATTTGGTTGTTGGAGCTCGGTTTATCACTGCCGAATGATATTGGCGTTGTCCATGACGATGATAGAACCTTCCTCCAAAAAATTCAAAAATCTGTTGAGAAACCAATCTTTAAACGTCGTTGTATTCATTTCTGAGTGATAATCTTCAGATTTGTTGGTTTTGCTGCATCTGTAGACCAACTTACTTTCCTGGAGAAAGCCTGTCTTTGCTGAACCCGCATGCAAAACAATTAGCCTTGCCCCTTTTCCGACAGGTACCTTTAAGCCCCCACTTTGATTTGAATTCTGCCAGATATTTTTTAAAGAATGGTTCTGAGTTACCCAAGTTTCATCTAAGTAAAAAATGGGTCGCGTGTCACCTGAGCTACGAAGGGAGCTCATTTTCCTCAAAAATTTGACTCTTGAGGACACTAAGTCGTTTCGCTCAAGCAAAAATCGCCTACCATCATTCTGACGCCTGTATTTAAACCCTATATTGTTCAATATGCGTCTTACAGATCGTGCAGATCCTGTAAAATTTATCTTCTCTTTTAATATTTTTCTTAATTTTTCTGAGGTAGGGTACTCACCACGGTCGTAAAATTCGTGTACTGTTCTCCTGACAATGTCCCTGTCAAAGTCGTTAAGCTTTGTTATAGTGCTGTGTTGTTTCACATTTTTCTTTGGAGAAACAAACGTAGGCGATTTTCCCTCACGACACACTCGCTGGACAGTTCTCAAACTGACACCACAAGCTTCCGCGCAAATAGCCTGTACATTCCCTAAATTTCTTCGCAATATGGTTGTTTTTTGCGGTAACAAATCACTACAGTTTTTTATTTCATTAACATCAAGTACGTCCATATTTTTCAAGTCTTTTCTTACCAGCGTACATGAAGACAAAATTTCACCATCATTGTCCACAAGAAGTTTGAAATATTTATACTAACTGTGAATGATAGATTTACTCTGCCGGCGAAACTCTTGTTGTCTTCTTCAGCCGCGGTGGTTCTGCTGTCGATGACGTGCGTCTTGTAGGAGTCGTTATTCCGGAAACACCTGGAGTAGGAGAATAAGTCTCTTCCTGAGTATCCATTTTTAGTAGCACGATTCTCTTGCTAAATTACCGTAATTATAATTTACTGCAGTTTTTGTTCGGTAAAATTAGGACACTAAATTACTGTAATTAATAAATAACTAAAACGAATTATTTAAATCGCAAAACGCTAAAATCAAAATATTCTCTCTCGAGCAAGCTCACCCTCACACTGACACACTTTCTAACTCCGATTCACAGGTTCACACATTTTTTGTGTGTTGAAAGGGAGGTGGAAGGATTGGGGTGGGCTGCCGCTTGGACTAGGCAACACAGGCCGCACAGCGTTGCAATTTTCAGGTGATAGAAAGAGAGCGCATCGCGAGTTTGTCCCCAAGTACGGCAACAGCGCGTTAACACTGACCCGCCAATTCGTCTGTCCAGAGCTATAATATTTGCTATAATATTTGCTATGAGAAATGTTAACCTTTGTTTGATTAAATGTGCTTCAAGGGCTACCAGCACAGCTGTCATGAACTACACGTTTGTGTTCCAGTGTGGACCCATATGGGCTGGTGGGCCAATGGCTTGGAGACGCGTTGAACCCGAGCGTGTACACATACGAAGTGGCGCCCGTGTTTACGCTGATGGAAGAGGCAGTGCTACACGAGATGAGGAGGCTGGTAGGCTTCCCTGCTGGCCGTGGTGACGGCATCTTCTGTCCTGGAGGCTCCATCGCCAACGGATACGCCATCAGCTGTGCGCGTTACCGCAAGGTCCCGAATGTAAAGGTCGGTTATTGGCTCCTCCATGTTTACATAGTCTTGAATCGATTGTTTAAACTTTCTGAATTTGTGACTTGGTTGGCATGTATTTTTCACAATAGGTTGTTTTTAGAGAATTAGTACTAGTTTGCTCGCTGCATAACCTTTCGATCATGAATGAATTTAAGTTTTGCGTTATCTGCGTCTGCGGCAGAACATTATTCGGCTGTTTATCTGTACGGTACAGACGTTTCGTTAAGATCACTACGGCCAATCTGAGTATTTACGACCTTCCCTAGTGTTAAAAAGTGGGGTTCCCTTATTTCTTAAATTTATAGCAATTTATTTTCAAACCCAAATACCTCATTTGAAAGCTTAAACATCGTTCTATTTTACAATGTAATCGCAATTTTGATCCAAGCATTTTTTGAGACACTCCTCCACTTGTAGCCCGTATCATAAAATTCCGCCGCCTAACCGTCGAGATAGCGATTCACACCTTCGACTTCGTCGTCAGTGTTGAAGCGTTTAGCGTTGTCAAAGAGTTCCTTCAAATTTTTGAAACAAGTAACAATCGATAAGTCCTAGGTCCAGACTGCGGGGGACGGGGCATTATAGTCCATCCACATTGTTTCAGCAGATCTTGGCTTTGACGAGAAATCTGGGGTCGAGCGTTATCGTGAAGCAGCATGACACCATTGGCCAACATTCTCTCCGGCGATTTTGGAAGGCCGTCCGAGTTTTCTTATCGTGTCGCAATACTTGTCAGTTCGTCATTCCAGTTGGTATGAAAACTATTGACAATATCCCATTCCGGTTCAAAAAAACTAGCCCAGACCGAAAGTTTAAACAAACGTAGTCTTGGTGGCAAAATTGAATGGCGTCACTCGCGTGTTTTGTTTCCGGAATAAACTGAGACGCTAAAGTTTCATCGTCCAGGGGCGGATCCAGGATTTTGGTTTGGGGGGGGGGGGGCTCGAGTCTCAGGAGCCCCTTAGACGACGGTAGAGCTAAAAAAAAAAGGCTCGTGGGCCCTCTAATAAACTGCTTGAGGGCCCCTAGAGGTGCGCTTAGGGGCCCCCTGAGCGTGAGGGCCCCGGTGCACTGCACCGCCTAGCCCCATAGTAGCTACACCCCTGCTTTATAGCCTCCTTGGGCCTCAAATCCGTAGAGCTAAAAAAAAAAAAATTACGATGTTGGGGGTGGACTAGATACTTTTTGGGGGGGGGGCCTTGAGCCCCCTAGCCCTTCCCTCCCTGGATCCACCCCGTCATCGTCAGCAACAATCCAATATCAGAATTCCTTGCCTCCATTGCTGAAGAAAATAGCCAGGAACAGTAGATGCTTTTCTGCTCCTGATTTTTTTGTGCACATTTGCAGGAGCTTCTGTGCACATATATTCATATAATCCAACTTTTCAGTCAATGTCTTCTGAATTGTGGTAGGAGAAACCTCGGGAACAGTGATCCTACAGTCTTGGAACAATATTATCTCAACCTTTTCGATCGTCTCATCTGAAATCGGAGGTCTTCCCCTCCGTTATAATCATGAACAGGGGCGTAGCTACTAGGCGGTGCAGTGCACCAGGGGCCCCTGCCCCCAGCAACACACAGCAAAGAAAAGGACATCTATCTGGCCTGAAGGCCCAAAATAAATTTTTTGCACCAGGACACTTGTTGACCTAGCTACACCACTGATCTTGAATGTCCGTAAGATCACCCGTAAACTCCCTACACCAGATATTTTGTTTAGTGAAATATCTGCCCATAGAATGCCTACATGTGAAATAAACAGTGTGAACGGTTAATGTTCTGGCTTCGCATTTGGGAGGACGCGGGTTCGAATCCCCGTCCAGGCATCCAGATTTGGGTTTCCACAAATCATTCCAGGCGAATGCTGGGATGCTTCCTTCAAAAAGGTCATGGCTGAATTCCTTCACGTTCATTGTCCCCAGTCTCATCCCGCCTCTAATGACCTTAGCTGTCGATGAGGCATAAAACCATAAGAAAAAAATATATACTTGTAAAATAAGATGGAGGGATGGGAAACATGCATTTTCTAATGGTTTTAATGGCCACAATTGTTTATAATTTCTGATTTTCTAATGTTAAAAACTTATCCTCTACTAATATGCTATATACCTAATATGCTTTTTGTAATGAAATTTAGATTTTAACACCTCGATCCCAATTGCCCATAATTGTATGTTAAATCTTACCCTGTCTCTCTTAACATAGTTTCTGGTGGCACCATTTCTCTATGGAGCTCTCATGAATGCATCCTCAGCTATTGAATATTGGTAGCATTAGGTACATGGAATGAAATAAACGTCCATAATCACAAACTGGCACTAGATTACAGGTGTATAATAGTGTGAAAATTTCCTGTTGGTAAGGGAATTTGGAAAATAGAAATGAACAATTTACTGGAAAAGATGAAGCAATTTACCCTTAAGGTTCATAAAAGGGAAAAAGTATGTAGGTGGCAAGTTTGAACTTAAAGAAATGGGAGTGTGTGTAGTGAAACTATGACGGGGCCTTTTTTTTTGTCATTAAATTCCTTGTTTATATTACCTATTGCCCTACAGATTTCTCACTATTATGCTATCCTCTTACAAACCTTGACTTCTCACTTGTTATAGATTGTCTGCTTATTTTTTTCTGACTAAATATTTCTGGCCTATTTTCTTTGTACTTTTTTATTTCCATTTATTCTATTGTACTTTTTCAAATTCATAATGCTAAATATAAAATACTGTTTGATAACTGACCATAATTTTTATAGTGGTCTGTATTAGCGACAAAATTAGGACAAATCAGTTGTTGGTAAAATCTATGAAAATGATTTAGTATATAATGTATTTCTACATTTCATGGTTATCCAGTACTTTCAATACTGTTCAACTAGGACAGACACGAATTTAAGTTTTTGCTTTTAAGTAATGAAGAAATTAAATTGCCACACAAAGTACCTCATTTGTATAGAAATGTAGCAGCTCCGTACTTAACAAAATGGTATAAACCTGTTAAGACTATTGCAAGGGGGAGAGGGTTGCAAAGAATCCAAAAAAGTATTATAAACTGAAATTTGCCATTGCACAAAATATTTTTTGTCAAAGGTAAATTTTCATTACAGCAGTTAAAGTATGTTTTCTAAAATTTGTAAATGTTTGATTTTTAGGAAAAAGGGCTGCATGGATTGCCTAGAATGGTACTCTTTACTTCTGAAGATGCACACTACTCGATTAAAAAACTGGCTTCATTTCTTGGCTTAGGTTCAGACAATGTGTACCTCATAAATTCTGATGAAAAGGGGAAAATGGATGTGCATCATTTAGAGCAAGAAATACAAAGAGCTGAAAGTGAAGGAGCACTCCCTTTCATGGTTTCAGCAACTGCTGGTTGGTATAATTTTGACATTTTCATTGCACAACTGATGACTAATGTACATGAACAAGCCTACTAATATTGATAAATAAATAAGCCTACTAATGTTACTAATAAGCCTACTAATGTTGAAATGGTGATGGAAGAGTAATGGATGTAGTGCAATACTTTCTTTTGATTTATAATGGACAATACCAGGAATCTTCCAGACACTGACAAATTTGTCTTTATTATATTGCCTTTGATATTGATTTTTATTTCCTTAGTTATAACTGGAATATTGATAGTCTATACAAAATGTTGGAATTTTGTTATTCTTAATAACAAATTAACAAACACAAACTATAAAATCTTAATTTTCTATGAAGCTGAAATAATTGTAAAATTATTTTTGTGAAATATTTTAATGAAAATACATTGATATTAATTACAATGAAACACTGAAATTTTCTGCAAAGTTCAAACACATTTTTCATTCTTAAAGGGGAGATCTAACAAGTTAAAGCATGTGTTGGATTTCTAAAAATGGTGTGATTTTCAAATGCAGTGACAGATCTGGGGAAGGGGTAGGGGGGATGGGCAAACTGGGGCACTTTACTCGGGCAGTGGCAAATTTGTCACAATGTGAGCAGCAAAATACTGTGCAGCAATCTGTTTTGCCCTAACTGGGAAAATTTCTAGATCTGCCACTGCTCAAACAGTTCTAATCAAAGTGCAAACTAAATTGTTTTTGTATCACTGTAGAATTTGCTTCACACTAAAAGTTGGTTTCACCTTTAAAGTGAAAAATTTTGCCAAGCCTGTTTTCAGATAAAAATCTACTTGGTAGAGTGCACAATGTGTCTAATATGACTGAAAATTGTTTCAAACTATTTTCTGTATACTGAGAAGCCTGTGAAATACATTGGACAAGGTTTGTTTAGTATCGTAAACCAGTTGTACCAGATATTAGCTGAAGTTTCAAAACTAGTGAAAAGTTAATTGCCAATTGTCTGACATATAAACCATTTAGCAGCCCAAACTGTAAATCCATTTAATATTAACTACTGGAATATTGTGGACAAATTTTTAAAACATTCTTAGTTGTATTTTTATTAACAATTAAACTATTATTACAGGGACAACTGTACTTGGAGCTTTTGATCCCATCCCAGAGATTGCAGACATCTGCAAGAAATATGATCTGTGGTTACATGTAGATGCGGCATGGGGTGGTGGTGCTCTCTTATCCCGGAAGCACAAATACTTGCTAAAAGGAATAGAACAGTAAGTATTCTAGAACCTGAAAAAAGTGTTTTTGAAAAATTTTTAGTGTGATGTTACAGATAAGAGAACTGAGATACTAAAATGTGTGCTAATGGTGGCAAAAGTTTTTTTGTAAAGTCTGTTGTCGATGAGAATTTCTAAAAGACTGTAAAGTCAAATCCACAAAAAAAAAAGGTAAAAGGTTACACATTTGACAAAGCTGGAGGAAGAGAATGCTAGGGAATTTAAGAAGTCCAGAAAAACTTATACAGAGGAATGTAACTTATTTGGCAGAGTGGAAGTTTCCCATGCATAGGAACAATTGTTAACTTCATCAAAGTCTGTCCAAGTTTTTGCTTCCTTCCCTACCTTGATCTAAGGCTCTCCACTTTGGGCTTCCTGTCACATCTCTTCACCATAACTGTTTCCCCATTTCATTGTCTGTAGTAATGCATCAATCTACATTACCTAAGAAGGATCTTGCTCTAAATTTGACCAGAATTATTTCAATACAATTTGGTTTTGTGTTTCAAAAAGTAGATTTTTAAAATGAGCCTTTATGACTTATCTTTTCAAAATTTAGTCCTAAACAAAAATTATCCTTTATATACTTGTAACATATTTGTGCATCAATTACCATTTACAGCAGCCTGTGAATAATTTATCTAAAAAAAGATATATCTATAATTTTTTATAGCCGTAAATTTGTAGTTTTTAATTGAATTGCGTATTCTGTAAGAGCTTGATATATGCAGTTGCAAAGATAATAGTATCAAAACAGGTTAACAAGCAAAAATATTTTTATACAAAAATTCTAACAATATTAAAGCAGCGTGAACAATTTTTTTAAGCTACTTGCAAATCTGATTGATTCTTGTGAACATCTTTATTTCAATGTGAAATGCTGGATAATTTCACTCTAAAAAAATATTCTGTGTATAAAAATGTTTTATTTCTTGTTTGATTGAACAATTTTTTTTAACTTCACAGGGCTGACTCTGTTACATGGAACCCACATAAGCTCCTCGCAGCTCCGCAGCAATGTTCAACTCTTCTCCTTCGTCATGAGAATGTACTCGCAGAATGCCACTCTGCTCATGCCCAATACCTATTCCAGAAAGACAAATTTTATGATACAACTTATGACACAGGTGACAAGCACATACAATGTGGCAGACGGGCTGATGTCCTAAAATTCTGGTTCATGTGGAAAGCCAAGGTAACTATTTTCTTACCGTACAACATACCTTTTAAAACTTTTTTGGTTTTCAGGAGGTGCAATTTAGTTCTAAAACATTGATGCAATTATTGCACAATTACTGTGAATGCTACATTTAGGGTCTGTTTTACTGGTTGGAAAATTTCTTATATAACAGTAGCATCACTGGAATGTGGCAGTCTGGAGAGAATCGTTCATTGTTGAAAATGTCAGAAGTTTGTAGGAGACAGGCCAATTGAAAAGAGTTGAGGAATTATTGCAAATTTACTGACTGAATGATCAGGTGTTTTATTTTAATGGTAAAGCTTAAATTCAGATTGTGGCTGTTTCTGGAAGGCCGGTAGAACTTTTGAAAACTTTTTACACTATTTGCAAATTTGTTTATGAACATTTTTACTTCAGTGTGAGAGCAGTCATATCCTGGATCCTTTCACTATACAAAACATCTATAAATCCCTGATGTGTCTAACCGACAAGTGAGTTTTTAGATTTGCTGCACATGTGCATTCTTGTTGTGGCTGTATTAACTGGTTTTAGTGTATGGAACACTGATTTTGTCCACTACTGGTATAGTGACAGGCAAAGGTTCCTTTTGCCAATTTGAGTAATGTTTTCAATTTTGAATTGTTGCACACATTTTGAATCTTATGTCTTTATATACTGACAATGTCATAATTTGCCACAAATAGAGAACTAAATGTTCTTGGAATTTGAAAGTCTCCATTTAAATCGTGCCACTGTCAAATTTGTTCTATGCTTCGTGCAAAGGAAAGCTTTTTCCTCAAAGCACCAGAAAGTTTTTATCTGGCTCTACCTCATTCTACTCCAAAGAAAGTTTGTTATTAGAACTTAGATGCACCTCATAGTAGCAAGGATGTGTCAAAATATGAACTAGGTATTAGCTTACCATTAGTTTTCTGTGGTGCATGTTGCTTTAGATGAGAAAAATATTTACAAATTCATACTTAAGACTCGAACAGATAATCTAGTTGCCTAGTGTGTTTAAAATAGGGCTGTTGTTGAGAGTACTGCCCTCTTGCTTTCAACTTTTTTTGTGAATGGTTTACTCTATCCTTACCCTAGTTCATAGTCTTTTTATTTATTGTTTTGCTTTTATCATTGCTTTGTTATTGGTTCCACTACTTCTATTTACATCATAAGTTTATAATTATTACTAAATATAAGATCACGAGAATTTTCATTTTTTAATGACATCTAATATGTACTGTATGGCAAAAGGAATGCATGAAATATAAATTTACAATTTTATAGCGTTGAGGTAATTTGAAAGCTTAGTATCACATTAGGCTCGAAATAATAAGATTTTGGCTTTAGTCCAAAATGAATAGATGAAAGCTCATTACTATAAAATTAGTAATTGCTCATTAAATTTGAACAGAAATCCAGATGGTTTAAATCCCACTTCTAAAAATATGCAGATGAAGTATAATTAAAGTTTTAATACACTGTGTGGCCCATGTGATTTTGACAATATTAATATGAAACTTTTTGTTCTAGATATGTTGAAAATTTCTCCCTAATTTTCAATTCTAGGAGTTTGGTTTTAATTTCAAAATTTTTATGCAACTGTAACATCAGAAATTATTTTAAAGATTTCCACAGAGCGTGGTGGGTGAGCGGTAATGTTCTGGCCTCACAATCGGGACACAGGTTTGAATCCTGATCCAGGCATCCAGATTTGGGTTTTCGATGGTTCCCCAAATCACTCCAGGTGAATGCCAGGATGATGCTTTAAAAAGGCCATGGCCAAATTCATTCCCATTCCTTGTCAAGTCCTTTCCCACCTCTAATGACCTCGATGTCATAAGGAGTGAAGCCACAAGCAAAAAATATTGTCGAACAGCAGGTGTTTGAGTGGTGAACTGAGATATTACTTTTTGAACATATTACCTCTTTATGCCAGCTTCAGTACTACTGCAACTTTGCATCATTCGGAGCATCATGGTCCACCTCAAAACTGCAGCCCTATACAAAATCTAATGTTGTGAACTTGTATACCACAACATTTTGGTATAGTGAATTCTCAACTATAATTGTTCATATTTCTGCTAATGAATCATTTGCATGTTATACATTTCATTAACAATTTTATTTGTGGGTACTTGATTTTCACGTTTTCATTCTATATATTTTTCTCTTAATTGTCTCCATAATCCCTATTCTAAAAACAACTATCAATAAAAAATTCTTATTGTAGGTTTTCAAATTTATGTGCCTGTGGCCGTGACATGTATTTTTTTTTATCAAGTTTCTCAGTTCGCAGTTCAGTTCTCAGTTCTGTTTTCATATTGCCATAACAATAAAATTGTTTTGTATTGAAACATGAGACATATCCCCCCTCCATCCCCTCTTTTCCAACCTAATCCACAAATCTTTGAAACAAGCTATCATTTTTAAACATTTAAATTTTATATTTGCAGCACCTGTTGTATGCTATACACTAAACTTGTTTTCTATATTCCATAGCCTTGACCTGACTTAATACTTTCTGTAATGGCACAACACTAGTTTTATTTTTCCATATCCTGTTGTCCTTCCCTTGGCTTAATATTACTAGCCTAAAATTTTGTCTCCTATTGGGTGTTGGTACAACTTCTAAGCTGAGAACTTATCTGGTCCATTTTAAAACCCGACTGCTGCAAATCATGTATCATTCTACATATCGGATTATAAAAACAAAGCTTTAGTATCGACAGAAATTAATTTTAAAAATTGTCAGGGGTTACATAGGTGTTCCTATACAAGAGAGAATTAGTCAAAATTGCCCAATAAAAAGATAATTAAAATGATTACAAAATTTTGGAAACTTAAGGTATTTATTTGGTCACAAATAACCCTGTGTTGTCAGTGGAATTGGTGAGTGGATGATTTGTAAAACCTTTTTGTACCAAATTTCATCTGGCTTGGCAGTCCATCTCCAGAGAGAATTTAACCACTCCATCATGCTAAACTTATTTCACTCTTCAGCTTGGGTCACTTTTGCTATACAAAGCACTCTTGTTGGCCACCAAATAATCACTTTCAAAACCTCCTTTTACAGCCATATAATTGGAAGCAGTTCCTGATTTGTTTCGGCAATATTGACAACTGAGTAGTCTGCATCAGACGCTTTTGATTTGAGATTACCAAATGACTCAACAGTTTCTTCAGACTAGAAAAGAAAGTGCCTCACCACTGCTGTTTGTATCTTTTGCCCAACATCTATAAAAATGAAGACTTTGATGCCTCACTGGAAGATTACATTTTTTGCTTTCCCTTCTGGTGCCAGACCTGCTTGCCTCTTCACTTCCAATGGATGTTACATGTATGCTTCCTCTAGACATTGTCACCACTTCACCTCCTCTGGGTATTTGGATGTCTGCAGCACTAGTACTAGTACTATTACTGGTAATGTTTCCTCCCAGTGGGGCATTTAACTTTTTGTATTTCTTTGTAATGCAGTTTTTTGTCAAGTCTTCCTTGTTCAACTCTTCCAACTTGTCCATATGTCCAGTCATTGATCCTAAGCTTTCTTAAAGGACTACTGGAAGCCATTTGAAAACTTGGATAGATTACTGTGCGAAAAATCATGGCTGTAGATTGTTCTTAGCATCTGACTTTACGGCAGTTAAAAGTTTTCAAAAATCTTTGAAATTAATCCTTTGATATATTCATGCATCTGCTACCAGTGGTGTACCAGTGTTACAAAGTAGACCCATCAAGTGTGTGTAGTTTGGTTTTGTCATATCGCAGAAAAATTTTACTTGACAAAGGTTACATTTTTCTATAGTCTAACATAACAAAGAATATTCACATGTTAGCTAGTTTTTAAAGTTGTTGGGCTTCAGCAGACAGTTTAGACTTCAAGGCAACTTGGGAGGTTCCAACTATACATTGTTACATCAAGCTGAAGCTTGGGGGTTTGCTTCAAAACTCGAGTAGCTAAGTTATTGACCGTGCCTGGTACCGGTACCAAATGAAATTCTTTTATGGCCACCAAACTCTTGTTATAACCCAGAGTGTAAAGGGTATTTGAAATGATTAACATGTTACACTGGTTGCACTTTTAAAGAGTTTATATTCAATCAATAGTTCTCCTACATTTTTCTGGTACCACATAATTTTTGATTAAGGCATCGAACAACCTGGTCCAAATGAAGATTGCAGATTAGGCACATTCATTGCAGGCAAACTTTCATCCTAAGTGTCTTAGAGTATATTATCATATATACAGTTTTTCTAATTGTAACTGTTACAATGCTGTAATTTTCTATGAAGTCTGTTATTTTTACAAGCCAATTGTTGCTTTTAATAACAAAAAAAGGCTGTTTTTTCTTGGAAATAAAATACACAGGTTTACTGAATTTTTTTACAGGGTACAGCAGGATTGGAGAAACATGTGGATACTGTATTTGAAAATGCAAAATATTTTTTGGACAAAATCAAACTGAAAGAAGGTTTTCGTCTCGTCTTAAAAGAGCCAGAATGCACTAACGTCTGTTTCTGGTATATTCCACCTAGTCTTCGTGGCAAAGAAAATGAAGCAGACTTCAATGACAAATTGAACAAAGTAAGTAACATGGGCATTTCAAGTGGAAAGCATTTTTGATAAAAACTGAAAGTTTGCCAGTAAATTGTTAAATAATAATTTTCAATTTATTACTTAACAATTGATTCTTGTAAAATTCAAAATTATATTTGAATTATACAGTTTAATATTTAGAAAAATTGTAAGTTCTATTGGTTTGATAAAATGGTTTCTCTATTTTCTATGTATGAACAAACTTTGATATTTCAAGGCTTACTGACCCAGTTAAAACATTTTGAGTAATTCTCAAAGTGGCTGTTTTATGCTTTCATGAATATATTTTAATTGGATAAAGGAAACAAAGAAACTGCCGCGAGGCAATGAAAATAAGATAGGATAGGGAAAATAAACAGTTACCCGTCACTTACCACAGATGAAGGCAGGAGGGCGAAACACGTAAAAACACAAAAACAAAAGAATTACACAATATTTCGACTTTTCAGTCTTACTCATGTAGGAGGCGAGACATATGGCAGGGGGAAAGATGTGGTCACATCCGAGCCCGCCACATGAATGAAGCACAGGCGGAAAACGCGTGGTAGTGGAAGAATTGTCGAGAGGGGGGGGGGGGGGGGGAACAGGCTTGACCAGCGATAAAAGTGAAACAAATAAATATAATGTCTGTGTAGCTTAGTTCAAAAAGTTATAAATACATACAAAAAATAAAAAATAAAATAAATAAATAAAGAAGGGAAAAAAAAATATATATATATATAAAAAAAAATAACCGACTGTAAAATGAAATGAGAGATGGCAAGTGACAGGTTTAACGTAGGTTTAGGCCAGGGGTGTGTCTGGTGTCAAGGATATGTTGATAGGCTAGTTCCCATCTGCGGAGTTCTGAAGGGGTGGTGGTATTTGGAAAAACTCTAATAGCTCTGACTGTGAAACAGGTGTTGAGGTTGTTTGAATTATGGAAGTTCGCATGAATTGCCACGGGATGGTCTGGGTTGGAAGTATAAACTGTTTGCCTGTGGCCATTCATTCTGTAGGAAAGTTGTTGAGTGGTGAGACCAATGTAAGAGGCAGTGCAGTGGATGCAGGTGAGTTGGTAAATAAGGTGAGTGGTAGCACATGTGGCATGTCCAATTATTGGGAAAGATTCGCCTGTCACAGGCGAATCTTTCCCAATAATTGGACATGCCACATGTGCTACCACTCACCTTATTTACCAACTCACCTGCATCCACTGCACTGCCTCTTACATTGGTCTCACCACTCAACAACTTTCCTACAGAATGAATGGCCACAGGCAAACAGTTTATACTTCCAACCCAGACCATCCCGTGGCAATTCATGCGAACTTCCATAATTCAAACAACCTCAACACCTGTTTCACAGTCAGAGCTATTAGAGTTTTTCCAAATACCACCACCCCTTCAGAACTCCGCAGATGGGAACTAGCCTATCAACATATCCTTGACACCAGACACACCCCTGGCCTAAACCTACGTTAAACCTGTCACTTGCCATCTCTCATTTCATTTTACAGTCGGTTATTTTTTTTTTATATATATATATATTTTTTTTTCCCTTCTTTATTTATTTATTTTATTTTTTATTTTTTGTATGTATTTATAACTTTTTGAACTAAGCTACACAGACATTATATTTATTTGTTTCACTTTTATCGCTGGTCAAGCCTGTTCCCCCCCCCCCCCCCTCTCGACAATTCTTCCACTACCACGCGTTTTCCGCCTGTGCTTCATTCATGTGGCGGGCTCGGATGTGACCACATCTTTCCCCCTGCCATATGTCTCGCCTCCTACATGAGTAAGACTGAAAAGTCGAAATATTGTGTAATTCTTTTGTTTTTGTGTTTTTACGTGTTTCGCCCTCCTGCCTTCATCTGTGGTAAGTGACGGGTAACTGTTTATTTTCCCTATCCTATCTTATTTTGAATATATTTTAAATAAGGGGTAGTGTTTAAATGCCAAATTAAGAAATTCTCGGCCCATATAATTTCAAAAATGTTTAAAAGTAACATAGAAGATTTTTAAGGGACGGCAGGGGGAAATGTTTTACAATACTGTAGTGAAAAATTTGCGAGGCACTATGATCCATTGTAAAACTGCAGATTGCTTATGTAGGGAGTTGGCTACCAATTCAGTGTTACATTTATTTAATCACTTTGAATAATAATATAATTTTTTTTTATCAGGTTTGTATGTTGACATTAAGTCAAAAGTTCAATTTCTTTGATTTTTCTCAAAACAAACTTCAACTGTTCTCCAGTACTAACATAAATGGTTCAGACTTTGATCCACTGAAAAAATTGCAGTTTATTTCTAAGAACAATCGGTATCGAGATAATTATAATTTATAAAGTTCTCATAAGTGCTTTTAAAAAATAGCGAATCCCCGAAAGTTTCCAAAAATTTAGGTGAAATGATTTCAATTTCAGTTGATCACAAGAATCTGTCACCTAGCTTTGCATTCTCACATCAAAATACTGCCCCCTTACACTGATCAAGACAACCTTCACTGCACCATGACTACCTAAATGCACAGAGGGGCTGTTTTCATGTCCATATTTTTCGGCAACCCTCAAGAATCCACTGCTGACAAGATTTTTCCTCTCTGAATTTGGCAATTTCCCTCATTGAGGACTGGTTCTACCATCTTATACATCCAAAACACTATGCTGAAATTTTAAGATTTTCCAAAGTTCACCAGTATTTTTCAAACTTTACAAAAATGGAACCTTAATATTTCTTGACATTTTCTTCTTTTCTTCCACTTTAAGAAATTCCAAATGTATTAGCTCCTATACAACTCTTTAAGTTTCAACCCTCAAACAAAAATAAAATTCTAGTAAAGCCTTTGATTTTTACACTTAAAATGACTGTGTTAATATTACTTATCACTTCTATTTTTGCCATTGCCCTTCTGAACAAGTCTAGATTGAGGGGAAGGGGTGCAAGAGGAACAAGCAATTTTATTTCCACATACTTAACACCATTAATGAAATATTCTTAATTTAAAAATACCTGGATGGTACCTTTTTGAAAGGCCATGGCTGAATTCCTTCCCATCCTTTACCCCCATCCTTTACCCCCATCCTTTACCCCCATCCTTTACCCCAATCCTTTACCACCACTAATGACCTCAACGAGGTGTAAAGTCTTAGCAAAAAAACTAGATTATTAATTTTTAACTATTTTCTAATTCGAAACAACTATAATCTCTAACTAAATGAGTTAAAACTTTTTGTTATACCTTCTATCCCAGAATTCAGTTTATTCAAAATACTAGAACAAATCTTTTTTACCCTAAATAGGATTTCTTCCCAAATACCACTCTAATAAAATATTCAGTTTTACTCCTAATTTATTTTGGTGATGCTGCCCTTCATTTAACATATTAATTAAAAAGTTGTTAATTTTTTAAAATCTGCCCTCTAGGTCTAATTCTTTACCTAAAACCCTTCAATTTGACATTTTTCATCATTTAACTATTGAATTTCTTCTTAGCGCTTTCTTGTATAAAATATCGCTTAGCTTTGTTACTTAAATAAAATTGCCTTTTTTTTTTTTTTGTCTGTCTGCTTTAAAACATTCTCAACTCTAATGGCAAAAGCTTTCTGCAGAACTTTTTCCCCAGACTTTACTTGTATTAAATTGTTGCTCTACTTCCTTGGGATCCCTGACATTGCTAAGAACATTGTCATGTATTACTGGCTTCGGATGAGAAGATACCATTATCTTCATTCGAGAGGACCCGTGTTTGAATCCCCGTCTGGACATCCAGATTTGGATTTCCACAGTTTCCCCAAATCACGCCATGTGAATACCGGGAAGGTACGTTTCAAAAGGCTGTGGCCGATTTCCTTCCTATTCCTTGCCCCCCACTCCTTTACCACCTCTAATGACCTCGACGAGGTGTAAAGTCATAGCAAAAAAAAAAAAAAAAATTTTCAGCTAACAGCAACTGTATATTATGCCAGAATGCCCATAGTATATTTGTCAAATCTTGATTTTCTGTATTCTGAAGAACTAAAACTGTTGCAGTAGTACACATAGCTGGGCGCAGTTAATTCAAAAGTCATTCGTTAATCATAAATCCGCTACTTAAAAAGTTAAATTCGATAATTGTTAAAATGTTGCATTTTTGCAAATTTAACACAAGTTATTTATTAGTTAACCATGAAAAATTTAGTTACCCATTGTCCCTGTGGAGATGGTCTTACTGGGGTTCAACATTTTAATCAGTTTCTCAAACGTTTCGGATTCAGCACGTGGTGGAATCGTAATGGCAAACGGAAAAATGCATTGGTCCATTGAGTCGTGCTGCTGTTAACTAAGATGCCAGAGGATTCAACAATGCTTTGCTGAAGAAACCTTATATTAGGGGGGTGGGGGTACTCTTTTACTGCTATCTTCAACAAAATCCACAGCACTTGGAGATTGAATTGTTTTTCCTTATCCTAAGAGTTAACCCTGTTTCTACTTTTTCTTCAAACAGTAAATATTTTGCTGTATGCATCCTCTTCATGTGTTAAAATTATTAAGCCTAAAAATGTGCACCTTGATTGTAGAAAGTTTAGGCCAACAGTTTGAATTGTTCTTCCAATCTTAATTTAAATGAAATATTGCATGAATGGGTCGAAGGATTTTTTTAAATCTTGTTGCCAAATTCACTAACAGTTTCTAGATCTTCAGTTTCCATAATGTAATCATGTAATGAATATCAATTTAATTTAGTTCAATAATAAACTCGAAACAAACACAAACTAGAGTTTCTCTATATTCCTTCTAGTAAAAAATTTATTCTAAAAATATCAAAATCGGTTGCTGATTGAATTTGAAATGTGTAGTAAGTGCCCAATTGTAGGCATAAAATGCAAGCCCTTCACAACTCTAGCGTTCCTGCTCACAGAGACGCCTTTCCTAGCATAGCAGTTATATATGCATCACACTTGCATTGTCCGATTCGTTCGTTATTAGACTTGCCTTGGCGCACAATTCAAGCAAACTAAATGACATAAAAAACCAATGTAGTGGAGTAAAGTTAACGTAAGTTCAATTTAATTGAAGTTAAGAATGTTAATAATTTTTTAGGTTAACTTAAAAATTACATTTTTTGCAATTTTGTTAACTTTGTTAATTAATGATTAATGGTTTTCTGCCCAGCTGTGGTAGTAGAGGGTAAGTTTAAGTTTGATATCTTCACTTGAAAAAATCTCTGAGGGAAGTCGGCTGCATGGATTTATTAGGTAATTCATGTGCCTTTTTGATTGTCTAGAGATTTGCCTTTCCAACAAGCTATTTTCTGTAGACATTGATTACATTCTGAGACAATGGCGGTTTCTGGTCAATGGAAGCCTAGGAATTGGCATGATTGCCACCAGTCCATCACCCAAAAGACAGAACACCATTGACACATGTCCACACTCATCGCAGTGCTTAAAAACTGAAAAAAAGCTGTTTTATTTGTTAGCCGTGCAGATAGGTTGGAAGTCGTCCCACACATTCTGTGGTCCAGTACTTGCTCACACCTGTGTACAACTATTTCTATCCACTGGTTCCACCCATGTAAGAGGCATAATGTCACTGTATGACAAACCTACTTCTCAGATAACAATAATTCAGTTGCTGATATTGTGCCCTTTAACAATGAGGCATATTGACACTTGCACGTTTCCACTTCATTTGACTGCTCTGCACCAATTGAGCTTGGTATAATATTGACCTGACAGATTACACAAGAGGGAATTGCTGGGCCTACATTCATATCTCTAATCTTAATCACTTACGGTGTTCTAAAAATCACTCCAATTTTGGAGTGATTCAGACCACTCCTTCTGGTAGTTAGTTTTCACAAACAGTGTAGATTAGAAAAATATATAGTGATTTGTATAGACAGTCTCCTTAGATATGTCGTAGCCATAGTTAAATAATGGGGTTAGTCTGGAGACCTGTTATGTATGATTTGATATGAAATAATGAAAAAGAGGGGGGGGGGGGGGGGAAAAGGCTTGCAGGGTTGAGATGCTTATAAAATTTGACCTACATTGTAGGAAAGTGTGAAACTTATTTTAACCACATAAGGAACATCTTTGATGAAAGATTCTTTAAATCGGTAGCATTGTGGTTTGGAAATTGACGTCAATTTGTTAGTGGGTTAGGAGGCAAAGTACACAATGTGACAGTGGGTTAGTCATACAATAGTAGCACATACAGGGTGTATCAAACAGAATCAGATTTAAAAAAAAAAAAATCACAACTATTATGTTAATTGAGATGTGTGTGAACAACGCACTGTTGGAAAGAGCAGAGTCTAAAGTTTTACATGGTTCCTGCTAGGTAGCAGCAGTGTGCGCCCACTTCTGTTCTAGTTAAAATGGCATCTGAACAACAAAGTGTTTTGTGTTCTACATTTAGTGCAGTATGGGTCAGTAATAAGTGTTCAGTATGACTCATACTAGGTATGGTGTGGATCCTCCTACAGCACAGAGCATTAAATATTGACATGAACAATTCCAAGAAATACGTTATTTGTGTAAAGGCAAATGTTTGGGCCACCCCAGAGTGTCTTGATGCAGATGTTGTCCGCAGAAATCCATTCGCCGTGCAGCTAGACAGCTCAAATGCCCCCGATATACATCTGTTGTGTGTTGCGTCGACATTTACATATGAAACCATAAAAAAAAAAAGGCTACTGCAAGCTTTTCGTGAAGGTGACAAAACATGTTGAGTTCTGCAATTTCGTTCTTGGCAAGATGACAGTTTTCTTCCACGCTTAGTATTTAGTGAAAAGTCAACATTCCATTTAAATGGTAAGGTGAACCATCATAACGTGAGAATATGGGGTACGGAACGACCACATGAAGTTGTACAACATGAGAGGGACTCTCCAAAATTGAATGTATTTGGCGCAGTTTCAAGGGGAAAAGGTGTATGGCCCATTTTTCTTTGCAGAGAACAGTTACGGGAAGCGCACATCTCGATATGCTTGAGAACTTTCTTTTCCCACAGTTGGAGACTGATTCGAATTTCTTCATTCACCAACAGGATGGGGCACTGGCATCTGGAAGTGTGGGAATTTTTAAATCAAAGGATTACTGAATGATGGATCGATTGTACTGGACCAAATGATTCAACCTTACATTACTGGTCCAAGGTCACCGGACCTGACTGTATGAGATTATTTCTTGTGAGGGTTTATAAAAGACTGTTTGAGCCTCTGTTACCAACAACAATGAATGAACTGAGACATTGCAGAACAGCAGCTGTGGAAGCTGTCGCTCAAGACATGCTCGCTGCAGTGTGGGAAGAATTTGAATACCGCATTGACATATGCCATGCATCTGAAAAGAACACCTATGAAAAGGTATTAAAAAAAAAAACTTTTGGGTTTCCCGTTCATCAAAAAACAAAATTCATTGTATGTTTATTAGTTTCAGAAATATAGACATGCCAAATAAGATGATTCTTTTTGATACACCCTGTATTGTTAAACACATAGGAATTCCACTACTCAGAAAGGAAATTTTGTTTGACGAAAGAGGTTGAGTGAGAATGGAAAAGCATTTAAGGGTACAACTGAGGAATGCCACAGGATAGTTTATTGAGAACACTCTTTTTTTTGAGTGTTTGTTGTGGATGGAAAGTTTTCTTTGCAGATGGCATAAAATAAGATTGAATAAATTAGCCAAGTTAAATATGGACGGGACATCTAGTTATGCAGATCAGCGCATAATGAAGATAAACTCTAAAAAGAATTCTTATGCACCCTGATTAAAAATAATTGTTTTGTACCACTGGAGAAAGGCATAAAATGCAAGTATCTGGTCATACAGTATCTGTTCTTAATAAGCTCAGTTGGTCAGAACATCTATTGAAGATAAGGTGTTAATAATAAGCATTAAGCTGGAGGCAGGGGCGGCCCTAGGGCGGTGCGAGCGGTGCGACCGCACCGGGCGCCGACATATGGGGGGTGCCGAAAAGGCAGCGAGAGATCGTTTGCGCAAAAAATGAAAAATAAATTCTATAATAATCCAGCTTTATGTTCACATATTTTTTTAATAAATTAATCAGCAAGAAGAATTTATAAACGTAAGAGCTTCCGTTTAATATATAGTCAGTCAGCTCGAGTTACTCCATTCCAAAAACCACAAATCGTCCCATAATTAGCACTCTTCGGTGTCGCACCGCACCTCCCGCACCTGTTTTCTGCCTTTTCGGCTGTAATCTTGCAGTTCATTCACCTGTGGCAGATCTACGAATTTTCCGAGCAGGGTCGAGTTCTTTGATTTTCCGCCCCCGAAGGTTGCCGCTCAGGGAAGTAGAGGTAATAAAGAAGGTAACCGCCCACGAATTTGTCACTTACTACCCATTTAAACATGATTGTCTCCCGGGGTAAGCGCCACGGTTTGCCCCCTCTCCCCCCCCCTTTCCCTCGTCTAGATCCGGCATAGTCATTTCCATGAGGCGAGATTCAACCTATGTATCTACTTTTACAATGTTAAACCTTAGGTGATTTCAATCAACGTTGGTAGCGTAAATATTTAACAAATGTAATGTGTCTTTTGTAGACAAGACATGTCTCTACATTTATTTATTTTTTTAAAACTAAAATTGCTTGCAAAATTTCTTAGTCGTCATTTGAATCGTCACTAGAACTAGTTCAACACGTGACGGAAGAAAACTTATTTTATAGAAGTTCTTCAGATGAGGCTCATAATGATAAAGAGCAGCATGTACAAGATGATTTTGCTATGGCCACAACGTCGTCTGCACTTCAAAATGGGATATAGCAGACATACACCATCACAAATTATGATGATATTTCATAATGGTTGCTCATTGAACCTGCAATCAGAGATGAAATAATTATTCGAGCAACGAAAAAATCCAAGAAAAAATCATGAACGTCATTTCTCAAAAACTCATTTTAAAGAGTAATACCAAAATTTTTTGCGAAATTCATTCGGAGAATAGAGATTCTAGCCACGTTGCAGACCGTTATCAGTTTATCACTATTCATCAGTTCGTGACGCTCTTCTGGAAACGAATTATTCACCTGTAGTAACAGAAGCCTTGTCCCTGAGCCAGCCCATGAAGCAATTTGAGTTTATAGTTACAATGATTTGGTATTGATTCAAGTATTATTTATTGTAAGCAAGGCTATCCAGGATGAAAGGGGATTCATGAAACGCTCCACAACTGCTGTGAAAGATCTCGGAATTTGTGAGAAATTGCTTCTCAGACCGGGACATACCCTTTTATTAAGTCAGTTAGATACCATACGAAGAAGAAATTTTTTGAGTAAGAGGCCGTAGATGAGATAGCAACAGATCCAGAAGAATTGCTTACAGTGAACGTGTTTTAGCATCTGATCGGTACAATTAAGATGGCGTAGGTCACTCAATTTTCACGACTATCTAAATTTAATGATACACTGTAGTTCTTACACATTATCAAAACAATTCCTGAATTGTAATAAACCTGTGCATATTTATAAATGAGTTTAACGAATGGAGAAAAATGTGACATTCGGATTGTGAATTGACTAAAGAATTTTCTAACTGAAACTATTGTTGGTGGGGCTTGAATCGGCAGAACCAATATAAGTTCAGCTTATGAAACAAAATGGTTACAAGGGTATTACTATTACTCTGCGAGTGACTAAAAGTGGGTGGCGAGGGGTGCATTACACCAATCCCAATGTGGAACCATTTGAGCATAGGAAGGGATATACGCGCCAACGGGCTATTTATAGGAGTCATCCCGGCATTCGCCCGGAGCGATCTGGGAAAACCATGGAAAACACAGATCAGGATGGCGGGAATGATTTTCGAGAATTACTCCTGTCAGATTTTAAGTTTACTCCTTCCTATTTCATTCCATAATCGCTCGTGGAAAAAATGAGTACATTTGTTCTGGCCCTCATTTCTCCTATCTTATTTTCGTGGTCATTCCTAGATATGAATGTTGTTGGTAGGAATATTTGTTTGCTATCATTCTGAAACAAGTCATCCGTGAATTTTTCAATTAGCTTCTGTCGAGAACAACGCCTTCGGTGTTCCAGGTCTTCCCAACCTAACTTCTTCAACATCGCACTTACGCTTTATTTCGATTTTTTACGATATATTTCCGAATGTGTGGACAGCACTTCGATTTTTTCTAACAACACCTGTAACTGTCGCTAAAGGAGACCGAAGTTTCAGTAAATTAAAATTTATTAAAACTTATTTACGGTAAACTCGGACTCTAGATAGACTTAACTATAGAAAATGATATTGACAAAGCGCAAAAACGAGGAAGTTGACAACCTAGGCCTTTTAGTTATGCTTTTTTTTCCTCATTTGTTTGTTTTAAACATATTTATTAAAAACTGTGTAAATTTGACGTACACGTGACGTGAGCATTGAGTACACTACAGTAGCATAAATTAACCTTTTCAAACATATAGTGGCCATTTTCACTGTTGTTTCTAATTCATACCATTGCTATCCTATACACTAATCTTTCTAAAGTTAGTTATTATTAATGTATAAAGACTGTTTTCTGCCCTCTGAATTGCTTGGTTGAATTCATAATGCACGCATATACGTATTCGAATCCCACCTAATGTACTTTATCCTAAGCCATCCAGCGACGTGAAACAGTAGCAAATATTAAAGCAAACAAACGTTTGTTTATAATTTTAGTAGGATGTAAAAAATTAATGTTATCTTCAATCTGTCTAAATGGGCACCTTAAACACATGTGCACATGTGAGACACCACAATGAGATCTTGCACCACATGAAAAACTGGCTAGGGCTGCCTCTGGCTGGGGGTGGTGCTAAAGCTTGTGATAAGCTACGACTGTTAATGTAGCCTAATGGTTCACTGTCCTTCGGTTGCGAATCCTCTGTAAAACCCCAGGAGATGAAGGTAGGTTCCTAAAATCATTTATACTGTACTCTTCAATCACTGTACATCATAAGATGACCAGGTTTTAAAGCATCAAAATTCTTCTCCGAAATTGTTGATTGCAGATTTAAACCAGTACAAGCAGTAAGAAACTAGGAAGACCCCCACAGCCAAACGAAAGTTCCAATTCGAGAGTAAAGTCACTTCTCCACTATCTGTTGAGACCTGGCCTATGGCTGACTGGCTTCATCACTTCTGCCTACATAAGTTTCTCCTCTTCTACTGGGCATGGTGCCAGATTCTGCTGCACACCGATAAAACTTCACGCTACTATAGCTTTCCAACGACAGCCTGGTTCCTTATTTATAGACGATTGGATACCTTGTGCAACTGTGTGGGATATTGTGCAATTCTCAACACTATTTTAATTCAGATTTTGAAAATTTGTGGATGGTAGCCCCTTGTCTAAACATTAAATTCCTTAAATTTTACCAAACTACAGCCGTTTGTCCCAAATCCTAAAATTGCCTTGTTTGCAAAGTATTTGAGCTAAAGTATTAATTCTTCTTTTAAAATCTACTCATCTCCCTTGTCTTTGGTATATAATATAGCTTGCTTATAATTGTATTTATTAATGAAAACCAGTATTGTCGATACTAAAACCATCACTATTCTTTCTATAAAAGTACCTGTGCTACATAACTGAAATGTGTGCCAAAAATTCCAGAATAAAATTTCCTATACAATAGAAGTTTGTTTGCTATCTACTTCCTTATTTAGCTTCCTTTTTTTTCCCTTCAAAATCTGTGATTTCAGTTAGTGACCTCATTCTTCCATTTTCTGAATTGATTTTTCTTTTCCTCTATCTGGCCAAAATACTACCTATGAAGTTTTCCTGCAACTTAAAAACTTAAAGCTGTGAAATAATTTTTTAAATTTTACTGACCGAATGTTACATTTCAACTTCAATATCAAATATCTCTAGTACTATTTTATAAACCTAAAGTGTTATACCTTGTTTGCATTATGGTCACCTACTGTATCTCTTTACATAAAGGGAACAAATTCTATGCTGAAACAAGTTCTTCTTATAAAACCAATGTTGATAAATTTGTGATTGAACTTTACCATTTACTCCTATTTGCTTGAAAACTAAAAGAAAATTCTTTTGAAGATGCTTCACTGTCTTGTTCTTATGAGCTTGCAGCTCTTTTAACTAATTTTATCATTTATTAGCAAAATTTGGGAATGTGTTGGGGGGGACAGTGTACAGGAACTGTTATCACTTTCAAAGCCCAGATTTGGTGTGATGGTGTGGATTGGATGGAATTTGTTATAGAATAGTAGCTGTAAAAGGTACAAAGGATAGAAGCATAGATATGTATGCAAAAATTATGTTAGAACACATTCAGGGGTCATTCGAATATGGGAAGCTGCTAAGGAGTGAGTGTAAATGGTGTACATTTATGATGAAATATCGATATATATTGGGTAAAGAATTGATAGTATTTGGAAGGCACAACAGCATCAAGACCATAAGTTGGAACTTAATTTTGGGTTAGAGGAAATAATAGCGATTTAATTTAAATAAATTGGTTTAGGTATTTAACATTATGCACAAGAATTTAGAGTAAAACTGTGTACATAGCATAAGCAGATATGCAGCCACCAGGTTTTAGGTGGAATATAATAGTGTAAGGTAAAAAAATGTCTTCTTCCACTATAGATTAATTTGTTACTGCTTGGCTACAAATTACACTTCATATATAGGCTTTAATGAACAAGATTTTGGACCCTCAGAGGTCTGACAAAATACTGTTTTGGTTGTGGGAAGTAAATAAATTTTAAAGAGGCAAATGTTAGGAAAAGAATTGACCACTTAATACTCGATCAGTATTTCACTATTTTAATCAATGGAAACCTTAGCTGTTAAATGGTTGGTGATTAGGAGCTACCAATCCAGACTAGTTTGGCTACAGGAAAGTGATTATATGTACAGCCTGTGTCCGCAACCTGTCACAATTTGTGGATCAATTGAATTCCTTTAGGCATTTAATCTAATTGTTGCATAGTTTGAAATTTCAAGGAAGTATAGTTGAAACTTTACCAAAACTACTTGCATGAATAGTATAGGAGCCCAGACTTCTTTCCATGTGTTTCTAATATCTCCCCAGAGAGCAAGCCAGTGGTTTGTAAACAATGCATAGATTAATACTATTACAAAGTCTTAACAGCACTTTCTAATGGCATTAATTGACGGTGATAGATGGGGGTAATTTCCCAAAATACCTACTTGTAAATTATAAGCAGTTTTAATTAAGATTCTTTCAATGTCCTAGATGGACTGCTGAATATCATTCCGACAATTTTTAAATGCACCAGACTCCCTTACTTAAAAACAGGTTTTCCTTTGTGTGGAGTCAAAAACATAGTTTTCATTCATGGTACTCCATTTCCTCACATACTAATTCTTCACCCAATACCCATCAAGGCCTTGTGGGCAGCATCTGCAAAATACACTCCAATCAATCTCTACCTCACTTGTTTTCTAATGAGACTAACAAATTCCTTTTACCATATCAGTGTTCTAAAGCCTTTAGCTGCTCTTCCAACTACTTTGATACCCATGATGTTTGTATGGTATGGAATCTTCAAGGGCCAGACTGAACTTTGATAGCACAATTTACATTCTTCTCTGCTCCATCCTAATTAAGTTTGAAACGTTTTCCTACCATCTTCCAAATGTGCACTTTTTATTTGAACTCATGAAATCAGACTACAGATTTACTGTTTTAAACAAAAAAATTCTATAGACTAAGAAATTACACAATACTTTTTTGTAACAGGCTTCAAAAAGTTTCTCAATTCGGTTGCTTCTTTATGTATGTTCAGTGATATCTTTGCCAATTGTGAACTAATTTTAATTAGTATTTTTTTAGTGGACAGGGTATATCTTCAAAGTGGTCCCATATAAATTTTTCAGAAACCACCCTTATTCTTTAAACACCTTAATTTTTATTCCATAATTTCTATGGAACTTTGCACACATATACTTTAAAAAAATAAGGATAAAAATACTGTCAACATTGGGTTAGCTAAAACCCCTATTCCCCTTTCAACCACCTTAATTTTTCTCAATGTTTTTCAAAAGCTACAGTTGACACCATTTAACTGACCTCCATGAAAATTGGCATATAAATGTATTTTTTCATGGAAAGTTTCGGACCAAAAATAAAACTACCCTATCCTCACCCTTTACACCCCTTAATTTTTTTTATAGAAACCTAAATTTTTTATCTGATTTCAATAGAACTTTGCACACAGTTTAAAGTAAAGAGGAAAAATACTGTCAATATTTGACTTGCAGAAACCAAACCCTATACCTCTCTTTACCCGTATAATTTCTGTTTTTTTTTTTAAAGTTACAGCAAACACTGTATGACCAATCACAATGAAAGTTGGCACATAATTGTATTTTTCATGCAGAAGGTTTTTGACCAAACAAATTAAAAAAAACCACAATCTTCCCCTTTATACCCCTTAATTTTAATACAAACTCCAATTTTTATCCAATTTCAATGGAACTTTGCAAGTGTATACTTTAAAACAAAGAAAAATGCTGTCCAAATTAGTTTTACAAAAACCCAATCCCTGTCCCCCTTTAAACCCCCTTCATTACTGTCAATGTTCTTAGTTTCTATCATGCATTGAAGGAAGTATACACACATATACTTTAAAACTGAAAAATGCTGTTTACATTTGGTTACAGAAAAGAAACCCCTCTCCCCCTTTAGCTTTGTATAAGAACATGTCAAAAGTTAGTTTCTATCAGATTCTGAAGGAACTTTGCACACATACTTTCAAACATACAGAACAATTCTGTTCCATGTGAGAATGAAGGCTTTCATGAAGTATCAATGATATGAAATCTTCACGGGTTCTCTGCCGTAGTGTTGAAGAAAAACTACTAGCTTCCGGCAGCTGGCTCTGCCACCATCTTCAGGTGTTATGTTATGCAGGGAGCAAGCTCTGGTCCTCCCTGTATAACATAACACCTGAAGATGGCAGCAGAGCCAGCTGCCAAAAATTCGTTGTTGGTTTTTCTTCAACACCATATGGCAGAGAACCAGTGAAGACTTCATATAATTCTGTTTCAATTTGGTTTGTAAAAGCCCAACCTTCCCCTCTTAATTTCCAATGTTCTTTATAGAAACCCACAATTTTTCAGTTTTTGATGAAGCACTACACAAGTATACTTTAAAACAAAGAGAAAAATATTGTCTACATTCTATTTACAAAACACAACCCCTCACCAGATTTAATTTTTGCAAATGTTCTTCACACAAAGCTATAGCTTTTATCTGAATTTGATGGAACTTTGAACATGCATACTTTTAAACAGAGACTAAAAATACTATCAACATTCTTACAAAACCCAAACTCCCCCTATACACTCGCTTAATTGTTTTTCTAAACATACCAACAGTTTATCAGATATCAATGGAAATTTCTTTATAGAAACTGTTCTAAATCCTGTCAAAATCAATTCAGCTGTTTAAGTTATGCCAGAATATTCATGAAATAAATGTATTCAAGTATCTCAACTCGTATGCCAGATTTTAACTTGGAACCAAAGCTTTCACGTTGTGAAAACCCCATTCAAAATCTATATTTTCTGTGTGATGCTGTAACATATATTCCAGATATAAATTTATGTATGTGGTATGTATTAATGCCCGGATGGTACATGTTACAATTAATGAGCTGCAACTTTGACAGATGTAGTGATTGGGTTGAAATTCAGCCTGGACCAAACTGTAAAGTGACATTCCTTATCACGGCATCAAATTCACCCAATTTTGGGAATTATTGGGGTATATCAATGTTTAGTTTACTTCTGGAATGGACTGGTGCCAAAGATATGAAACTTGGTACACATTGGTAATACACAAATAGTATTTGATTTGGGGGTTGCAAAAACTCTGAATTCCAATATCCATGTTCTAGTGGTTTCATATTAATATTTAATAGATTGGAATTGGGTCTCACTTTTACCTATTTTGTTGAAATCAAATCTCAGCACTATCAACAAAATCACATGGCAAAGATAAGTGGCACCACTGACATGACTCCAGGGGAGTAATTAATTTACCAAGCCACAAGCTATTCAGGTCAATGAACTTAATATCTTACCACTGTCACATGTTTAGTGTTCAATTTAGTCCACAATCCAAATGGAGGTTGGATCTGCCCGAAATAGGTATGCTAAGCCATTGTATCTGAGGTAGGATGGTCAGTTCCTTTCCTTTGGGGCCATGTAACAACCTAGTGTAGCTCATATCAAACACAACTCTTAAATATTCCTGCTGCCAGTGGGATTTGAACATGGGGCTGAAGCCAGAATTTTTTTAAAGCTCCTTAATCACTGAACTAAAAGAAAGTTCTCAAAATTAGAACTGCTGTCCCATATTTAAAATACAAAACAAACCATAAAACCACTAAAAATATAATGAAATGTCTCAAAAAATAATCTCCTTAAAAATGGGCTAAAAAATTTAAAATATCTTGCTTAAAAGAAAATAAATCTGAGGGGACAATATTAAATTACTGTTGAAATCTTTACAATAATCAGTTATTTTTGGTTGGTGCCAGCCAAAGCAGAAAAACAATGACAATAATACATAGAAAAATCGTGTTACTACTAATGATTAATACTAGAAGAAACTTGTTTCAACAAAACTGAAACGTAGATGATACACCGGTATTATACTAACTATAAAGCATTTATCTCATGATACAGCCAACCAACTGACAGCATAGTGCCAAGGATATGCCTTGACCCCCTAAGGCCTTGCTACATATTAAAATACTAATTTGTTATCCTAAATTGTCTCCCACAAAAATATGCTGTAAAATATTTGGAATTTTTGTCACCTTGAACAGGAAATAAAGTGCAGCAATTTGTTCCTCACAATGTGATGACTGGCAAACTTTACTTAAGGGAAGAAGAAAAAAAATTTGCAAAATATTGTCCATTTACATTTAGTTTCTTATAAGCAAGGCATAGTTATTTTAAAATGTTTTTTTGAAGGTGGTTTTTTTTTTCAAGCACTTTCATTTCTTTTGATCTGAAAAGCTGACTTTCTGGACTTCATCTTGTACCATTAAATGGCAGTCTTCTACAAACAACTTCTGTCTGGTTACTTTTTGTGCTTTAACATTAAAGCAAAAATGGTTCATTTGCAGAGAGTGACTTTGTGCCAAATGAGTTGTAGCAAACTTGGATACAGCTTATTTTCATGCTAAGAGTTAGCATTTAATACATTCCAGCCAAACATAACTGCAGAAACATGTACCAGTATTGCCAAACATCAAATAATGCTTCATGAAAATTTTTGCAATCTGTTGGATTCTTATGGTGTTCTAATATATGTAAATTGGGAAAGTGTAAAGCATTGAAGTATATTTAACTAATCCTTTATTATTATTGGTGAATTCTGCCAGATAGATGTTAAGAAAATGACCCAATCAAGTTTTCTTTGAGTTCTTGTTCCAGTAAGCTTGCTTTCTGTTAGAGAAAGCTTGTTAGTGTGCTTCCAACCTCTTTGGTCAGTTTTTTGGTTTTGATTGCTCAGTTGTAACTTCCCATTTGTCTACTTTGTGTCTGAAGGTGTCTCTTTTTAAGAGTCTGTTGCTCCAATGTTTGCACTTTTAAGATCCTTCTGAATTTCATTCAGCCAAGGTTTTGGATTTTTAAGTGAAGTTACATAATCTATTATCCTTTTTGTCAATAGATTTTCTGGTACCTTCTTAAGGTGACCAAAGAATTTCATTATCCTTTTCTTGATATCAATTTCAATATTTGAAAACTTTTCTGTTTTGATTGTAGTCTGTAACCATCTTTAGTGAGTCTTGCTCCTGGAATTTTTCTCTACTTTATTTCTTCAAGGTTACATTTTCTGTTAAGTTTTAATGTTTCACTTGCATAGAGGACTGTTGGTTTTACGACTGTTGTAGTGTTGGATTTTGGTCTATCTTGACGTGGATTTTTTGTTGTAGATATTTTGCACTAATTTTAACACTTTTTTTGCTTTTCTTTGGAGGCGATTTTGCTGTGAGATTTTCTCAAGGCCTGTCTGTTCGATGAATTCTCAGAGGTATTTAAAGTATTTTGTTCTCAAACTTGCTATTTCTGTCTTTGAACATATGAATTCAGGTATCTCGAATGAGATTTGTAACCCTACTTGTTCTGCTCATTCTTTGTGTCTCAAGCTGTTTGATGGCAGTCTCTTCATGTTCTGCTAGTATATCCAAATCATCCGCAAAAGTGAGGTATGGTGTATAGAGGTCATTTTTGGGAAAGCCAAGTGAATTTGGTTCCCAACACTTACATTTCTTGTTCTTTCTTCCATTCTTCCACAACCTTGTCTAGAATGACGTTGAACAGAAGAGGAGAGAGCCAGTCGCCTTGCTATTTATTTATTAATTATTATGAGAGTTGATATCTTTGAGCATTGTGGACTACATATAAATCATTCTTTTACACAGTGGGAACATGGAAAAAGATTTTTTCTTTAAATACTTACATGGTGCGTAACTTTAATCTGGAGTAGTAGAGTTGAAAGAACTGATAGGCTCCATGTATCAATTGTTTATAATGTCCCCCCTGCTAAAGAAGTTTCTTGGAAAATGTGTTCAGCAATTTCATTCATATGAAAGAATTGAGAAATTTATTAATTTAGGCTAAATATTTAAAATGCCAAAAGACTGAATTTACTACTGATCTCATTTACAAATGTGATGAAAGTATGCACATTTCCAGCAGTTCTGAAGAGATTAAAATTTCACTTTGTTAGGAATGCTTTCATATTCTTCTAATCTTTTGACAAAATGAAATTTGTCAATATTACTATATGCAAGAGATATAACCTGGCTTTTGTCTTATTACCCACTTTTGCATTTATAAAGGAACCATTCCTTATAAAAAAGACGTTTTTCAGAATAATTATTAAAATTTATGCCATATTTGGAGACTATTTGTATTGATTATAATTGCTCTATCAGAAAGGCAAACTCTTTCCACAGTGTGGTGTAATCATGTTGCTGAAAGTTTTATCCAAATAATATCTAACAGGACACTTAATATCATACTGTCACATTCTTGAATTGTCAAGCTAATATTAATGTACTGTATAGAATTCATATCTACAAATTTCATTTACAGGTGGCTCCAAAAATAAAGGAGAGGATGATGAAGGAAGGAACAATGATGGTTACTTACCAGCCTTTGAAAAATCATCCAAACTTTTTTAGACTTGTTCTCCAGAATTCTGGATTGAATCACAATGATATGGACTACTTCATTAAAGAAATTGAAAGACTTGGAAAAGATCTATGAAATTAGTTTTTCTACTGATGTGATATTGTTTGCGATTTGATGCAGACAGTTTTTGCAGAACTTTTTATTGCGGAGAGTGGCTGACTTGAACAAAATGACAACATGGCCTGACAAGGCTATCTCATCACACTGATGTATAATTATTTATTACTTCTTTATTTATGTCATTCTGTAAATTCACTTGTATAAATATAATTCACAGATCTCTTATTTTTTTTATTGTAACACGTTTATTCCCTAAAATGTCATCTGTTTCAGTTAATTCAATTTTTTTCTCAGGAATTTGTCAGCTTTAAAATACCTGCATGTTCAACAAAGATTGTTCCAATGGGTGTTGCAATGTTGTAGCTGTAGTTTCCTAAAAGCACAATATCACTAACAGAAGATTGTTATGACATTTATAACTGGTCTCAATTTTTTGCGTTGCTAATTTGAACTTCCTTCAGGGATTCACTTAGTTCTCTGTGTATATGACAGATTAATAAGTTAACATAATTTTAGGAAATTGTGTAATCTCGAACAAAAATAGCCGGGTTAAGCAGATACTATTTCTGTTCTACTATGAAACTGATCCGACAATTTTTTAAACCAACTGAATGATTATGAAGTAAATCTTTATGTAGATGATGTGCACTCGTACCTTCATATATTGGTCTTTCAGATATATCTGAAATGCCAACAGAATTGCTTACGCAGTTTTTGTTCAGGAATTTTTTACCAGAATATTAGTAGTTTCTAAATATTATGATGTGGGTAAAGTCGGTTAACAAATGAACTGAACGTTATTTAAAATACTCTGATTTATTAATACTTGTCTTGAAAAACAGAATTAAAAGCTGAGAAATAACTGTACACTTATGATGTGGAAATTTCCAGCAACAAACTTTTTTGAAATGAATTAAAATGGAAATTTAAGTCCATAACAAAATCTGGCAGTTTTATTTGGAAATACAGGTGGTGTTTGATGAGATACGATGCCTGATCAGTAGGTAAATGTATGCTGAACTTGTTAAATGGTTCAACATTTTCAGCCTTGAAGCAAATATTACATTAAAATCTTTCTTTGTTGTGTTTTGGTAAAAAATACCTAATTATTTCGAGGGACAGACATGTTCCAGGTGAAAGAAGAAAGCAAATTTACTTCAGTAATAGTCTTAAACAAATCTTGTTAGGGTGTGTGCGCGCTTGTATTTGAAGAAATTCTATAAATTGAGTTGCAAATAACTGAATTTAATTTTAAGCAAGTAAATTGGAACTGGGCAGTGTGGAAATTTGATTGATTGATTGATTTGGGAAACCATGGAAAACCCAAATCTGGATGCCCGGATGGGGATTCGAACAGCCGTCCTCCCGAATGCAAGGCCAGAACACTATCCGTTACACTAACACACTCGATTGATTGAAAAAGCACATGAAGAAAAGAATCATTGAAAATTCAGAAAAGACAATGAACACCCATATTTGTCCAATTCATGTTGAGTATTTTGCCTATATACAGTGAGGAAGTGATAAATAGCAGTAGAATATTAGTGTATTAAATTTCTACAGTAACAATTTGTTAATAAAACATTTCACTACTGGAGTAACTAGTTTCTCCAATTTGATTCCAAATATGAGATATCTAGTAGTTGTAGGCTATTTGCTAAGAACTGTGCTGAAATCTTGCTCGAGGTTCTTCATCTTGAACTCCTCGGAAACCTGAATAGTGAGCCCTCTGGATACTGGGCAATGTAGATTCTCAGTTCTAAGAAATGTAGTATATACAGTGTAGTATGATCCTTTAAGAAAATGACCACAAAAAAACTAGCTTCAAAACTGGTCTTGCCAATAAACTTTTATATGGACGTTCTTTATAAAACTATAGATGCTTCTCCATGGAATCGACAAACCGTGACTACATGCGAACTTCTTGAACTTGTACAACTTCTAATACCAACTTAAAGCATTTTCCATGAAATGCCATATGCTGGCATAGTTGGGATTGGGATAGTCTGACTAGCAGGCTGAGCCTACAGATAAATGGTTGTGAATTATCTTGCTTATGTGTTCACACAATAAAATATAAGAAATTAATTAAAAAATGTATAGAAGTCTATAGTATCGTGGTTTGGATTTAATCTGCGATTCTGCGTGTGCAATAATCTGGTGAAACTTTGTAGTATTAATAAAAGCTTTAAGGTATTAAGCTATATCTTTTATTTGGGTATTATGAGAAAGTCCTACATTTAGAAATGTAACATCTCCTGTATTAGTTGAAAAAAATGGTACAGTGGGTTTGATAAAGCATAAATTTGTACAGGTATTCTAAAATTGGGTCCAGTTATCTGATAGCCTAGTATTCATGAATATTCCATATTCACTAATTTACAATTTTCTAATGTGTCTATAAACAGTCTTCATCCTGTTGAGTTACTCCAGTGGCAAGTTAGATCCCCAGATCTGTCCTCGATAAAAACGTATGGAAGCAGCTCAGATGTAGACTCTATCCCAGTGCCAGTATCAAAGATACCGAGGATCGGTTAAAATGGATGGCCACCGTGCCTCAACATAGGACACTCCTTCCAACCAAATCAATGCTTTCAGACCAGAAGGGGTGCAACATCAGTCTGCCAAATTCTTTGTAAATTGACTGTTTGTTATCACTGAAATAACATCTCGTACCCTCTCAACCGATGAAGTTTTTTAGTTTCTACTCCCCTTCTGGGTGCTTAACTTTTATCAGGCAGTGAATCTCTCTCCAAAAGTATCTTCAGTTCCAACAGTAATGTTAATGACAAATCTTAAAGACTCGGCATCCATAACGGTAACTTCAGACAACTGATAATATACATGAAAGTTCTGTTCTGTCTAGTAATGACCATGGATATCCAATTCAGGTGATTCTGAATAAGTATTTTAAAAATTGTTGGGGGAGATATATATATATATATACTGGGAGTCATGTAACAGTTACTCTCAACTTTCAAATTCCATGTGTGTTGGTTAGTCCCACTGTTAAATGCTGCAATGTGTAACAGAATAGTCTGAGGCATGTAGGAAAGTATAGTGTTAGTGAAAGCCTGTTAAGAAAATTAGTTTCAAGAAACCTGAATGTTTTTTTATTATTATAAATACATACAAGGAATTTAAAAGGTGTAATCTATTTTTCCATAATGACTGCAGAGCATGACATGAGAAAGAACTAAGAATTTCCTTAATATAGAACAGAACAAAATGAAATAGCACTCAAATAAAACCAAAAACTCCAGAGAACAAAATGAGTAGATTAAAATACAGTGTACTAAATAGTTTGACAATCCAGATTAGAAGTGTGTGGAACAAAGTAGTCCCTTTGCTAACAGATTCGTTTAATACCAAATCTTGAGTTTGGCAGTAAAAAAGAAATGCAAATCAGGATCCCGAATAGTGAATAAGACATCACAAGTAACTGATTTTAAGATTAATATGTAAGTTTGCGAGTAAATTGACCAGACAGTGGCCCATAATTGTTTACCTTTCATTTGCAGTTTAAGAGAAAATAATGATAATCCATAATATAGGAGGAAATAAGATAGAGGATATTAAGGACAAAATAGGAATGAAAGTACCAATTAAGATAGATAATAAAGGTTAAATTAAAACTTTACATATGGAGGCTTCAAAGTCTAAAGCGATTAAGGTAGAAAATGTTAAAATCTGTTGGGTGACGAAGCTTCAGAGCAATTCACAAGGCAATTAGTTTGATAAAATTTGGAGGTTGCCATGGTAATAAAAGACCAGCTGAATCATAGAAGCAAAGTTTAATTTTGCACACAATTGGAGTATTTAAGAAGGCATAAATTCACAAAATAATTTAATAAATGCTAGAAGTATGAAACATTCAATAAGAGAAGGTGAAATTAGGGTACGTTTGGACTATTTCTGGCCACAGCCGTAAATGCTGATATGTATGTTGGTTATTCAGGCAGTTCAAAGTCTATCTTTGGTTGCTGTTGGTGTGAGATTACTCTGCATGCAGAGGAATGTTGTGAAGTGTGGAGTAATGCAGGACTGGTATTCAAGCCACAAGGGGGCAAGGAATGTAAAGTTTAAAATTTCTGAAAGGAACCGTTTCTGCAATATAACCTGAAGGTGTGGAACTTTTGGTATAGTGAAGATTTGACTAATTGTGAAGTAAATTTAATGAACTTTTATTTTGAAATGGGGTTTTTGATAACTGGTTCAGTGTTGCATTAGGAGATAGTTATATAAGATAGTGATGACAACAAACTAAGCAAATTTTAAGCATTTGCTTGTAACTGGTATTGGAACTGTTTGACAAGTTGAATACAAACCAAATTTTCAGTGACCTTTGTGTTTTTTTCATAGCTTCTGCAACCTGAGACTTGTATGGATTCTGCCAAGAATATTCTTTCCCATTGAAGTTGGTGGCTGAATTTAGAGACTCTGAACCCAGTTTAACAAATTAATAGTAGCAAAGAACCCAACCAGTTCAAGTAAATGACATTGTCAGAGTTAGAAGAAAAAGCTGATGTGCAAACATTAATCCCTTAAGCAGTGGCAGCAGCAGCAGCTTAGCTTCTACAGGAGTTGGAGGAGGGCGGGAAAATGACTAATAATAAAATTTAATTCCTCTTTTGATTAGATTGTTGGCTGAAACACCAGTTTCGTTTCCTCTTGGGGTGGAGGGTGGGGACGGGGGAGTTGAGCATATGCAGTTAATCTGAGAACTGATAGTAAATTAAATTTCATCTTCCAAATTTAGTTCTCTCATTAGCATGGTATGATCACCATGTTTCTAGTCTGCATAGGAATTGCTTTTGCCACAGTTTTCATTTTATGTCCTACTGTAGCATAGAAGCACAGACACTTAAAATGAAAAAACCTTCATTGGTTGACATTTTTAATGCTTGGGAAAAATCTATACTTCTGAATACTAAAACAGGGTTTGATATTTATGTATGTTAATGTATGTAATATAACCTTAATTTTGCCAATATATTAAAATTAGTTACAAAAGCTGCGAGCAGATAACAAATAGACTAGTTTGATATAAAATCCCTATTTTAAAGTATAGTTAGATTGAAATGAAATTTTATTTGGTAAGGAATTTTGTTCCCTTCATTTACAAAAGTACTAAAATTGATTAGAGATATCTAGAAATCTAAAATACCGGAGCACATGGTAAATTGCGAAAATGTGTTTTTAAATCTTAACGACTTAAATTTTTAAGTTACAGTAAAGCTTTATAGCTCAGAAGATGCAGAAAAAAAATCAATGCCCATTATACAAAGTCTGTAGATGGAACATAAGATAGTTTTTAGACGGAAAAAGGTTTTACCAGAGTTCGTGGGTGAAAAAGTCTGGGTTTAGCTAGTTACAGCAATGAAAGTATATTCAAATCAAAGTAGGATTTTTACTGTCCATAAAGAACAATGTTCACAAACAATATTTAGGCCATAAATGGAAAATGAAAATCTGAACAGGTAAATGGCAGCAGGGACCCCATGGTAAAGAAACAGTTCTGTCATACTATGAAAGGATTAGTGTCGGACATTAGATAGTGAGGAAATAACATTGCTATCAGATGGAGAATTAAATTTAGCAAAGTTTGACATCTATTACAGATTGGTAGCACTCATATTTTCGGAGATGTTAAACATAAAAGTTTCATAGCTAATGCACCATATGAGAAGTAAGTTTATCTATGAAATACATTTTGAACCAAGCTATATTATACACAAAACGTTAGAATTTTCAGTAGGATGTTTTAAACAAAGAATTAACTCTTAAGAGTTTTTGAGTAAGAGGAAATTTAGGGTTTTGCCACTCTTTTTTTACTTGGTAACTACAGCTCCTGGAGATATTTTGGTGATAACTTAATTTGACATTGAAATTATGAGCTACATCATGTAAGAAATCTGAGAAACTATGGGGAAAAGTCTCTGTAAACCACACTAGTGAAAGAGAGCATTCCACTGAGTATCCTGATAAAAAAAGCAGTAGCAGCCTCCCCTATATAAGGAGGTGAACTTGTTTGGTTCCTTCATTGTTTCAGAAGATTTTGTAGCGAGCAAACGTGGGTGGAGTAGGTTGTGTCATGGGCCTGGCTGACGTGAGAGAATGTAGCAGTATTGGGATAAAGCATAAGCCTTCACAGGCAATTTACCTGGATACCTGGAAGAAGTGATATGCTTTCAATGATTTAGAACTTCTGAGCTAGTGAGGTTTTATTGGAAATTCTTACATTGTGTTTCAATGTTTTAATCTGCAGTCAAAATTTTGGAAAGAAGTATGATGCTTTCCCATTATGCTGGTAGCGAGTGATGTAACCAAACCTTAAGAATGTATCAGTTTCAGAGCAACAGTAATCTACAGCATTAATTATTTATGAAGATACCTTTACCACTTGGTTATTACAAGTGATTAGTGACCAGGACAAAGAACTGGAAGGTACCAGATCACGGTTAGTTCAAATGAGTTGCTTTAGCCTACCCCAGCCTACAGCATCTCTTTAAAGTGTAAACAAAGTGCCAATAAATCAGCCACAAATGTATCGGGATTTATACCAAGTTTTTTTTTAATTGCGATGGAGCTAACACTCTGGTGGCAATTCCCCCAGTAACAAGTTTCATACAAATGTAATTGGAATGTAACCGAAAAAAGAAAGGTACTATGTTCTCACTTCTGCCAAGTGTCTCGATTTCCTCAATACTTTCACAACCTTGTCATTCAATTTCATACACCTTAGATTAAAAAAAGGTTAAAATTTTCAGGCATAAGTTGACTTGGATAGCTGGTATTCAGTTTATCGTGGTTTGCCAAACTGGAATAAGGCACGTAAAATAAGAGCTTTGATAGTTTTCCACTTAAAAAAAAATCAGTACTTTTCCATCCAGAACAATTTAAAAAAAATATATATATATTAGATCTACACTTCCAAAAACTGAGCTTATAGACCTATTGCTCTGTTAGGTCAAGCTTGCTCAAGACAGTTGCTCATGTGTACTGAAAGATGATTTACATTAATCTGAATCTTTGAACACACACATTTTAATCTCTGCAGTCACTATAGCCACATAATGGTCAGTATCAATATAAAATTTTGGAAATATTTCACAAATACGAAATTCTTTTTGTACTTTACAGCTTGCTGCTGACAAACATTCTATCCCTCGTCTCATAAGTTAAGCCAAAATTATAAAGTTCAGATTTGTAAAATGAAATAAAAATTGACAGCAAATGTGCTTCATAGTTTTATTTAATTTTTTAATGATAAGTAATAGAGATTGTACTATGACATCAGGTTAGAGAAATTCGTACATACAAATAAAATTAATGGTCAGTTCTGTAGGGATACAAGAAAGTAGACACAAAAAAAATGTGATTCTAAACAAGACTCGGAAAGTGAGGCGGATACATCAATGAATTTTTAAGTAGTGAAAATCTTGACTGAAGTAGGCCCACTGCCCCTGTAAAGTGGTATTGCTCCATGGTGGCTAGGAAGAGAGATACGGTTAGCGGTAAAAACTATACCAAAACTGTGACAAAGACAAATGCCCGAAGGAGAAATAAAAATTGTGGGGATGTTGATGGTTGAAGTGGTGGAGGGAATGCATCAGAATTCATTCTGCACTCTGTAGTCGGCTGAACACATTTTGCTTAACAACGTTCAACGTGACCGTTACACCAATCCCGAATAGCGGATATGAATTCGTTTTACAAGGTGGGGTACCAAAAAATAACTGGAATAGCATTGCTGGGAGTGAATCTTGTGTAGTATGCATTTCTGCCACTAGGTGTTTATAGCACAACTCTGCAGATCTGTGCCACCTGTGTTGTTGACCTGGCTTGTTCTGATAATCTGTTGTGATTGTTTTTGCTAGTGCTGTTTTGTTATTGCTTTGTTTTTGATGACGGCAAGTTTAAGTGAACATGCATCTGTGAAATTTTGTTCTCTACTCGATAAAAATGCTGCTGAAACTGTTTTAATGTTGAAAACAGTTTACAAAGATGATGATAACCTCCTCGTGGTGTACCCTGGACAACGGACTGCTGATGCAAGACGGCTGATAATCTACACAATAGGCGACCGAACTAGATCCCATATCTCTCATGGTCACACAAAGCAATATTCGTTGCTTGCCAAATAATAAAATAAAAATGGGAAAAAACTAATGTATGAATGGTTCGCTTGGTTTAAAAATTGTGACATGTCGATTGATGACAAACCGCTTTCTGGACATCCATCAACTTCCCAAATCGAAGAAAATGTTGAAAAAATTCGAGAGCTTGTGCTCTCAGACCATTTTCAGATAATTGCTCACCTGTCTGAGATTAGTGGGTTATCTTGGAGCTCGGTTCAATGAATTTTAACTGAAGATTTGGGAATGAAAAGGGTTGCTTCCAAGTTTGTTCCTAGGGATCTGACAATCAAAAAGAACGCCGAGTTGAAACCTGCCGTGCTTTGAAACAGCCTGATATTGATCCAGATTTTCTGTCAAAGGTCATTACTGGTGACGAGTCATGATGCTATGGTTACGACCCAGAAACAAAGCAACATTCAAGCCAATGGAAGATGTCATTGGTTTGACTTGACATTTTTTGGATGTGACGACAAACACTACTCATTTGCTTTTTTGATACCAAGGGTTCATTCAGAATTTGTTCTCCCACATCAGACTGTCAATCGAATCCATTACTTGGATCCTTCAAAAACATTATGCAACTGTGTTCATTAAAAAAGACCTGATTTGTGGCAGACAAGAGACTGGTTCTTCCATCATGACAATGCACCTGCACACACAGCTGTCTCCGTTAGGCAATTTTTGGCTAAAAATGGCATGGTTCCGCTGCCCCCACACACCTTACTTGCCTGACCTGATGCATGAAAAGGGGCAAGAAAGGACACCGATTTAACAACGCTTAAGAGGTGAAAGGAAAAAAAAATATAAAAATAAAATAAAAAATGAGGGAGCAGCTGTCGGCCATTTCTAAAGATGACTATAAAAAAATGCTTCGAGCACAGAAAGCACAGGTGGGACAAATGTATTAGTTTTAATTGGAGAGTATTTTGAAGGGGATAAGGTTGGTTTGTAAAACATTTGAAAATATATAGCTTTTAAAAATGTTTTTTTTTGTATCCCCTAGTTTGGTGCAACTAGTCTAATGGTAATGCGAGATATCGTAATTCCTCAGCAGAGAATGTTTACAGACCAAAAAGTTTACTAAACAACATCATACAATAAGAAAACAAACTAGTATTAACTTGTGTCGATAGGTGTAAGTAAGCACATTCTAAACAATGTTGTGTGACAAGTTTTAACTTGCTGGTTTGTTTTGTTAGCAAGTTTGCATCAATGTTTAGTTGTCTCTCTTGTGATTTCATCTACATCTACATATATACTCTGCAATTCATGTGATTTATGTGAAGACAAGAGTTTTTGGGAGTGTAATATGTTTTATACCTGAGAAAAGTGCTAGTGGAATGTATGAAATGATTCATGAAGTACCTGAAGACTAAGCTCTAAGCAATATGCAAGTTTTTCTGATTAAAGGATGGCTGAACTTCAGTGGAAGGCAATGAGATTTCTGGAAGATTGTAACAATTGTGTCAGGTATAACTAATATCAAAGTTCAAGAAATGATTCTTGAAGCCAGCCATCTGTCAAATAACAGCATTCAGAAAATCTTTGTAAAGATTGTGGAACATGTCAAAAACAAAATAAAAAAAAATGTAATGGAAGAATTGGGCTTGCACTAAAATTTGACATGTGATCAAATGCAGTGATGTTTGCACTGAACCAAAATAAATTGCTTCAAACCCTGAAACTTTCTTGTAGACTATCATTATCCTGGAAAAATGAGTACAAGTTGGAAATGAACCAACAATTATCACAGTTGAAGAATTGTAGTACACCAAGTTGCAAGTAATGTTATTAGCTAAAAAGCAACATGAGTAGCATGAAAATTATATATATATATTGTAATGTACCATTAGGATACATTACATATTTATATTATATCTGTGAGTGTATGATACTTTTAATGGTCTCTGAGAATAACGAACAGAAGAGCATCACGTGCGATACAGAGAAGACTGAAGAAGTGGTTGTCAAGATCGGATGATTAAAGAATATGCATTTTGAGTATTATCGGTCTGTACAGGACAATTAACCATGGAATCTGGACTGGCGCATGAAACGCTGTGAGTTGATTGTAATTTTATTTGTGTGTGTTGTTTTTTTTATATTTGTAATTCCGAGACGCCCTGAGATTATATGATATGTAGAATAAATTGTTTATCTCAAAGATTATCCTTAGAAACTGGCTCAGAACAATATCTGTGACTAATCAGTGTGAATATCTTTTACTTTGTTTATTCATGTAGATTGTCTCTGGTATGTAATACACAAAGTTGTCTCGTTATGCAGATTAAATATAACTGATTAAAAATTAAAAGGAAGGTACAATTAACCAGTACACTTCATTTGGCGCTAACCAACGTGGGGCACGAAAAAAAAAATTATTTAAAACACTATATTTGTGATGAACATAATTTTGCCGTTATGTTTCCTTATATTATGATGTTTTTTTCAGTAGTACGCCAGTGTGTGCTTGTGTATTATAAGTATAATATGCATATGAACTTAGCATAATTAAGATTATATTGCTTGTCAGAAAAAAATTTCAAATACTTCGGTGTGTCGAGAATTTAAAGTCATATAATTGAACGAGGAATTCTTTAATATTTTCATTCATTCAATAGTGGTGTAATAATTTGTTTAAGACTTCATTATATGAAATTACGCTCTGGTAAAGTATTAAGTTACGTGAGAGATAGTGAAGTCATGGAGTTCAATTTGCAAAATTTTTCGGGAGAACCGAATGTTCGAGAGAATAATATCGCTGGAGCGGCTGATGAAGACCGACAAATTACGGAAAATGATTCCGAAAATGATTTAATGAACATACCGAAATCAATTGTTCCAGAGTGCAGTAATCTGCAAACAGAACAAATAGGAGATGACGATATAGACATGAGTTTAGACAAACCTATTGTGATATTATTACAGAAAATGTTTTTACAAATGTCTTCTCAGATTAATTCTGTGAAAACAGAGGTCAATTCTGTGAAAACAGAGGTTAATTCTGTAAAAACAGAGATTAATTCTCAATTATCCTCTATGAAGGAAAGCATCAATGACCAGTTTCGATCTATGGGAGAACGTATCGATTGCTTTGAAAAGGTGCAGAACGGTATAAGTGCCAAGTTGAATGATTCAATGTCTAAATTTCTGGATAAAAAGGAAGCTAAATTGGAAGCTGTGCAGACAAGCAACTGCGAAGAAACAAGATCAAATTGCGAACGCATTTACAATAAACAAAATCAGTTGGAGGCCACAACAACGCGTATGGAAGGAGCGATTTTGAGTTTGCGACTCGAAGCCTCAAATGAGAGTAAACACTTATCTGAGAATATTCATGCAGTAGAAATAAAAAATAAAAACAGTTGTCAATATGTTGGGAATAAATTGGGCGAAATGGATGTATCTGAGAAGTTAATGCAGGATGTTATGCAAAGAGACAAAAGCTACCTGGTTCCTCAGTTGGAAGTAATAGCTGGAAGACTTACTGACAATGGGGTCAAGGTGAGTGCAGTTAAATTCACATTACAGTCACAAGAAATGAAACTCCTAGAGATACAGGACAAATTAGCACAGCAGAAAATGTATAGTAAAACAGGAGAATTGTACAAAGAGACACAAACCAATTTTATGAGGAACAAGAAAGTGAAAAAGAAAAGAATAATTTCATCAGCAACCAACTTCCTGAAGAAGAAGAAGGTGAAGCAGAAAATGAAAATTATCTCAAAAACCCATTACCTGAAGAAGAAGAAGAAGGTGAAGCAGAAAATGAAAATTATCTCAAAAACTAATTACCTGCAGAAGAAAACAGTGAAGTGGAAAAGCCAAAGTTCAGCAAAACAGGTACTGAAGAGTATCAACTGGTTTGGAAATTATATTAAAAGTACAAAAGAAGAAAAGGGCATTACTGCTGACAAGATATATAACAATTCAGAAGATATTGCCTCAAGTTCATTGGTCATAGTGACAAATCAACTGGAATAAGTACAATTTTGCTAAACAATAAAAAAAATAAAAAAATGAGTGTTTTAGAATTTAAAATGATAAAAAAGATCAATTAAACAATGCAACAATATGAAAATAATGAAATAGTTAGCTCAGAGAAGAAGACTAACAGTTCCTTGAAAATCAAAGAGGGATGTGCCGAAGAAAGCAGTGATAGTAAGAAATATTGTTTGCGCTTGTTTAAAAGTAGACAACATTAGTTAGGATGAATATGGAGGACTAATCTTGTGTAGTGATCGCTGATGAGTATGGAGGCAAGGTTATTTGAATAATAAAAGGGAAAATAAACATTATGGTTAATTAAACATATACAGAAATTGTGTCAATTATTATTCTTAAGGAACCTTTCTGAAACAACAAAGATATGACCCATGTCACGTAGTTTAATACTATATAATTTTCAAGGTCCAGGTACCTTTTCCATTCAAGTAATGCCAAAATTATGTTTATTATTGACGTAATCGGTGGTAAAGCATATTGGTTTATGAAGTATAAGAATATTCTGGAGTTTTGTGAATTAAACGTGTAAATGTTTATCCAATTATATAAAGTATAAGTACTTCATATTGTGCATATGCATATTATATTTAAAGTGGATTCTGTGTCATTTTAAGAAAAGGAAACGAGACATACTTTGTGTAAGTGAATTGTCAAGATCTACTTCATGTCTTGACAATTGGAAGACCGAGGGCAATGTAATGTACCATTAGGATACATTACATATTTATATTATATCTGTGAGTGTATGATACTTTTAATGGTCTCTGAGAATAACGAACAGAAGAGCATCACGTGCGATACAGAGAAGACTGAAGAAGTGGTTGTCAAGATCGGATGATTAAAGAATATGCATTTTGTAGTATTATCGGTCTGTACAGGACAATTTAACCATGGAATCTGGACTGGCGCATGAAACGCTGTGAGTTGATTGTAATTTTATTTGTGTGTTGTTGTTTTTAATATTTGTAATCCCGAGACGCCCTGAGATTATATGATATGTAGAATAAATTGTTTATCTCAAAGATTATCCTTAGAAACTGGCTCAGAACAATATCTGTGACTAATCAGTGTGAATATCTTTTACTTTGTTTATTCATGTAGATTGTCTCTGGTATGTAATACACAAAGTTGTCTCGTTATGCAGATTAAATATAACTGATTAAAAATTAAAAGGAAGGTACAATTAACCAGTACACTTCAATATATATATATATTTTGTGTAATCGTAAGTTTTCCTGGCAGATCTGATGTTTGAAGATCTCTCGGGCATGCAGCCGGGTCATTTGGTCGTAGATGTACAAATTTTCGATAGCGTAACATGCCATCATCTTCAGGTAGCATCCAGTGGTCGGACGCTACCTGAAGATGATGGCACGTTACGCTATCAAAAATTCTTACATCTACGACCAAATGACCCGGCTGCACACCCGAGAGATCTTCAAACATATATTTTTTTGATGGTAAAAATTTTTCACTCAGGGGGCAGACTGTGAATTTTGCATCCTATTGCAACATTCTGTCATCTTCATGAGGATACTCAAAGGAAAATGATGGCTGGCGCTTTGGACTTGAGTTTCTTCCTCAATTATGGCGATGCATTGTTTGAAGATCTCTCGGGCGTGCAGCCAGGTCATTTGGTCGTAAATGTACGAATTTTCGATGGCGTACCGTGCCATCATCTTCAGGTAGCGTCCAGTGGTCGGCGTGAGGAACGCAGTCCAGGACGCGACTGCTGGACTGCTCCGCGCGCATCGATATTTATACCCTCCGACCCCGCCCTCCCACTCGCGCCGGGTCGCTCCGATGGCGGTGGTGGGGGCGGAGCGTTACAGTGCGTCGAGCAGTGTCCATCAGTCTCTACGCCACCTCCGTTGCGCACAGTGCCTCGGCTCTGGTGTTACGATTACACATGGCGATGCATTGGCTGAGAGTTCGTTCTCTATACAAATTTTTGGGGAAATGTTCCATGACTGTCATTCCTCACTCAACCCCCCTCCCCCCCTTTTCCCATTCCCACATATGTACACAAATTTAAAGAGTCATTGGACTGATACAGTAGTGGAGATACATGAATCACAGACAATGCTGGAGGTTTTGACAGAATCGGCATTGCAAAGAAATGTTAAACAAGCATAATAATTTGGGCACACGGTAACTACTTTAAAGTTGATGGGAGTCACCACGCCTATTTGTTTTTTTATTATTTCAGACATTTAGCTTGTAAATTTGTATATAGTACCTCGTACTCAGAGGGCCTGGCCATGGATATCTATTAGGACATGCAACATTAAAACAATACAAGATAAACATTTTTATTATAATGAAATAAGCTTCAAGGGAAGTGACCAATAATAAATATTTATTTTAAAGACCTTTACCCAGAGAACCATGCCAAAGCAATCAAGAGTGGTCAAATTATTAGGTTCAATGTGAATTGTATAAACTACAGCAAAAGATTGTCCGCACAAATTAAAAAAAAAAAAAAACTTCCATCTTTTGGTGTTCTAAGATGATACCACTTGCGATTGCTACAGCTTGTATGTCATTCCCCGAAAGCTTTATTGTCAAATATTTCCTGAATGCCATGCCTTATCTTTGAAAACAAGGGAAAAAATATTAATTTTTTCTCAGGAAATTGCATTGTGTTGAAAATGATGTAAGTAAAGCAGAAACAGAGTTGAAATAAGTTATTAAAATAATCTAAAAGACTTTTATTTTATTTACAAATTTTAAGGTGGAAAGTAATATAACATAAAAATGGGGCACGCTGAAAAATGTTTCACATATGCAAGTGTTCACATCAAAACCCATACAAAAATAAAGGCACATTTAAATCTAATTTCCGTACAGCTGGAGGCATACTAACCACACATGCCATTATAGAATTAATTCTAAAGATTTTATGTAAGATCAACACACAGTTCAAGTGGCAGCATTCTGTAACAATTTAAACATGATAAATAATTACAGTGATGAACACAGCAAACCATCACACACATAAATACTTAACTCTGCCCTGGTTTCCTCAACATCTTTAATAAGACAATTTCTTACATTTACTTTAATAAATGTGGATATAAACATTGCAGTAAACAAACAATGTTCCAGTTAAACAGGTTGGGATGAGCTATAACAAGCAAACGATGTATAGCCAGTCATAGCCACTTTGTAGCTGCCTGTCAGGTATCTTATCAATTTTGTAACTGCGTAATAAAATTTGTTCTTGGAACCATGCCTTGAATAATATGGCATATCATTTCTTTAGTCAGTTACTATGGTAATTCAAGCTAGAAAGCAGATTTTCACAGTTTTGAGACAGTATTTTCAATTGCAATATTCTCAAGCTTTCACCTGGAGTAATATCTCGAAAATTAGTATCAAAATTATTTATAATGACTAAAGTTGACATTTGTTACAAGATTTAGCGATTTGCAAAGTTTCAGAGTTATAGTATTATTTTAGTTGTCAAGGTCAAATTAGATGATGCAAGCCTTTCAGACACGAGATTTGATACCCGATCGGCTTTCCAGAAGTTACTCATGTGAACGTGGAAATGACCGGCTTTCACAAGGTCCGTGTGAGCGCAGATAGCCGACTAGAACCTTCCCTCGTTGGCCACTCTTATACAAACAGTTGACGCGACACGAGGTAGGCTTCAGTCTTTCAAGAACTGCGAACATGACAACATGTAACTTCATTTAGAGCACTACTGTGCTACCGGGTAGGCGAGATGTAGGCATCACAAAGTTTTGTAGTTTCAGTCTGAATAACTATTATGCAGTTTTGAAGTAGTATTTTGCCATGTAGGACTATTTTAATGTTGATTTTTTAAATGAATGTAACAGTAGAAGTGTGTGACAAAATTTTACATACTTTCTAGTGATAATTAATTATACTCTGAACTATGGGGTGTGATCTGACTCGAATCGGTTAATCGAACTTGCAAGTATATCTTTAGTGAATTTGTCTCATGCCTGTTCAGTTTATGACTTTGCAAATATTTCAAGAATTTAATGATTTTAACCAACAACAGACTTGTGAACATTATTTTTACCACCTTTCCTTAGTTTGGGGTAAAACAAGCTAAGTGGTGACCTATTCAGTCTAGTAAAGCCATAGCTGAACATTATCCAAGGTTACCTACCATCAAAGCTGAGACAAAGCTTTATGCCTCACCCCAAGGCAAAGCTTTTTCGTCTTACAAGCCATGCAATCTCTCGTGATGTAGATAGTTAAATAGCAGCTACATAATGCAAGTTATTGGAGAGACTTCTGAGGAAGCTGAAACCTCAAAATTAGGATGACTGGAGCTATCATACTGACAAATCTTGGTCACCTTAACCTGAGATGGGATGTAACCTGTTCTCCCTTCTAAAGTCAAATTCACCATACAAAAAAAGCTGCCAGTACCCACAGCATATTTTATAGCTTTTACTATTATGCTTGAATTCAGTCCTTCTTGTTGTATCAGCTTTAATACTTCTACTGATATCTAGGTTCAATATCTACAGCAAAGGTTCTTTTCTTCCCAAATTCTTAATCGTCCAAATTAAATTCTCTCTGCTGCCCTTCTGCCTACACATGTTCAGGGCCAGGGGTAGTGCAGCCGTACAACCTACCTCATTACAGATTATGGACCTTGATTAAAACTATTACTTTATTTTGTCTCGTGTAATTTGTCTCTTTCATAACATCACAGCTTTTTATTTACAATTTAAATGATTATACTATCAAGCATCCTCTCCTTTACACATAACCAGCTGATAAAATAGCACTAGATAACATGAAAAAAAGAGGAACTATATTTTTTAAAAATGAAAGAGTATCATTTAAATTATACATAACAAAAATGTTTTAGGAGCTGAAGAATATATAACAAAGGAAATCTATAAAGATGCATAGATGACATTTCCACATCATCACACTGACTCATAGTTGCACTACACCTAAAATCATTCCCCTCCGTTTACAAGACAAAATCTAAATCAATAACAAACAAATTGATACAAAATTGTATTCCTGACGATTTTTAATTATCTGACTAGAACAACTGAAATATATATTAAGTTCTGTTAAGAGCTCACAAAATCTTACTGTCTTTGGCACGAAGTACTACACTACAACAAATAATAAACAATAATAAACAGAGGAAGAAGAAACCTAGCTCTGTCAACAGTCAGAATTTTTAAGATAAAGTGGATTTCTTCTAGCAATTTTGCCACACATTCCCAAGTCGTAAACAAATTCTGCTACGAACAACCAAAATTAAATCTATGGCCAACAATTAATTTGGCATTAAAAACTCCCTCACAAAAACTAGGGGAATCTGATTTTATTTGTTAATTAAGGATGGTGGTCAGGATAGCTGTTAAGAAACTACATTACCTGCCTAGTCAAATTTTGAAAGATTATAGTCAGAGAAGTAGAACCAGGACTTAAATGACATTGTGAACAAGTTAAATGGATGGTATTACTTGAAACTGCCATTCTGGAAAACCTGAGTGGAATTCTCATTTCAGCGGAACAGGTTTAAGTAATATGTTTTCTGAAATCAGTACAAGCTAGTGCTTATTATGTAATGCTGCAGCTGATTTCCTTCCCATTTCTTGAAAACAAGGCCCAGAATAATAATACATTGACTTTTTTCCACAAAGACGTAATGGAATTTTAATACATACAATCAATTCTTGGTATTAACATCAATGGAATATTCATAATCTTGGGTGGAGTGGGATACCAATACACAAATTAAAATACTGCTTTATATTGAACTCCTAGACAAGTCATCACCAGTTTATAGAGTATAATTACAAAATAACTGAGTAAAAATTTATTTAAAAGAAAAAGAAGTAATTGAACAAGAAAACATCATAAAGATGCAGTCGAGAGACTATATAAAACATGGTTTAAACAAGCCATAGTTTGTTGGTTCTCAGATTTTATAGAGTCTGAAATAAATTGATTTGTATGGTCTTACTACTCAGTCAAAAAAGTACTCAGCTAAAAGTCACTTGTAAGTGAAAAGTCTGTGGACTAACAAAATGAATCACCGTTTTTGGTAGATTAATTGAGGTGTTTGCCTTGACAATTTGGGGCCCCAAATTCAAATCACAGTAACATCACAAATTTTTACAGGGTTTGCTTTGTTCATATGATATATTTCCTTTGCCCTATGGAACATCTTGGTATATTAAACTTTAGATTCACTTATGGCAGAGATGGAATTTTACTGTTTATGGTAAAATGATACTCAAGAAGAACAAAAAAGAAAAACATGGAAAAAATATTATGATACAATACTAAAAGTGTACACAAATACTACAATTTTAAACACATTTATCAAATAATAATTTCCTATAATAATAGATATTGAAGATTATACATAATAAGTGATACTGGCAACATTATTCAGTAATGTTTGGAAGCAAGTGATAATGAGAAAAGTTTCCTTTCTCACTGCATAAAGATAAGCAAAACACATCAGCCTGAAGCCATGAACAAAGAAGTTATACTGGGTATTAGCTTCATCAGTTACCTTGAAACATTCTGATGAGGCAATAATAGTACATGAATGTGATGGTAAGATCAATGTTCATTAGAAGTAAATAGTTACTGAAAGGACATGAAAAAATTGACTTCATTGTAACTTCAAATTATAGAAAAGCTGTTGTCTCATAGCATTGTCCAGTGTTTCTGGTGATAGCCCTTGTTAACAGGTCCAACTGGGCAGATATAAATACATCTCTCTAAACTTTAAAAGTATTGCAGGACAGTTTGTAAAAGTTGTATTTCTTAAATCTACTAAAAAATCTTCCTGAGCAGGAATCTCAGATGTAAGTTCAGTCAGTAGTTTAAACTTCAACTGCCTAGATTCCTATCATGCTTTCCCATATCTTCAAACATAAATTCTCAATGTTTGTGTTACTTCAGTGACTGATCTAAGGAAGATAAGACATAAGGTAAATAGTGTCAGTTGTGACTTTACCAAAATCACACACACACGGAAGATTCATCTAATTTCAGCAAACATGGGCAACACTTCTTGATGTTTTTCAAGGTGAGTTTTTTATTCATGGATAAGCTGCAGTAACTCTCTTCACTGAACTGATGCTACTCTATTGGGTGCATCATCTAACCAACCACTAGAGGTTCAAGGTAGTTGAAACATGGATAGTGAGGCAGAACATCAAACTTTGACTGCAGCCAGTGGGTGGCTGGCAGCACAAGTTGACGAGCCATGATAACCAGGAGGTACCTGTGAACAATGAGAACCACATCCAATCAAGTAACCTATGTAACCGTGAGAAACTGCTTTTAGTTCTTACCATTAGCAGACAGCAACATAGAGCTCTGTTGAAAATGCACCCAAGACTTCAATGACAGCTAAATTAATAAGTCTCAATTGGCCAGAATTATTTGATTGTGGCTTAACTAGTGAAGGTCTCCTACATTAATAGTTTTAAAATTAATAGCAGCAATCTTACAGAAACAGATTTACCCACCAGTGTGGCTCAGTGTGCTTAGGCGCTACACACTGGATCGGGGGAGGTACAACAGGACCAGGCATGCAACAGGCCACCACATATCAGCAGTCCTGACTACGGTTTTTGGGCAGTTTTCCGCAGCCATCAAGGCGAATGTCAGGGTGGACCCAATCTTAGCCTCATAAACTACAAATTTCACATACAAAAATACCCTTATCACACACAGAACTTAGTTACATATTTCACAGACAGATGGCAACACTTTATTTCCCCCATTAGCACAGCTGGGCAGAAAACCGTTAATCATTAATTAACAAGTTAACAAACTTGTAAAAGTGTAACTTCTATGTTAACCTAAAAAAATCATTAACGTTATTCTCAACTTCAATTATTTTTAGTCCATTACATTGGTTGTAAACGTCATTTCATTTGTTTGCATTGCATGCCACTCCACACTGGTACGTTTGGTGAGTTTAATAGCGAATTAACGCGAAGTGCAAGTGTGAGTGTGATGCATATATAACTGTTATACTAAGCGTGGTGTGGGTATGAGCTAGAATGCTTGAGACGTGGAGTGTTTATATTTTATATCTGCAAACTAGCACTCACTACACGTTTCAAATTCAATCAGTGATTGAGTTTGATATTTTTATAACTATGGGAGCATCCATAAACTACGTGGCTCAGCCTAGGGGGGAGGAGGGGTTAGCTGGAAAGCTATGCTGGGCTACTTGGGGGGACGGGGTGGGGATTTCCAAGCCAAACCATGTAGCTCTTTTGTCACAGTTAAAATGAGGTACAGAACACACAACAGCATTTGAATATTTATTTCCATCATTTTTTTTTATCGCTGCATGTAATTTACGATAATCTAACAATAGAAAACAGTACAAAATGTCTTCTGGGATCAAGGAGGAAAAAAAGCTTTTTGTAACGTAAGGGGGGAGGGGAGGGAGAGGCAAAAGACACGTCAGACTACTTGGGAGGATGAGGGGGTTCACGGGAGGCCAAAATGGAGCTACATAATTTATGGACACTCCCTATTTCACTAATATAGTGTCACTTTTTAGTTTGTGTTGGTTTGGAGATTGTTAACGAAACAAATTAAATTGATATTCATTACCGTACATGATTAAATCATAGAAACTGAAGATCTAGAAACTGCTAGTGAAAGCAATAACAACGAGAAGATTAAAAATCCTTGTCCACATTTATGCGGTTATATTGCATTTAAATCAAGACTGGGAGAACAGTTGATTTATCAATATAAACTGTGTTTGCCTAAACTTTCTGCAATCAAGGCTCATGTTTCTAGCCTTAATAATATTAAAGAACACACAAGGATGAAGCAAACCTTCAAATATTTACGTTTTGGAAAAAAAAAGTGAAAGCAGGGTCAACTTATTGGAGTGCTGTGGATTCTTCCAGTGTAGATAGCAGCAGAAGGTTTTTTTTCCATCTCCATCTGCTAATAAAAGGTTACATCAAGAAAGCATTGGTGAATCTTTTGGCACCGTAGTTACCGACAGCACTGTACCTCAAGCAGGTGTAGACCAATGCACTGTAAAGTTTTTCATTGTTAACATTATTCCTCTTAATGTTGTAGAATCCAATACCTTTAAGAAGCTGATTAAAATGTTGAACCCCAGTAAGAACTCAAGTTTCCAGAGGGACACTGCATAGACGTATTGTTGATGGTTAACTTTTAGTGGATAACTGTAGCTTGTGTTAAATTTTCAAAAATATAACACTTCAAAGATTAATGAAGTTAACTTTTTAAGTAATGGACTAACAAAGTTAACTTTTGGATTAACTGTGCCCTGCTATGACCATTACTATATAGTACATCCTGGCAGTAGGTATCAAATGCTTGGCATTAGCAATGGCATGTGGCTGCTAAACCATAGCTCCAAATACCAGGCCAATGATGAGTAAAACTCACCAAAGGCAGCCAGCTACAAAATGACATGAAAGGATGATGAAAAAGAAGAATAAGATTTTATAGTGACAAAGTTAGGCTGAGTGAATTTATTGATCATTCTCACATGACTTTTGAATCAGCTAAAGAATTTAAAGAAGTTTATTTTAAAGACTAGACTCAAAGCATGTCAAAAATGTTGGGTTGAACGGAGCTTTCTCACAAGCCATTTTCTGCCCAGTTGCTCAACTAAATGGAATTGTTGTAAAATAAAACTCAATGCAATTCCCCGTGCCTTGTACTGTATCAAAAAGTTTCTGCTGTCATCTCCGTCCAGCTGCCTTTAAACATAACCATAAATTCTGCTGCTACTGCCACTAGAAAATCAAAGCTTCAATCACATGCAAATCAATACACACATTCAATACACACTATATAAACTTGATCTAAAATCTTCACGGGTTTTTAAATCTTTCTTTTTTGCTATCTGTGATTCAGATTGATATTATAATGTTTGAATGACCGAAATAATGACCTCAGTAATATGGCACCAATGAAAGCAAAATAAATTAAAATTAAATCTTAACAACTTACATTATGCCACATAACATTAGTTTTAATTGTGGTCTAGATTGCAATCAATGTAGAACTACTTTCATTCAAATGAAGTTAAAATTTCAGTAACAGGGTGCTCATGAAAACATTTGAAATTATTAAAAAAAAAATTAAACTAGTCATCTCCTCTGCTGTAATGTCAAATTCCAGTTGTAACTTTGACCCAGACTAAATAACAATCTAATAAAATTTCCAGTAACATTGCCCATTGAAAATTAAAACTCACATACCTATGGTCAAAGACTTTAACAAAAGCATCTAAATCAAATTAATATAAATAAATAAAAGCAACTAATAATTAATTAAATATCTACTTTAATTTCAGTGTTCTGCCAATTCATTTCTTCTTAGATGCTTAACCAATTACTAAACAAAGCTCAAAACTTATACTATGTATATCTCTGGACATTGTTAAACCACTAGCGAAGGCTGGCAGTGTGACAGTCACAGTGATTAAGATTAGCATTTTATTAATATGGATACATAAAAGCAAAAGTTGTGGATGATGTCTACTCCTAACTGCTGACAAGAGACTCAAATAATTACTAACAGGGTGTAAGAGAAATTTTAGAGAAAATCTTAGTAAGTACACACTTTAACATTATTCTTGGCTGCCGCTGAAAAATTCTATCACTCTTATCTTGCACAATCCTACATCAATGTCATCCTAATACTGGCTCGTCAGTATTGAGTTACTGTTTCCTTGGATGACATTGATATAGGATTGTGCAAGATAAGAGTGATAGAATTTTTCAGCAGCGGCCAATAATAATGATAAAGTGTGTACATTACTGATTTAGTATGTATACGAACAATTTCAGTCAAAGCAAGGTAAAACTGAGATATTACATGGTGGAAGAGTTCTTTTTTATCAATAATGTTAACACTCTTTTATTAACAATATCTTGATGAGAAGACATAATAAATTATCCAAAGACTGTGCATAGAAAAATCCTGCATATGGTGCACTACATTTTGACACCAAATTTTCAGATTTATTATAGTAATGTCTTGACCATAGATAATTGAAACTGCAAGTAAACAAAGGATTACTTTACTTTCCTTTACCCTAATTCCAAATAAATTAGACAGCAATAAATAATAAAAGTAGATAGTTAACAATCAAAAATTAAATGACATCATAGTGCTAGAAGCTAAGGTTTTTAATTTACTAACTTTTCTTTGAAGAGCAAAGTACTTCTCAAGTCATGAAACAAATACAGGGCATTGTAAAACACTCACGTAAAAGAAGAATAAATAAAGGACAGAATTTGTTTGAATGTTATATAAACAAATGTTAGTAGTTTCTAAAGTGGCCTCTCAATATTTCCAACGATTAATGAACAATGCTTCAACAAGAATGCACTGTAATTAACCAATCCAAGAAGATTCTGTGCAGCATGTAAGCAACAGGATATGTTATTTGAAGGTCATTAACAAATAATGATGCAGATGGCACAATGCTATATAATAGGATAAAAACAATAGAGGTCTGTGAAAAGTTGCAGTGTGATCTGGACAGGATATCTAGCTGGGTTGGTAAACATGGGACAAAGATAAATTAAAAGAAGAGTCAACTCATTAGGAGCACAGGTAAAAACTAAAGGTTAAGTGTGATTTTAAGATGGGGAAAGAATTGCTTGTTGAAGACTTGAAATGTAAATATCTAGGCGTAACATTTGATAACAAGCTCAACTGGACAGAACATATTCGATAGATAGAAGAAAACAGTTTCAAAATCCTGCACTTGTTGAAGAGAGAGATAAGAAGTAAAGGAATTGGGTTACAAAACTTTGGTCAGACCATTGCTTGAATATGTTAGTGTAGTATGGTACCTACAGTTTGGGTATCGAATATCAGGAGTTAGAGGAGGTGCAAAGAAGGGTAGATTTGTTTCTGGAAATTATTGTAGAACACAATCAGTAACTGATATGATAACAGAGGTGGAATGGGATTCACTGGAAGACAGGAGGGTGAATAGAGTCATGGGAGTATACAAGACATATATTGAAGATGACGCATGGAAAGATATTGGTGTAAGAGTTATGAGTATCACGTGGAAGGGAAAAGATGGCCATGACCACAAACTGGAACTTCATTTCAGGCACATGGGTGTGGGAAGATTTTCTTTTGTAGGAAAGGGGGCCAGGGATTGGAATAAGTTACCAAGAGAAATGATGGATAAATTATCAAAAATGTTTAAAGAGTTTATAGTTGAAGTTTGTAGAGGACAAAAGTACAGGAAATGGGTGTGTAAGGGAACAGCCACCGGAGCAGGCGCTCAATTAAGATTAAAAAATAATAATAATTAAAGAACAACCATTGCCAACTGCCAAAAATTAAATGACTGCTCAAATAACAAATATGAAAAAGCAGTAATTAAAAGATGAGGTATCAGACAAGTGTACATACTTTCATAAATTAGTTTCAAGGATTTGTCTAAAGACAATGATGGAAAATTTACTCTCAAGAAATTCAAAATCGTTTACATTAATTATGTGAATAATGGATTTGGATTCCAGTTAGTACAATCTTCTACCCTGCAATGTAGTCCTCATGGGTTTGCAGGTTGATGGTATTTTAAAAATACCATATAGCTTATGCAGTCGAATCATCACATCTTGTGGCACCAATCAGGGTTAACCCAACAATACTGCACTGCTTCAAAATGACAAAAAAAAGCTCTATACCAGTTCTGGATTAGCTACTTAGCATGAGTTAGCAAATGCTACGAGCCCCGCGCCTTCCATGGGAGCCCCCGCCTCGTCTTGGATTCTCGGAACCTCCCTGTCAAGCCAGATGGGCCCTTTTTTTAGGGCCCCTTATTCACATTTGCTACAGACCCCACGCTGTTTTAATCTGGCCCTGCTCTATACAGACATGTTCTTCAGTTAAATAAGCCTTATATTTAGATCTGTATCAATTATGAGCATTCTTTTGTTGTTGTAACTGTATATTGAAAATGCAACTTACTTTTTGAGTAATGAAATAAAAATTAAATCATAATGAAATAATTACAGTAAAAAGTAATTACTTCTACTATTACCAAACTTCACATTATCATGAATATAGTATTCCATTAAAAATGCATACTTTAAATTGTATGCCACTTCTGTTAGGTTGGCAGCTTTGAAATGACATATTTGGCATCTACTGTTATTGTAATTACTAGTTACTTGATGTAATACCAAGGAACAATATGATGCAAACGTATTCCAAATTGATGAAAACTGCACAGAGGCACAAATTTTATTTTATCATTACTATACAAGAAATTTGATATACTGGGTATTATTCTCAAGGCAATACTCCATATAATTTGCACAGCAATTGAAAATGTCAAATAGATGTATGCAGCAAATTTTAAGAGGAGATTCCAGTCTACACTGTTATTGACACAAGAATTCACAGACCATTCTAAACGGTGCAATTCATTACCTGGAGTCTGGAGAGCCAAGAGAAAGTTGACAATTTAGAAAAAGAAAATTATTTTAATGATGAGATATCCAACATAAAGCGAGGCACAATGAATGAGCCACTGTTTGGTGTGGTTTTGGCATGGCAGTATGATTGAGCTGTATATTTTTGGACATGAGGCAAGCCAATCACCATAAATGAGGTTCATTACTACAGTATGATGGTTGTCTCTTCTTGTCTTAATTAGTTTGTATGGAACTCTATGACAAATGGTTAACTAACTTAACAAATGCACTTGAGGTAAGGTGGCAAAATTTTCTGAATCATATCGTTTTGTGTCACACTCCGCTGATGATATTTAATATCATATTACTTTTTCTGTGAGGTTTTGTTAACTCTAAAGTTTATTTTCATAGCCCACAAACAATTCCTGAGTTCAAGACCAATATCTGGCATGCAACTAAACTGCATACCTGTGAAAATTCATAAATTTCATAAAAAAAGCCCAAGTGGAAGAGTTTTTGAAGACATTTATGAGAAATTGTGTTTAAAAATTAATTGGCACAAATACTCCTAATGGTGAAACACAATATAAAGTTTGGTTAGTCAAAAAGTGTTGTTTTGTATACAGTCTTGCTGGGATGCCATATATAACTACCATTGTTGAAAGTACAGCTGATTTGTCTTGAAATTATTTTTCTATTAGCATAATACTTAATTATATTGTTTATTGCACCACTTAATGAGTGCTAATAGTGAAAATAATTACTCAGAAACTAGTAAGTACATAATTGTAAACATATTAAATAGATTAATTAAACACAAGAAAATACTAAATTTCTTATCATTAAACAATACATCAAGAATTATCAGGGAACATAAAAATAAGACATATTTCTTTGATGCATCTATATGAAAGGTTGAGAAAGCCTGATACAAGGTCATAAAAATAAAATAAAACCGGTATCTATAAAATAAAATTTCCTTGTTGTTTTGCATATCACTTCTTGACTCAACAATATTTAAAATGGTTGAAAATGTGTGTTTCCTACATTTTTATAAAAAAATTGTTTTTGCTATGTTCCTGCATGGCACTGTGATGAGCACTATTTCTCTCTTCTTGTCCTAATGTAGTAGGACTTTCTCGATTGCTATCTTCATATACTATACATAATTCACATATTGAATTTCTGAACCAGGTTCAATATTTATGGAACATACACTGGGAAAAGTAAAAGCATACTCCAAGCAAACACCTGCTACATATCATATACCAGTATGTCAGTGCAGTAGCAGGACCAGACACTGAAAATAAAATAAAATAACAATCAATCAAATATTTATTTGCTCGTATCAGAAACGATTGATTACATTTAGATCAAATCAAAACATTAAACAAGAACAATAAATAATAAATAAAGAAGAATACTTACCAGAGATGAAGGCAGGAGGGCAGCACCCAACACAAAAAGAGTAATATACATTACAATATATTAGTAGTAAACCTTATTTATTTAAAAAGACAACACACATGATGGGGGAATTAAATGTGTGCACAATAAGACTTACTAAATGAATAACTCCTAGATGGCCTTAGTAGACAGTATGGGTGTGGTTGTCGTGGGATCGAAAAATGTTAATCAGATAATCACAGGAATGACGATGAAGAAAGAAATGCTATAAAATGATATTAATATGGAAAGTAGACCTGTAAATTACCAAAGTTATAGGAAGGAGAGATGCATTGCAAAAAAAACATGAAAAGAAACAATATTTTGGGCTACGACTTTCCTTTGAAAATGAAGCATATTGTCAAGTTTGCAGGTATTCCCACAGTCAACTGAACACATAAATCATGATGACCACAGATATTTCTGAAAACTTGGCAATATGCTCAGATTTTCAATTTTCAAGGGCAAAATATTGTTTTTATTTTTATCACTGTAGCCCTTCTTTCGTCAACTCTAGAAAGTCTTTTGTTTCCATATTAATTAGATAACCGATAACTATAAGTACATATTATCACCGGAACTGTGGTACATAATAAAAGTGAAATTGAAATAAAACAATCAAATAAATAAAAAAAACTAAATACATATATAAAAAAAAGGGAGATTAGGGAAAATAAACCCACCTCTTGCCACTGATGAAGGTAAGAGGGCCAGTATGAACAGCAAAAATAGGAATACACTTTACAACATTTTGATAAAAAAAATTTGGTCATTTTAGAGGTGAGACATATGACAAAGGGATCAGATTTAACCATATGACTGAAGCCAGAGATGAACAAAGCACAAAGGGTGAGTTATGTGGTAGGTCTTGATGTGAACATATCTGAGCCCCTTGCCATATGTCTCACTTCAAACATGTGTGAACAAAGGCTTTATCAGCGTGTCGCTGCAATATTATCTTCAATGGGTTCGCTCCCAAATTGTGTAGGGTAGAGTTTCGTGCAGCTCATATTTCACCAACACAATCCGACAGCGAACCCGCGAACATAATACACTTCTAACATGTTTACGGTTTTTTACCAAACTACTGTAAAGTATGTTTTTGTGTTCCTCCTGGCCCTGCTTCCCTCATCCGTTGTAAGTGAGGGTTTATTTTCCCTATCATATGTATTATTTCTAAAAGTTTTTTTTTTTTTTTTTTTGTCACGAGTCATTTATCTCCCTTGATACCTAACCAAAATCGATAAATGAGGTATCATTTTAAACATGAATGTCTCTGCTTTAGTAACATTACAATTTAAGTAAGGATGATGATGATTATTATTTTTTTTTAAAATTTGACTCTTAAATGGCAAAAACATCATTTCTAAAACCTATTTTTTGTCACGAGTGATTTATCTTCCTTCATCCAACCAAAACTGATAAGGATCTCTGCTATGGCAACATCATAAATTAATAAAGATTAATAAAGAATTTGACCTTAAAGGGAAACGTATCAACTATCAAGTTCACACACATGAGACAGTTCAGAACCAAGCCACTAGGCTTCACTGATGTTGATAATGGTTGATGACATTAATGTTAGACAGCAGCACCACATATAATAGATATATGGATATACCGTATGTGTTGTATTCAGGTTAGTTGCATTCCAGTGAGATATAAGACATTTTGGCTTCTGGGAAGGGATCATCATCTAAGGTAAGCAGTGGTTTATTACCCGATCCCAATTTGATATATATATGGTAAGAATATTAAACGCATATGTGATGAGTCTACTGATGGGACCTTACTGGAAATGGAGGCCAGGTTGGTGGCTACTGTCAAGGAGTACTGGTTCACATAACAACTCCCATTATGTATCCTATAAAGATGACCACAGTCCCATATACATCACTCAGTTATCTTCTGGTATCAAATCCATCAACCAGACCCTTCGCCATATGCATGACTTCCTACATTGCTATGCTGAAATCTATATCCATCTACATAAAATCTTGCCCACTACCCCCAGCACAAGCTTCAGCAGACCATCGAATATTAAGAACATCTTAGTCCACGAACCCAGTGGCAGCCTATACCAATTCCGACAATCTTAATAACTTAAATAACTGTTTTACAATGAGGGCTGTCACAGTCTTCCTTGAAAGCACAACCACTTCTGAACTCTGCCGATGGGAACTGGATTACCAATATGTCCTTGATACCAGGTATCTCTCTGGCTTCAACCTCTGATAAAACCCTTACAGTAGCCCAAGCACTTATTATTCACATAAATAATTTATAAATCTTATATTTAATATTTTCTGTTCACAACAGTGATACTAAGGAAAAGGAAACAGCTTTTAGGCAATGTAAATAACAAAGATAGGAAAAATAAATCCATCACTTACCAAATTGGATTTCTGGATGCCTACTCCCTTATTTATCATTGTTATTTAACTTTATTTATTTGTTTTTATTTCTGTGTTCTGTCACATCAGCTACATTTGCTTTTCCATAGTTATCAATAGTTCACTCTGTTTTATTCAACCCTGTCCACACAGATTTCTCTCACCCTGTTCCACACAGCATACTAAATTACACAGTAGGTTTCATGCTACACCCAGGTGCAAAAGATTATGCATCATAAAATTATAGAGTAAATCACTTACAGGATTAGCAGGGGACGGAGCTAAGCTGAGGATAGCTGTAAGTGATCTGAGATCATTGGCACCTGTCATTTTTGATAGCGGGACTCAGATCACTGAAGTATGGATGTGCCATTGCATCATCAGCAGCCATTCTCAGTGCTGGGTTGCAGACCAATAGACGCTGTAAATATAAATATTTTATCCACCGACATTCGTTTTGTTTTGTTATGAGATGACAAATTTTTTATAAATTAAGTATAACCTTTAAATTAATCCACAAATCAGTAATTAATATTTATATTAAAATTAATTATTATCAAATTTTCTTATTTATTTTACTGCCGATTTCTAGTACAAGGAAATCCACATTCCCACAACATTAAAAATCAATTATCATATGAAAGTTAATAAGGACTGTTAGTGCTATATTTCATAAAAGCATTAAGTTTGTGTTCAGTTACCTTCTCAGATAGCTTATTCAGCCAGCTATTTGACTATTATTAGAAAATTATTTTAAATTGTTTATTAAATACACTTTCCTCCCCTGATGCTATGTATTTTTTGAAAAAGTTATATTTCAGAATTTTCTCAAGATAAAAAGCAAAGACAACAATATTGACATGACAACAATGTTTAGTGATCTGCTGACTGTGCCATTAAAGGAGGGGAGCAGAGAACAGGAAAGAGAAAATTGAAAACTAAATCATGTGAAGAAACAGGTGAACAGACTGAACCATCTACAAAAAAACAGGTTAAATGAACTATTAAGAACAAAATGCAGCATATATAGAAAATTTGCCAATGGAGCTACTTAAGATGCGTGAACCCTTGTGTTGTATTTTCCAGCTGATCATGAAAGTAGGAGCCAATTAAAAGCTAGTGTTAGACATCAAAAAGGAATGGTAGGAGATACAGAATTTGGTATCACACTAAATTTATAAGATTGGCCAGGAAAACACTAGGAACACCAGCAGTAGGTTAAAGATGAAAGATGCACTCACAGGCAAGTTCAAAGCCGATAGAGGAGCCCTGTTAAATTTGGTATTGAAAAATATAATTAGACCAGAATTAGTCCAGTAGGAACTACCATTGTATCTGCATATTTATTAGCGATAAGCAAAAATCAGCATGTCAAACAATTTTTGAACTGCTGAATATCAGTTTAAGATTTCAGAATATGAGATCTGTTAATCTTACTTATGAACATTAATTCTCCAGAGGCAACAAAAATCAAAGTAAGGATCCCAATGAATATTTGAGTCACAAACATTGGATGCCTTAACCAAAATTTACTCCAAGCACGATGTATGGTTTTTAGAAATGGGCATTGATGGGAAAGAACATTTGAGATCATAAAATTTTTGATGTAAATTAATGGAGTCAATGGTGAAGGAGAATGAATGTGGACATTAAATAATTTAAGGAGAAACTTAATACTATTAATGAAATAAAAGCAGTCAGAATAAGGTTGGCAAAACATCACAACACTGGAGAGATGTCCAGTGAAAATGTATGGAGGTTCTGCTGGAAAAAGTTAGAGGCCAGAAATGTGGCTGGATGATTCAGAACAAACTAAAATGAAGAAGAACAGACCTTTAAATACATGACCTATGAGGCTGTAGTTCCAAGGAATGAATGTTTGAGGAACAGAAAACTATGCAATTTCCAGGCTTGAAATATACTCCCGTTTTATTTTGTAGCAAAGGAAATTGATAAGATATTACATATTTTGACACATGTAGTCAAGACAATGTTTGCTTTGCTAAGTAACTTATGTGATCGCTAAAGTGATTTTATAAATTACAAGGAAATGGAAAATGGCTATCACTCACCAAAGTTGAAGGCTGCGACCAGTGAAAAAGATATATGACGAACACAAGAATGCACAATATTTCGGTTTTACACCTTATTCATGCTGTAGGAAATGAGTCATGTGGTTGGGGAGGTGTGAAAATGTGTCAAATAAAGTCATTAAAATTCTTACCTGTAACAGATCCCTGCCTTTACTATTAAGCTTGGGTACCACCTGGCTGAAAGCCATACTTGGGTGGTAGATAGGGAATGGTTTGTAGTCTGGCAGCTGGCTAAGACCACCCCAAGTTTCCTCTGTTGGGGTGCCCAATAGTTTGAAGATGCGCTTCAGCTGATCCTCCACATCAGAGCCAGGGAACAAGGGTCGACCTGCATTTGCCAATTCTGCAATACCACAGATGCATGTAACAATACAATCTAAATATTGAACTACAGTCTAAATACAAACAATGAGGTTTTGCTGCTCAGTGAACTAACTGGTGGAGTTTTGAAAAAATTGTAATTAACAAATCAGTTAAACAACAAAAGGAAAAATGCTATATTGTGATATGAAAACTAACAAGCTTACAAAGCAAACCCATTACTTACTTAAACTTGAAGCAAGAAGACAATAAATAAGATTGACACAAAATCACAGTTTTAAGAGCAGTTGCTTATGTCAGATGGTGATGAAACATATGGTGCATCATGTGTGTCTGACTGCACATGGTGGTTACAGGAATGAGATGTGGGTGGAAAGAGGGTGGCCACACAGTTTTAAAACAACAATTAAACTTACAGTGAAAACAGTAATTAGATCAGATTAAAAGTATAGTAACATAAATACCCGCCAGTATGGCTCATTGAATTCAGGTGCCGCACACTGAATTGGGGAGGCACAATGCGATCAGGTTCGAGTCCTGGTTTCAGCATTCTGCCTGTCTTGACTATGGTTTTTAGTTGGTTTTCCGAAATCATCTATGAAAACGCTGGAACGGTCCCCACTCTCCACCTCAGAAACCACACATTTCACAAACAAAAATACACTTATCATATAGAACACAAAAGTTACGTTTTGCAGACAGATGGTAAGACAGACTTTCCTCCTCTAAGTTAAGTAAATTGGTTAAAACAAACCTGTTTTGAATTATGTCAGGATACAATCTTTTTGTATATTTTTCATTTATTTTGTATATTTATGTTTTATATTCAAATAAAATATAAGAAAATATTTTCTGCTGATCTCTGGTGCATTTCTGTGACTGATTCCTGCAATTTGGAACATAATTTTCAGGTCTATGTCTTTCAACTCCTATCCACACCTCCCACCATGAGCCACTGGTGTATATTTTGCATTTTCAGTTAGCTGCCAGCTTCAATAAGGCAGTAACCTCATTCTATTGTTGAAGGGTTATGAGCCCAAAAATTTAATCAATGTCTACATGTTTTTCTATGTTTCCTTGCCACAACAATCTTCTATTTTTGTAAGCAGCGGTTATTCTCCTATCCAGATCTTTATTGTATCTGCTTTATAGAGCCTTTGTTTTCTATGTATAAGTGTGTGTGTGTGTGTATTTTATTAGAGTTTAAACACCTACCTCTGTGCTAGCTAAAAAGCAATTACTTTCAATTTATTTGCTATAATAGTTGTCCCAGAATTACAGAACCATATTAATATTAGGGATACATATCATTCCATCATCTGAACTAGTTCAACAGGTGTAGTTTGAAAGATAAGCCATTTATGCCCATTTTAAAGTAAGGGGGAGGGTACAACAAACAAACACACACAACATATGCTCCGTATTAGCACTGTGAACAGAATAAAAATGCAATATATGCTCATGCAGTTATTAATTAGAATATTAGTATGACAGTTGTACCTTCTGCTATAAAATGCGACATCAGAAAATAAAACAAGTGGAAACTATCATATACCTGCAAAAATACACCCTGCAGACCACATGTCAATAGAAGTGGTGTACAATTTGGCACCAAATAAAACATCAGGAGGACGATACCATAATGTCACTACTTCTGCTGAGTAACATTTGACTGGAATTCCAAATGCCCTTGCCAAGCCAAAGTCTGCTAACTTGAGTTCTCCATTCTGTAATAAAATACACAAAGTAGGTTTTAGGCAGTTTAGTTTAGGAAAATTACAAATTATATACCAAAAACAAATGGTTTGGTAGTATGAGACCCACACTATGGGCATCCAAGACAGGCACTGGAAGAGGTGCAGAAGAAGGCAGTCACATTCATTTGCAGACATTAGAACTCAATATGATAAAGGAGCTGAGTGATGAGTGAAGAAAGTGCAAGGTAAGTATACAGCATGGACTGACAATGGGGACTGGATGGTAGAGATGGTAGGTCCAAGGCCATGGACACACTTCCTTGTGCTAATGATGGATGCAAATCCGAATGCAAGTCGGACTTCTAACTGACCGGACCAACAAGCAGCCGGACTGGAAAGTGTGTGAATAGAACGTGCACCACGGGTCTTGTGCGGCTGTAGCTGGAACTGCAGAGGATTTGGAACCACAGAGAAACTAAATCTACAGAAGAGCTGAAAATGCAATGGAACTGGAGCTGTTCACATTTCACGCACTTTTTGTTTTGTTTAATTCATTTGTTCATTTCAGCTCCTAAAGTTACTTGACATCTGTGTTTTGATAGGTCAAAATCATTAACTGTGCGATTGCATTATACTTCTGTTTAAAGGTAAGATTATACTGAAAAATTGTTTCTTAATCACTAGTTACTTGTTGATAATCACAGTAACTACTAAGCCTAGTTCACATTTACCAGCACATAGCGTGTCCAGCATGTAACGTCTTAGACACGGCACAGATATAAGTTGTATACAACAGTAGACTCTCAAATATCGTCAGACAAACTAGAAAGTGCCACTTCTAAAATGTTTCGAAATTTTTCAATGGAAGAACTAGCTGTAGTAGCAATTTTGCTGGAAGAAGAAGAATTGGGTTATGCAGAAGTTCCATTTGTACAACAGAAAAATTCAGCTTAATGCGAAAATGCTGATAAAGTAATATTAACTACATGCATTTTCCACAATTTCATAAAATATAACCATACCCATGTAAGTGAAAATACAGCCGTTAACAATATGAGTAAATTACCAAGGCAAGGCGGGAGTAGTCAATCTACTGCTTTTGATTTAAGAGACAAACTTACTTTTTATTTTAAGCTATCTGCAGAAGCAATGTAAATAAATTGTAATGATTAATTTCGTAAATAAATACCTGATTACCTTGTACTTGGAGCTTCTTCCCTATTTCCTTTCAAGTATCATCTTTCCGTTTACCATCACAATACCTTTTGTCAATCAAGTAGTATAGAAATTTATATTCTCTAACTAATTCAATTATTTTTTTGTTGCTCAAGAGTTTTTTTTTTTTTTTTTAAAATTAGGTCCTTTGGTATGTTGTCTGTGCAATTACGCTGTCGTGTTCATACTAACTGCACAGACACCTTCAGTCAAGCTCAGACAAAACACTCTTTCCAACAATGCTGGTCTGTGCCGGCACGTGTTGCATGGACACGCTCTGTTCACGCACAGTAGATGTGAATACGCCTATATATAATTTATGTAATCAGTTTTTTTTTTTTGTCTTTGCTGGTACATGTCTAATGTGTACGGTGTCTGTCAATGTGAATGAGGCTTTAAATGTATGGGTGATAAAATAAATTCGAGTGGTCTTGCAATCTGGTGACAGAGTTTCAATTTGCCACACATTCTACCTCTGCCATGGCTGATATATGTGATTAAAATATGATGATACTCTTTTAAGGATCTGGTTCTGACTTATTTTATGTGTACTCACAATTGTAATGTGTAGTGGTCTTATTAAACTTTTAGAATTGCTAATTGGAACTGTTGCCAAGTGAGAATCATTCCTGTCTGGAGTTTTCAAGTTTCACAATCATGAAGAAGGGTAGCTTTAAATGACAATACAGTAATAGATAAAAACCTAAACCAAGTATTGCATGACAGGACTCAAGATCCACTTATCTTGTGGATGCAACTAAAAGATATTTATCCATGTCTTCTTCATGTGGAACTAAAATATCTATGTATCACTGCCCCCTATGTGCCATATGAAAATTAACGGAACTCGAAGAGGACTGAAGCCTAAGACATCATCCTAGATAATATTTCTTGCTCACAATGTTTTTTGTACATTTATAAGAAACTGTTTGTTAATTTGGTAGGTTCTTGTATAACGAATAATTATTTAAAAACTTTGTTTCTTTAAAAGTTTAATTTTTATTATAAAAACTATAATTTAAGAAAGAATTTTATTTCAATTTTGTTTTGGAGAAATTATTACAATACTACTAAGAAATGATTTGGTTCAGTTTTCTTCTTATGTAATCCCACAGAATTTGTGATTTTATTTTATCATTATAAAGACTGATTATACTGTCGTTTTATAACATATGCAGAATTGTGATTTTCAGATGATAATCTATATCTATAAAACAAAAACCGGATATATTGGTCGTATAAAAACTCAGAAACTATGGAGCAGATTTCGATGGGGTTTTCACTGTTTTAAAGCTTGGATCTCAATTCAGTTGTTTGGCATGTCTTATGTTTCAATATTAAATAATGCAGGAGCATTAAATGAAATTATGAACGTATGATGACAAATTTCAAAGATGGAAGGATGTCTCTAAAACTATAGCCTTTAATGAAAGCGATAAGATAACTTTACTAAAATAACTATTTTGCACACTAAACAAAAGTTGAAGTATTCTTTCCTTTAATACGGGATATCAATTTTTAAATGCCATAGATAGCCTTAACAATAACAGAGATTTTCTTTAAGCACGATCTCTGAAAAATATTTCTGGCCTTCAGCATTAGTCGTCTGTTTACGATATTATTATTTCAGATTCACTTTTGATATTTGTATAAAAGGCTGATCTGCGGAGTCAAAGTATCTGGTGTTTCGAGCAAAACGTATATCCATTCACTTTGCAATTGAATCAAATGTGAGCTTCTAACATAATCTAACGTTGTTCAGTAATGTAGTAATGCAATTTCTTAGCCAAATTAACGAAGCTTGATATACATTAATCTTTTCGGACAAATGAAAATAGTGTACGTGCAAATAAACTTCAACCCACCTGTTTCTTGGTAGGGATTGCGTGAATCTAGGTTTTCTTTAATTCCGAGAAAGTTGGCGCGAATTTTATGAAACACTGTACAAATGTTTTGCGGGAATAAAAGTAGGGTACAGGTAAATCTATGCCAACTATACCGGGCAATGCAAGGGACTCTGCTAGGCTACTATATAATGTCATAAGCTCACTCATTCACCTCGATTGCTACTGACTGGAAAACAGTGACACGTGTCAGACTTTGCTCGCAAATTAACAGTTACCAGAGATATCATTAGAAGAAATTCCAGGTTATGTCCACTATTTAATAGTTAAGGAACTGCTACAAAATTAATTGGCATAGTACATTAATTAAATTTGCTTTGTGTAATATTTATTTTATTTATTTATTTATTTTCAAATAGCCTACGGCTAATATATACACATACAATTCATACTTAAAAATAATCGATAAACTTCACAGCTGAAAAAACAAGGAAGTGGTTTTCAGTAAGATGTTGCTAATGAAAGCAACGTAAAAAAAATAATACTTAAAATTCCACATTGTCCCTACCACGAATGTCAATTGTCATTCCGGCCAAGGCTAAATTTCAATTTAATTAAAACTTTCAATAATGTTGCTGCTTGACTAAAGTTTATACAATACAGTTTATTTGGTTTTTACGTATTTTACTGACCACTTTCATCAATGGTCTTTGTTCATGTTCGCTGTACGTGAGTTATTAGGTTTGTCAGGGACTAAGCGGGTATAGGGGTTGGTACCTGCTTCTTCACCTGAACCAGTCTTCTTCCAAAATATTCTAAGTCCAAAAAAGTTCTGTTACCGTGTTGAAATATTTATGCTAACTGTTAAAATTGACCACAGTCGCCACTTACAGTTTTTAACCTACTGCAAGAAAGGTACTATTGTAGAAATAAAAGTCACATGTTGAATCACTGAATTATATTCTCAAAATTTTTCACGTAAATAATACAGGTTCACAGTTAGCAAGGCAATCGGATATTAATCGTTCACCAAAAATCACAGGTTGAGATCAGAGCAAAACCGCACTCCCCCAAAGTAGAAATTCACATGTCCCGAAACTGTTAGTCCGAAAAATAAGTTTGTTCAAATTTCGAAGATGGCTGCCTCTAAGCGTGTCCTAAACATTGTAGACTCACTTCCTGCCTACGCCAGCCCGCGCTGACCGAGCCTAGCACGAGACGTGTTCGCGCCTGCGAGTATGAACCGAGACTGAAGAACCAAGCGTGACCAAGCGTATGTATGTCCCTTGCCACTTGTCTTATATAGGCTTTGCTCACGTGAGCCGTACTACATCTGAGCGCATCCCTACTGCCAAACATTCACATGTGTCTAATTTAATAACTTCTTTATTACATGTTTGATTTAAGAGCGGGAATAGGAAAGTTATGTTAGTCTCGAGTTGCAGTGTTTAGTATCAGAATATAACGTTAAATGTGTCTCTCCGAAGACTACCAAATATGGTGATTTTCTGAAGTCCTTAACGAGATGACGTCACCACAAAGTTTTAGAACATTTTTTTAAACGGCTTTAATTACAAACATGAAATTATGCTCAAATTATTGGCCCCATTTTAGCCTCACAAAAATGTAAACTTTATTTAAATCCATCAAGAAATGGTTGAATTATTGTAGAAACAGTGATTTCTAACAATCAGACGTAATTATTATTTATGTTTTGTGGTATTACTCTGAAGGTTTATGGAATATCGAGCCGGAAAAATTACCAATGTGTAGCCTGAATTAAACTGCTTATTTTAAAGTTTATTTCGTCTTTGTAAGTGCCATATCTGAGACACAATAAATTATTTAGTTATTTACACGTGGACTTGATGTCGAGTGAATTTAGAAAAACTATAACATCGGTTCTATGGCTTTAAATGGCATGAAATTAATATGTATGAAACTAGAAGAATGGATTTTTTACGACAAACTATTTTTTAACCCGGAATCTAGGTAGGTTTTTAAATGAAAAAATGTTAAAGTCGAGTGGTTTATTTTACGTGTTCAGATCGTATTTAAAAATACTTAAACGGTTGGAAACTACAAGATTTAGATGAATTTAATTCTATTTAGGACTGTTTTAATTTATTATTTACTTTATATTGTGTGACAGTGTTTAAAATCAGTGAAAAAGCATATTTTATGTACGGTGCCTCTGGCAAGTTACTCTGGAATTGGATTAACGAACAGAAGGTCAGTAAAATGTCTTTTAATGGTTTTAGAAAATTAATTATGTGTGTTTACTATCATTTACATGTTCTTAGCGCTTTTGAAATGGTTTAATTTTATCGGAATTAATTCTGAAAGTCTCGAAAATTAAGTCGATCTACCGGCTTTCTGTTCTTACTAATATTTCATATTTTATGGATTGAAACTACTTGAAATCTATTAAAACTAAAGGATACAACTATATACTGCTTGTTTATCTACTTTTTAAATCTTGAAATTACTTAAAAGACCTAAAATTGTTTATGTGAACTGTTTAGGAAAATGAGTGATCAAATTTCTTCATAATTACTTCTTGTGAGTATTAAATGCTTTAGAACTATCCGAAACCTGTTAATTATCCTACTAAACTGTCTCAGGCATTATTTTATTTACTTTTAGAACTTTAAAATGGTCAAATTCCATCACAATGAGTTATCTTCTTACTGCTTCAGTCACCTATTCAATCATCTTGTTTATTTCTTTAAAATATTTGCTAAACTATATTTAACTGTGAAGTTATGGTTATGGTAGGTCTAGGCTTGGATATCATTAGTTCTTTACACTCTTTACTGTATGAAAGTCACATTAGAAATACCAAAACTGGTATATGCCAAAATTAATGGTTAGGTTTGATTTATGTTGAAATTCACTGTTTATCTCAGGAATAACGCTTATTAGTCATGATAAAAGTTTTATTTAGGCAATATATTTACTATTCTATACCATTTGCTTCTTTTAACTCCGTTTAGCATATCTTTCTGATTAATGAATCTGTTATTGAAAGTTTACTTTTACATGGAATAACCTATTTCCTGCTGAAATATCAAGGCTTTATGACAATTTATCGTTTATTTGTGTTGGTTATGTGTTATTTATTCACTTTACTATCCTAGAAGTGTTGTTAACTCGATTTAAACTGTGGTATCGTGTACTGAAGTTAACCTCAAACTTGGCCGGATCTAAACGAAATATTGAAAATATACCGAGGGATACCTTACAGGTTATTTAAAGTGGACAACAGACCAAATATGTTATCGAATCAAGTATTCTGGCAATTCATTTTTTCGGAGTTGCTCAACTGTTTAATAATCTGGAATCTGTATTAAGTTCTCTGGTCATTACAAACACTATGAATGCCAAGCCTCAATAAAAACAATGTGAGGCTTTCGAACAGGAATTCTTTAAATATTGCAGAGTGAACTTTAAGGGTCAAATACAAGTTTGTATTTCAGCAAGTTCGAGTCTACAACCTTTGAAACAATTATACGATAGCGCGATCGTCACTGTCCATGTTTAACACCTACATCTATTAATACTTACCAGTTTTTCAAGTTCTAGAGATTTTATTCGCCTCAAGGGTGAAACACAAGTTCGTATGTAGTCAGATCAAGTCAACGTGTAATAATTTTTGACCATAGAAACTGGAACTATTCTAGACTCATGACAATATGCAAAAAACAGTCATGGACATACACTAGTAAAACATACAGGTATTATTCTCACAATTAATATTGTTTCATTTCATAAATTAATGGCTTATGTGAGACATGGCTTAAAAGGATATAGCTTATACTGCAGTTCTCCTTGGTCTGATTTACTTCCACCATGTGCTCTGTCCACTCTATTGTAGAGCCCGACCCATACAGGTCTGGCGGACATGTATCTGGATGTTGCTTTCCACGCATTCACTTCCACGATATGCTCCTTCCACATGATTGTAGAGCCAGCCCCCATACGGGTTTGGTGGAAATATATCTGGATGTAGGTCCGCACACTATATGCTCCGCCCACCCAATTGTAGAGCTGGGTCCATACAGATCAGGAGGACACCTATCTGGATGTAAGTCCGCACACATCCACTTCCACCACATGCTCCACCCGATTGTAGATCTGGACCCATATAGGTCTACCAGACATGTATCCATCACCCACTTCCTGATTTGTCACACTCGGTGTACTGTATGCAATCATTAAATAAACCCAAGGCAGAACCTTAAGATGGATGTTTTAGAGAATGCTTGTGAGGTACAACTTTGCTACTGCTCCACATTTTTGCTTTTTAGTTCTCCAACATGCTGGTAAAAATTTGAGAATATTCCAGGACCCCAGTATCTGGTGGTCCCTGTGCAAGTTCATTTACTGTTTCCCTGAAGACATTACTTCATATTTGCTTCAGTTGTTCATGTATTCCTAATTTTCTGGCCTTAAGTATCACCTGGTTTTCTAAATATTTAGCTGAAGCGATGCCATTTCTCTTCCATAGTAACTAAATGAAATGTATTTGTCAAAGAGTTATACCAAAATCAACAAAAATGATTAGATGCAAGTAACAAGAAGGTTTAAATTTCAATAAAGCTGGCCCTGGTAGCGCGGGGCTAGCGCACTGGTTTCGTGTTGCAGGGGTCACCGGTTCGAGTACGGCCAAGGGCATGGGTGGTTTTAATTAGGTGTTGTGCCCATCCTGTGTTGCCCTTTCACTTGTGCTCATGAATAACACTAGAAGAGTCTATTTACACAATGGAGGAATAAAAGAAACAAAGTTGTTGGCTAAATGGCCATAAGGCCAAAAGCCATTAATATATATTTTTTTTTTTCAATAACTGGGAAGTTTTGGTGAACCAACAGTAAATACTAATGATAACTGCTAATTGGATGTTCATTACAACTAAATTGAAAATTACGAATACTTTCATCAGTAAGAATCTGATACTCAAATATTCGTGGAAAGGCAAAAGGAGGAGATCCTTTACAAAATGTCAAATAAAATTAAAAATGTGAACAATTGATATAAGGCACTTGCATCAATGGAAAACCACCATTATATATTCACTCCCCAAGCACTCTGAAAATATGGGCTCCTGTTCTACTTGTGGCTCAAGAGTATTTTATTCCTGACCAGATAAAAATAAAAGTTTCAGAATTTACATCAATTATGGCACACAACATTCTAGCTGAGATAAAAAAAAGAGAGAAATAATGGGAAACAAAATCAATGTGTTGAATATGGAATTATTGCACACTCTCTCTTAACAAAAAACACCAGCAGTGAGTAAGTTATTAACAAACCTTATTGATAAGTAAATTCTGTGGCTTGAGATCTCTATGAAGTACATTGTGGCTGTGACAAAATGCAAGACCTCGGAGGAGCTGGTACCTGCAAAGAATTAATTTAAAAAATGTAAGGATATATCAGTTATTAGGAACCATTTACAAATGCTTAAAAAAAAATCAATTAATGGAGGAGCACATTATTCCTTTTCACATTTTCCATCCTGTCTACAAATCATAACTAGAGGACTTGTTTTTGCAGCCTTGTTTAACTGTGATTATTTACAATTTACAAGTGTCTGAATAGATAAATATACAATGATCTACAGTGGAGTGGCACGAGAGAAAAGAGCTGCAGTATGAGTGGCAATATTAGTGGATAGAAAATGGAAAAATAAAATTGTCAGTTACAATATGATAAGTGAAAGGATTCTGACTCTAAGATTGAAAGTAGAGAGAGGCAACCTAACCTTGATCGCCATATATGCCCCAGAAGAAAACAAACGAGAAGAATCTGAACAATTTTATGAACAGCTTCAAGTGGTGATAGACAGAATTAATAAAAGTGATTTCCTAATACTGGCTGGCGATTTTAATGCTCGCGTAGGAAATAGTCCAATTCCAGAGGTAATGGGAAACAGAGGTGAATACACATTAAATGAAAATGGGAAACTACTGAGAGAATTTGCGGCCTTCAACCAGTTAAAGATTACAAATACATTCTTTACAAAAAAAGATATCCATAAATTTACATGGACGGCAAGAGGACAAAGGTCTATCATTGACTACGTAATGGTTAATAAAAAATTAGGTCCAGATGTATTAGACACCAGTGTACATAGAGGTAGTGATATGTATACAGATCACTATCTCGTTATATCAAAAATAAGAATACTTGCTAAATGGAGGAAAAGAATGAATAAAAACTTACAACAAGATCAAGAAGTTTTTAAGACCTACCTTTTAAAATATGAAGGAATAAAACATCTATATCAAAGCCGATTACAACAGCGCTTACTGGAAAACCCAACAAATAATGACATCAATAAAGAATGGGAAACTATAGCTTTATCAATACTGAAAGCAGCATATGAAAGCCATTGGCAAGAAAAAGAAATTTAGAAGAAAAACTGAACTTAAAATGTGGAACGAAGAAATTGCAGAAGCCGTCAAACAAAAGCAAAAGGCTTATCTAAAAATGATACAGGATCGAACCCTAGAAAATGAAAACGAATATAAAAGAAGAAGAAATATTGTTAAGACAATAACAAAGAAGTTGAAACAAGAGGGATGGGATAGATTAATCAGTTCAATAGAAGATGATGTCCATGGTAGACATGAGATGGCTTATAAACTTATGAAACATCTCAACAAGGATGAAAAGGAAAGTGCTAATATAAATGTAATTGAAGAAGAGGCATGGGTAAAACACTACAGAACATTATGGTACAATAGTAATTATAAAGAAGAAGAAGAGAAAATAGGAATGGACCATGTGGATACTAAAGAAATAGATCCTATAGACATAGAGGAGGTTGATGCAGCACTAAAATCATTTAAAAATAGAAAAGCTCCTGGACTAGATACAATTAATTTAGAATTGATTAAGTATGGGGGAATGATTCTGAAATTTAGATATTTACACTTAATTAATATGTGTTGGAAAAAGAGAACCATCCCAGAAGAATGGAGGAAGGCCAAAGTTATTTCACTTTTTAAGAAGGGAGATAGGAATTCACGTGATAACTATCGAGGGATTAGTTTATTAAATACGGGATACAAAATATATGCAAAAATAATAAATAACAGGCTAAAAGTAATAGCAGATGCTCTCCTATCAGAAGAACAATGTGGGTTTAGGAAAGGAAGGTCCTGCATAGATAATATATTCTGCCTTAGACAACTACTGGAAAAGAGAAGAGAATTTAATTTAAAGACTTTCATTGCTTTTATAGACTATGAAAAAGCGTTCGATAAAGTAAATAGACAAAAACTATGGGAAATAATGCAAAGAAATGGTTATCCACAGCATTTAATACAAGTTATTCAAGATATGTATAGAAGGACACAAATCGTCTTAGACCTGGGAAATAAACTTACAGAAGAAATAGCAATTAACCAAGGAGTGCGGCAAGGTTGTAGCCTGTCTCCAACACTTTTAATATATATATAGATGACTTAGTTAGGAAATGGAAAGAAAATGTCCATCCTGGTATAAAAATAAACAACAACACTTACATAAATACTATGTTGTTTGCAGACGACCAATTTATCCTCCAGGAAAATGAAGATGGACTTCAAAAAGCAATTCATATACTAACCATTATCAGCAAAGATTACAATCTGCAGTTGTCTCGTGCAAAAACGAAAGTTATGGCATGGCAGGGGAAATACCCTATCAGAGTTAAAATAGTGGTAGACAATCAGCCAATAGAACAAGTCTCCAGCTTTACTTATCTCGGATGTGAATTATCTTTCAATGAGGATAACGAGGTGAAGAAGAAACTTCACCGATTTCAGTATATGTGTGGAACAATTCGACGAACACTGAAAGGTAAAGCACGAGAGGAGACTCAACTGAAGTTTTATAAAACAATGGCCGTACCGACTCTGCAATATGGCAGCGAAACATGGGTAAATAAAACGCAATACAAAAGCAAAATTCAATCATCGGAAATGAAATTTTTAAGGTCAGTAAAAGGGTATTCCCTAAATGATAGGAGGAGGAACGAGGAAATAAGGGAACAACTGAATATCTCCCCGCTAAATGACAGAATTACCCAAAAAAGGGATAACTGGAAGAACCACGTCCTACGGATGAGAAAAGACAGATTTCCTAAGCTTGCCCTGGAGTACCATCCCAAAGGCAGAAGGGACATTGGAAGACCTAGGAAGAGATGGTCAGAAGAATGAGGTCGGAACAGGCTTTTGGCCTATCCATGAGGAGGAAGTAAGTAAGTAAGTAAGTGTCTGAACAATATTGCAGATCCTCAATCAAAGGGCATAACTCTTCTGATTCCGCACCAAACAAACAACATGATTTGGGAAACAACATTGCATCAAATAAGCAATCAATGGTTCTATTATCATCGTCCTATTTCAAATCATGACACTCTAAATGCACCCTTGCATGTTCAGTACAAGCTTTGATTTTCAAGAATAAACACCTCTGCAGGTTGTGGTTAGGCTGGAATGCAGCTGGACTAGAATACAACTAACTTCTGTGGTACAGGATGAGGATTATTGTATTGTTTAAAAATTTGTGTTGCATTCAAGGCTGCCATGTTTAGACATTGTCACTTCATAGGCCTACAACAGAAATAGTTCCAAATGTATTGCTATGTATGCTGGCTAACAGGCTGAGTAAGAATGATAACGGACTTATAAAAATGCAGAGTAAAACATACAGTAAAAGGTTCCCAGCATTTAGTTTTAATTTATGTTGCTTCCAAGAGCGCCATAGTGATAATGTTGATAGCTACACAACAAGTGAGATTAAAGAGAGATTTATTCTGCCTTGTGTCTGAAAATAGGTGCACATACTCTTTAAGCAATATTAATTAAGAATGTGTTTAAATTATAGCTACCAAGTACATACATATTGCACAATTTAATTTAATTTTTATTTATTCACAAAGAATCAATCTTAATATGGTATTGAGTACTATAAGGCTATATTATGAATCCCACATTAGGTAAAACTTGTGTATGGGCTTCAAGTTGTAACTACCTTGGTTCTTATATTATGGATATTTACAGTGACTTAAAATCTATTGGACAATCTGTACATGATTGTGAGTAAACAATAATCAATATAGTATAAACAGCTACCCGTCACTTACCACAGATGAAGGCAGGAGGGCGAGACATGTAAAAACACAAAAACAAATGAATTGCACAATATTTCGACTTTAGTCTTAGTCATGTGGGAGGCAGGGCAAGGGGAAAGATGTAGTCACATCCCAACCCGCCACATGAATGAAGCACAGGCGGAAAACGCGTGGTGGTGGTAGAATTGCCGGGAGGGGGGGGAGGGAATAGGCTTGACCAGCAATAAAAGTGAAACAAATCAATATAATCTTTGTGTAGCATAATTCAAAAACTTCGACTCTCCTAGACCTCCACAGGGATCCTTCCCTTGTAACAGACCCCGCTGTAAAACTTGCAGCATGCACCCTGCCACCACTACTTACTCTAATCCTGTCACAGGCGAATCTTTCCATATAATTGGACATGCCACATGTGATACCACTCACCTTATTTACCAACTCACCTGCATCCACTGCACTGCCTCTTACATTGGTCTCACCACTCAACAACTTTCCTAACTTTCCTACAGAATGAATGGCCACAGGCAAACAGTTTATACTTCCAACCCAGACCATCCCGTGGCAATTCATGTGAACTTCCATAATTCAAACAACCTCAACACCTATTTCACAGTTAGAGCTATTAGAGTTATTCCTAACACCACCACCTCTTCAGAACTCCGCAGATGGGAACTAGCCTACCAACATATTCTTGACACCAGACACCCCTGGCCTAAACCTACGTTAAACCTGTCACTTGCCATCTCTCATTTCATTTTACAGTCAGTTACTTATATATGTACATTTTATCTATTCATTTTTTATATATTTAAATTCTTCTATCTCACTTTATTTTCATCTATAACCAATCTAAATAAAATTATAACTTTTTGAATTATGTTACACAAAGATAATATTGATTTGTTTCACTTTTATCGCTGGTCAAGCCTATCCCCCCTTCCTGGCAATTCTACCACCACCACACGTTTTACGCCTGTGCTTCATTCATGTGGCGGGTTGGGATGTGACCACATCTTTCCCACTGCCATATGTCTCGCCTCCCACATGACTAAGACTAAAGTCGAAATATTCTGCAATTTGTTTGTTTTTGTGTTTTTACGTGTCTCGCCCTCCTGCCTTCATCTGTGGTAAGTGACGGGTAGCTGTTTATTTTCCCTATCCTATCTTATTTTCAGTGCCTCGTGGCAGTTTCTTTGTTTCCATTATCCAATCAATATAGTATATGAGGATTATAAAGACTCAAGTGATACAATTATTATAAAGATTAGTACCATGTACATAGACTTTGCAAAAGTTAAAGTAGTATTTAAGACTTACATATATACATATTGTTTATACCAAGTGATGAAAGTTTATTAATTCATTTAATAAGTCATAGTTATCTAAAAGCCAAGCGGATATATATTTCTCCATGGTATGCTTTGATTTACTGATAACATCTGCAAGTAATTTATTAGTAATTCATTGACTAAGCCATCTTGGATGTCTTTGTCCTCATAGAGTGTTTTGGTGAGGGATGTATGCTCCATTTCTTTTTTGCATTCTAGTATTTAAGTGTGATAGGTCACTAGCGTTGAAGACTATTATATTGGCACGTATGTACATGACCGTTGTTTGAATAACTAGCTGACGGACGTTGAGCAACATGCTTTGTTTATACAGCTCACTGGTTTGAAAAGTGTATGTCTTTTTATATATCACTTTCAGAATGCAATTTTGGCATCTGCTGACCTGAGCCAAGTGTGTATCAAGTATCCCTCCACAGCTGTTTATACTATATTGTAAGTGTGTTTGGACTAAGGTGAAATAAACAGTTCTTAACGCTTCAATTGGGAGAATGTTTCTCATCCTACAAAATACATGAATAAGGCTTTTGTAGTTTAGCAACTAAGTTCGACGTGTGATGATTTCTATCGCTAATTACAGTCTATTTCTATGCCTAGGCACATAATGTTTTTTGCTTTCTGTAATTTTGACGCAGTTACATTTTGTGTGACTATTGCATGGCGGTTTGTGTAGTGTCAGAGTTTGATGGTCCAGTGGTTGTGTTGTTACACTGTGTGTAAAGCAAACGAATTTGGTCTTGTTTTCATATTATAGTTAGAAGATTTTGGTTTAACCATTGCTCAACAGTGTTTAGAGGTTCCTGAGCTGCATTGAAGCTGTCTCCCTAAGTGTTATCCGTAACAGTCACAACTGTGTCATCTAGCATATGAAGTGATTTTTGCAGTAAGATTTAGTTCACAGAGGTGTATACAAGGTAAAGAACTGGTCCTAGTACTGTTCCTTATGGTATACCTACTTTGATTTATGCAGCTTTACTTACAGTGTCTCCAATTCGTACCATTTGTGTTCTGTTACACAGAAAACTATTAAATAATTTCAGAGCAGTTCTTCAGCATATCAATCTTCTCGAGTTTTGCAAGTAGTATAGTATGATCGACAGTGTCAAATGCTTTTTTTAAATCTAGAAATACTGAAATTGTCCTTTTTGAACTATCAATCATCTTCCATAAGTGACTTGTCAATGAGTATATAGCGTCCTGTGTACTTGCATTTGATCTGAAACCGAACTGATTTTCTGAGAGTATACTGAATTCACACAAAACACCACCGTAACATTAAATGTTGAGCGATTGCAGGTAGCTATATTTAAACATGTGCGACCTTTAATGATATTTCTATTACGTACAATGAAATACAGCCATTACCATTAACAATGGATAAGCACTATGTGGAATGAATGCAGTGTAACATACATTTGTGAATCATTACAAGCATCAATTGTAATTTTGCTCTACGCGCCTTTTCTATGTAGTACATACTACTGTTAGATGTCTCGATATGGCTTCTGGCAATCACTTGTCATTAAATGTAATGGCAGTTTGTGCAGCATGTTTTATTTGATGGTTATAGTGTACATATATGCTAAAAAATATCATCCAAAGGATGTGAGTACAAACTTTCACACAAAAAAGGACACTCTTTCCCGAGTGTCCATTGACTGTCATCCATTATGTCATTAATTCAGTTACATACAAGTAGTTCTATCTGATATTATGATCTGAGATTCGTTCTCGCTTCGCATTCGGGAGGACAGGCGGTTCGAATCCCCGTCCGGGCATTCCAGATTTGGATTTTCCATGGTTTCTCAAATCACTCAACGCAAATGCCGGGATAGCTTCCTTCAAAATGCATGGCCGAATTACTTTCCATTCCTTGCCCCCCATTCCTTTCCCGTCTCTAAACACCTCGCTGTTGAGAGACGTAAAGCAGTTAAAAAAAAAATATGATCTGAGATTGTACCATTCCCCTCTATTTATAGCAAGCTAATTGTTTTTTGGGGATTACTGGAGGTAGTGATTCCACAAAGAATTAGTGTCATAAACTGCAGTAGTTAAATGCAAGACACTGTTAGAAATGCTTTTAGAAGTACATTTAATGGTGTCATGCATCACTGTATTATAACCTAATTTCTGAGTGAAAATAATGGTATAGGCTGTATTACAACAGAATTATTGCTTGAAAATAATATGCCTTGTGGTTGATTACAGCCGTATTATGACGTCATTAGTGAATGTTGTTTTAGTGGAATCACGATCTCCAGTAGACCCGATTTTTGTCTACGGCTAACATTGAAATTAGTTGCTGATAAACTAAGCCATAAAAAACCACTAATGTAATAGCTAAAATTGGTAAACACACTATAAAAATCAAATTGCCCATCAACACCACCACTTCTACAAAGAATTAAACTTGATAAAGATAACTTAAAAAGAAGATAAATGCTTAAATAGTACAAGAGTCATTTCAAACTTATCATAAGTCGTCATTTAGGCCTAATCACTTTAAAGAAAATGGCCTACAATAATCAAATATCCTAATCACTTTAAACTACAAACATTAAACATTTTATTAGAAAATGCTGTTAATGTGGGTCTATTGGAGCATATGATACCTGTGGAACTACTTTACACTACGTAAAGTAATGACAACATAATACTGCACCAGCCAGTCATGATAAGTTTTATTTTCAAAGAAATTTTGTATCAGGCTTGGCCAAGTTGTTTTACAACATAATTATTGAGTAGAAATATGTCTCATGATCGACTGCTGCAGTATTATGACGTTACCTCACATCATTAAGTTTTGCATACTCCTGTAGATCTATTATTCTTTTATTTTCTGGTTTAATTATAGAGGGGGATACTGCTACATACTCTCACCACCTCGCGTAGTAAACACACAGAACAAGTGGTATATATGACGTCATTGTGACGTATTTAGTCTGTAAGTACCAAATATTACCTCCTTATTGTCTATGTCATAATGCAGCCTGGACCACTGTGAAACATAACTACTGCACACTATATTGTGGATGCCCAATTTTCATGTAATCTCTATCACTATTATTGTGGTCCAGGCTGAATTACAAACAGTTATTGATGAAATATGTTGGTACACGCAGACTGAATGACGTCTGTGTTCTGTGTGTTTACTACACGAGGAAGTAAGAGATTGTAGCAGTATGCCCATCTAGAATTAAACCGAAATATGTCTCATGATCGACTGCTGCAGTATTATGACGTTACCTTCAATCGTGTAGTTTTGCATACTCCTGTAGATCTACTATTCTTTTATGTTCTATGACCAAGACTTCAAATGCTCATTTCCTAATATGTTTCGGATCCAGCCTAAGTTTCAATATAACTACAGATCTACTTGGCCAAGATCACAATTAAACCATGTAATTTGTTGTTAAACTGATTTTATTTTGTAAGTCCTTGGAATTTATCTTTAAATACTCAGTAATTTCAAATTAATTGACGCAATTCTGTATTAACAATTAAGATTTTTTGATACATGGGGAAGAGGAAAGGAACTCGAAAACACATTAGTAAAGTACTTACATGAAAGACTTCACTATATCTGGATCTATTTCACCATTCAAACTGTCGAAATATTTTTTTAGATCCTGATCACAATGTTCAAATACTAAAGTTAATTTCTTATCACTGTGCAGAACATCATACAAGCGAACAATGTTTTTATGCTTCAGCTCCTTAAGTAGGCATATTTCACGAAGGGCTGATGAAGGTACTCCCTGGAATTAAGTAAAAAGGACAAAAATAATTAAATTAACTAATTAGCCAGAACTTAGCAATGGTTACTGAGTTACTTGCCTCATCATCGTCATCTAATCTCACTCTTTTCAGTGCAACAATTTCGTGAGTTTCTCTATTTTTTGCTTTAAATACAGTTCCGTAAGTACCTACAACAATCATTACATTAACTGTCAAAAGGCGAGGAGATAATGTCACAGCAATTGAGTGAATCAAAATATTTCAAGTCAAAACTTCAATTAAGATTTCAACTGTACAATAAACATACCTTCACCAATTTTTTCTAACTTCTCATATTTTTGCATATTCAAAAAGAATTTATGAAAACCGTAATGTTTACACTAAACATAACTTAACACTTTGTTGTTGATGTAACTGGCCCAGATCTGCTCAGCATTAGTGCGGAGCTGTTTTGGCAGGTCAAATTTTACTTACAGTTGCACTCACCGCCATAAAAAAAGAAATAAAGAATACTTTCAAAAGACAGAAAAATAATCTGTGACAACAGTAATTACGCTTATCAAATATCAGTGATGCTCTGCAAGTACATGCAGCTGTCACCAGATGGCAGAGGCACATCTGTTAGCAATTAACCTCAGAAACTATCCTGTAAAACTTCTTGCCTCTGCTTTAGGTAGTTCGAATCTACATTGTTGATTATTATTTAGCGGTCTGGTGGCTCAGTGGTTAAGGTGTCTAGGGATCGAAAGGTTCCCGGTTCGAATCCTTGTCTCGTCGGGGATTTCCAAAGGGCCCTTAAACCTTCAACTATGGCACAGCTTGCTGTGTAATGTGAAGTATGCTAGAATCGCTTCCTTAGTTCGTTTTTTTTTTACTTATGGCTTTATGCCTCGTCGACGTTACTGTCATCCATGCTACATACTACCCAAACGTTTCAGGTGTTGCAAATACATAACGGGCCGCATATATGACAATTCAATACCTTGTTGACCCACCGCGCAAAAAAATTATTGCATGTGTAACACAAGTAATTGTTTTCTTCCCCCCCCCCCCCCCCACCAAAAAAAATCCACTTCACATCCTCTACAAAGAAACGGAAAATTAGAACTTATTTCTTAAAATATCGACTCCAACGTCAATATGTTAGTATCGGAATATCGTCCTATAAACCAGAGGCAATACAATGCTATAAATATAACTCGTAAATATCGATATTTTCAAAAAATTATATCGATACTTCGATATATTAGCAACTGCCCTCGATCAAAAGCTGTAGAGCTGTAAAAGTAACGAGAAATTCTGTACCTTTATGTATTCGTTACTAAACCATGGAGGAAGGAATATATGGAGACGAGATAACGCGAAATCCGTGAAACCTCGTGAAAAAACTGTGCCTGCGCGGCGGACATCGTAGGAGTACCAAAACATTGGACTGTTTGCACTGTGTCAGCTGCTGAGAATATTTCATTTTCTAATATACTAAAGTTTTCTATATTGCCAAGTTGTGATGCATATGATTGCACATACGTACAGACGAGATAGGAAAAAACCTGGAATAGCGTTTCATAAGTAAGTCACATTGTAATTATCGTTCTTGAAGTATCTGACAGGCAACCGCAACATTAGTGCCATTCGCTATAAATTTATTCATTGTTCTCAATAGGATCATATTATTCTCAAATGTTTGTTGGTGTAGTGTAGACAATTAGCATATGTTACTATTTTGCACCTGAAAAGCTAGCCTTATTTTAGACAAATGTTGGAAATTTAATTTAAACGGGTCATGTTTACATCGCGACACAGTGAATACGGTATTCTGCATGCATTACTCACGTTTAAGTTTACACTGAAATTGCACGATGAAATTAATCGTGATAATTTGTGCTGTGCGAACTACTAAACGTTATGAAATAAACTTTGTTGACGGAAATGTAGTTCGCGATGCATTTCTTGTGTTTAGATGTGTCTACATAGTTTGGTTTTGTAGCGGCCGTATTAATGGAAATGTTGGCAGGTTGAAATGCGGTTGTATACCAGAAGAGAACGAACAATTTATTTATTATTAGCTGTTAGCTTCTGATTTTTGAATGTACTGATTTTTCTAGCAAAATTATATAGGCCACTACCAGTACAATATCTTCTAAGTAAGCTCAGAAACTATGAGGTTTTATGAAGTATTATTTTTTAAAAAAGCTCTAAACATTGACTAATGCTTTTTTTTAAATTTCAGATATGACTTGTTTCTGTTTGTAAATATGTCTACAAGTATATTTCTAGATTTTGAAATCTTCCTTGTCAATTACTGAAATAGAATGTGAAAATATAACCTATTTGAACATCAACTAAAATTTAAAGACTGTAGAAATAAACAGTTTGTTATTCAAGTTAAAAAGAATTACCTGCTCATTAAGTTACTTCCGAATTCATCATCAAATATGGATATGGCGATAGTTTTTTTATGGTCCAGGCCGCATTTCAACCTAACCACGTCAATTTTAAGGTACAATATCTCGAGAACGAAGCGAGATATCAAAAATTTTTATTATTTACTTTCAGTTTCCCTCATCGAGTTACATAAGAATTCGTCATCAAATTGCGGCTCCACGGTTGTCGTTGAATCCCCTCATAACCTAACAACCTCACTTTTGAGACAGTATATCTCGCGAACTAAGCGAGATATCGAAACATTTTATTCCTTATTTTCGATTTGTATCGTCGTGTTACATAAGTATCTATCACCAAATTTGACTTTGGGGACACGTTTCTTCTGAATTTCAACCAGAAACTCCACTCTTTTGAGACAGTATATCTCGAGAACTAAGCACGATATCCAAAAATTTTATTCTTCATTTTTGATGTGTCTCGTCGAGTTACATAATAATCCATCATCAAATTGCGGTGCCACGGTTGTCTTATGATTCCCTTGAGGTTTTTGTGCATATTTCCGTGTTTCTCTGGTCAAGCAATATGGCGGCCTCCCCTCCCCACTTGTCTCCACCCGGTTTCACTCCAGTGTGTGGCGAAGGTCCCTTGCGTCGTCTCCATATATTCCTTCCTCCATGTACTAAACCAATCAATACCCGTTACTTCGAATCGTTACTCGTTACTTTCGGTACAATCGAACAATCGCATGAAGTATTGTATCGAGTATCGAGTCGCTCCGCGTACGGTATAAATTCGTTACTATCGTATCGTTTCGTTACACGTTACTTTCGGTAGATTCGGCACATTCGAACACTAGCATGAAGCATCGCATCGCATCGCATACGGGACGACTTGGTTCGTACTTGGAAAAGTTTAAGTGAATTGTTTATTTAGTAAAAAATAAGTTTAGGTAAGTTGTTCATTTGGATAAAACTTAGAGTCAAGTAATTAGCACATCTAAAAACCTGTGAATGTACACTTGATTTACTGTAATGAATATTATATACGGAAGAATAATCTAATTTCAAAACAAACACCTGTTTGCATACATAAAAAGGACCTGACCTTTCACCTGACAGAGAAATATATATTGACGGTTATTTTTTAAAGTAGACTGCTCGAAACCCCACATAGAAGCCTGATGTGATAACGGGACATGTATTTAACAAATATTATAATCTCAACAAAGTATTTCGTTTTTAAATAGGAAGTTTCACCACTGTCTTCCTTTACGGTTTTCCTTTATATTTGTAAATTCTTCATCTTTTTGTGATAGCTTTGTTAAAATAAATGTGGACATATCATCAAATCGGCCCTGCAGGGCAGAATGGTATTGACTCCCACGTTAATTGTTTTATTTTAAAAATATCAAGATTCAAAACTTTTAAATCAATAACACAGGTACAGGATTAGATTAATTGTTGTTGCGTCGCGGTTACAACAAACGTTTACAAAATTAGTAACCTGCGAGAGCTGGAACGTGTTCGTATCTACTGTATACGACAAATGCGAGTAACGAAACATGCGAGTAACGAAATGAATTTGTGAGTAATGATTCGGTACTTTGAGTCAGGTGACGAACCCGTTACTCAGTAACGAATACATCGTTACTTTTACAGCTCTAAAAAGCTGTCAAACTTACTTGTGTAAAAATTTCACACTTTACGCAGACGTCATTTTTGAATACACTTCACTTACTTATGTATTTCGGGGTTGACTGCAATTTCGGTTTTCTTCTTATTGGAACGCTACGCGTGCCGCAACGATTAATAAAGATAAAAGATTTTTGGCTTTGGTTTTAGCACTGTTTATATTTTTAAAAAAAAAAGAAGAAGATGGACGTTGATTTAGAGAATGGCTGAAATTAAGAGAAAAATGTACCCACGAAAATTTATTACGAACAGAATCAGATGATTTCACTGACTTCCTGCGCATGGACAGTAAAACTTTTGAATTACTATCATTACAAAGCCCTTGCAGTGAAAAAAATGAACACCGTTGTGCGCAAATCTAGTGGCACTGATTTTGATGATTTAAAATTTTAAGCCTGCATTACACCTCGTACATTGACAAGTGAGTGAAATTACCATTGAAACTTGGGAAGCAATAAATGAAACATGCCACCAAACACGCCATCAATCACAACTTCCATCAAACACGTAGATTATATTGACAAAACATTAATAAATAATGCCGAAGACTATCACATATTTTGACAAACATGTAAAATTTGACAAATAATTTGATCGTCTACAGGCCCCTAAACGGACGTGCATTCAAAATCCGCGCACGGCTTGCCGGCCGTCCTGATTGCTGTTTTCAGGAAGTTTTCCGCAATCATCTAGGCGAATGCTGGAACGATTCTCAGTCTACATTTTATATACTAAATATTTCGCAAATCAAAATTTATGTATAGTTCATAACACAACCTATACTTTTCACAGACAATTGCCAACTCATCCTTTCTCCCAACAAAACTACAATAGGCCTAACAAGCCAATATTAATGAAACTGACTCTGTGATGGAAACTTCATTTCAAAAGAAGCACAGCTTCTGGAAGAGAATGTGTCAGATGACCTGTGAAAGTTGTAAACGTTCAAAAGACAATTATTATAAGACAAACGGTGCAGAAGTTTGTGATCTATCTATCTAATCTATTCTTCTATTCTTTCTATTTATCTATAAAATGAAAACCGGATAAATTTGTCACATAAAAACTCAGAAACTAATGAGTAGATATTGATAGTTTCTTTTAGCGTTTTAAAGCTTAGAATCTCAATTCAGTTGGTTTGCATGTCTTATGTTTTAATGTTATATAACGTCAGAGCATTAAATGAAATTGTGAACTTATGGTGACAAATCCCAAAGATGGAAAGATTAGGTGTTGCATACTTCGCACTAATCACACAACTACACTCCTGGAAATTGAAATAAGAACACATTGACGCCGGTGTGTAAGACCCACCATACTTGCTCCGGATACTACGAAAGGGCTGTACAAGCAATGATCAAACGCACGGCACAGCGGACACACCAGGAACAGCAGTGTTGGCCGTCGAAGGGCGCTAGCTGCGCAGCGGTTGGGCACCGCCGCAGTCAGTGTCAGCCAGTTTGCCGTGGCATACGGAGCTCCATCTCAGTCTTTAACACTGGTAGCATGCCGCGACAGCGTGTACGTGAACCGTATGTGCAGTTGACGGACTTTGAGCGAGGGCGTATAGTGGGCATGCGGGAGGCCGGGTGGACGTACCGCCGAATTGCTCAACATGTGGGGCGCGAGGTCTCCACAGTACATCGATGTTGTCGCCAGTGGTCGGCGGAAGGTGCACGTGCCCGTCGACCTGGGTCCGGACAGCAGCGACGCACGGACGCACGCCAAGACCGTCGCATCCTACGCAGTGCCGTAGGGGACCGCACCGCCACTTCCCGGCAAATTAGGGACACTGTTGCTCCTGGGGTATCAGAGAGGATCATTCGCAACCGTCTCCATGAAGCTGGGCTACGGTCCCGCGCACCGTTAGGTCGTCTTCCGCTCACGCCCCAACATCGTGCAGCCCGCCTCCAGTGGTGTCGCGACAGACGTGTATGGAGGGACGAATGGAGACGTGTCGTCTTCAGTGATGAGAGTCGCTTTTGCCTTGGTGCCAATGATGGTCGTATGCGTGTTTGGCGCCGTGCAGGTGAGCGCCACAATCAGGACTGCATACGACCGAGGCACACAGGGCCAACACCCGGCATCATGGTGTGGGGAGCGATCTCCTACACTGGCCGTACACCTCTGGTGATCGTCGAGGGGACACTGAACAGTGCACGGTACATCCAAACCGTCATGGAACCCATCGTTCTACCATTCCTAGACCGGCAAGGGAACATGCTGTTCCAACAGGACAATGCACGTCCACATGTATCCCGTGCCACCCAACGTGCTCTAGAAGGTGTAAGTCAACTACCCTGGCCAGCGAGATCTCCGGATCTGTCCCCCATTGAGCATGTTTGGGACTGGATGAAACGTCGTCTCACGCGATCTGCACGTCCAGCACGAACGCTGGTCCAGCTGAGGCGCCAGGTGGAAATGGCTTGGCATGCCGTTCCACAGGACTACATCCAGCACCTCTACGATCGTCTCCATGGGAGAATTGCAGCCTGCATTGCTGCGAAAGGAGGATATACACGGTACTAGTGCCGACATTGTGCATGCTCTGTTGCTTGTGTCTATGTGCCTATGGTTCTGTCTGTGTGATCATGTGTTGTATCTGACCCCAGGAATGTGTATATAAAGTTTCCCATTCCTGGGATAATGAATTCACGGTGTTCTTATTTCAATTTCCAGGAGTGTACAATATCTCTGACCTTAGCCTTTAATTAAAGCAAAAGATAATTTTGCAACAATAACTACTTGGCACACTAAACAAAACTTAACTATTCTTTCCTTTAATTTGGGATTTTCATTTTTTAAACGCCATAAATAGCCGTATTGCATGCGAGAAACTAATCCGAAAAAACAACAAAATTTTCTTTGATCACAATCTCTGTCAGCACAACTACAATGTCTCTGCCAATCGTCGTTAGCGTTTTTTACAATAAAATGCGCCGCAGTTTGTACACCCCTGAAATAAATCGGAAGTAAACAATATTTTTACAGGCACGGAATATATTTTAATTTTGAGTTCCAGTGCCAGAGGAAGTCGCATAATGATAAAATATTTAGCTTCAGCGGCAGATGAGTAAGCATAATGAGACGAGACGTATCTAATGTTTGATACTCTGAAAACTCGGTCAAAATCGATTCCACAATTTTCAGGTAATGCTAGATTATATGTAAAATAAATGCGTCGTAATGTCTTAAAACAGAGTTAAATTTTAACTTTAACTCAAAGCTTTTAGATTTTAAAAATCTTTTCAAAATCTGCACGATGCCGGAATAAACAGACACATTCCAGATACATTTCTAATTTTTATGTATATGGTATTTATTAAGGCGCGTTTGGATTGTCAAGCAGCATCATTAGCTGTAATTAGGTTGAAATGTGACCTGGACTAAAATGAAAACTGATATTCCATATCAAAGCATCAAACCAACCCATCCTATTAACTGTGCTGCTAAATCACCGTTTAGTTTAGTAACGGAAATGGTCGGTACGAAATCAGTGAAGCTTGGTACTCATGAACCTTTTTGGACTAATAAAAATAGCGTACGGGTAAATCAATTTCAACCCACTCCTTTCATTGTAAGGTGCGGGTGAATCTAGGTTTGCTGTAATTCTGGAAATGGATGGCGTGAATTGAATGAAACTTTGTACACGTTTCTCACTGTGTGAATAAAAATAGTGTATGGGTAAACCAACGCCAACTCTACCGGACAACGCTGGGCACTCTGCTAATATGTATTAAAGGAACGATGAATAATTCGTGACCGGCGAATTGGATGGGCCTAGTGTGTAATTACAACTTGTTTCACCAAAATCACGCTGGTAGTATGATTATTTGCAAGGCTGTTAGATGCTCAGAAAATATCAGATTCGAGTCAGGAATTCGAATGATCGTTCGTGAGGTCATTTGAATCTTGTGTTATTTTTGCGCTGTACTAAGGTATTATAAACAATACCTTTAAATAGTACTACAGGCAGTAGGCTACGCAAATTATAAATTTATATGCATTGATGTTGGTGGATTTGGAAAACAAAGTGATGGCGGAACCTTTGCATCTTAACTTTATGACAGCAGCTAGAAAACTGAGCTTTACTACCAGAAGATAAAAAAACCTTCCCAATTCCGATATAGTGCTTTTGTACGTTTTGCTATATGGTGATGCATATCCCTTAAAACAGTATTTGATGAATCTATTTTCGTAACTAAATCTCTCTCGCGAGGAAGAAATATTTAATTACAGACTGTCAAGTTGCCGCAGAACAACTGAAATAGTAAAGGATGGATTCAAGTAAAATAAAACCTTTTACAACTATTTGGAATATACAGCACTTGTCTCAGCATACAAAGGAATCGCTTTGGGCGAACAATTCGCTTTTACTGTAACCACCTGCCTTTGTTTATATGGGTTTATTTTCGGGCGGACTATCGTTCGTGCGAATTCACTTGCAGTCTAACCATAGTCATAGGTTGGGTTTGGGATAGCACATGCATGAAGCTAATTAACATAATATTACAGGCGATGCAATAATTAAGACAGCCGAACCGACGAAAAGGACTGGCACGCGCCACGATGCAGGTATTCCTGGTGATTAAGGACCTTGGTCTCGATGATTAATATCCGTTTAGACACCTTTTTGATACAATTTTCCACAGTGCAGAGAGCAAATCGGTGTCCATAAGAATACGCACGCGCGCGCGCGTCTCGTTCTGTGCAGTTTGTGTAAATATGGTGATTTACGCTTACTGGACCTTCTTTTAATTCGTCTGTCTGATGATTTCTGTAACGAGAGTTCTGCCCCTCTTCTTCGTTGACAGGATGGTTGCTGTTACTTTTGTCGAACACGATGTATGCATGGAAATGTATGTGTGTCTTCTTCCTCTGTGGATTTGTGCCTAAATATGGTGATAGAAGCCTACTTGACATCGAGATTTTACCATCAATATGTGCTTGTAACCACTGTGTCTACAGAGCGTAGTTACCCTCCAATTTCACTGTGATGTTGATAGTTTGCTTCCGTTTCTGATGGGATAAAAACTGTCTTTCTCACTATATGTCCTTCGGGACAAACATCATTTATTGGAGAGGGTGATGAGGGGATGTACCAGAGAAGCGAAGAAAATGGGATACAAACCCACAGTCAGAACATTGCTTTCATATAGTGGTGAAATATGGAATCCACATTTTCTTTTTATGTCAAATGCAGGGTGTAAGGGAGAGCAGCTCGATTTGTTGGTGGAACACATTCGACAACTAACATAATAAAGGAGCTGGGCTGGATGTAACTGGAAGATAGGAAGAGTATTGTCGTATAATGAGGTTAGAATGGGTATTGGTGTTAGTATTCTGAGTGGAGAATGAAAGGGAAAAGTTGACCATCACCACAAACTGGAACTTGACTTAATGTATATATTGGTGATGAAGCCTGGGTGGAAAAAATATGCAAAAACCCATTTTTATATATGAATGACCTAACAACTTACGACAGTCCAAGTGTGGACGCTATCTTCAGTGTAATAGAACTGGTGTCTGCTCCTGTGGTGGCGTTTTGGATGGTTGTCGGTGAATGGGGATTTTCTATGAAAATGCTGATTTTGATGTCTGTTCGATGACCATGTTAGTTAAAAGTGGTATTACAACTTTGTTGTGTGCGCTGTTTTGTTGAACGAAGCATTAAATTACAAACAAATGTCATATTTGGTCCGAAATCCGAAGGTTGGTGTCAGATGGTTGCGTTGCAACCCAATGAAGAACTCTCCTGGGTCCGGACTGGCTGAAAATTGGAGTAGAATCGTCATAATACTGAAAGAAACTCACACAGAGAACGATAAGCAGCTGCTGTCTACGGGAAAATTACCAGGTTATAAAATGTCAATAGCGCAACACCATGCAAAATATGGCATTTAAAATTATGTTAAGAAAGGCTCTTGATTCTACTCGTGACTTTGAGGTACTCGGGGACACATTTTACTGAATGGCGGAGAAGGTTGTGATGTGGGAGAGAGATGAGATAATGCTGATGTGAACAGTTTGGTACCTGGGACCCCTGTTACTGATAAGGAGAGAGGGAGGAGTTGCAAAGAGGTTGTTCTAAAGAGTTGGATACCTGAGTCACATGTTACTGAATAGCTCAGAAGAGACGAGGCCGATGTTAACAGTATGGTACCTGGGACCCATGTTGCTGAATGACAAAAGGGAACTGGATTACATACTTGGATAGACTATTGGTTGAGTATGATGGTATTGTCTGGGACATCTATTTTGTGTATCAAATACAGGAGTTGTAAGGGCATGTAAAGGTGGGGTACTAGATTTGTTTGTAAATCCTAAAGGGCTGGCTGGCTTAAGGAATTTTGGGGCACCCTGCGAAGTTTGATTTCAGAGCCCCCTACTTTTTTTCTTCATCTACGTTTGCCTACATTTGATAATTTTAGTGACTTTATATACACACACACAAATATATATTTATATATAATAATAATAATAATAATAATCTGTGTGTAGAGCTCAAACAAAGATTAAAGAGACGGTTAACGATTAATAGCGCTAGGGTTTTTTTTGGCTAATGCTGGGATATAGGTGATTTCATACAGTGTTAGCCAGAACCAGGGCAGTTGCAACAGAAAAAGAAATCAGTTACAGACATTGGAAGGTGGCGATGTAGAAGTCAATGACAACGAAGCGGGTCACGTATCAACAGAATTAAGCTGAAGCATGACGGCACTTGGAAGAAGATGGGAGGGAAGGAACCGTCTATTTTAGTGGAAAGTTCTCAGTACAACTGGTCCCTGGGAGGGGGTTAGCAATCATAACCGAGACACTCGAGCAGAGAGGGTGCTGTTCTCTCTTGCAGGAAGATCGTCTTTGGCAGCTATGGAGCGATGTAAATAGGCAGAGCTAGGGGCTAGCAGCAATGGCAAGCTAGGCTCAAGATGTTGTTCCAGAAGGAAGGCGGAGCTGGACTTAGAGAGAGGCGAGTGGCAGTCTACAGTGCGAGCAGCCAGGAGTCTACCCCAGCAACAGTCACTATAAAAGGTGGGAGGAAACCACTGAAAGCAACATAATGGGGAAGTCAAGTAGTAGAAGCACGCAAGGGGAATCTTGCCTATAGAGGAGTGCAAGGGAGTGAGGGATATTAATGATGTATATAATCCTGATGTAAATAAATTGTATATGTATATATATCCTTACTGAGAGTTTCATTGACGAGTACTGCCAATCACATGACAAGAGTCTTACCCACAAATTATGTGTACCTTTTTGGGAAGTAGCAGAGTGAGAGAAAAAATATTCGCCAGTCCACCACAACGGACTGAGGTCTCTCTAAATCTGTGTATGAATGGGCCAGCAGTTTATTGAGTATTAGATGAATGGGACCAACTTCGCCCAGTCTTTGGTATTTTATCAGTACATCTCAAATAGATCTCCCAACTACTGTCACATTCATTTCTGGTTAAGCCCTGCTGCCCATTGTATCAAATGAAATTGTTTTTGTATTCAGTTTTATAGCTATTATATTTATAATACACTTTTTGTATAAAACATTTCTTTTCTCGCCTTTCTTTGCTAGTACATGTAGGTTTTTGGGGTTGGAGACACGTGAGCCAGGCATACACATTTTAATTCAATAACTTTTCATATGAAACTTTTTATATGAAACTTTTTATATGATACGTCAAAAGATGAATGAGTTTATTTGAACGAAATTACATAAATTGCTGAAACAGGTTCAGAGCTATGTATACCTTTAAATATATAGGCATATTTCAATTACATCAGATACGACTTTCTCAAAACTGAATCTGAAGAAGGACTTATCGTGGGACTCCATGCCTCTGAAACGTCTATTGTGAATGCAGCTTCTTAACATTCTAAATTTGTAGATAATCTCCTTTAGCAGGAAAATTGATCGTTAAGTAAGAACGAATTTTGAAGGTGATCGTGGTGGGGCCCCTCCTCAAGCTTGGGGCTCACCGCGACTGCGGTTCTTGCCGTAGCCTTAAACCGGCCCTGCCTGTCAGTAACTGATGTAAAAAGGAGTTGGATTGGGAGTCATTGGAAAACAGAAAGAGTTTAGGGAAAGTGCAGGGAGGGTGTACACGGCGTATATTGGCGATGAGGCTAAGGATAGATCTTGGTCAAAGAATTAGGAGTAGTGCGTGGAAGAGAAATGATGACCATCAGCACGAGCTGGCACTAGATTTCATGTGTAAGGGAATTGGAAAATTTTCTATATCTTCACATTGACCACAGGCGATGGTCTCAAGCATCTTATGACGAGTCAGCATGTTCTGCGGAGAGCACTACCTTAGCGTGAGTCGATTTGTATCACACAGAATCATGTACACTGATGCGGACCCATTCCTCAAGGGTGAAATTAGCGAGACGGTATTTTATTCCTGGAACATACGAAATACTCATGCTGTGCTGTAAAATAAAGTTAAAAGGAAGGTAAAAGGTATGTTAGTATATGCCACAGCGTATATCGCTCTCCTTCTAGTGAATAACTGATGAAAACTTTATACTTACAAAGGATGACAGGTTTAATGGCATTTAGGCCTCTCGGTTTCCTCCGGTAACGGTAGGAATCCTCTCCCTATTAGGTGGGAATTAAAGACTGCGGTGCTGAATATCAAACCATCAACTTCCTCACAGACATTTGTGATGTGATTGCATATCAGTTTCTCCATTGATTTGCCAACCACTGATCGGTCTTAAATTTTTACACTCATATTTTGTGGCCCGATACTACTATCGCATTTAAGTCTGGATGTGAACACATTTTTCAGTCTCAGTTATTAGGCGATTAAGGATTTTTACCGAAAATGTTGTAAAGTGTGTTCATAAATCTGTAAGAGTGCTGCTTCTGTCTTCCCCTTTCTCTGGGCATCACGCAAAAACTATAGAACCAATTTCGATGAGGTTTCCACACTTTGACAGCTTATTGTCTAGCTTAAAAACTGAGGTATATCTCTAGACGTTAAGTGAGTGGACAACGGAGCAGTAAATGATAATTCGGGTTAACTTCCACAGGGTGATTTCTAATAGTAAACCAGGTTGGAGAATAAACTTTAATACTTATTTTGGTAATTATATTTTCAGAAGGAGCTTTCACAGAAAAATAAAAGACGGAGACTTCCGTCAGCGCGCTTGACTTTTGCACGTTCAATCTCCCAGCTTTATTTGGAAAATGTAATCGGGCAGGATGTCTCATAGGTAGGACCTGACGTCAAAGACGTCAACCGGAAAAAAATTACCTGTTGAGATTACTGGTATGGTTACAAGTGGTATAGTTTCAATGCTTTAAGAAATTGATACATTTCCTTAACCCCGCCCTATGGCACTAAAACAAAACCTTTTACATGCTATGGCATAAAGCAATCATTGTCAAGTTACTGTAGATTGCAAAAAGTATAAGGTAATGTGCATAACTAACAAAAATAATCTGTTTGTTGAAGTGCACAGAGTTAAGAATTTAGTTATTGATAGGAGTGAACATGAAATGGGCGCTGCACATATCTTCGGTCGTAGGCAGAGCTAATTCTAGACCGTATTTGAATTTTGGATTACTTTAACGCACGCAAAAAGGAGAGAGCGTAGAAAACCCGCCTTCATCTGGACTGCTGCTATGATGTGTCGGAAGGGATTGCTTGACTTTTTAGACAAAGTCCAGAAAAGAGCCACTCAATTTGTGATTGCTTGCAATAGTTCTTACGAAAGCATAACAGAATTGATACATAGATTGGGTTGGGCAGACAGACGACGTAGGTTTGAGCTTATTGGCAAAAATGCATTACCCACTTTCATTTACGAGTGCGATGGAATATTTCATACCAATGACAGAAGAGACAAGATTAGAGGAATAAGGTGCAGTACTGATGTTTATACGAATTCTTTCTTCCCTCGTGTCATTAGAATTTGAGATACTTGTAATAAGCTAGAGAAAATAATCAACTTGTTCTCCATCTTTTATGAGTTTTGTCATGGTAAAATTGGAAGATTTGATTTTTAAGCCTTGGAGCTGGTGTGGGAAAGATTTTGCCAATCATATCGCAAATATTTTTCACGTTGATTCTTGTCTATGTGCCCTAGAACTGAGTCTTGAGGGTTGGAAATAGGCATGAAAAAAATTACAGGCTGATTGGTTTGACAGCAGTGGAAGGTATATTGGTGGAGAGATTGACATGTAATTACATCAGAAAGGGAAAGAAACTGATTTTTATATCGGAAACTTGGTTTTAGGCAATGACATTCACGTGAATGTCACTGGGTTCTCGCTTCTTTTCTCGTCTGCTTCAACTTCAGAATCATCGCTGCGCCAAAATTAAAAAAAAAATCTTTTAAAAAAATTTGTAAATGTATTTCAACCTCGTGGGATATCATTAATGGTGTTACCTATTAATTAATTATATTGGTTCTTAACGAATTCAACTCTAATGCAACCGATGTGGAAACATGCGTATGTTTTTTCCGTATATTCGTCAGTGAATGAATTGTTAACGTCAGTCTGTTTCAATGAACAGAATTCACGCATAATCTAAGGATATGATGTTGATGGGTTTTTGAATAATGTACAACTCCTAGTTCCGGGGTAAAATGCGATAATTCTAAAGCTGAGAAATTTAAGTTAATGTGTCCATCAATTCGCCCAAAAACTATCGGTTGGTTTTTGATCGGTATTTAAATAATTTCCAGCAAATGGTTCATGGATAAAACAGGGTCGTTTGGATGTGAATTCGGAAAATTGATTCGTTTCAGATAAAAAATTCCCACAAATTAGTACGTCGTTGAACGCTGCCTTTCAAATTAAGAAATTTAAGTTAATGTGTCCATCAATTCGCGCAAAAACTACTGATCGGATTTTCATAGGCGTTTAATGTACAGCGAATGGTTTCGGAATAAAATAGGGTAAGATCGTTTAGATGTGAATTCGGAATGTTGAGACATTTCAGATAAAAATGCCGATAAATTCATTGAACGGTGCCGTTCAAATACAACCAAATTTCCAGACGGCTTACTATGGAGATGAAACTATAGGGATGCATGAAATCAAAGTGAAACTTCATAAGTATGAGATATCGCTTTGCCCTCTTTAAGCAGGTCAGGAAGGGATCAACAAGCAACTTACTTCTGACCATCGCTTGATGTTTCCCGAAAAAAGTGTCAATAAAGTTGGATGTGGAGCACACATAAAAGAACAGTACTCTAGATGACGATAGAAGCAGAGGCTCAGGATTTAAGATAAAGACGATCTATAGATAGATACTCTTCTGATTTTCGAGAGTTTTAGAAACACGTTGATAGTTGGACGGATATTCAGCACATGCTTGTACAATATCATTATTTATTATACCTCAGTCAACCCCTTTTTGAACAAAATACAATATTTTAGTATTCTTCGTTGGGGGCTGTAATATTTCTGTGTACCTGCACTGGAGCATCAGTTGTTTGAAATAGCTGGAATTTCCTCGGGCCTTGCTTGCACTGCGCGCGATCTCTCGAAAGTATTTGTTCACTTATAGATGACTTCCTGCACCAACACACTTGTCAGGTCTCATTCTTCTCGCTTTCATTCTATTCCATTCAAGAATTTGAACAAAATAATTAATTGTATTAATACGACTTTTGCAAAATGCAGTTATAAAAATTAATGTTTATTTTTATTCTCTTTATTTGTCTTTGTTACATATAATTGTTTTTACTATGATTATGACTCATATTATATGTATGTGTATTACCCATGACATGTTTCACATCTCAGAGATCCTTCCTCAGCAGGGATCTATGAAACTAGATTGATAAATAAAATAGTCATCAAGCACAATTCCGGATTAGTATCTTTTTGCCATATAGACGAATGGATGGCATGTAAATCCTTGGCCTCAAAGGCGAGGTGGAGTATCTATTGCTCCATAAACTTGCTTAGAATTTTACTGTTATTATCACTGACTTTCTAACCCCATCCTGCATGATGACTATTGAATTCACCGAGGTGGGTTTGACTATTCAGCGTTTTGGGGCTTATATGTGAATACTACTGACAGTGGTGATTTCGATGTGGTTATCAAGCTCAGATTCAGTTACTCTGTAGTCATCAATAACCTGGTGCACATAGACTGGAGATCCATATTTTGGAAATCAGATCTTTTAATCTAGAAAAGTAGCTCTTGGAAAGAATTTATCAAGAATATTAGTTTCTTGTAGAATGATCTTGTCAACACCATTTTCTCTGGCTATTTAGCGTTAAGTTTACTTTTGACTCTTGATATTCCTTTTATATTAAGTTGCAGAAAGTGGACATTTTCCTACAGTTCTTAGAAGGGCCGTTTGATTGGATCGAGTTCGATCATGTTTTAAAATAGCCGGGAGGGATCTGAGATCTGGTTCGTCCTCCACGTATATAGACTTTTCGCCGTCTTGCTCAGGGTGTACACCACCATATGCCTCAGTATCCCCTCATTACCCAGCAAATGTGATGACCAGTATTTATGAGTTGTGTTGTACATATGCAATTGCAAACTTCATTAACTTCTTGTAGTTGCGGCGTATGAAAATCACTCTAATAGTAATTGTGTTTTGTAGTATGTACGGAACATATCATTGCGTAGTTCTATCCTAGAAGAAGGCTGTTCGCATAGTAAAATGAGGTATCATCCGGAAATGCACCATTCTTGAGCCTCCCAAAGTAAATTTGAAATTTAGATAGAGGGTAGCTCTCTGCTTTATGCACATAATAACAAAAAAATTCTCTATAACTTTATATTCAACCTTTCTCGAGATAAGTGTGTTGACTGTTTTCTACTAGTTGGTTTATCATTTTGAGACTTGATTCTTGAATGGTTTTGGAAGCGACTCTTCTATTATTATGTATATTACGATATTCCCTTGGTGGTCACAATCTCCACTACTCCACCCGTCTTTTTATTATTATTATTTTGGCGTGCGTATTTGCGCCATCGTGCTGCCCAACAGGATTACGGAGTTTTTCATTTGAGTTTTCAAAGGTATTACATTATGAAGATTTCGTTTCCATGTCTGTTTCCACGAGTTCAGTGAAGTGACGTGGAATACCCAAATCTTTCCTTCACGCTTGACACATCAGGAGTGCAGCAAGCGCCTCAGATATTTTACACTAGTGTGATTCACTTTCTCACGCATACATGTAACTAGCACATAGTTTCAGAAAGTTGAGGGTATCTAAAAGTAAAATAGAGAAATGAAAAAATATAGCTACCACATTTTTGCACTCACACAGTCAAGCCAAGGGCCTATATTTCCTTAACACACTGTGAAGTCATACTACAGCAAATGTTATATCAGATACTGATTTTATAGTAAGTGACTGATGGTGCTTTCCATTTCTCATTTGAGGTACCAGATTTGAAATAAAATTGTGACAGGATGAAAAACAAGGACGTACAAACTGCAGTACAAGCAGCAACAATAAAAACAGCAGAAACATCGGTTATAAAAATTTGCTGATGTTGTAACTTCCAAATAAGTAACAACTGAAAGAAGAGCAAGGGCGTCATCAGTCAGTTGGAACAGTTCCAACAGTAGCAACAGCACAAGAAGCGGTAGAATAAGTAAGTATGGAATGCCACTTGATGAGAATCTCGATTGGTTATACATAAATGAAACAGATAAAATCTTTGTAAAATATACCTGCTTATTTATTCACCATTAAGTTATGGAGTTATTTTACAAGAAATAAAAGGATCGTAAGGAAAAAAGCGAAAAGAGTGTTTGAAGAGGGGAAAATAGAAACCGAAGTCAACATATACTTAAAAAAAATATCCTTTTTGCCAGTCTTCAATCTCTAAATCGCAACCAGCTGTTCCTTACGTTGTATGATTAGCAAAACAATGAATCACAGGCACTGTAAGAAGAAGCACGATTCATGCGTCTCTGTAGCGGTACTTCATTCATAAATCAAGGATTTTAATAAACTGACGCATTAGATTAACAAAAACAATAAAATTATCGTCTAAATTAATATTGAAGACATATTTTCATTGACAAGTGTGAAGCGGTCCGCTCGCGGAAGCTTCATATTTTACTAGCAAGCGTTGGTCGGTGTGAGCAGCGTAGGCTATTTCGCAGTGCAACCACCGCGGCACCCTTTGTAGAGCAGTGCAGGTGTTTGGAGATGGGAAAGGAGATAACGGAACCGCACATTCCTTCAGTGGGAACAGTCCGCCCATGTGCGTGTGTGTGGCGTGTTTGCATGGAAGGATAACTATTATTTGATAATAAGTTCAGACAAGTTTTGTTTTTCTTGTTTCACGCTAAAACCCTCGTTTTGAGGAGAAGATTGCAGCTGGCCAGTGAGACAACGTTCGAAAGGATAATCACCGAATGTGTTCCAAAGCAAGTGTTCGTCCAGTGTAAATATAGTGCGACGATCGAATTTTGTTTTGTGTGTGTTGTGCACAGAAATTCCAGAAGAACGGACAGCGCTGACTACAATATAAACATCAACTAGATGGTAATTACACAATTTTTTATTCCGCCAGAACAAACCGAGTCAAAGTGTGGCGCATTGTACCCGAAAGCGAAAACCTGTGCTCTCTGATTTTATTTTGAGTTAGTCGGACTTTGTTCATGATCTGTCATTTCATTGTTTACTAAATCAATTTTTATTATATAGATTTAATTTTCTTGTCATATGTGTTAGTCAATAAAAATCATCTTTTCTTATATTGATAACAATAAATACAAGTGTCAGTATATAAAATTAATATAAGTTTCCTTATAATAAAACAAACAATTACATTCCTAAATGTTTATTGAAAATTCTGGAAGGACACCTTCCATGGCGCCCAGGCAAAATTGAACAAGGTAATATACAAAATTTTAATGATAGAGAGTAATAGTAACTGGTGGCAATCCTTACTCCGGGGCACAATATAAGTGTTATTATAATAATGGTGTATAATTAAATGCCACAAAAATATGAACTACTGAACTGTTTTGAAGCATTTTTTGAAAATCACAAAATTTTATGAGCCTTAGTTTTTAAGATCACAATGTATGGAGAGTATATTGAAATAATAAGGTCAACAGTTTGGTTCTTTTTTTTCAACTTAAAAAACGAAATTCCCCATCAAATATCTTGCGCTTCTTTCTACGCATTTAAATTAAAATATCGTGCATGTGTGTATGTGTGAAGATAGAACAGAGAGTGTCAAAAGAAATACTATGACAGTTTTTTTTGTCAGTTGTACAGTGGTGGGGTTCAATTGTGAAGACTCCTATCTTTTCGATTATGCTTTTCTCTGGGTATGGTTACCCGAAAGAACAGAAAATGTTCATTGGTGCATTAAATTGAAGATCTAACATGACAATGAATAAAGAAAAAAATACTTCCACGAACTCAAGAGGCCCACAGATTTATTGAAATAAATTAATTACTTTTTTTTTCTAGAAATTTAGTAGATTTTGTTACAAAGTTCAGAACCATCGCAAAGAAAGACAGAAAGTTCGCTAGTAATATACTAAAATTATGAATGTCTAACCCATTCATTAGATAATGCTTCGAAATTACATAATTGTGTAAAGTCGATTACGGAGTTTGGAAAAACTGAGACAAGTTTTTCATCTTAGAAGTGCTGTCATCACGTAGGAGTTAAACTTCAACACCATAGCACGATGTAAGATAAAAAGACGCATATATGAAGCAAGAATTACAAAGAACCGTAATAAACGTCCGCACATGGCGATCACAATCATTTACATCGTCACCTTAAGATCTCTAAATCTGACAACTGCCACAAACCGCTTTATACTTCTAATAGAACATCTCATTTTGGAGAAAAAATCTGGTGCAAGTTAGAGCGGTTAAAGGATTTTTATTTAATCAATCACCTGTTGATACACTTTTTTATCTGCTTAACGTCTCTCTAACAGCGAGGTATTTAGAGACGGGAAAGGATGGGGGGCAAGGAATGGGAAGGAATTCGGCCATGGTCTTTTGCAGGAAGCATCCCGGCATTTGCCTGGAGTGATTTGGGAAACCATTGAAAACCCAAACCTGGATGCCCGGACGGGGATTCGAACCGCCGTCCTCTCAAATGCGATGCCAGAACGCTAGCCGTTACACTACCACGCTCGGTCTGTTGATACAGTCGGAGACAAAATTCGTGAGATCCCTCGCCTATTGATTGTGTTTCGTTCTAGACACGAATACCCCAAGGGACAGCATAACTGGTAAGTGCACTACCTTTTGTCCTATCAAACCAAGGTCTGTCAATTATAATGTTGGCATTGATGTTCATTTTTATCATTCTTCTGCGCATCACCAAGCCTGCAATCTACACTGCCGTGACTACAATAGCAGAAAACCTCAAAGATTACCAACAGGTTTTCCAATTGTAATAGGACACACCTTACTTATACTGGTTATAGTAGGAACGAATCAGCACTGTGTAACATTTCCAGTCTCAATATAATAACATTTGTCTGTCTCTCTTACAAAGAGCCCTCGTTTTGTTCACCGTAGATCACAATTATAATGACACTCGCAGTAAATAAGATCTGTGGAATTCCATACGACATGAAACGTACATTCCAACAATAAAATTTAATAGTTGTTACCTTAGAATTTACGCATGTATACTATAATCATTAAGCTCACAAATAATGGAAAGAGGCTCTGGTGACTGAATGATTCTCGGCACTCCTTTCCAATGGGCACTCCTTTCCAAGAGGTAACAGTGGTCCAGGGCACTCTTTTGACCCTAAACACGGATTTTTTTTAGAGGGGGGGGGGGTCTTGGGAAGGAATTGGACCATGGCCTTAAAAAAAAACCATCCCGGCAAACCATAGAAAATCCGAATCTGGATGGCTAGACGGGGATTTGAACCCGTGTCTTCCGGAATGTAAGACCAGAGCGTTACCGCTTACTCACCGCGCTCGGTCGGGTGAATCTGATCAGGGCATCGTAGAAGGCAACCCGAAGCCATTGCATTAAACACCAAAAAGTATCCTGAAGACTTATAATCCCCTCAAATTGCGTTAGAATGATGATTCCGAAGGTGAAATAGTTCCCAAAACGGATCTGTGGGGACCGCTCAGGAGGGAGTCATCAGAATGGATAGACACATTCTGCGAGTCGGAAAGAGAAATGTTAGAAGTCTGAATAGGGCAGCTAGATTAGAAAACTTAAAAAGGAACGACTTATGTTAGATGTCGTTACGATTAGTCAGATTAAATAATGCAAGGATTTCTGATCTGGGGAACACGAAAGCAAGCCATCATTGGTGTTACTGGTGTAGGATTTATAGTGAAGAAGTGAGTAGGGAAACGGATTAGTTATTATGAACTGTTTAGTTACAGGATAGAAACTAAGCCTGCTCCAGCTCCGTTAGTGAAAATGTACATTTCTAACTTCTTCTAATTTGTCCTGAAAATGTATACTTGGATATTTTTGATAGCTATTAAAATACTTGTAAGATTGATGACGAAAAACACTGAGTGCATGCAACAGATAATTGATGCATTAAAAGCTTTAACAATTTTATATCAGCGCAAGTAATGTAAACTGATTAGTAAGTTCTTTCATTTATAGCTACTCTCTATACTTCTTATAGTTATGTGTACCATGTGCCCAATGTTTTTCGTTACCAATCTTACAAGTATTTTAATAGCTATCAAAAATTTGCAACTATAAATTTTCAGGACAATTTAGAAGAAGTTAGAAATTTGTATGTGGTTTTATCCTTCATAAGGTTATGAGAATTATTTAATACTTTTTAGTCCGTTATAAAAACATGGTACATTAAAAAAATTATTTTATTATTGTTTAGCTTTTTAGGGTTAAGTGAGTGAAAATTTGTAACTGATTTTAAATACTTTGATGACATAATCACAGAGACGTGCTACAAATTCCAGTTTTTTGTAATAGAAAACATTTAACTGAGTTATTTCCATCCTGGGGAAATAAGCAACAAAACAAAAAAAAGAATTATGCATATCCATTGTTTGAGTCATAAGTTATGGTCTTGTGTTACAACAAAAATCCAATAGATAAAAGCACTTTTAGTTCTGCCAGAATTCTTCAGGCAGCATTTCCAATTATTCTTTCCCTAAAAGCATTATTCAAACTACTGCAAACATTTAAAAACTTAGCCTAATCGGCCCCTAGAAAATGTACTTTCAGTTGTTACCGAATTTTCCTATGTTCCGGTCAACCTTTCCATTTTTCTTTCACTGAAAACTTCATTCAGACTGTTAAAGACATTGGTCCATAGATAAACGTGCTTTCAGTTTTTCCTAAATTTTTCAGTCAACTTTTCCAATTTTTCTTTCTTTAAAAATCTTATTCGGACTATCATGATCATTTAAAAAATAGCCAAATGGTAAACAGAAAAGAAAACTTTCACTTTTCTCCGAATTTTCCAATCTTCCGGGGAACTTCTCCAATTTTTCATTAGCTAAAAACCTTATTCGGACTATTACAAACATCAGTCCATAGAAAATTTTTAGTTTTTTGCGAATTTTCAAATTTTCCGGGCAACTTTTCCCAATTTTCACATTTTCATGCATTGTCAAAATGTTCAAATGTTCAAACTTTCAAGTCTCTAGCTCAGAGGTCCCCAAAGTGATCGATACCGACCCCTAGGGGTCGATAAGAGATCTCCAGGGGTCGATTAATACTAAAGAGGATCAATTAAACTGTACAGGACAAAATAGGAATGCTCTACTAAAAATCGGGTCAATAAATAAAATGAAAGCTCATCCTCTCAATTCTCGTCTGTTTGCGAAGTCAATGTGAAGTATATGATGAAACTTTCAACAAATTATTTTTACTCACTGAGTTAAGGTGGTTTTCAAGAGGTGATAGTTGCAATATTGAGAGTTTAAGAGTTCCTTAGAAACGTGGATTCATCGCTATGTGAAAAGTTAAAACAGTACAACAACCGTATGTTCTTTTTGGCAGGTCTTCATTCGAAATTTGTTCCATCTATTTATAGTTTTGTTCCTATTTTTTGAGATGATAATAATACTGGAAAGTATCTCGTTTTGCTGTTAATTTTATTGGGTGGATTTTATAAATTATTTCGATGAGTTGTTATGCAGGCCTCCTTATTTCTTAGCATGAGAAATGCCAAAAATGATTTAATGTTTTATTAAATACTTGTGGGGGTCGGTAAGAAAGCAAATATCGTATCAAGGGGTCGACGGGGTAAAAAGTTAGGGGATCCTTGCTCTAGCTCATCAAGAAGTTAGTTTAAAATCAAGTACAAAAATCCATCAGGACAGACAAAGTCCAATGCGAGTTAATAAAAAGATTTTAATAATAATAAAATAGGATCGGATACAATAGGAGAAGTAAGTGCAATCTGTTACATAGGAAGCAAAATTACATTTGATTGGTGAAGAATGATGTTAAAAGCAGAATTGCACTAGCGCAAAGAGCCTTCTTGAAACAGAGAAATCTTTTAGTTTAAAATATTGATAAATGACTCAGAAAGAATTTTTGAAAACATGGCACTTTATTGTTGCGAAGCTTGGAATTTAGGAATACAAGAAAAAAATGAAAATCGAAGCATTTGAAATGTGGGCTATAGAAGGATGCTGAAAATTAAGTGTATAGATAAAGTACGAGATGGATATGTTTTGCAAGTGATGGGAGAGGAGAGAAAATTATGGAAGTGTCTCACAGAAAGAAGAGACAGATAGGTGGGTCACATTTTAAAACATGCGGGAAAGAGGTAGTCAAGAATTAGAATATATGAAACATACCATTATTTGGTTACTAGTCCAATAAATAAAAATTTCGATGTAGTTGCCACATGGGCCTAATGAGATGGGCATTACACATTCTGCAACACCACACGATAGTTCTGATGTATCGTCCCAAACGTGTACTAAGTCACAGATCATATAGAAGAAAGCTTCTAAACTTGTTTGCTGAATCAAGAATGCGATCTATTTATGGCATATGTGAATATTCTAGAAAACCAAACAGTTCCTAATGGTTAATTGCTAACATTAGTCTACAAAAATTAAAATGTTATTAATTTCACTCAAAGCAGTATATAAATGATTTTAGACGCTAATACTAACAAGTTGAAGATTTTAAATACTGCTTTGCGTGTAGCGAAAAGTCGGCGGGTACGTCGAAGTAATAACAGCCCCCACTGATGGACCCGAAAATACCTTCAAATTAAGTATTAGTTGTTGAATACCATCAGAAGGGCACAAACATTCATACTCAGACGTTTCCGTGTTGTTTAAACTGTAATAATCAAAATCATCTTCTTTATCTTGATAAAAACAAATAAAAAACGGCTTAAGTAACGGTTGTTCGTCTGCTGTGTGAGTTTTTTGGAGCACAATGACATCGACTGCATATTTCTGAGCTAGTCTGGAAAGATATTCACATTTTGCTCTACTTATTCCTTAGATATTCAGTTGACAAATGCGTAGAGATGGTCCAGCTCTACGAGCTTGTGCCATGGCGCACAGCAATCAACCTTACAGAGTACTCTTTCAACATCAACAAGCTGTGGACAACTCAATGGGTCATCAGCAGCCAATAAAAATCTAGTTGAGGACCCCTCAGTAAGGTTACAAGGTTTCGATCTCCCCTGGCGGCAGTGGAGAATCATCAATCGGATTCGAACAGGACAAGGAAGATGCGCCTACTTATTACACAAATGGCGCTGGGTAGATTCTGCAAATTGTGACTGTGGAGCCACCTTACAGACAATCACATCGTTTCAGACTGTCCTCTTCGGGCCTACAACGGAACAATTGCGGAAATACAGTCGATCAGTGCAGTTGACTGGATTAAAACATTTGCTCTAGAGATATGAAATTGTACAAGCTTGTGATATGTACGTTTCCTATTGTGTACCTTGTCAAATAATCATACTATAAATAAATAAATTAATTAATTAAAGGTGCAATATAATGGTTACGTTACGAGAAGAATTAATGTTTCAAGCTTTGTTAGTTAAGTAATAAAATATATTTTTTACTTGTAATATTGTGAAACATTGCATACTAATAAGTAGTAATTTTGTTTCGTGAATTATTATGTTATTAATCTCGTTGGTTAGTTGAATAACCAATAAGAGAGCGTACCAATATTTTGTCCACTAAGGTCCCTCAGGTACCTTAATCCAGCACTTTAACCACCTTTTATGAAGAAAATTAATAACGACATATTTTACAATAAAATGTTTGAGACTGCTAAGGTCATACAACAGCAAAACACTGTTTCTAGCACGTCGTGTGTCAAGTGAAATCGTGTTTTTGGAGACACGTGCGCTGGTATCTCATGTTTAGCAGTGGCAGACACGTTTGCTACAGGCCGAATGTTATATATACTACTTACAAGCCCAAAGTTTTCGTCAGACGGCATGAGGGTCGTAGCTGCTGTGCTCGTGCTGACATGCGTCTCGCTGGTGAGTTCCAGATACCTATTCACTATTCAGTACCTCACTTGTAGCAACAGAGTCTGTAGGTAAAGTATGTAAGTAGTTATCGAGATGATCTCGGCTAGACGTCTTAGCAAATACTAATTAAATTGTACTATTTCCTTCGAACATGCAGAGGATTGCTGCTAGCGTTGCATATTACAACAACCCTACACTCCGTAAGTCTGTTGGTCCTGTTTGTGTGTTTCTAAATCTAAACTTCAGCATTTCATAGTTTTTCATAACTGAGGACAATAATGGATCTTGAAATATTATGGCGTTTAGGTTTCATATACTTGAAAATTGCACAATGAATCAATCGCAAAAATGGTATAACTCCTCACTTTAGTGTTCAACTTTCTGAACTGTGACGATCAAGTTATAATAATTGAGAACCATTAAATGTATTTTCTTCACTTTTATTGTAGAAACACGTTTTGAAAACAAACATCAGATTCTTTACCGGAGATTTCCTGGGCACATGAAAAAATTTGCGTAGCTTTGTCCTAGCCTACTGGGAGATTTGGCACTGGGGGGAGGGGGGGGGGGAGTGGATCTTTGCGAGAATGCAATATGCGCAGCTATTCAGAAGTAAATGTTCACAATGATCAATTTTTAATTTACAATTTTTAAGCTTCAATTTCTCATAAAGGAAGACTTCATCATGAGGAACAGCTTTAGCGAAAGATACCAGAGAGGTTATACTACTCCCATCTTCGTACTGAAAAACTCTCCTTGCAAACTTACAGATGTAATTAAAATATGGTGATAGAAATACTGAAGTTTAAATAATTTCTGTTGGTGTCATAAGATATACCGCAGATTTTGAGGTATACCATAAGCTTTCAAACCGTAGTTTCTGCGTGATGCCGGAAGAAAGAAAAAGACAGACAGCCCACTACATATTGCTGTATGTAGATATAAATAAATTCTAATAATATTATATATATATGTATATATAAAAATAGACGTGCTTTTCCCTATATTTCACTTTTCAGCCACCAATACATAGCACAGATCACTGGTGTTTGTGTGAGGATGTAGCATGGAGTTTCCTATCCTGCACAACGTTGGCCGAATGCCGATAACTGTAGGGATGTGGAAGATATGATGATTAAAGTTGGTCAATGCAGAGCGTTTTCATATTTCGACCAAAAATTTGTGTCTCCTTATACTTCTCTTTCCTGCCACAAATACATATGATATACCATTGATATTTGTGTGTGATAGTAGCATTGAATTTCCCATCGAGCACTCTGGTGGTTAAATGTCGGTAGCTGTGGGGGTGTGGGCGATATGGTGGTTGAAAGTGGTCAACCTTCGCCACTTTCATATTTCTGCCAAAGAGGCATGAGTCTTGGTGTATCACTTTTCAGCGAAAACTATCTATCGCAGATCACTGGCGTTTGTGTATGGTAGTAACACAGAGTCACCTTTCGATCACAACGTTGGCCGAATTTCAGTAACTGTGGGAGTGTGGGAGATGTGGTGTTTGAAAGTGGCCGGTCAAGGATATTTTCATATTTCGACCAAGGACATTTGTCCCCGCATATGTCACTTTTCTGACACAACTACATAGCATAGACCATTGGTGTTTGTGTGTGGTAGTAATATCGTGTCTCCTATCGTGCACAATGGTGGTTAGATGTCGGTAGCTATGGGGGTTTGGGAGAAATGGTTGTTGATAGTTGTCGACCTGCGGCACTTTCATATTTCTGCCAAAGAGGCATGAGTCTTGGTGTATCAATTTTCAGCGAAAAATATCTATCGCAGATCAATAGCGTTTGTGTGGGGTAGTAACACAGAGTCACCTTTCAATCACAACGTTGGCCGAATTTCAGTAACTGTGGTAGTGTGGGAGATATGGTGGTTGAAAGTGGCCGGTAATGGTTATTTTCGTATTTCGACCAAAGGCATGTGTGTCCGTATATTTTACTTTGCTGCATGAACTACGTAGCGCAGATGACTGGCGTTTGTGTGTGGTAATAGCATGTAGTCTCCCATCGTGTACTTTGGTGGTTAGATGTTGGTAGCTGTCAATCCAAATTTTTAACAAACACGAACGAAGTCGTGGGTACCAGCTAGTTAAATAGAAACAAAGACATAATATATACTTCGTTACCAGTTCTTTTGGCCATTCTAGAAAATGAGTTTTAAACTTGGTTTAAAGGATACCAAACGGTTGCACAGATGCAGAAAATAACTAAGTGAATTGTTCGGAGATGAACGTCTTGATGATCTTTGATAGAAAGATCTTTAGTGTGGATCCTCGTAAACTTGCACTCCAGATTAATCAAATACATTAATGTTTTCGAGTATGCAGACCGTCCGCATGACTTCAAGAGTACCAGAATTACTGTAAATGATGAACTATTACGGCTAATGAACTACTTCTCAAATTTTCTCAGTTATCTTCTAAAGTGTTGAAGTATTTATCTAACTGAATGGACGAAAAATTAAAGTAGATAAATAAAGTAGACTAGCGCGAAAAAATGATAAATAGACAAGCTCTGAACATCTGCGTAGAAACAACATTTAAGAATTTCGCAATTATTTGGTGTTTCTGTATAGTGTGTAAGTGTAATATATCTTCTTCTCTTCCGCAGGTGTTGGCTGCTCCAGCCCCAGAAGAATATGAAGAAAACTGGAATGCACTGCATATTTTATGGGAGTTTCAGCAGTGGTTAATAGAAAACTTCATTCGTAACATCGAATCACTGAAAAACAGATATGAGGTTCCTCAAGAATAATCTGCAACTTCTTCGAACTTGAGAGTGGTCTGCACCTACATTCCAGCCCCCTAAGTCGGACTCAGTGGTAACAACCACTAATTGTGAAATACCTAATGCTATGAATAAAGGTCTATATGCTTCGAATAAAAGTCTATATCTGGTGTTTTATTTCAATTATTACCTTTTTTGTATTTATAGACTGAGGACCGAACTATTAATGAAACTCAAAATAAATTTTTATAAAGATAAAACTATATAAGGTAGCCTTTATTTCTCTAAAAGCGTCCCCACTAGCTACCCTCTGCAGCAAAATATTCTATAAATCAATTTTGAAATTGCTTATGCTGGACTTAGAAATTTCGAGAAGAGTAATTATCAACTTTGTAGCGGATTGTCGTGGGGGTTAATTGCTTACCTTGCATAATTAAAATCGCCACCTTCCACTACCTTATGCAAAGCACATATATTAATTTCAGGAAACAGAGGTGAAATCATTACTTCTGTTATTAATATTTGAAAAGGTCCTAAAATTATGGTTTATTTGGTACTCATGAATGCTTACAGACAGAGGTATATTTATCATTAATCTGAAACATCTGTCTGTGCAAATACAATTCAATGCAATACGTCGTCTTATAGATGCGAAAGAGCAAACAAACAATTATTGTTATTTAAAGCTAAGAAATTGCAATACATGTACATTACAAAGAGTTACAAATACCATATAATCTCTTATGCATAAAGAGAGTGATTCTTGTATTACGACGATAGCAAGAAAACATCAGATTTAACTGGATTACATAGGGCTCCAGAGAGTTAATTTGTTACCACAAATAACAATTATAGAAAGTTTCCAAACATGGAAGTCAGTCTTTCAATTCAAACTAGGATAAAGAAATAAAAAAAGCGCTCGGCTTTTAGATACAACTAGCTCAGGAATTAATGTCCGGCGGCATAAGAACTCACACTCATCAGGCCGTTAAAGGGCTATCTCAATGATTCGTCTGAGTACACACTGTTTCTGGAGGTATAATTACCGTGTCTGTCTGGCTGCACCAAGAGCGCTATCGTCTCTCAAACAGCGCACCTGTCCAGGTATTGCTAGGCACTTGTCACGTCAACCAGCACAAGTGACAACCTCGACCGGACTTGGCGCTCAGTCATCGAAGCCTCCAGAACGAAATCATCCGCAGTACTCTGGCAGGCAGTTGCGAGCGCGATCGTTCTGGACGGAGTGCCCTTCTCGCCTCCCAGAGCTCGTTTCCCTCTCCTCCTCGGCGTGAATCATGGAAACACAAAATTTGTAAATTTCCAACCACGTGAGGAAATAAACAGATTGGATTGGCTTCGCAAAAATATCCCCTCTATGCCGGCTAATACATTGCCTCTCATTTGCTAAGAGTCTTCGGGTTTTGTCGGGATTTTTCGGGAGGATATGTAGGGAATAATTTTCCCACGACACCGAGCAAACGCCGCATTCAAGGATTCCATCCGCAAAATTCCCCAGTGGCTACCCTTTCTCACCGGTATCAGCGTCAGAGATAATCCCCTCATTGTCTCGACCTACCGGACACTTCCGGCTTAAGTCAGAGTGTCGCTCACGCTAACAAAACCCTTAGCTAGACGCGGATTTCTGTCTCCAACTCGAAAAACATGAATATCTATTTATTTCTTATGTTTATTATATCAAACAATAATTAATTTAAATTGTACAAGATGACCCATCTAGTCATCTTGTTACAATTCACCCCGTTTCTCGCCTTTTTTTTTATAACACAATTATATGTGGGCAAACATTTTCCGCGATGCTAACTTGATCTGATAAGCAAGTAATAAAAGCGTTGGCCATTTTCTCACAAATGTATCCGCTTAATCACCTGATTTAGCGTTCAATCCTTTTGCGAAACCAATTGTTAAACACTAAAATACATCACTTAGAACAAAAATTAAAATATCTATAAATATGATGAAATCACACACAACGGATATGTACTTTTGCTGTCTGTTATCCAGCTTCAACATAATGCACAGACAAGCTAGTTATACTCTGGCACAGAGATATTTATAAGACATATTTAAGACCTCATGCATCCCAACATTCATTTAAATATTTGTCATGCCTGCACTTATCGTGGGTATCCATGAATTTTTTAACCAAACACGGGCGCGACAAAAATGAAAACTAACCAACATTTCGCTATCAAAATTTGCTGAAATTTAGAAACAACTTTACGTTAATCATGGACAAAAATTCTGAATTTTGAAGATCCGTCCCGTACATATAAAAATTCATCTTAGCCTCTCCAAATCGCAACCAAAAATAACATTTTTCCGCTCTCGTCCTCACTTAATACAATAAAGCAACGAAGTAAAATCGTGTTTTCCCCGTGTAAATGTAACCATTACTTACGATCCCTTTGACATTCCGTGACAACAAAACTACTAACTACATCTCTCAGGAAAAGTTCATACCTTAGGGCATTTATACGACACTTTGGCCACCCTATACAAACGCATAACTAGAAGTAAAAGTTGACAAAGCAACATTGACCATGTTTCAGGACACTAGACGATGTGGTATCTTTTGACTACACGCTACAAAAAAACTTCTGCCAATAGAAAGACATTAAATGTAACTCGCGTAATTGCTCAGATGTTACATACAATTCGTTTATTTGCACCACAGATCGCAAAATCATTTCTGCACGGCACATTACACTTCTTTATTTCTTATGTTTATTATATCAAACAATAATTAATTTAAATTGTACGAGATGACCCATCTAGTCATCTTGTTACAACTTGAAGGAATTTTCCTGTATTCATTTCCACAGTGAAAACTCATCATTAGAATCATTTAAAAGTGTATTCATTATATCGGGAAAAATTTATTTTAAGAGATAATTCAGTTTGTTCACGTTTTGAAACACGCGATCATAAAAGTAAAAAGCTAAGATTCGAGATATCTTTGAATTGAGTAAAGCTACAGCTGAACTTTTATCACCAGCTATAGTCACCGGATATTTTGGTAGTAAAATTAAATAATTTAGGAACGTTTAATTAGTGTTTTCAATTTTTTTTAAAAATGAACTTTTCAACTTAAAGGAATACAAATTTGAAATTTATATCAGTAGATAGCCCAAATTGAGACGATTAGGAACATATAGGGCCTAATGGTTTTGATAAAAAGTTTAAGCATTTGTCAGAATAATTAAGTTTATTGTTGTTGAAGCGCATCAAAATTCCGCCAAGTTGGTCACGTGATGACTTCAATTTTAAGATTATAGAAACCATTTTGAATGTTAAATTAAATTAAAACAGATAGAATATGATAATAGAAAGTCCCTTTAGTACTTTTGGAGATATTAACTAAAGAAAAAGTTGCTCACGTCATAGGCTTTGAGAAGTCTATAAAAGATCTTGCAGTGAGCTCAGATTGTCTCACACCGCGCTTGATTTTCAAAGAAGTAACTTCGTGATATGTAGTCTCATTCTTTTACCGGAAAGTGATCGCGTAACTTCACGCTAGTTAGAGGAGCGAACTGCTCCGAGCGGTAGCGGTTTCGGCAAATTGCAACATGCCGTAGTACTAACTAATGTTAGGGGGACTTTGTGAGTTTTTGTCTTCTCGTACGAATGTGGTTAATCTGTAATCTTCGATGAAACTGTTGTTCGATTGCTTTATCTACGTATCTGGTACCGACAATGTGCAAGAATTATTGTGTTACTCTGAAACTGTGTCAAGTGACTTTATTTCAATTACCCTTCGCATTTGGGGTTTAATACGAATTCGTGCCGGCCGATTGCTTAAATATTTTAGGTACCAGAAGGCTACACATGATCATGAACTTAATTGTTCAAAGTTCAGGTGAAAGTGTTAAGCCCCCAGCAGGCCCGCCGCTAGCTGTTAGAGCGCCCGCGTGCAATACCGAGATTATGCCGCCCCCCGTCTAACTACAGCCAGTGGTGGATCTAGGAAATTTCCCGAACCGGGTCAGAGATTGCCGCCCCTTCGAACATTATTTGCCGCCCCCATTGTTACCATCCCGAGTCGACTGTCGCCGACCTCCCGAAGCAGCTGTTGAGCTAAAAAAAAAAAAAAAAAAAAAGTCGCCTGCTACATAATACACTGCAAATTTCGTCGTGGCGACAATGGAGTGGCAACTATCGCGGGGCGGCGACTGTCCATCACTCGTTTTGCCGCCCCCTTGATGTGCCGCCCGCGTGCGGTGCACGCCTTGCACGCCCGCTTACGGCGGGCCTGTCCCCCAGTAATATCTTGGCCTGACAACTATTATGGTACCAACAAATAACAAGTTTTTTTTAGTTCCAGAATCAAGAACATTGATGATAATATGAGCGTATATAGTACTTTTTTTATTTTCGGTGTATTTGCTGAAACCATACAGAGAAATAGAAATTGCAGAGGAGAATCTCAACAGTCTGTTCACCTATAAGTCTATCAAAGTTTTAAGTAAGTTGGCACATCCGTCAATAATTTATTCCATGCGTTGACTCCATTATATATAAATAAAAATTTTCGTATTCTCTTATGCCTAATTTATTTTCCTGGTCGTCTCCTCCCTATTCCCATATCCATCCATACCTTTTCATGAATGTAAGTCTAACATCCTCTCAGTGGCCACTTCCCCCACCTCCTGTAATCCAATGACTTCCAATCCAGCTGCTTTGCCCTTAAATATACGTTAATTTTCACAGACAAATCTAATTGCTCATTAAATGCTGAGAACTTTAACCTTCGGCATTTTTTGGTGGTGGGTATGAAAGAGTTGTTTAGTAGAGAGATAAAATCAATACACTCTGTCTAACGTGTTATAGGAATTGTCAACGGCTTGGAATGTTTCCTGAATGGTTGATTTTCCTCTAACTTCGTCATTGATGACCATCATATAAAGATAATATGCTTTAGCTCTTTGGAAGGTCCTGGTATCGCTTGCAGGCTGGCGAACGATTCTTACACTTCTTTTTCCAGCTTGTTATATCCAAATTATTTATTTCCCGTGTAATTAGCGAACGCAAACAATCATAAGAGTGTGGTAGCTGAGGTACATGCTGAATTTAGCCAGGCATTCTAGTCACATTCTGTTTTGCTCGACAAGTCACATCTGGAAGGTTCAGCTCGTGGGCCAATTACGATAAATGAAATCATGGAGGAAAGAAATATATGGAGAGGAAATACCGCTTATTCTGTGACGCCGCCTCTAAGCTCTCTGCTGATACTGCGCATGCGCGGTGGCGGCCATATTACCTATCCATATAATTGCTATTTGGAAACAGTATATCCCGAAAACTAAGCAAGATATCGAAAATTTTTATTCTTTATATTCGATTTTTTTCGTCGGGTTACATGAGAATCCATCATCAAATTTGACTTTTTGCGAAATTTTTCTTCTGCATTTCAACTCACTTTTGAGACAGTGTATCTCGAGAACTAAGCAAGATATAGAAAAATTTTATTGTTTATTTCTTAATTGTCTTTTCTTTTTATATAAGAATCTATCATCAAATTTGACTTTGACCAATTGTTTCTTCTGGATTTCAACCAAAAACATCTCACATTTGAGACAGAATATCTCGAAAACTAAGCAGGATATCAACAAATTTTTTTCTAAATTTTTTATTTGTCTCATCGAGTTACATAATAATCCATCATCAGATTGTAGCGCCACGTTTATCCTAGAGTTTCTTTGAGGTTTTTGCTCATATTCCCCGTGTCTGTATGGATAGGTAATATGGCGGCCACGCCTCCCCATTACTGTCCCCCGGGCGTCACTTCAATGCGTGGTGAAGGTCCCATGCGTCGTCTCCATATATTTCTTTCCTCCATGGATGAAATTAGACACCACGAAATTCTCACATCCGAGTTCGCTAGTCTGAATGGCACTACGTACATGTGTTTGGTGGATGTATCTGTGTGCTGAATGAAAGTCGAATGTCAAACTTTAGGACTGTTCTCATACTGAGGATCTTATGGAAATACGGACTGGGTTTGAGCACCATGTTCTCTATCAATACCTCGGCATTAAAGCAGAGAAGTCACAGTCTGGGAGAATGTTGGAGTAATGTCACTTTTATTTCTGAAAACATGCTTTCTACATGACAGTAACTGGATAAATACTTCTACAAATTATGACTTTCAAAGGGATCTCCTGTCAGCAACGTGTGCCAAAAGATTTACAAATCAGCACACCAATAGAATTTTATTGTTTTTCAATCTTGCGGAATAGTAGATTGTCTTTCATCTCTAACAGACCTGAATGGTTCTTGGCGAACATTATTACACTATAGTTACTTGTCGATCTAATATTGTCGAAAACTTACAAAATTACTAGTATGTTCATCGAAAGTTTCTTTTAAACAAAGTTAATCGCCAATACACAGTTTTTTAATACCTTTCATGGTGTAGTAAACATTGTCACTTTATATTTTGTTACATTAATAATTAAGTTTTTTTTCACCCACGGAGATGGCAGGACCAAAGTGTGAATGGGAAGTTTGGCTGGAAAGAGACAGGTTATGCCATCTATGGACGGAAATGCTAAAATGTGTTTTCCTTTACATGTTGTAACTCGAACGGCGGGGGTTGGCAAGTAGCTGAAGATACCCGATTGGCCAAAGGACAAAGGGTGCGTAGAATGCCGGAGGAAAAGAGGACTGTGTCACGTCTTAGTGGTTCCAGTTCTTAACTTTGTCATGAAGTGAAAAAGTTATCAATAGAGAGGTTATTTCAGCGGTGATCTCACAAAACTAGAGAAGTGGGTGAATCTGCGGTTTGATAAAGTCTATGGTTGCTTGAAGTGGACCTGCACGATTTAATACAGCACGCAGTAGAAAAATGGTAAAGTGATTATTTCTGATCACTACAAATGTTCCTGGATCATTACACCAGTTCATGCTGCTGGGTGAAGCGATTCGCCCAATAAGATCTTCTCATGTCTATTAAGACATTCGAATTGAGTTAATCCAGACAAATTTAATTTTTAGTAAAAATTCAAGTATGTTGGTTAGCAGCGGGAAGTAAGCATGTAACTAGTCTCATGCATGGTGGCGCCCATAATATGTAATGTTTATTATACAGTAGAACTTCAATTATCCGAATCAATTGGGACCGGACCCCATTCGGATAATCGAAAATTCGGATAATTGGATTTTTCCGAAAAAGGGTATGTCTTAATTAATTACTGTATGTATGTTGAAAAAGGGAGAAAAATCTATTTTTAAAGGAGTTTTTAATTAATACAACTTAAAGGCAATACTTTTTACTTGTTAAGGGCACTTACAAGTGCTGTTCATTATTAGAGTGTGTACCGTACTGTAAATAAAAGTCATTGCTTGCTGAACATCTCGATCAAAGTAAGCTGTTTGATTGTATTAATCCGTTTTCGAGTAGCCAAGTCGCGCTTCCGCTTAGCAGTCAGAAGTTGTATGTGGTCACACTCGGGCTGATGATCCATCCACTTCAACTTAATTTTCAAGGCTGGCAAATGCTTGACTAGCTGATGATACCGAGTCTGTTTCAATTTATTCTTCTTCGACACTTTCTTCTCTCACACTTTCAATAAGTTCTTCCTCATTTAGAATTTCATACCCCGGGTCTGACGAAATCTTCAGCACTAACTTCCGAACATCCAGGTTTTTTCAGAAGAATGTTTCTGAATTTCTCAAGTGTAACGTCATCCCCATCTTCTCCTGTCTCTTCCCTTTCCTTTTCTTGAGCTTCTTTTTCCTTTTTCTCCTTTTCCTTCTCTTCTTTAGTGAATATGCCTTTCAAATTGTTCCACGCATGTGTTAGTGTGACTGTCTTAAGTGATTCGGATAATCAGCGATTCGGATATTCGGAGTTTGGATGATTGGAGTTCTACTGTATTTATTCGTTGTACTAGAGGAAAGTGATTGCAAATTCTTGTATAATTAAAGATATCAAATTTTGTGTGTGTGTGAAAATAAATGTCTAATTATATAACTAATTTTTTGTTCAGAGCAAATCCGACCCATTTCCTACAAAAATTACAATGCTTATATATCAGTGCAAGAAGTTTTGGAATTCACGTGAAACGAAATATTAAATTATAAGATTATTTTGCTATTACAAAGCATACAGGCGGTTGGACCGTCTCAAGGTACTTAGTCAGTCTCTCGAATTGTTTATTATTAAAATGTGATATTTTATTATTCTGAATTTGGATACATTTCTTTTGAAATTATTACTTTAATATTTATGTAATTTATAACGAAGCCTCCAGAAATGAAAGCTGTTTTACACATCAATTTAATGTCTTTTAAATCAAAGCCATTAAATAGAAACCTCATCTTTCATTTATCCAGTGACATGTAACACATTGATTAACATCAGATCAGCAAAAGTTTACTTTTGAATGAAATATCGATCGGTTTTACATGATGATTGAAACATCAAATGACATTGATCATTGAAAGGCATAAAACCTGATATCAGCCCAAAAAATAATTTGGTGTGGGTTTACCTAGAACGTGATCTAATCTCTTGCGCTGACAGGGAACTTGCCGAAACTTCGGAGAGAGCGTCGTGTGTATATAGCAGATGGCAGTTAGTCTACGAGTATTTCTGAGCAAAGTATGATGAAGTTGAAACAGCGGGCGTGACGACGCCATAAAAGAAGGTGTGGCTCCAGAGCAAACTCAACTGCTGTCGGTTCGTTGACGATACAAATGGATAGACACCTAAAGAGTTTTCACAACTAAATCCGATGATACCACTTGAAGACGTTATTTGCATGTAAATTACTGCTGTATCATTTAAGAGCCCCTATTCCCACTTTTCAAAAATTTTAGCGGCTGTTTGTTTTATCAGCGAGATATGGCCTGAAAAAAATAAAACTCCTCGAAACGAAGATACAGGGTGTTGATGAAAATTAGCACTACCATCTGCAGTGGAACGGTACTCCTTTTCCAAGGCAACGCTGACTGTACCGCAATAAACATGTAGGATATAGCAAGAGGAATAGAGACATATAAGAGTACAGACGTATTTTCGGCATACCCAAACCGCATTAAAATAATTTTAGTAGTAATTATGGAACAACGGCAGGACGAGGCATTATTTTCAACGTTTCAAATTATTTTTTATCATTTTAAATCATTTAGGTTCAGTTTCAATCAGTATTTGTAATTAGTTTATCGTAATTTAGTAAATTAACATGATTCAGTTGCTTAGTTTCTGGTTTACACATTGTCAAGGTTCTCAAATGTGCATCTGGATTGTTCCATTACGTTTCATAAGCTACTTTAGGTACGCAAATAGTTCAATTTGGGCATGTCATTCGGAAGGACATGTGTTCAAAACCTCGTCCGGCCATCCAGATTTTGCTATTCAATGGTTTACCGAAATCAATCCTGACGAATGCCGGGATGGTTCCCTCAAAAAAGCATGACCGAATTCTTTCCCGTTCCTGGCCCCCAGTTCTTTCCCGCTTCTGCTTACACTGATGTCGACTATGCGAAAATCAATAGCAAAAATAAATAAGTTCATAAAATCTGTTCGTTGGATAAACTTTGGTGATATTCCATTTTTATGAACGCGAGTTAATGTAGTGTAAATAAATGAAGAGTTTTAATTCTCTAGTCATCATTGGAGTTGAGTTTGCTGCCTGCCACATTTGATTACATGCTGCGATGTCAGGTCTAAGGGATATGAAGAACTTACGCCATAAATACGAGCTAAAGGTAACAGACTTTTTTTATTTTTAGTTTTTACCTATTGCTTTACGCCTAGTCGACGGTTAAGGTAATTAGAGGCGCGATGGGACTGGGGGCAAGGTACGAGAAGGAATTCGACCATGGCCTTTTTGTAGGAAGCATTCGCCTGGAGTGATTTGGGGAAACCTTGGAAAACCCAAATCCGGATGCCCGGACGGAGATTCGAACCCACGTCCACCCGAATGCGAGGCCAGAACGTTAACCGTTCACACACCACGCTCGGTGTAACAGATTCGCAGTAACATATACGTTACGTTCTGAGGTATGACGCTTAATTAATCTAAATGATTGCCGGTTCGAAATAAAAACATAAACGAGAATTGTCTTTGAGACATCTGCAGCATCTATCGACGGAATGCTGTCTGATTTAAAGGCGAGGGAGTATTGCAAACTTGTGTTAAATTATAAATAGAACAAGAGCTTGGTAACATATTTTCAAATGGTCAACCTTCTTCTCTTCGCCACTTGATTCCAACATTATGATGTCGGCTGTCACTAATGAGTTTTGCTCATCGTTGGCATGGTGGAATTTGGAGTTTTTATTTTGCAGCCGCATGCTCCTGCTGACGCCGAGGCCGTACTACGTACTGATGGGAGAAGTGAAATGTTGTCATCCGTCTGCAAAACGTGCAACTATGTTCTGAGTGTGAGAAATGTATTTTGTGTTTGTGAAATGTGTGGTTTATGAGGCGAAGATTGGGGACTGTTCCTGCATTCGCCTTCATGGCTGCTGAAAAAGCTAAATAGGGTTACCAGACGTCCCCGTTTGCCGGGGACAGTCCCCGTATTTAGCTCTCTGTCCCCGGACAGATTTCGTCCCCGCAATGTCCCCGGATTTTTACTGTTTTCCCAGAAATTTTTTTGGGCAAGAATATAAAGAAATACTAGGTTACAATAAAATTAGGTTGCTTTCTCTTGTACCAGTTATCAGAAGAATATGTGAAATCTATCCTGCTCTCAAATCATTCTTCCGGTCTGAAGATAAATGCCCAGTAATGCTCAAGAAGTGGTTTGATGATCCCTGCACCTTCTTGTGGATAAATTTTTCAAACTCAACTTTTCCCCTTTTTCAGGATACAATATTACAGGCAGAAGGCACTGATGTCACAGTAATGGAGTCTTCCATGATACTGAGTAATTTAGTGAAGTAGCTTACTTCAAGGAAGGAAGAAAAGTTTATTCCTTAGTTTACCGTTGAAGTTTTGTTGAAAATGAGGGCTGAGATACACGCCTTCGAAACGTCCCTCAAGTGTGACATCTTAACGCGGCTGGAAGCCCGAGAACTATTTATTTATATACAACGCTGTGAAAAACTTCAATCTTAAATGATAAATAAGTTTCTTTTAGGTTACTCCAACCTTTAATCATATAACTTATAAAAGTTTAACACTTCATTAGGACAAATGCCGAAAGCGTCCCCGGATTTTGGTGTAAAAGTTCCGAAGCGTCCCCGGATTCGGAGAGAAAATTCTGGCAACCCTACTCTAAACTGAAGCTGGGACTGCCGGTACACAGGGCTTTGGGCTTATGCCAGGTCCGTTGTATCTTCCCGATCCAGTGTGCGGCGCCTGAGCCATGCTGATGGCTCGTCTAGATGATCAATATGAATTTCAATATGAAAGAAGATTCGGCAAAATATGTAACCAACACATAATTAACAGAAATCGGATTGTGACTCAGAAATTACCAGAACCATGTAAACAGTAGGAAGGACATGCGACGGTCAAGATCTCCACATGGCTTTATGGTCGTTTCTGCCTACTAAGATGGTGACGATATCTACTTCGAAATGTTTACATTAAAAAAAAAAAAATTTATCCTTCGACTGTAAGTTTATATAAACAAGCGGGCAAAGAGATTTATGATAAAAGGGCAAATCCTTCGTCAATCACGATTTGTATTTCTTATCAGCCAATAACATTGCTTTTTTTTCTCCTTATAAATTCTCAACGAGAGTGATTAATTTCGTTTGTAACACTGACCGGGTTTCACACGAATCGGATACACATAAGGGCCTAGTGCTGTAAATTATACATTACTGTTTCTGAAAATTGCGACATCCGCAGGGAACGGTCTGTGTAGAACAGTGAAAGTGAAAAACCGAGCGTGGTGGGTGAACGGTTAACGTTCTGGCCTCACATTCGGGAGGATGCGGATTCGAATCCCCGTCCGAGCATCCAGATTTGGGTATTCCATGGTTTCTTCAAATCACTCCAGGCGAATGCCGGGATGCTTCCTTCAAAAGGCCATGGCCGAATTCCTTCCCGTTCCTTTCTACAATCCCTCCTCTAATGACCTCGCTGTCGACGAGGCGTAAAGACCAAGGAAAAAAGTGAAAAGACTCCAGGGAGAAGGTGAGCATGCGCATGTGCAAGCAGTATCCGTATGCATTGTTCACGCCAAAGGACGCAGTATCAGGATGTGAATGAGTTCGAACGTGGCAGAATGACTGGTTTCCAGAAATAGGTTTGTCGTACGGTGACATGACGCAGGGTACGCTGTTACGACAGTGACGCGAGTGTGTTTACTGGATAGAAGAGGGTCGTACACAGCGACGAGCGGGTACATCTTTTCGATGTCGAGGTCATTAGAGGCGGGATGGGACTGGGACAAGGAACGGGAAGGAATTCGGCCATTGCCTTTTGAAGGAAGCATCCCTGCATTTGCATTGAGTAATTTGGGGAAACCATGGAAAATTCAAATCTGGATACCCGGACTCGGATTCGAACCGGCGTCTTCCCGGCTGCGAGGCCAGACTGTTAACTGCTCACCCACCACGCACAGTCCAAAAATTGTGAACATTGCGTGAGATGATTGACATCTTGTCTGCACGACAGTGACCGACAGAACTGCAACGGGGGTGAACATGTCTGCTTCGACGGTTCGATGCCTTCCACTAAGGCGTGGTCTTGTGGCATGCATGCCAATGCGTCGGCTTTCATCGACCAGAAACCACCATCGCCTCTGACTGCAATGGACATGTGAATACCGTCAGTGACGTGTTGAGTGGCAACCGAACCAGTCCCGCTTCTATTTATGTTGTAGAGCAGTGATGTCAAAGATACGGCCCGCGATCGCAATGTGACACAGAAAGAAGAATTTTGTTTTTTAGAGCTTTTAGACTTCACTCGATTCCTCTACAGAAGTTTTAAAATGCGCACACTACATCTATAAGTAATTTCAAGGGCAGCGCGTCCTTAGACAAGCGAGAGAGATAGACAGTAATGCCATCTCTTAGCAATAAGCGGAATCTTCCACGCGCTTCGAGTCTAAACTAGAGCCTTCCTTATCGCTATAAAAGGAGTGCGTCGGCGCGACGTGAGTCAGTTGAGTCGATTGTGAAGGTATTGTGGATTTGTTTTTGTCGTGCGCGTGCGATATCCATAATATTGTTGTGTCGAGTTTCATAATTGTTACGATTTTGGCATAATGTCACAAAAACGTAAAGTTGATAGTGAGTGCAGAGTTTTTCAGTCTAAATGGGAAATTGCATATTTTTTCATAGCATGGAAAGGTAACCACTGTGTTTGATTTGCAATCAAACAGTTGCTGTTTGTAAGGCGTTTAACTTGAAGAGACACTATGATACGAATCATAAATCAAAATTCGATTGTTACACTGAAAAAATAAGAATGGACACATTGTCATCTTTAAAATCTAAACTTCAAGGTCAACAATCGATGTTTACTAAAGCTAATACTGAGAGCGAAGATACCCTGAAATCTAGTTTTATTATTGCATTAGAAATCGCGAAGAGATCATAACCTTACACTGATGGTGTTTTTATTAGACTGTATGTTGAAAATTGCCGATGTTTCATTTCCATCTGAAAAGTCAATAATTCAAAATATTTCGCTGTCAAGAAACATTGTTGCTTCAAGAATAAATGATTTATCTCAAAATTTGGTTCTTCAATAGAAGGAGAAAATTAAGGAATTTACAAACTTTTCACTGGCTGTTGACGAGAGCACTGATACTGTTGATACAGCTCAACTTGCTGTTTTTATACGAGGTATTAACAGTAACTTTGAAATAACTGAAGAACCATTAAAGTGCGTTCCATTGACAGGTACTACAACAGTAAATGATATTTATTCTGCAATTGAGCATTTGATAGCAGAATATGAACTCGACTGGAATATACTTAGCAGCACAACTACGGATGGCGCTCCTGCCATGGCTGGCAAACTTTCGGGCGTTGTAACTAAATTAAAACAGAAAACATCAGGAAATTTTGTGGGATTTCACTGCATAATTCATCAGGAACCATTGGTATCCAAACATTAAAAAATGTACCATGTCATGCAACCTATAATTAAAATAGTAAATTTTATAAGGAGCAGAGGACTAAATCACCGACAGTTCAGGCAGTTTTTACAAGATTTGGACGAAAAGTTTTCTGATGTCCCTTATTTCACCGAAGTTCGTTGGCTCAGTCGAGGAGTAGTTTTAGAAAGATTTTTTGCATTACGTGACCCTATTCAAGCTTTCATGTTAGAAAAAGGCAACCCAATTGATTATGATAATGACTGGTGGGTTGATTGTGCCTTTTTGGTAGATATGAATAAACACTTGACTGATCTGAATGTAAAGTTACAAGGTAAAAATCTGATTGTCACTCAAATGTATTCATGTATTCAAGCATTTGAAACAAAGTTGAGGCTGTGGGAAAATCAGGTAATAAATCAAACTTTGGATCATTTCCCTCATTTAAAATCATTTGGCACAGTGAACCAAAAAAAAAAATTGGATCAATATTCTCAACTTCTGCAAAATCTGATCACGGAATTCAACAATCGTTTTGAAGACATCCACAAAATGAATGAAATGGAATTCCCAATTTTCAACAATCCATTCAATTTTGAAGCTTCACAGGCACCCGTTCATTTGCAAATGGAGTTGATAGATCTTCAATCGGACAGTATTTTGAAAGAAAAATTTAAAGTGGTTAAGCTCTCACATTTTATACACAATATTTTAAGAGTTTGGATAACTACACGGAATTAAAAAAAACATGCAGCACGCTTTCTGAGCAGATGTTTTCCGTCATTAAAATAAATAAGAACAAACATCGCACAAGACTTACGAATGAACATCTCCAATCAATTCTTAAAATAATTACAACAAATATGATACCTGACATCAAAACAAGAGAAATCAGGTATCTGAGTCCTCTAGCTCAATATAATTACCCTCTTTTATAACTCTGATATGATTTTTAACAACCGTATATTATATACTAATACAATTAAATAAATAAAATGTTATAATAATTCAGTACATTTTTTTATTTGAATCTGGCCTGCTTACACATTCTAAATTTAATATACGGCCCTCTGCAAAATTGAGTTTGACACCTATGTTGTAGAGTGATGGCCGCGTTAGAGAAGCTATCGTGGTGACTGTAATCGGGGAGACTGCACTGTTGAGCGGAATAGCGGTTAAACGCCAAGTGTGTGGTACGGGGTGCCATTGTCTATAATCTTCTTTCTTCTATCTATCTATATCTTTCTTCTATCTACATCTACATATCTATAAAACGAAAACCGGATAAATTTGTAATAGAAAAACTTAGAAACTACTGAGCAGATTTCGATGGGATTTTCACCGTTTTAACGCCAAGTGTGTGGTACGGGGTGCCATTGCCTATAATCTTCTTTCTTCTATCTATCTATATCTTTCTTCTATCTACATCTACATATCTATAAAACGAAAACCGGATAAATTTGTACTAGAAAAACTTAGAAACTACTGAGCAGATTTCGATGGGGTTTTCACCGTTTTAAAGCTTATAACTTCAATTGAATTGTTTGGTATATCTTATTTTTCAATATTACATAACGCCGGAACATTAAATTAAATTCTGAACGTATGGTGACAAATACCAAAGATGGAACAATTAGATGTTGCATACTCCTCAATAAACGCACAACTCGAATATCTCTGACCGTAGCCTTTAATGACAGCAATAAAGTCAGTTAGAAATAGTAAATATTTTACACACTAAACAAAACTTGAAATATTCTTTCCTTTAGTTCGAAATATTAAGTTTTTAAATGCCATAAATGGCCGGATTGAATGCAAGAAACTAATAACGAAAAAACAACATAGATTTTCTTTGATCACAAGCTCTGACAGCACAACTACAAGGTTTGTGGCTATCGTCTTTGGCGTTCTGTTCACAATAAAATGGCGCCGCAGTTTGTAGCTCCCTGAAATAAATCGAAAGAATATTTTATATATATATCCCACTTGATACGCTGAATACTTGATATACAATTATGAATACCTGATATTCAACTGTACAGGTACCGAATATGTTTTAATTATATGCTCCAGTGCCAGATGAAGCAACATAATAATAAAATCTTTAGTTCCGAGCGGCAGATGAGTCAGCATAATGAGACACATCCATGTTTGATATGTGTCGTAATGTCTTAAGACATACATTAAGTTTTAACGTTGACACTAAGCTTTCAAATTTTGAAAATCCCTTCGAAATCTGTATTTCTCTGTGGTGCTGGAATAAACAGGTGAATTCTAGATACATTTTTATGTATGTGGTATGTATTAATGCCATCAATGTTTCGATTTTCAAGCAGCAACATTACCAGATCTAACTAGGTTGAAATATAACCTGGACTTAAGTCTCAAAGTAACGAAACCACCTCCATTCTTAGAACTGTGCTCCTAAAGCACCGTTTAGTTTATTACCGGAAATCAAAGAAACTTGGTACTCATAAATCTTTTCGGACGAATAAAAATAGTGTACGGGTAAACCAACTTAAACCCACTCCTTTCATGGCAGGGTGCGGGTGAAACTAGGTTTGCTTTAATTCTGGAAATGGATGGCGTGAACTGTATGAAACATGGTACACGTTTCTCATTGCTTGAATAAAAATGGTGTATTGGCAAATCAACGCCAGCTAAACCGGGCAATGCCGGGAACTCTGCTGGTATATGATAACCGATCCTACGTATTGAGGGCCTAGACATCATCCGCTATAACAAGGAGATTTTTGAGCACTACACCTCCTTCAGGCATCTACTAGTTCGTAAGATGTTATGGTTATGGGTGACCTACATACACAATTCAGCATTGTTTACAAAGCTTTCCTGTATAAAGTTGTACTGTCTGAACAGAGTTTTCGCGTCTCTGACTAGCGAGATAACTATTACAGAGGGTTATCGGGAAACAACAAACACTCGAGGCATGCAGCTTCTACCTCTGCGTGCTGTTTATGATAATTACTGTGGTAACTTATTAGTACGTATATAAACTGTAATATAATCCTAATTGTTTCTATTATGCTTTGTACTATTTGAACACATCAAGTCTAGGAATAAATATAATATTCACAAGGATTTCAAATCACTGTCAATTGTACAGAAAGGGTTAACATTTACTGGAGCTTCCTTATTCAATGTCTTACCAACAGAAATTAAATGTTATCTACAAAAACCCAACTACTTTAAGTCCAAATTGAAAGAGTTTCTGCTTCAGACCCCATTTTACTCTGTGAAAGAATTTTCTTCTTGGAATTTGGCAACTAAGAATGACTGATAAAATAGTATATATGGTGTATGGAAGGGGAAGGTGACAAAGTTGTCCACAATTACTAAAATGATATATGTTTTTTTTTTTTCTTTCTGTTGAAACTTTTGACAAATGAAGTAATTACACTGTTTACAAAATTTCACTCATATATAGTAACTAAAATGGGATAGCATGCAATCAAAAACTGCTGTGAAAAATTATCATACTAACAGGTTTTTAAGTAATTAACAGCTTATGAGTTGTTGGTAATATAATTGATATTGTTAATAGGTGTGTGTACTGTTTGAGATAAATAGCAACTAACATGATATAATATGTAGTCGCAAATTACAGTGAAATTTATCATGGTAACTGGTTGGTAAGAAAATAACTGGTTATTAGATGCTGGTAACAAGTTATTAAGGTTCTTCGGTGGTTTAATTACTGATTAATTAATTAAAAAGTCCACCAAACAGGTTATGTTTGAAGAGTTGTTTTATTTTGATCCAAACAAGTCAGCGATAATCACAAGCATAGATACAATACAGATATGCACTTCTGAATAATCGCAAAGATAATCTCTGTGAACTCAACTGAATGATTGAAACTCTCTGTAACATTGAATACTGTCAACTAAACTTACTAACTTCCTTACTGACTGCATGAATCTCTCTGTCCAGGCGATCTGTTTATATAGTCTCTATCGAAATTACGAGAATTCTTCAAAGGCATCCGCCCGATAATTCTCGATCATTAACAATCACTCAAACAATCTAACATATTAAAAGCAATCGAAATTAATACAAAATTAATTAACAACATTACAAAATGATCATAAATGGTAATTAGAGATACTCAAATACAAAATTATTTACAGAAATCCTTTCAAACTGTAGAAAATCGCTTGTAGACATCGTAACTTACATTAATACATGGAATTACAAATATTTAAGAAATTCTCTTGCATCATTCGGTTCTTAAACATATTAAATGGACTTTAAATAATTTTCTTACATAAAACAAAGTCTATATACACTGATTTACAAGAATTTACAAAATAAACATATCGAATCACTTTCAAGCAAACTTTAGCTCACTACAAATAATTCATACAGTACACTGCTATTCAAAATTCAGGTATGAGGGCTGTTACAACCCATCCCCAGGATTCACTTAATTTTACACAGTTAAAATTGATTGAATCCGTCACGAATCTAAGCAGGTTGAATGTACACATAATTCAGACACGAACAGATTACAATCAATCAACCATAATCACTCTTTACAATGAACAAATACAATTCTTCATACAACATCTGCACATAGTCCATGACACTGACTTTACAATAATTGTCTTTTTCCAGATCCAATCATTTTATCAGTTATTGTTTTTACACAACAAACGTTCAATGCCATCACCTTAAGTTACAATTATTTTCACTCCAAATTACACACTTGATGTCTGCTTGTCAATGACAACAGTCTATTTACATTTTACAGCTGATAATTTGTCACCACAATGTAGAAAGTCACAACATCATGAAAATATCAAAAGTTTCTACACAAAACTGTCACAAATTGCTTTATACAGTGAAATGCATACATCTGCATCTGAACTTTAGTACTCACACAAACTATTTACATGCATCAATTGACAAACTTATTTACAAAATTAGATATTTACACGTTTTTGACCCCTCCCCAAACCATGCATTTCAATTAATTCCATAAGTGGGTTCCAAGATTTCTCTGGAGACCCAAAACCATGTAAGTTATTTTTTTTTCTAACTTTCCAATTCTCTTCTACCTTTGAATACACATCTAACACCACATTTCTATTTACACAAAGCTTCACTATATACAGACAGAAACACAAACTTCCAATCATCTCAGACAACAGACTTTGGTACAACCACACAACAGCTGAGACATAAAATGGTTCTGTTTTAGCACATTGATTGTCACTTAAAAGCAATGTTGCTGACTCAACTGGTAATACAAATTTATTATTCTCACTACTGCAGTTTAGTCCATCATTACTCCCAACCCCACTCTTCATCATCTGATTACTACTTAAACTTACCAATTTATCTGAATCAGTACCTAAAACTGTTTTAACATCTGGCTTACTGACTTCCTCCACAAAATAATTATTTTTCTCAGCAATTACTACTTCACTATTAGCTTCCACATCTAAGTCACATTCTGTACATTTTTCCAAATCAGAAACTGGTTCAAATAAATCCTTACTCCCACCCATTTCTTCAATGTCATCATCTACACCAAATAAAGAGCTAAATAATGTATCAGCTAGGTCAAAATTAGGACATTTTTCTAACTTAGGGATTGGTACATAAGGCTTTTCAACCTCTCTCTCTTCAGCAGACAAGCATTCTAACTGACAATCCCCTCTTCATCTAGGTCTTCTTCTATCGACACCACCACATCACCCTCGTCCTCAAGATATCTGAGAAACTCCTCGATTTCAGCACTCTTGCAAATGTTCTCACCACCTATACAAGCCCACATAGTCCCAACTAGGCCATGCTGGATTTTACAAGTTTCAGATAGCCAGACCGTACTATGTATTACAAATCCTGCATTATTTTTTGTAATTAACCTATAACCATCCCGTAAATCTTCTACATGAAAATTATTACTTTCGCACACTGATGCTAGTGATAAGATACTATGGTGGTCCCCTTCCGGCTTTATCTTATTATCAACCTTTACATCATAAAAATCATTAATTACATCTATCATAACCTTATCCTGAAATTCACTTGCTGCTACCTCCACCTCTTCCAATAAATTTTCTCGGGGATTATTCATAAAAATTGTATTAACGCTATAGCAGTTGGTACCTGGACCCACATTCTTGTCCACCACTGCGGGGCCCATCACAGGGGTGGTCTTTAGTTTGTCTGCCCCCCATGCTGCCTTTCCCTTTCAGATTGAGGGTTATGTTCTCTCACTCCCCCATAATCATCCCTCCTTGCGTAATTATCACGACCCCATTCCCTAGATCTACCATCCCTTGACCCATTACCCCTTCTAGGGGGACTCCTGCTGCCCTCCTATGGTGTTGATGGTGGTAATGTTGTTCATTGAATGACTCCTGGGCATCCAAGCGTCTCAACAATTCAGAAACTCTATCCACATTTACTACATCCAAAGTGGCAATTAAATTTCTTGTTTGCTGAGGTAGCCTAGCTCCTATCAAATCAATGAATTCTTCCTCTCCATAAGGATGGTCTAAATACTTACAACGGATCCAACCATTATGAAAAAAATTATGCTGAGTTTCCCTACCAGGTTTATAGGGCCTACCAGTCATCAACTCTCTCTTTTCTTGAATCTGCCTGCTTGTCGACCAAAAATGTTTCAAAAAGTTTTCTTTAAACAGCTTGTAGTCAGTCACTTCCCTAGCTTGTCTATCACCCCATGCCCTAGCATAAGATTTTAGATGTTTACCCACAAGTGCAATTTTCTTACTATCGGGTAACAAATTAAAATAGTCTGATCTTTCAAAATTATCTATAAACTCAATAGGGTGAAGTCTTCCACTGTCATCATAGAATTCAAATTCTTCCTTAATGTCAGCACTAACATTTGTGTTACCTAGTGTGGGAGCTTGACTTAACTGTATCTGTAACCCAGTAACCCTTTTTTCTAACTGATTAATGTTACATTGGGTTGTCTCCAATCCCTGGGTAAGTTGTTCCTGATGATTTACCAATGCATTAACATTTTTCCCTATACCAACCACTTCCTGTTTCAACTCATTGACCCTTTGAGCAGCTTTACTATCACTGGCTTGGAATAAAGTGACATATTCCTCCCTCATCTTATCACAATTTTCACTGACTTCCTTCACCTCTTCATAAATCAAATTTTCACATTCAGCCTTATTCTGTTCACAAAATTTTGTAACCTTTTCAAATTTCTCCTTACATTCTGTTACTACCTTCCCCAAATTAGAATCTAAATTCTTAATATATTCCTTGAATTGAGAGCTAAAACCCTGAAATTGCTCTGCAATTTTAACATCAAAACATTTAGTCAAATCAGAGAATGTTTTATCATTGTTTTGTTGCAGTTGAGAAAACTGATCATTGATTACAGCAAACTGAGAATTAATTTCAGAAAATTTGCTATCAAATTTGGAAAATTTGTTATCACATTTGCCTTCAATTTCGGAAAACTAAGACTTAATTTCAGAAAATTTGCTGTCAAGATTTAACTCAGTTTTAAATTCTGAAAATTTGTTATCCAATTTGGAAAACTTACTATCAAATTCGGAAAATTTTGCATTAAAATTGGCTACAAAAGACTCTAGAAATGCTTGTAGATTCTGACTATCAGGCATATTCAATTAGTTATGAAATCAATTTTAAAAGAAAACTTGATCCAAATTTTGCTTATCTGCCACAAAATAACATACAAAAACAAATACTTGAATAATCACTACTTACTGTTCACCGTCAGTTTGGCACCACTTATATACTTTTCGTTAATCTAAATTTCAGCTAGCAGCACTTTTCACCACTGAACAGCACTTTTTTCGCTGGTTAACACTGAATCACACACAAAACACTTCGCTGCTGGAAGCGACGATTTTATAGGCCGAAGAAAACCCGCTCGCTGACGGAAAATTACTTCTGATTCCCGACGCCGATGGAAAATCTCCGATGATTGCTGCGTTTAGTCACTGGTTTTACTCTGCTCCAAGTTATCGCGAATAATTCAATCGTCGAAGTCCTCCAACTCGGGCAGCTTTTGTAACCTCTACTTGTAGACTGCCGATAATTCGTCGTAATTTGCTGCCGATTCTTTTAGAAGATTAACATCACCCAGATGTTAATAACTTCTCGTCACTGTCAACGGTCGCCATATTAAGGTTCTTCGGTGGTTTAATTACTGATTAATTAATTAAAAAGTCCACCAAACAGGTTATGTTTGAAGAGTTGTTTTATTTTGATCCAAACAAGTCAGTGATATTCACAAGCATAGATACAATACAGATATGCACTTCTGAATAATCGCAACGATAATCTCTGTGAACTCAACTGAATGATTGAAACTCTCTGTAACATTGAATACTGTCAACTAAACTTACTAACTTCCTTACTGACTGAATCAATCTCTCTGTCCAGGCGATCTGTTTATATAGTCTCTATCGAAATTACGAGAATTCTTCAAAGGCATCCGCCCGATATTTCTCGATCATTAACAATCACTCAAACAATCTAACTTATTAAAAACAATCGAAATTAATACAAAATTAATTAACAACATTACAAATGATCAGAAATGGTAATTAGAGATACTGAAATACAAAATTATTTACAGAAATCCTTTCAAACTGTAGAAAATCGTCCTGTAGACATCGTAACTTACATTAATACATGGAATTACAAACATTTAAGAAATTCTCTTGCATCATTCGGTTCTTAAACATATTAAATGGACTTTAAATAATTTTCTTACATAAAACAAAGTCTGTATACACTGATTTACAAGAATTTACAAAATAAACATATCGAATCACTTTCAAATAAACTTTAGCTCACTACAAATAATTCATACAGTACACTGCTATTCAAAATTCAGGTATGAGGGCTGTTACAGAAGTGTATACACTGTTCCACATAATAAGTATTAATAAACTCGGGATTGTTTGTGTAGATTACAGGAATATTGGTTATACTAATGGGTTGTAGCTAACTTGTCAATATATAATAATATTATCAATTATATAGTAATATTGACATTAAAAATAAGTGTATGTACTGTTCCACATCCCGAGATTATTCTCACATGGGATCAAAGTGAACATATCTATCTATCTAAGTATAGAAGGCCAGTGCACTCTTTTGGGAAGTAAATTAGTTATTTTGGTATATGTGAGAATAAGTGAACTATACGTACCAATACAAAGTTATAAACAATCACTTGATATAAATTTTATGATGATTACTTTCAGAATTTTTAGTATCTACAAACATTGTAACTGTGCTGCATTTCATTAAGTCTCACATACTGTTTTGAGAAACGTGAGTTTTTGAGGATTTCTTCATGAACTGTGTAACTTATCGAATAAAAAATCCTACATTTTAGCTCATCTCATAAATTATGATTGCGTGTAGGTTTTATTGAAATCCTTGAGACACACCCATTTCCATAATGCATACTTTAAAAAATCCAAAATTTTATCTTATGTTTTCTGTACCAGAAAGAACTGTATAATTTATCAGAATAAAAATGTATGTATGTTGACCCACGACAGAGGTTATTGCTACGTGTAAATTTCATTGAAATCCGTTATTACTAACGTGTGCACAGAGAAACAAATACACAAAAAATCAAAAAATTGCGGTTATGTCCTGTGTGTTATCGGAAAGCATATATTAGATAGATAGATAGGTAGATAGATACGTTCACTTTGATCCCATGTGAGAATAATCTCGGGGATGTGGAACAGTACAAAAACTTAATAATAATGTCAATTATATTACGGTATAAAATTTTACTCTATATTACCCATTACATAAGTTTGTGGTATGTGTAAGTTTCCTCGAAATTAGTTAGGTTTTGCATGGAGTGTGGTCAGAAAGACAAGAATTCCAAAATTTAAGGTTGTTATGCGCCTTTCGTCAATGGCGTAGATTACAATTATCTTAAGTGGTGGCTACACCACAACACATTTTTTGAGTTTTCATAAAACGAATTTTTCTTGCTGTTAATGTTAGTAAAAAGATACAGATTTTAGCATGTGACTTCAGTAGACTTTTAAGGGTAAAATATGATCACTAGAGTTAACATTTATGATATGGGTACTTTATTATAACTTTTTTTAAAGTGAAGCAAAGTCATCCATATGTGCTGTACACTTTGCTTCACATTGATAAATATTTTGATTTTCCAATAAAACACATGGCTGGCGGAATGTAACCAGGTCCAGGGTGAACGTGGTAGAGCAATGTATAGAACCAATCAAACTGACAAGTAGAGCTACACTTACCTGTTTACTCCAATAATAAAGGCTTGACAAACAAGTGTTTGGAGACTACTCCAGTGCAAATGTACTGCATAATATTAGTACACCAGTCATCTAAATAAAATCTCACATCAACAACTGGTGGTTGGAGCTGAAAGCCGTAATAATTCTCTCTTCCGTAAACCAAGCACAACTTATTTTCTATAAACAAGTTTCTTTGACGACATCATAAAAGATTATCACTTTTTGGAGCAAAGTCAGCCTTAGAGGAGCGAAGTATCCCTCACGTACGGTACTATTTTTGAAGTAAATTCCATGTACGGACATGACATTCTTATGATTTTATTATATGGACAAATGGATTGTGATTTAGCGAAGGCCGTTGCTTAAAATAACTTTCTTCTGTCGCCGAGAGTCTAGAGTGGGATGCTAGCAGCTAATGACGGCACTGCGTCTGCCCTCGTGCAAAAAGCTGGCCCGTCTCCAGTCATGGCCACACCTTGAGCAACATCATAGCAGGACAAGCAAAAGGCAGCACGCAAGAAACACTGACTGGCACTTCGTGCATAAATCTCGCAGGTGACCCGCCTCAAACACGAACAACAAGTAACCAGCAGTGGCGTCGTAGAACTTGTGTAAGGAACAAAAAAAAGTTAATTGCGTAAGAATAATAACTGTCGGACGAACTTCCACAGAGAAACAAATCCGCTTTCATCGAAACGACAGGAACAGAGTGTTTAATCACGATAAATTCAGACAGAACACAGGGTAACCATTACAACGTCGCTAGATACAAGGAATGTCTTGTTCTCTTGAATTTTATCCGTATATCTTTTTCTTAATGGCGTAATCACGGATTACTAGTAATCTCTAAGCGTATCCGCCAGAGCGCCTCACGCAGGATTGCGGAGGTTAAACGGGTCCGGCCATGCTGACTGCAGTTTTAAGCGGTTTGCCGTAGCCAACCAGACGAATGCCCGAACGGTCTCCAATCTTCGCCCCATGAACTAAACATTTCACTAACAAAAAATTCACTTATCACACACAGAACATAGTTCGACATTCAGCAAATAGGTGACAACACTTCGCTTCCCCGATTATTACATATTACGACCTGGCAGTAGCCATCATCAAAGGCATGAGGTCGTAAAAAACAAAACTCCAAATTCAACCAGGCCAATGATGAGTAAAATTCACCAAAGGTAGCCGACCCTTCATGTTCGGAAAAGGTAGTGAAGAAGAAGAAGAAGAAGGAGTAATCTCTGATCGTATCTTCCGCAATGATTCCTTTCACCTGTCCTAAATTATGGATGCCACCTAACGAAATATTAATCATAAGCTCCTATGATATTCATTTGATTTATCTAAGTTCTATATCCGAAGAAACATGAATCTAGTAGATCAATAGAGCATAATTTCAAATATTCAAAATCGGAGTTTTCTAATACGCGGTATGTTCAAACAGAAAGAACGAATTTCGAAATTGCGCGCGAATCGTTACGTTCATAGAGTTTTCGCAAAAGGAAGCGCCAAGTGACTTTCCAGGGCTACAAGACTCCACTTGCCGCATCGGATTGGCTCTGAACAGTTTCGTACTAGAACCATCGAAGTAAACACGTGCAGTGACCGCTTTGCGAATATGTGAGACAGTGAAAGTGAATGACTTTTTGGAGTGGCGTACAAGTGTGAAATTTTTCCTTTTTCTTAAAAATATTTTTCCGAAACGAGGATAAGGCTTAAAGGAAGAATTGTATGAGCCGTAGGCAATATAACTAGTTGGACATTGAAGGACTTGAAATCGGACGGAGTATCGATCGATGAAGATCAAAATTTTGAAAGGGGTCCGATGTCAGCAAACAATGAACGATGAAACAACCAATGCTATTCGATCTGGATTCATGCAAACCGTCGTTTAACTGTGCAGAAGGTAGCAGAAGAATATGCGATTAGTGTAGGGCCCTTTCATGCAATTTTGACTGAAAAACATGACATATCCCGCGTTATCCCAAAACTTGTGCCACGGTTGCTTAGAGACGACAAAAAAGCCAAGAATCGATTGATTGTGCTAGCAGCGTCATAAAATTCATCTCAACCATCATAAGAGGCGATGAAACGTGGGCCTATTGCTATGACGTGAAACATAAGCGCAATCGCCGTAATGGGTCTGTTCAACATCACCATGACGGAAGAAAAAGATAACCTCCTCGTTGATTCAACACGACGATTTTTTTATTTCAGTGACCAAGATGGACTGCTGGCAAACTATCTCGGGATACGTTATTCAAAACTTTAACAGAATTCGGGAGCCATGCCTTCATGAAATTCACGTCGACAAATCAAATTTATTCCAAGTTGAGCAAAGTCCCGATTACCGGGTACTTTCGACTATTCCATAAGTAGCGATACCCTCATAAAAACACAAGGGTGTGTGGGACCTCTTTCGATATGTGCGCCGAACGTGATGGATGAGCAGCAACTCTCTGGCTTCGCATTTGGGAGCACGTTGGTTAAAATCCCCTTCCGACCATGTAGATTTGGTTTTCCACGGTTTCCCCAAACCACTTCAGGCGACGACGGGATAGTTCCTTCAAAAGACTGTTGCCGAATGCCCTCCTGTTCCTTGACCCCACTCCTTTCCAGCCTCTAATGATCTTGACGATGAGGAGGCGTAAGCTCCTCTCCCCGATATCGCCGGATTTGGTGGCAAGAGGGTATGAGGAAGGGCGTTATGGACTGACGGCGAATTAAACAAATTTTGCAGCAGGTCAGTGTGATGATAGACTGACGCAATAGTATCATCACATGAGAACTGACGCTAAATGAAGGGCGTATGGCAATATTGGCTGGGAGACCCCGAAGGGTAGTTCAGCCGCCGGCTGACAGAGTTTCGATTTGCCGCGCATCCGCCTCTGCCTTGGATACCCTAAACTAACCTAACAATCCTACTTGGTATAGGCCTATGGGATCTATAGTTTTACATGGAATCCGAACTTCATAGCGTCCTAACATATTTCAAAAATTAAAGAAAGGCTTTGCTAGAGGTGAAGTTCAGTGTTAGACACCGTAAAAATTTCAACAGAGAGTGGAATTTGAACCGGGTACCTTCTCTTTCCCAACCACGTGCCTTAACCAACTTAGTCACCAGACCGATCAGATTAAACGTTCATCTACAGATTCAGTGTTTGAAACTGGCATTGCTTTGGCCATCAGCTGTCGTTTTTGCTTCCTGAATTATCTTACTTCTTCTTTAGTGGATACTTATAAAAGAATTAGAAGTAGTGCGTGGAAGGCAAAGGATGACCATGACCTTCACCCGACACTCGATTACAGGCATTTCAGGGGAGTGTGAAAATCTTATTTTGTATGTAAGGGAGTTAGAGATCGGAATAAATTACTAAAGGAAACGCTGAATAGTTAACCAAGATCACTGAAAGAATTTAAAATTAAAGTTCTTAAAGTGCGCAGGAAAATTGCTATTGGAGCATGCCATCTATAGAAATTAAATTACATCTGGTTCTATTTCATATTTACATTAATCTTACCATTTCTACTGCACTTCATGACTTTTTAATTGACTTGATCTATATTTACACCAAATCCTTCTAGTAATATGTTGTTCTCATACTACTGTGAGACCGGGCTTTCGTGGCAGTGTGTTAGTACATATCCAGTCGCGATAATTAAAGTGGGAAGTCGTGATAGAGATGTATATGAGGTAAAATGAGACAGAACAAAACAGTTTCCTATCTAGACAATTAAAAATGAGACGGGGCAAAATTTTATCCTATCAAGACTGATAGGATACAGTTTCGACATGTCTCATTTAATCCATATATATATAAAGATGAATGTATGTATGTTTGTTTGTTTGTTAGTTTGTTTGTTCTTCATACAAATCCACAGTTTTCATCCGATCTCGATAAAACTTTGCACACTTATCCTTTGAAACAAGGAGAAAAATACTGTCTACATTTGGTTGAAAAATTATCTGTATAAATAATACATGTTGTCTCATAATTTCGAAATACTATTGAATGGCGATAGACAGACGCGTTGGATATGCAGGTCTCTCTACTGTTTTTCCATGTTGCGGTCATGTAGCTCAGTGGCTAAAGCGCTGGCTTACTAATGTTTGGGTCGTGGTCTCCGGTTCAAATCTCCGTGAAGGCTAAGATTTTTAAAAATTGTTTTTGATCATAAGAGTCACGCCTGGGCCGTCGGTTATTCGGATTGAATGTTAAACTGCAGATAATAATAGGTAGTCTTGCAATGCTGTAGGTGTACAGTTTTTTACGTTATAATGATCCCTCAGGGGTTGTTCGCAGTCAGTGTGTGTGTGTGTGTGTGTGTGTGTGTGTGTGTGTGTGTGTGTGTGTGTGTGTGTGTGTGAACCGTAGTAATAATACTATAAATACGGAAGTAAGTCTCTGTCTTTTTGTTACGTTTTGACGACTAAATGGCTATATCGATACTGATGGAATTTGACAAGAAAATCTGTATGAAGGGCACAGGACAATTTTTCCAGTATGATTAACAATTGTAGTCACGAAATTTTGAGACCTTATCGAATGGTGACAGAAATATGTTGGAAATTGATTCTCTTCAAGAGACAGGTTCGACGGTAGAATGATATAGTGATAGATTTCCTGTCATATTATGCCGACTCGGTGTTGTTTGGGACCAATCCTTCGTTACCAACAACTTTCTATACTCAATTCTGGCAAAAAATTCTTAATCTACGCGTACGAAGTCGCGGGTACGAGCTAGTAATTTATATATATAAAGATGAATGTATGTATGTTTGTTTGTTCTTCATACAAATCCACAGTTTTCATCGGAACTCGATGAAACTTTGCACACTTATCCTTTGAAACAAGGAGAAAAATACTGTCTACATTTGGTTGAAAAATTATTTGTATAAATAATACGTGTTGTCTTATAATTTCGAAAAATTACTGAACGGCGATAGCCAGACGCGTTGGATGTCTAGGTCTCCGCACTGCCTTTATATACAATGCTCAGGTAACTCAGAGGTTAAAGCTCTTGTTAACTGGTGTTTGGATCGCGGTCTTCGGTTCAAATCTCCGTGGATGCAAAGATTTTTAAAAATTGTTTTTGATCGTAAGAGTCACGCCTGGACCGTCTGTTATTCGGATTAAATGTTAAACTGTAGATATCACAAAGTTAGGGATGCAATGCGATGCAAATCGTAGGTAGTCTTGCAATGCTGTAGGTGTACACTTTTTTACGTTATATTGATCCCTCAGGGGTGATTCGCAGTCAGTGTGTGTGTGATCTGCAGTAATAATACCATAAATGCGGAAGTAAGTCTCCGTATTTTTGATACGTTTTGACGATTAAATGCCTATACCGATATTGACGGAATTTGACAAGAAAATCTGTAGGGAGAGCACGAAACATTTTTTTTTTTTTGATACGATTAACAGTTGTAGTAACGAAATTTTAAGAACTTATCGAATGGTGACAGAGAGACGGATGTGTGTGTTAGTCTGTAATGTTACGTCGGTTGCTCAAGATGTGCTTCTCGCACGTTATGTTTAGTGTATAATTTGTTAATAAATTTCATTTAGGGGAAAAACATATTACTTAGTATAGATGTAGATTTTCTCTGTCATATTACGTCACCAGACGGCTCAATTTTGACGCGGCTTGAAACCCGAGAAGTTTCTATAAAATATTACTTTGTGTCTGCTTAAATGTTTGTGGCACCAGTTTATTTTGACTTCTTTTTTGACATGTCTTGCGGGCGTAAACTGGCCTAAGTTGTAGCTCTAGCAGAGCACGAGCAGCTAAAATGATTAGAACCCAACAATCGGATGCTCATGCTGAAGAGAAGACCAATCTGAAATAAACCTGCCCTCAGTTAACATCCTCCCCCCCCCCCCCCACACACACACACACACACATCACCTCACCTTCATTTATTTTTCTGTTTTTAAATATATTGAAAATTGATTCTCTTCAAGAGACAGGTTCGACGGTAGAATGATATTGTGATGGCTTTCCTGTCATATTATGCCGTGTTGTTTGGGACCAATCCTTTGTTACCAACAACTTTCTATATTTAATTCTGGAAAATAAATTCTTAATCCACGGTACGAAGTCGCGGGTATCAGCTAGTAATTGATAAAATTGCGATGGAGCGTCCGCTCCGGTGGCAATCTCCCTACACCTCCCCTGCTTTCCTCTTGCAATCTACTTTTTCCCTCTACTAATTTTTACTTTAAATTCTTTCAGTGTTTCAGGTAAGTTATTCATCACTTCTCTTGGCAATTTATTCCAGTCCTTCACTCCCTTTCCTACGAAAGAAAATTTTCCCACACCCTTATACCTGAAATCAATTTCAAGCATCTCTCTTAATTTTTCCACAAATATCTTTCCATGTTTCATCACCAGTATAGGTTTTGTTCACTCCCATGATTCTCTTCGTGGGAGTGTACGAAGCCTATACTGGTGATGAAGCATGGATAGATTTTTACCTCATATGACGACTTTAATAATCGCGACTGGATGTATACTAATACACTGCCGCGAAATCCCAGTCTCGCAGTAGATACTTTACGGTCAGACACGTAAATGAAGTATAATTTTACTGCTAAACGGAATCGTAGCTTATACTGAAGTAAAGAGTTTAGATGTTGGTTTATGTTGTAATTGCATTCTCAGACCCTCACCACCCGGAGTCAATATACAGTAGTTGCAGCTATGGCAGTACACAGACTCAGCAGGTGACGAGTGAAGACAATACTTGATGTCTGTGTGACCCGACAGGTCAGAATGACGCAAGCCGCGACATCTGCGTCAATAAGGTACATTGGAGGTGCCGGGGACAAGAGACAACTGTCAAGGAACTAACAGTCTCAAGGACCAAAGACGATTCTAACTACTATGAACATCAGAACGTTAAGAAACACCGACCGTGGAGGGTGAGCGGTAACTCTCTGACCTCGTGTTCTGGAGGACGCGGGTTCGAATCCAGATTTCGGTTTTTCTATCATTCCCCGAAATGCTCGGATGGTTTGGTTTCTTCAGAAATGCCATGCCTGAATTCCGTTCCTTGTTCCCAGTCTTTTTTCGCCTCAAATAATCTTGACGTCGAGGAGGCGTAAAACCATAACCGAAAACGGGGGAAAAGAGTTCTATCTTGAAATTTTGTGCGGAGTTATACAGCATGGGCTTTAAATATTATAAATGTAGAACATTCCATGTACCTTCATGAAAATGAGGTTCAATCATGCAAAAAACTTTAATATCTCATAGACGTTTTCTCAAGTATACTTCAGAATTTTGTTTCTAAGCACAACGTTTTAAACTCTTTGTCTGTGGTTATCTTTAGGTGATGGTTACATGCGTCTTTCGACATATTTCCCGCCACTAAGAAACATACAGTTCACCATCAATTGAAGATGAACGTAGAGAAAGCGGTTGAAACGTTGAGCTTAGAAAGCAAACTTCGGTGGTATATTAGCGAACGCAAGAAACTAAATTATCAAATAATATTATTGTTATGTAATCGTGAAAACAATTATCTTGATGAGGAGCATTGTATCTTAGATGTATATACTTTCTTTTTTTTTCCAAATGGTATTACGCCTCGTCGACGTCGAGGTCATTAGAGATGGTATTGGAGGGAGTGCCGAGAATGGTGAGGAATCCTGGAACAGGGTGGAATTCGACCATGTCCTTTTGAAGGAGCCATCCCGGCATACGCCTGCAGTGATAACGGGAAATCATGGAAAACCGATATCGGGTTGGCCGGACGGGAATTCGAACCTGTGTCCTCCAGAATCCGAGGCTAGAGCGTTACCGCTCACCCACCACTCTTTTGGAATATGGCTGCACCTGATTACGTGGTTCCTAAATAATCTCATGACAAGTTCTGAGATATCAATCACCGTTTAATTGGAACTGGCAGTCCTTACTAGTACGGCTTATAGAGAAACCCCACTCATAGAATATTCCAGTCGCACTTCACAGAAAAGCAAACTGTATCAGTATCGGAAAGGTTAATCGGAGCTAGTATCAATTCCAAAAACAAGAACGATACGACTTCATGTCTTTGTTGTACTTTCCGGTCCAGTCTAAATTTTAACGAATTTTATTGTTTTTATTTTTATTTTACTGTTCTTTATTTGTTTTTCCAAGCAATCGTACAGTAACAGTTAATAGCAATATATTGCTATTCTTCTGAAGTGTCTTCCATAAAAATCTATTGAGGAACAGTTGCACCAACATTAGCGATTTCTTTTTCTCAAGAGAAATAGTTGAAAAGCTTCAATCATTTGAAAATGTTTTTAACAGAGCTTTACAACACTTTTTATTATTGAATTTAGCTCTAAACGTACTGGGAAAAAGAGTCCGCAGAGTTCAGTACATTAATTATTTGATGCTAAATCTAAATTAATGATTCTCAAATAAAATTTTCGAAATTCTTGTAAAGTTTTTGTTAACTATTCTCTGCGAACATAGTAAGTATGTTCCACTTTGTCATAAATACAATGAAGGGACCTTTAACTAAACGAAAAGATTAAGAACATTGTTTTAATCTACTAGATAAGATAGAGTCACTGTATGTTGTAAATATATGTGGTTGCGCGTTGATTGACACAACAGAACGTTAAAACGTGCAAGTTCACTAGCGAAACGACTGATTTTGATGCATGTAAGACTCAGAGATTTCATCGGCCCATCTTGATGGTCTGGTGAATTGAATGTCGATTATATGTCATCAATAATCTGCTCCGTCAGTCAGTGTGTTTTAGAGTTTTGTCTCTGTGAATTAAAATGAGGTACTCACAAATGTAAAATCATTACCTTTAGTTGGCGTCATTCCCAACCATTCTCGTCAAAATGACAGGTAACTAGTTACGGAAATTCCAGTGTGAATCATTATGACGTGCACCTTACTATACAACCTATGTTTCGCGTGGTTTCTATCTTTTCCTCAATGAGTATTGTAGGCATATAGATGAGTAAACGCCGATCGAATCAAATCAGAAGTGATTTTTATACTTGTCTCCCAGACGAAACAATGGATATTGAAACATTGCTTCTCCATAGAAAACATTCGTTCAAAGATTGTAAGTGCGTGGAGAATTAATTTAGCTTTCACATCCTTCACAAGTTGAACATATCTACTGGATGGATATTGAATAATTAATGTCCGCGAGCTGGTACAACTGAAAATTGGAGACTTCTTTATAAAAAAATAAGCTAATAATTCCAAGCTATTAATGCTTCGCCGGCCACATTGTTTTGGTTGTCTACGTCGATTGCCTGGAAAGGATTAGGGGCAAGGAACGGGGAGAAACTGGGCCAATGATTTTTAGGAGGAACATTCCGACGTTCGCCTGGAGTGATTTCGGGAAGAACCAGATTTCGGCTTTCATTGTTTCCCAAATCACTTCAGGCGAATGCCGGAATGGTTCCTCCTAAAAGACCATGACCTAATTCCTTCCTGTTGTTTGCTCCCAGTCCATTACATCCTCTAATGATCTCGACGTCGAGGGGCAAATCCATATGTAAAAAGGTTGTAAATTTTTACAGATGTAATACAATAATTAATTATTGTAGTTACTATGACAAATTCAAACGTCTATAACGTTGCACTGTACAGTTGCGGACTGTCAACAAATAATTTATTATTTTCACTAATATTAAAAGGAATATAATTTACTATTCCACGTTCACAAGATTCTTTTGGCATAATACTCTCTAGTACATTCCGAAACTTCCGGTTAATACTATGATTAGGAAGTAGTAACGATATATTAAAAACTAGTTTCTCTTTAAAAAAAATCTTGCGCGCAAACTTATAATCATATCAATTACGTTTTATATTTACTATTCACTTTAAGGCATGTAATAGTGCTAAGAATTATGCTTAGATATCAAGCGATAATTCAGCCTACCATTTGTTTATCTGAATGCTACAAATTATCAACCCTGTACCAAGTACATGAAGCTCTCGAAATTAAATCAGATCGGGCTGACAAGTTGTTGCTATGGTTCCTGCCATAAAAATTGAAGACCTTTGATTGTGTTGTTGATAAGAATTAGTGAGATAAATTAGAACAATTTGCTGTTATTCGTAGGGCAGAATATCGTTTTCCAGGAAATAGAAAACGATTTGTATAGATGATGGTTTTGAATTAATTTAGAATGGAGAAAATAGAAAATGGTGTTCCTCAAGAATCAATTATGGGTCTTCTGTTATTCCTAATATACTTAAGTGATCTCAACTAAAATAATAGCGAAAATCCTGCTTTTTGCAGGCGATAGTAGCATATTTTTAATGACATATCAGTATATAAAAAGTGCAATTCCAAAAAAAAATGGCGGTTCAGTGCAAATAAATTACTTCTTACAAGAAAAAAAAACTATTGTTCCAACATGTCATGAAAAATAAAATAAATGTCAACTATGATATGATTTCTGATTGGGTTGCATTCACTCAAAGCTGATGAACAAATATCCTAGTTGCAAACAGCTGTAACAAATTAAACTGAAACCATCACATTTAGCAACATCTTAAAGAATTTGTTCTGTAATTTTTTCACTATATCCGTATATTTTAGATATTTTTACTCTCTGCTCAGTGTTTTCTGCGTAATTTCTTCAAAAGAGCTGTAAAAATTTAAATTACAAAAACATGCTTTAAACTGTTACAGATATTGTGCAAAAATATCTTTAAAAACATTGGCGTAATTACAGTGATTGCACAATTCATATACTGGTATTGTTGTTTGTATTGGAAAATTATGAACTCGCCATTCTCAATGGTGTGATTCGTTGCAATAATATTAGGAATAAATATCACATTCAAACGTATTATAAATCACTGAAAGTTATGGAAAGAACATTAAGTTCTTCATTCAGTGTCATGTTCTAGTTTTTAAACTGTTATACACAAAGACACAAGAGCTTTAAATCCAAACTGAAAGAGATTTTGCTTCAGAACCTTTTTTACTCTACGAAAGAATTCATTTCCTGGGATTCAGCAATTTAAAACGACATATTATAAAGGTGGTTTGGGGTTTCGAAAGAAGAGTGATAAAGGTATTAACAAACGCTGAAATTGTGTGTAACTACGAGTATTTTGTTTGAAACTTTGTACAAATATAGACATTAACAATAGCGTTTGAAAATTCTATTGCATAACACTAACGAACCTAGCAACTAATAACATAGTTATCAATGGATGCTTTTGGGATACTAAGTTGTTAACCTGCAATCAGTAGGCTTAATTGGTAATATAATTGGTTTCTTAAGAATGATATGCAGTTTTTCACAAACCCCAGACTGCTCACGTTCTCATATAGCATCAAAGAAACCATATCTAAAAAACAAACCACGATACGGATTAGAATTTTTACAGTCCCCAACATCCACTTATATCATTAGAGGCTGAAGAACAATAACAAGGAATTGGAAAGAATTCACCCGTAGTTTTTCGAATTATCCTATCCAACATTCGCCTGAGTGGAAAATTGAAATCTGGATGGCCGGATTGGGAATTGAACACTCGTATCCCAGACTGCCAGGACCAAGCGTTACCACGCATCTACCAGGATCTGTCACACTTATCTCCGAAAAGTTTATTTGTGTTTGTGAAGTACGCTGTTATTGTTCCATCATTCATGTTCCACGTAAAGTAATAGGTCCAGGAGGCAAGCAACAGGTCGTCCCAGTTTTGACACACTGGCTTATAGTGCCTGAAGGATCCTCCAAACTTTAGGGTTGTGGAGTAAGTTTTGCTGGAACGAAATTTTTTTGAATTAGAGTTCTTGCGGCTCGTCAACGACGAATTTATTAGAGCGGGAGAAGATCGTGAATAATGAATGGGAAGGAAATTTGCTATTCCGTTTATGAAGGAACCATCCCGGCCTTTTCGTTGAATGATTTCAGTTGTCCATTAAAAACCGAAATCTGGATGGACTAACTAGGATCGAACCCAGGTCGTCCCGGATAACAGGTCCTAAAAACGTGAATTGCTCACCGAAAAGGCTCGGTATGCTACTACCGAGCTAATGAACAACACGGTAGATTGCTACTGAAGTGAGGTAATTCCCAGAAGAAAGACGCAGGAGCTACTTACGCGTAGCCAGGAATCTTGACGTCAACCAGGCTCATTATCAGTGTGTTGCACTCCACAGCGTGGCAAACAGATTTGAAGCCATCAGTCTTCCGGCATCTCGCCGACTGTTTCCCATCTGTGCGGAGTTCTGTTCTGTATTTTAGAAAAAACGGTAGTAAAAATCTCCAAAAATAGATTGAGGGCCCATAATCATAAAATTGTTTTAACCATTTCGCGTAGTAATTGACCAATAAAAATTATGACTGAACAGAAAGGAAGTTTCAACAGAATGTGAACAGTAGCCGCTAATATTACTTTTTTCTGTCTTTGCTAAGCATCTATATTCCAAACAGATGTATACAACCAATTTATGTACACTTACCGATAAAAAAAATTGAAACAATCAGAAGACATGTGCGGATGTCAATGCAAATTCGTACACATACAACGTTGACGGGTATACAAATTATAAAGTTGCAAATCTCTGTGACAGAACTGTCAATATAGTGCATTAGTGTTGTTCATTTTTTAGTGTTGTTGCCAGGACTGGTAGGATAAATAAGGAGCGTCAGACGTTACGTGATCGCTCTGAAGGACATGGATGTGCCGCGTACTCATGTGGACAGCGTTATCAGCAACTGACATATTTTTAAGGGGCTTCATCGTGGGGTCTCCATTTGGGCGGCTGGTCGAGTTGTGAAATATACAGATTTGTGGGTCATTCGGATGTGACAGTGGTCAGATGTTGCAATGCATGGGAACGTGAGGACAGGCATATTCATCGTCAGGGTTCCAGTCGACCACACCTGGCCAGCAGAAGGGAAGATCGCCGCAATGTGCAGCAAGCACATTGTAACCCCTTCACATCTGCGCCTGTAGGGACTCCCTGTAACGATCTGTGTCATCCCGCACCATTGGTCTGAGACTATTAGCAGCCTACCGTCCCATGAGCAGGCTGCCATTAACACCACAAAACAAACGGCTGTGCCGTGACCGAGAAACATTGACTGCTGATGAAAGGCGACGCAATGCGTTCACCTATTAATTGCGGTTCTGCACTGTCTCGGATTACCATCAACGGCTCGTATAGCGGTGACCTAGGGAGCGTTCCTATTCTTCCAATGTTTTGGAAAGGCACTTCTGATACTTCTAGCGTCTTGATGTGGGGCCGTTGGCAACGACATCTGGTCGCGTTTGGTAGTGATTGAGGGAACCCTGACGGCACAACGGTACGTCCTGCGTTCCCATGTGTTACTTCTCAAGCGTCGGTATCGTGGTGCCTTTTTTGAACAGGACTATGCTCGTCCACTCATGGCACGTGTCTCTTTTTGTCTGCGTGATGTTGAGGCACTTCCGTGGCCATCAAAATCCCCCTATCTGTCCCGGATAGAAGAGGTGTGGGAACAGTTCGTACGTCAACTCTGTCCAAATGCCAGTATCCGGGATTTCAAGGACCAATTGCAACAATTGCAGGCCAGCTTGCCTCAGGAGAGGATATAACGGTTTTATGACGGTCTTCCCAACCGCTTCAGTGGATGCATCCAGGGTAGAGTGGGTGCAAGGGAATACTGATTAATTCTTTGTAAATTTGACTCGATCATGTAATCACTAAAATAACATCACATACCCTCTCAAACCGCGAAGTTTATTCTGTTTCCTCCTCCTTTTTTTTCGGCTGTGTAAAGTGTTCATTATCTATAATTATATGCAAAAATTAGACTAAGTTTCCTCCTTAGTATAATTTATGACACAAGGGATAGTAGAAACATCAAGAGTTCAATCGCGGTATTCAGGAAAAAGTGACTTCTGAAATTTTTATTAGCATTGGACTGGATGACAATTACAAGAGTATGAAGGATGCTGGAGACTTTTAGTAGTGATATCCATTAAAACATCAAAGAAGAACCAACGAGGATGAAGCTCTTGACCTGGGTTAAGTAATGATACTGTTTAGATCCTAATGTTTGTTTTTACTCTTTCTCGGAACGCGGGTCACAGCTGCAGAACCAGCTGTCCTTCACCGTGACCGAATTTAGATTTAGATTTTTTGTTTTACCTTGGAATTTGATAATTATGACCAACACTCAAGAGTTCAGTTTAAACCAGTTCTTGCTGCGAAAACTGCCTCCCATTCATTGTATCTGCATTCGGTATATATATAACTTTATTTTTAACAGTTTATCAGGGCTTTTACTATTCATTTCATGTTTTCGTTATACCTTTTGTCTAAATCAATGTCGTGAGTTAAAACGGGTAAAATTAATTTTCTGTACTTATTTATGCCATGAATCCTTGAGTACTTTCTAAAACATCTCTACTTTTCCCTATCCAGTGATGAACTCTTCATCTACAAATACCTTTTACAATATACACTCAATTATTTGCACCTTATTCTCTGATCTGTTTCTTCTGTATTTCTCGCCTTCATGTGATACATGTGTTAACAAATTAACATATGAACCACCGAATTATCTCTCTTTTCTAAGTCACTCATTAATTTCCATAACTCATTAATGTTAATATTTATCATTCCACTTACATTTTAACTGCCTCCGGTGGAAATGAATTTCAAATGTTTTATTTCTCTTCTTTCTGGTATTCGCAATGGCGAAGTTCCGTAAACAACAACTATCTACACGTAAATTTCCTTAGCTGATCCATAGGCGAGCATTATTTTCAATTGCAAATGAACTAAAGCCCCGCTGAGATTTCCCAATAGTCCTAACTAGCATTACACCAATTGTATCCTTTACCTTCATGAGAGGTAACATAGGTTTGTGCTAAATTATATATAGGGGGAAAAACCAGGGGAAGAGAAAACATAGGCCCACGCCGCAAAATTTTTTAGGTAAGATACAATATCAGAAGCAACAGTCAGAAGTGTCTTAAAGGAAGAAACATTCTGATTAACTTATGGCTGAAATAAAGTATTAGTTTATGTTCATGGTCATCATCTCTTTCCCCCCAGGCACAGACCCATCCAACACCTACAACTTACACTCCAGCACTATCTACACGCGCCTCATCTTTATATATAAAGATGAATGTATGTTTGTTTGTTTGTTCTTCATACAAATCCACAGTTTTCATCCGATCTCGATGAAACTTTGCACACTTATCCTTTGAAACAAGGAGAAAAATACTGTCTACATTTGGTTGAAAAATTATCTGTATAATTAACACATGTTGTCTCATAACTTCGAAATACGGCGATAGACAGACACGTTCGATATGGACGTCTCCGTAACGTGTTTCCGTGAAGTGGACTGGCAGCTAAGTGGTTAAAGCGCTTGCTTACGAACATCGTGGTGTCCGGTTCAAATCTCCGTGGAGGCTTAAATTTTTTAAAATTGTTTTTCATCGTAAGAGTCAGGCATGGGCCGTAGGTTATTCGGATTGAATGTTAAACTGTAGATATTAGAAAGTTAGGGGTGCAATGCGAGGCAAATCGTAGGTAGTCTTGCAATGTTGTAGGTTTACACTTTTTTAGGTTATAATGATCCCTCAGGTGTTGTTCGCAGTCAGTGTGTGAATGTGAACCACAGTAATATTATCATAAATACAGAAGTAAGTATCTGTCTTTTTTTTACGTTTTGACGACTAAATGGCTATATCGTTGTGATGGAATTTTATAAGGAAATTTGTATGAAGGACACAGGATATTTTTTCCAGTTGTAGTCACGAAATTTTGAGACCTTATCGAATGGTGACAGAAATATGTTGGAAATTGATCCTCTTCAAGAGACAGGTTCGACGGTACAATGAGATAGTGTTAGCTTTCCTGTCATATTATTCCGACTCGATATTATTTGGGACCAATCGTTCGTTATCAACAACTTTCTATATTTAATTCTGGCAAAAAAATTCTTAATCCACGCGTACGAAGTCACGGGTATGAGCTAGTAGCTTCTAAAGAGCTCCAACCCAGTCTTTGAGATCTATGATCTTACTATTTGTACATGGTCCTTAGGGCTGATTCTAACAAGATTTTATGTAACTGTTGTGTGCTTACTGATTTTCTACTATAAAACAAACTGATTTTACTAATTTAATTGTTCTAATTTTGTTAATAGTCTTTTCTTACTGTCACGAATATAAATGGATATAACTGCACTTTTTGGTGTTTAAATTTGATCTTCGTTGGTCTGCCAATATTCCTTCCATGCAAATCCGAACGAAGTCGCTGAAATATAATCTTCGACGGTTTGTTGCCGGTCGAAGATCTTGAAAGACAAACTTCCGACGGCGTTCTCTGCAGTCATCTTCAGGCCCTATGCGCTTGCTAAAAAAAAACTGGAACTGTATTACCAGAAGAAAGAACACTTGGCTAAAACTTCCACATTCCAGAAGTCAACTTTTTTGACATTTTCAGTTATGTCTTCGGCGACGGCAAGCTTCTCCAACTTAAGCAGCCAGATTTTGCTTTCATACTCCTCAAGGCGGGCACTGATGGCGCGGGTATTCTAACCAATGTAAACCTTGCCACATTTGCGTAGCATGCTGTAGACACCTGGCGTCTTTGAACCCAAATCGTCCTTCACCGGGCAGAATCAGTACGTATTTTGGCAGTAGAACGGAATACGCTCTTACTTCCTAGACGGTCCAGTATCATGCCTATTGTTGCAGAGATGTTATCCGAGTACGGGTCTAATGCACGTTTTGGTGCCTTTTCCGAAGCGCCCGCTTGATCAGGATATCCGTAAGGCGAAGATGTCCACGTTTCGCCGGCAGGCTATCTACGCTGGAAATTTTCCTCGCTCCGAGCACCAGAGTATATAACAAGGCGTTCCTCTGTGCAGAGTGGTGGAAATTGCTAGCCTGTAAGTAGCTGTCCTTGTGTATGGGTTCTCGATACACACTGCGTGGTAGGGTTCAATCCGGCCACCGTCGGATAAGAATGTCGAGGTGGAGCAAGTTGCTTTCTCCTCTAGTTTTATCGTGAATAAGATGATCCAGGAATATGGATACCGGTGGATACCATGTAGTCAAACGACGAACGTGTCGTCCACCTAACGATAAAACATGTCGACTTTAAGACACAGCCTTCGACTGCTTTTTCATCGAAGTCACTCATAAACAATTGGCAACCACAGGCTACAATAATGCCCAATTACAACACCAACCTCTTGTTCGTAGAATTTCCTACAATAGGTATATAAAAGTTTTACGATGTTAGGTTCAATACTAAGGCACAACTGCTTACATTGTCTTTCAAAGGATTCCTGATAACCAACGAAATGATATCAAAACTGACCACAAAATTATGATTTTTAACTTAGGTAAATATTAACTTAAATCTCTTTGAATAAGCGCTTTTGATGATTCAGGTAAGTATTGTATTGAAAAACAAATTACACTGTTGCAGCAGAATTTTTGTTTTTTATCTGCTTAACGTCTCTCTAATAGCGAGGTATTTAGAGACGGGAAAGGATGGGGGACAAGGAATGGGAAGGAATTCGGCCATGGCATTTTGAAAGAAGCATCCCGGCATTTGCCTGGAGTGATTTGGGAAACCATGGAAAACCCAAATCTGGAGGCCCGGACGGTGATTCGAACCGCCGTCCTCCCGAATGCGAGTCCATAACGCTAGCCGCTACTCTACCACGCTCGGTGCAGCAGAAAGCTTCGTTGAAGAAAGCAATACATAATTTCTAAATATTGTCATGTCTTATTCGTTTAAATAAAAGCATGCATTTATTGAAATAATTCGTTTCATAGTCTGGTACTTGGTAATTGATATATCCATTAACTCCGTGAACTTTTAGAGGAGTAATTTAAACGAAGAATCTAAATGCTGTGTACTTTTTGTAAACAATAGGTTTAATAGAAGTAATACTGTTTTTTTATAAATCTTTTAACCATTAAAAAAATACATAAGTATTTTCTGGGATGTAGTGAATTTTAATGACTCTATTCAAATAGATTGATATTTTGCTCCTAGGCTAAGAAAATCATTGCTGTGGAAGGTTAATTAAATCTTAATTCATATCTGACTCTCATTGGAGGCTGAAATCTTGCGTACAGGTCAATGCTGATGTTTTAAAAATCTATGAATGGTTTACAGCTTCCTAAAAACACATCTTTAACAAAAATTTTAAAGATATATTCCACCGATTTGAACTCAAATAGTTCTTAGTTTCTTCAGGCAAGGAACAAATCTCTCTCAAGGATAACTTGTCTGATGGCTGGCTTCGTTTTTTTTTTTTTACATAACTGCCTTTAAATTCACCCATCACCATATCAAACTGAAAGAAAAACGAAAGTGCTCTGCTAGAAACAAGTTCCACGAATTTATTAAAGAAGCTGTCGAAACTCGAAATCTGGATCCTTTCCCTAACCACACATCTTCCCCCTTTCATGCATCCACCTACATTTGCTACCTACAAATTATAATTTTTTTTAACGTTTTTGGTAAATTATTCATCATTTCCCTTGGTAACTTATTCCAATCCCTGACACCCTTGCCTAAAAAAGAGAATCTTCCTTGTGCCTGAAATCGAGTGCCATCTTGTGGTCATGCCTATCTTTTTCCTTCCATGTATTAATTTTAATTCTTACACCAATATATTCCCCTGCCTCATCACAAATATACGCCTTTTACACTCCTATGACCCTCTTCACCCTCATCCTGTCTTGCAATGAATCCAATTCTAACTCTTTTATCATATCTGTTACTGATTACAATCTGCGGTAATTTCCAGAAACAAATGTAGCAGTCCTTCTTTGCACCCTCTCCAACTCCTGTATTTGGTACTCAAAATGTTGGTCCCATACTACACTACCATATTTGAGCAATGGTCTGACCAAAGTTTTGTAACCCAATTCCTTTACTTCTCTCGTACATCCCCTCATCACCCTCTCCAACAAATGCAGAATTTTGAAACTTTTTCCTACTACATGTCCAATGTGATCTGCCAAGGTAAGCTTGTTATCAAATGCAATGCCAAGATATTTACATGTCAAGTCTTCAGCAAGCAATTCTTTTCCCACCTTATATTCATAATTAACCTTTAGTTTTTTATTTGTGTATCTAATAAGCTGATTATTCTCATTCCATGTCTACCAACCCAACTAGATATACTTTCCAGATCACCCTGCCACTGTAATTATGTCTCAGTTAACACACCACAAGCTAGAAAGACTAATATAATGCCATCTGTATGCTTAAATCGCAATAAACATTTCAACTGCCAGTATTAACTAAATCCGACCAGGAGTTTTTGTGTGACTTACATTCAATGAAAAACGGATAATAATTTGTGGAAATTTTTATCTTAAATTTTCAGGTTTCCAATTTCACTTTAGAATGAAATATACTCTACTAGGAGTTACCTGCGACTTTGACCGCTTGAAAGTGTTTTAAGTATAAGAGTATTCCTTAATAGTAATAAATACTGCAATAATAAAAATTTATTTATACATTCTAAATCAAGTCCTTCTACATAATTGTTTTTGATTCATTTATGTTAATGCAATTCGACATAAAATATTTTAGGAGAAAATATTAATTAGAATTTTTTTTTCTCCTTTTACTTATTTTGGATATTTGCCGTCATAGTAAAATGTGACGGAAGTTCCTCTTGAGTGCTAGAATTCTTCCCAGATAAATGATTGATTATAAAAGATAAAGACCTTTACAGATGATAAATATCTATTATTGTAATATGTTTAGAGGATCGTATAATTTACTGAACCCATCACTATTGTATTGTTATTCTCACTAGCGGTGATTTTGGCGAAATCTTGCAGTTTATTATTCTGATAAAATCTCGCTTAATGTTTTCTTGTCAGTTAACATTGAACGTCGATTTATGTACATGTTGTTGTGGTCATAGCTTTAAGCGCTGTCGAAGTGAAAGTCATTAGAGCCCTTGAGCATTCATGGTTCAAGGTTGCTGAGGTGTTTGTATGGGAATAATCTCGAATACTTTTACTGTCAATTAATGTTGGAATTACGTCGGTGCTAAGTCTAATAATGATATTTTTACTGTCTTATAAGTGTCACAAACTTACTGCATAGTCCGAATAGTCGGTGCTGCAGTTTCTGTTTTCGAGAAAAACTAATGACCATATCCACAGAAAATAGTTAATTTAACAGGCGTCACGAAAAAAAAGTCTTGTAATTTACTTTTCTTTGTTTTATATTATTTATTGTAATTTCTATTTTATCTTCGTTCTGTACATCCGTGCTACAGAAAAGATTCTGGGACATGATGTAATTTTTGTGTGTATAGACACATTTTCGGAAGGCACTTGCTATGAAGGCCATTAGCTCGCCACAGCAACTCTTCCAGAGGAGTTCAATGTTTGGAGATGTAGGTGGCACAATTATGTGCTAGAATTGTCGAGAATGCTAAAACAAGCCGCTCAAAATCTCTGCCGGTGACAGAATTCCGTTGTTACCACGGCACACGAAATCCATGAAGAGCTGAAAATGATTACCCAGGAAATTCACTTTGAACAAAGGATCCAATATATGCCAAAAACATGCCACACTATTATGGAGCCAACAGGTTTATTTTTTTTAAGACGCGAAAGGAGTGGGGGTAACGAAAGGAAGGAATTCGACAATGGCCTTCTGAAGAAACCATCCTGGTATTAGCCTGGAATGATTTCGGGAAACCATGGAAAACCGGAATCAGGATTGTCGGGCGGGGATTCGAACCTGCGTCCTCTCGAATAGAAGGCCACAGGGCTCACCCACCATGCTCGGTGCCACCTTGCACAATTCCTTGCTGACAGGTCAGATCTACGGCCACATCCGAATTAAGCAGTACATCCAATTATCCGCCCATACCGTCTATAAAATAAGTCAACTACCATCTACGACGCGTCTATGACCCCACACAGGTGAATCTCTGACGTCAATGCTACGCTGTGAATAAAGGCACTCGAGTTGGTTTTCTGCAAGACAGACAAGACATCTGGTAGGGCTTAGACCCATATAATCCTGAAGTGCCAAGGCATTGTAGAGAAGAGGGTTTCTGGCTAACGTTTCAATGGAAGACGTAATGTTATTTCATAAAGCTTGATGTTTTTGTCAGATCCTATAATTTCTGGTTTGAGCTGTAATTAGTCAGTTATAGTCAACATAACGTGGCGAATAATGTGCTTGCTGAAAGAATCTAGTCGATTTGTCCTTGATATAGTCTGGTTTCCATATCCGTCAATGTCGAATATCGCTGAACAGACGTCACGGATATGTCTAGCGCGTCACTAATAGACTGTGTCAGTCAGTTCAGGTAGTGCTATCCGTTCGCTGGCATGGATGTCGCCCATCACAGGTCTCCTGAAATTCTAGAGTGGAATGGAAAATTTCGCCACCAGTTCCAAAATGCTATGTATCTGGCTTCAGTTATCATTCTGCGTTCAAGTGCAGTTAATTCTCGTTGTTTAGTCATTAGTAAATGTTTCAATGGATTCTCAAGAGTCAAATTAACAGCACTAACAACCACCTCCACATTTTTACATGCTTTATTTTAGCTTGATAAATGTTCCAGAATCTTCGAATTCAATTTCACCTACTTCTAGACGTACAAAATGTTTGAAATTTTGCAAGCGTATTAAAATTCGTTGACAATACAGTAATTTTATAGCTAAGGCCTGGTATTCTCATTATTTTGACAGTAACAACATAAAACTCGTTGAATATAACGGAATAATTGAATTCAATTTTGAACAACTTCCAGTCGTCCGAATTGTTTGACATTTTGGACACGAATTAAGAACCGATGAAAATAAAATAATTTCATTGCTATGTTCTGGTATTCTCATCACTTTGACAGTAACAACAGAAATGATTTGGAATACGTCTTATGTAAGATAGGCAGCCAACAATGCATAGTTGTAGTAGGTTGCATAAGTCGTCTTTCGCAGTGGCGAAAGCTTCTCTGAATATGTATATCACAGTACAATACTAATCGATATAAAAAATTCAAAATGCTAACATTATCTTTACACAGATTGATGTAATATCATAAATACATTCGTATATTACGATTAAACCATTGTCATTGACAAATTAAAGGTTGTTTTGGTTTTCTGAGGCGCACTTTTAACGTACTGACTGTAAGATGTCATTTTGAAGACCATTACTATATGGGGAATTATAGGAATATTCAGTCGTCGAGCTACTGGCAATCATTGACAATGCTGAGCGCGGTCGAGCATTGACCAGACAGGAATCTGCACGCTTGCAGTCAGCACCTTAGAGTGCAGTCCCCTTCGTAATTGTAGGTCAGCCGAGTCGGCTTGGGCAGTACAAGCGATGAAGTAGTGTCTTTACTGCCGGGCAGTTGGCGAGAGTAGTCGAGCATACTATAGCCACCTGTTAGGAGCCTGCCACCCTCCCATGCATCTCGTATCCGGGGCGACCATCTGCCTAACAATTAACTATTACAGTTCAGGGCTTAGATAAGTTGGTGATAGTTGGAATCCACTTTGCGGCACGCTATAAACTGTACTACTCCGTGTTAGAAGCCAATAAACTGTTCAATTGCAAGTGTTGCATTCTTCATGTAGCAAGAACTTATATCAATTCCTAACCTTCGGTCTGTGGCCGTCAATCCACAGTGGTGTCAAGCATTAGCCCAAACAGTCCAATGGTAAGATTCTAGTGGTGCTGCCAGAAGAACAGAAGAGACGCCTCGAGCAGAACTGTAATTCCCTAAGGTTAGTTCGTCAGCACACCTATCCACACACACGCCCACTAGCCTTGGCCAATCAGCCCCTGACAAAGTGGCGTCATCGTGGGATTTCGGCGTAGTACCGATGTTTTGGAACATCAGTGTGGATAGAGTCTGACGAATTAGCAAGAAGAAAACTATCACCGTCTGGAGGAGGAAGACGGGGGGTGGCAGGAAGACAGGTGGCTGGATCAACACATGGCTTGGAAGATGAACGCGGGAGGCGCGGCGTCAGCACGCGGCTCGAGACATCGGACGGCGGGTTCAACGCACGAGCGACGGTGGAGCGCAGCGTGGATCAACACGGAGAGCGGATCGGATCGCGGCGGCGCGAGTCAACACGTTGCGGCAGGAGCCATGGCACGGTCTTCAGACGTCGACATCGACGGTGGTGGTGGTGACGACGACGGCGACGAGAACAAGACATTAGGGGTAAGTGGACCTCAATTTTTATTGTAACTAAGGCAGCGACTAAATCTTCAACATTATCAGACATTGAACGCGAGGATCTTGGATTTGGAGACGCGGGTGAGCGGAGTTATAATGGTGAGTTAAGCGGGGTTGTTTATTGCTTGTAAAGGCACGTTTTCTGCCAGATATATCTTTAAGTGGAACAAACATATTTTCAGAGGCCATAGCAGCGGCGGTGTTTTATGAACAGATTGAAACGAGCTCTCCAGGTGAGTTTAGAATTAAATCTAGAAGGCAGATATTAATGTTAAGAAACATCCAGATGCTACTGAGCGGGATATGAAATTTAGAAAGAGGGTGGTAGGCAAATACTAGTCAAATTAGTATTGGATGAATTTAAGAATTATGAGAATGACTATTACCGGGGAAAAGTGAAACCGGTTGGGTTGTCAATGTAAGTGTGGCAGGAAAGCCTATATGTTAAAGTGAAGCGGAATATTTTGCGGTAAAAGGCGGCAAGGGACCGACCGATCCAGACCCGATAAATAAATGTTTGGCGAGTTGCGTCATTTTGGGGGCCAACATTTCTGAAATAACTCACAGGTATAGCCCAAGAAGTTAACCTGGTGAGGATGTAGGCGCTCCATTCCACCCATTTGCAATTAAGTAATGCCGGTAACTTGAAGCCGGGACAAGCAGAATGGGTTGGGTTGTTATGGCTAAAAGCCTGGATTAATGATAAATATTGGGGAAAAGAGAGAGTAATATCTCTTAGTGGGTTCTGGTGCGCAATTCTTCACTGTTGTAATGTTGTTTGCAGATTGGAAAAATTACCGGTCTAGGCCGGGGAAAAGTTAAAGTGTTAGGGGTATCTACTGCTGGATTAGTATAAGCTCCAGGATGTTCAGAGCAACCGTTCAGGCGGTTAGTTATTTGATCAGAGCTTACAGTAGGATATAGGATTACAGTTTTCTCAGAAATACGGTGCAGTCATAGACGTGCGAAACGTACAGTTGTTAATAGGACCACGCGAGTGGACACTTTCGGCTGACGTTCTAAGACTTCTCACGTGTTCAGGTTGAGGAGCAGACGTGTTCCCACCGCTATACGAATACCCATAAGTCAATCGTACGTGCTAACATTGCATAGTATATTTTGAAATCATATTCAAGTACCTCTAACGGAAACTTTTGTAAAAGTATTCAGTTGTGTATGTGAAGACGCTCAATGACACAGAATGGTTAGACGCAAGTAGAGTGTATATAAAACGGAAGTATTTGCCATAGCGAATGAAAACATAATACATGGGATGGTTGGACTAAAAAGAGTAAATGTATATTAACGTATCTGCTACATCAAATTTAACATTTATCGGAATGCACGGATAAAATCCTAAATTATTACGGTAACTAGAATAGAATTGGAACTCATCATTTTGAAGAATAGGAATAATTTTCAATGATTAGTAATACTGTACAAGTCTGGTGTTTCAGTTAAGGAAAATATAGCCTCAGTGGCTTGTCTTTCATGTGTCCACAGTAATAATACGTACTCACGTAATGTAAGGAGTCAAACTGTGTGCCACATGTTAGAAATGTGTGTAGCACCAAGTATATTAAAAAATGGGTGATGTAGAAAAAAACCGGACAGCGTTGGAAATTGGCGAACTCTGATTGTCTGGGCAACATCAAGGTGTACACTCGTCAATCGAGTTAAAAAGGCAAAATACGAGTGCAGTCCTTGGGAAAATGAGTCATGAACCTTTTCTTATGACACAATACGTACTCAAAAGCCTACCGTCAACTCCATACGCTTATGGAAACAAACTTACATTCATCCCTTACCAACAGATCCAAGTTACAGACATAACCATTATGTGAACCTCATTAGTCATAAATGCAATCGGTTTACAAACCTAATCATTTTGTCAAACCTACATCCATGTCTTTTAAAATCTGTACATTAAAAATAGTTTGGTGACTCAGTCATATTCGATGTGTAATCGCAGATAAGATTGTAGTATTGGGAAGTCATCACTAAGTGGAGTTATCTAGGTTAGTTAAGAATTAGAAAATTGAGAACTACATATAACGAACAGAAAGAAAATGAAATTTCAATCTGAGAGAGACTGGTGAAATAGGAGCCAGTAATACGATGTGCAATTCCAAATAATAATTCATCGGAAGTGGATAACGTAATCTATAACGAGATATCGGTAAATCAAACAATACTTATCTAACATAACAACAACAAAAAAGGGTTTCTGGAGCAAAAAACACTCTTTGTTTGGTTTTTAAGTCAATATGTTTTCGTAAATAACATTTCTTGAAGTATGTCACTGAATAGAAAATCTAATCACTTTCTATATAAAAACTACGTACGTGTGCTAACTCCACAAATGTTTTCCTCATTTAAATACCTTTTGTACTTGTGAGGAGTTTCACCAAAATGAGATGCCATAAGTGAATCATAAATCAAAATATGCAAAATATATCAACATCTTGTCTCGATAACAGCTGTTATATGCAGTGCAAATGTTTCAGAATTAAGTTTTGACTATTGGTAATTGTTGTATGATATAAGAGCGCGTAAGAATAACATAACTGTAACGTAAGTAAATCAAACAGCTAATAAAAATAAGTCTATAAATAGGAGATAGTATTAGGAAGTACGGAACTCCACAAAAAATTATAACGGAAAAATATTTAAAGGGAAATATCAAGGGTTGTGTTACCAATTCTTAGCAATTTTAAATTGTCACTAATCGGGGTGATTAACACACAAAGCGTAATCACAGCGTCATTATTGTACCAAGTAAGTCTGATTAGTTGTTAGATAATAAGCAGATTGCACTACTAAGGAGAATTCATCTATTTGTTTCAGAGATAAATTGTAGTATTTACCTTGCATGAACAACCTAAGTTTGAAAATTGTTGCTAATATTGGAAATTATTTGTACATTATCAAGTTTTGCAGTGATAAATACTGTCAAACCTAGACTATTGAAAGGTAGTTCACCAATCTAAGGGAAAAATCGTGTAAATTCTGTATTATCAATAGCAGTTGCATGACATTAGTAACGGACAGACTCACGAAATGGTAACCAATATTTTTCAAGCTTTACTGGTGAATCAAAAAATTGCTGTTTCCAGTTAAAGAAATTGTTATATGCAATAACAAAGAGAGTAAACTCAGTAAATCAGAACTTGTATGGAATTCAAACGTCAAAAGAAGAAAATACATAACTCACATTATAATCTCCGCAGCCCAGCAACGGCAAAACCGTTAATAAATTCATTCATATCATATGCGAGAAAGTATATGTGCTTATGAATTGTATACAGAGACATGGATATTAATTCAACCATAAAATTAAATAATTCGCTGTCGTAGATCCCATCCTGAGGCCACCTATCCCCTTTGTCAAAATTATGTATAGTTTAGTTTTAAGACAAGGTACTGTCGGAAGTATAATTTTGCAGATAGCTGTTACGGCGAGCGGCCAGACCACGGCCAGTGACGCGCAGCGTAACCTGATATGCCGAGTCGACTGGTGAACGCAGCAAGATTGGCGCACAACGCTTCGAACACATAAGTATCGCAAACAGAACTGTTAATAATTTTAGTGTAGAACCAATTTAGTAATAAGAACGGGAATCAATCAGTTTGTCACTAAAATATATCAGCAGCATATAACAAATAGTAATTTACATGTAATGTATTTCTTTTGCACAAAACATATTTCTGTTCATGAGGACTTAGAACTACCATACAATCACAGTCACGGCAGACTAAGCAGTTTAAGAATGGAGTTATCTTTACTAAGGAAGTGTATATTACTCGTAGTAGATTCATTATAAAATTATGATTTCCCGAAATTAAAAAAGAAGAAATACCAAATTATGGAAATCGTTACAATTTCGACACTTGTAACGTATTGTCAGCTTAAATTCACTTCTTGATGATTAGCTAATGCATTTACTAATAAAACAAATGAGATTCAAGCCTTAATATAAGGTTGGAGCAATAGTGACTAGTAAAAATAATTAACTGTTAACGGAATGATGTTTTACAAAGTCCTAGAGTATATTTATTGTACTACGACTAATTATAAGCAGGTGGATGAGAGAACCATATGTTAATTTAATGTTCACACGAGACCTATCTAAGTTTTATCATACTATTGACGTAAGCGTTGTCTGGTAGACTAAAATCTTTAAAATTGTTAACGTAATCATAGACTCATCTAATTCGGGGTAGAGCAATATGTCAATTGTGGATTACTTTGAATCATGCTACTCAATAAGAAACACAGGTCTTAAGTGTTAAATTAAATTTAGTAATTTAAGCAACTGTAACAATCTGCGGTAATCACTTGTTCTTTCATCTAGTTGTTCCAACAATCATGTTTTACAGAAACTTTGTCAAGAGAAATAGTAAGCATATATATAGGAGAATCCGTAATAATTAACTTATTACTTTGTTGCATCCCACCATAGAGACAATTACCTTGTCTTACGATTCATGCAAGACTTCATACTAGAAACATAATTCTTTCAAATTAAGGCACCCTGAAGAATGCGATAATGTGTAAAATAGTAAACAAAGATTTTATCGATCATTCCTAAGCTGAATAATTAATTTAATCTATCAGAAGCAGTATACCATAGTTCATAATTAGAATACCTTAGAAAGCAGAACAAATATATTTGCAAACTGAGCAAGATGTGATTAAATTTAACCAAGTATCGAATCATTATGACGATCTTAGTTTTAAGTATGACTTATTGTAATCAGTTTGTACCGGAAATAATAAGCCAGACTTGCACCAAAACACTGCTAATATCACGATACCAAACAGTTACGCAGATAGTAGTAGCTATGCAAACTCAACATTGAGAATGACCATACCACCATCTACTCCATAAATTATATTTTTTAATGTCATTTGTATGACTGTTTTATTGTTCCTATGTTATAAAATTCTAATTGACTTTGTTTATCTTCAGGCTTGGCCGACCACCTACACCAGAATTGAAAAATAAATATTTAAAAATGTTGCAATATTTTTGTGAGCTTCAAAGTGGAAATCCAACTATGTCGCATATTGTACTTTCCGGCATTGTGGAAAATGCCTTGTTCTAATGGGGGAGGAGTGTAAGAGGTCATTTTGAAGACCATTACTATTTGGGGAATTATAGGAATATTCAGTCGTCGAGCTACTGGCAATCGGCGATCATTGACAATGCTGAGCGCGGTCGAGCATTGACCAGACAGGAATCTGCACGCTTGCAGTCAGCACCTTAGAGTGCAGTCCCCTTCGTAATTGTAGGTCAGCCGAGTCGGCTTGGGCAGTACAAGCGATGAAGTAGTGTCTTTACTGTCGGGCAGTCGGCGAGAGTAGTCGAGCATACTTTGATAGCCACCTGTTAGGAGCCTGCCACCCTCCCATGCATCTCGTATCCGGGGCGACCATCTGCCTAACAATTAACTATTACAGTTCAGGGCTTAGATAAGTTGGTGATAGTTGGAATCCACTTTGCGGCACGCTATAAACTGTACTACTCCGTGTTAGAAGCCAATAAACTGTTCCATTGCAAGTCTGCATTTTCATGTAGCAAGAACTTTATATCAATTTCTAACCTTCGGTCTGTGGCCGTCAAACCACAGTGGTGTCAAACATTAGCCCAAACAGTCCAATGGTAAGATTCTAGTGGTGCTGCCAGAAGAACAGAAGAGACGCTTCGAGCAGAACTGTAATTCCCTAAGGTTAGTTCGTCAGCACACCTATCCACACACACGCCCACTAGCCTTGGCCAATCAGCCCCTGACATGACGTTTGCAGTAGTTTTCATAACCTTTTACCTTTGAAATTATTTTAATGTCTTCGTAAGAAGACCACTTATATATAATTACCAAGGTATGAGTAAATAACATTAGTTTAAAGAGCTAAAATAAAACTTTTGTAGAAATGTAAACTAAAAACTTAAAAATAAAATTATAGCTTTGAAATAACAAAAAAACCCTCACTTTTCGTGGCAATGAGAATTAAAAAGTTAAAATAATCTATGAATAATTTGTTCTACAATGGTAGAATGTCCGATAGTTCAGTATAACTTAATTTTGAATAAGTTTAAAATTAGAGTCATTGACAAATTGACTTGAATATAAAAAAATATAAAATTAGCTTCTGTTGCTCTTAACTCATTTCCATGATGACTGTACGAACAGCTAGTAATAAAAGAATATATATAGCACCCTACGCTTTTTTACATTAAAGTTAATTTTTGTTCAATGACTTTATTTTATTTTATTGATAGTGTTTTATAGTATAAGAGTATTCCTTAATAGTAATAAATACTGCAATAATAAAAATTATACATTCTAAATCAAGTCCTTGTACATAATTGTTTTTGATTCATTTACCGTACCGTATGTTAATGTAATTCGACATAAAATATTTTAGGAGAAAATATTAATTACATTTTTTTTGTAATCGTAGGCTTCCGCGGCCAGAGTCAACTGATTCTTGGCTATCCGGGTGGCGCCGCGTCATATTTCTTAATACCGACGTTTCGACCCTCATTCTGGGATCTTCTTCCAGGGCAGAACTGCGTCTTCGGTCAGTGAGCGGTCTCGATTTATAGCGGAGGTCCGCGTCCGTCTAGATGGTTCGATTTGCCCGGCCAATCAAAGGTCCGAGCATCACGTGGTCCGTTGGCCTGGTGGGGCACGGCGCGGTCTGGTGGGGGGTGACACGTGACATGCTCTCTCCGCACCAGAGAGAGCCAGGCGTCGTGTAATTTGAGCCCGTTGTCGTCGTTAATATTATTTGGGCGTTTAGCGATTTCTAACGCCTCCTTTACTCTCCTTGGCCCCCACTTTTCTTCGCGCACTATAAGTGTAGTGTTGTCGAAATCTATTGCATGATTGGTTTCGGATGCATGACGTGCTATGGCGGATTTATCAATGTTATTAGATTTGTAGTTTCGAATATGCTCGCGCAGCCTGTCCTTTATAGTGCGCCCTGTCTCTCCTATGTACAGTCTTTGACATTACTTGTGGCCG
>CM061920.1:289789912-289878025 GCA_031002005.1 Vandiemenella viatica
TTTACTTCCACATTCTTCTGAATTAGTATTTGGAATTAATAAGAATATCCGGCTGAAAACGAATAAAGAAGCTGTTAAATCTAAGAACCAGATTCTTGGCATATTTTATAAATCAAACTTTCTCGGAATATATCCCAATGATACGCTGAAGACGTTTAGGCGATCACTTCGCAATGGTAAAAGAGAATTTGATCGCCAAACTTATTTACTTATTTTGCATAGAAAGTTTTATTGAATTGTTCAGTCGTTGAAAAGATCGATAACTTGAAATATTTTGGAGTCTCTATACAAAAGAAGAAACTGGGATCGGCACTTAAGCTCGATCGTATTAAAGTTAATACTATGTTGCGATTCATAGTTTGAAAAAGTGTAACGTTTGCACTGAAGAGATAGGGAACAAAACCCAACATACATCTCTACTCTATGATTATTGTGCTGAGACAGTGAAACGTTTTCATTTGGATTTATTCGCTCTCATGGGTCAAATCTTTTAATGAGGCAGCAGAAAATACTCTTCCGTACTTTATAACAGGATAGACAAAATCGCGGAAGTAAGATGCGGTGCATTTGGATATATGTATCCTTTTTCACTCATGTTATTAAGACTAAATTTCCCAGAGAAGGTATTAATTTTAGTACAGTGTTGTGGTTTACAAATTACTTAAAGAAATGAGTTCATTACAGTTAGAAGCACAGCGTTCCTGTGACCTGTTGTCTACCGACGCTTGTTTTGATGGTGTTTACCTTAGAACTGAATTGTAACGTTGCTGGACGAAACAAATATATGGGAAATTTATGTCTTTTTTCACGGTTACTTATGCCTCGTTCCGGCTGTAGCCCTGCAGCTGGGAGGAATGTAAGTAAAAATAAATTAATTGAAATGTCCTTAAATCCACATCAAGAATTGTAATAACGAATAAATGAAAGCTATATCATAGAATATAGTTTTCTGGTCTATGTTATCGTTATAGAATTGCAGTATTGTGGGATCAGAAGTAATGGACACGGCTGCTATACGTTCTCGCTGTTTGTGGGTAGAGAAGTCTTGGTACTAACAGCACCTGTCTGTTGTTTAGACACGTTTTTCTAAAGTAAACAATTGACGCAGGTACTCGGTGTGAGGCAAGCGTGACGTCTGGCCGTGACCCCGCACACGTTGATGTATGGTTCTTGTGCTCTGTCTGAGGGAGTAGGCGTCTGGATTTACGACTATGGCTCCAACCGAGCCGGAACGTCAATATGTAAATCCTAACGTGGTGCGCTTGTCATGCGTACAATCGTATCAAACACTGTTCTCTCCAGTGGCTTTACGCATTGACATCACGTATCTACCTCACGAACCAAGTTGAACAACACAAAGCGAACACAACGTTTAAGCAATACCACTCTGTGGCGAGACAGTATAAAAAACCATGTGTTGTGTTCGGGTTAGCGGTGGAATCAGGACGATCCGATTGTTGAAAGTGTAACGCGAGATGCGAGTTGGATTGTTGAGAGCAGTCTGTGACTCGCTGTCTTGGAGGTCGGTCACGGTTGGTTGCGCGCGGCAGTGATTGTTTGGCGGTGCGTTCTGGCACTATCATGTGGACCTAATGAAACATTATAAGTACGCCGCCGTCATGCAGATAAACTGCAGTGTTTGTAAATAGCAGTGAACTTGTGGTCGTCGAACTAAAGCATCCAAACCAAGTGATAGAAGTGTAGCTCAGAACTTGCAGTTTGTAGGAGAAGAAGTCCTGAATAGCCTTTACATACGGTCAAATTATAATCGTTGGTGGTGGTGGCTTAGTAATTGTACGTTCGGTGAATAAATCGAATGATTATCTATTTGGCGACTTTGTGAATTATTAGTAGAAGAACCTGCAATCCTTTGATACCTAACGAACAACAATTACCCCACCCCAAGCTGCTAGTGCATTATCGCCGCCAGCAGACGCCACTTTATCGTTACATGGGACTTGTGGAGTGACCAGTGAAAGCGGTTCATATACCTTGCTTTCGAGAGAATACTACGCTTCAAACTTGGTCGGAAGCTTTTGTCAACTGCCGGCAACGTGTGTGGAAGACGACGCGAGCTACGACAATTATTACTACGCGGAGGTCGCAGATACCTTTTCCGAGACGCTGTGGTACCCGACGTAGACTTTCACACTGCAGGGGCAGTTTGCGAGTCCTGCAGCTTCGTCACGCAGCTTTTGGGCGACACAATCCAGCAAGCAGACGTTTTGCGGATAGCAGCTTCACACACCCAGCGCAGTACGGAAGGCGACACATTCGATCAACATACAGATAAGTTCGCAGCGAAGCCAGAATAAGTGCCGTTTTTTCAAAAAGTGTCTTCATTCCGCGAGGTGTGTGCGGCAACGCACAAGCTACAAGTATTGCAGCTTTCACAGTGTTGAAAGTAATTTTCAGTAATGTTGTCAATTCATTAGTGTGTGCAACGCTTTATACAATTTTGGGAAAAGGAATTAGTATTTTGTTGGCTAAATTGTCGTTATTGCCAACCACGTGCTTGCTAAGTGTCTGCTAGCAGTATTTCCAAATACAATATTTGTGTTATCACATGCTGAATTGTTGTGTAAATATTTTAATCAGTAATTTTTGTATGTCTATGTGGCTTGTCGCGACGATTTAGTCATAAATACTCGTGATTTTGTCTCTCTCCGTCAAAACAAAACAAAAAATTATTTTAAATTTGTCTTTTTTAAATTTCGAATTCTAATATTTGGTTCATGATGGTCGCGCCATATTGTCTTTGAGCAAGCGAGAAGTCCAAAGATAGTAACCACAAAGAAAAATAACTTGTGAGCAAAGATTTAGTAACGTCTTCCATTTCCAAATAGATCTTTGATGTTCAGATGTCGCTGGCGCAAAGATATTGCTTTTCTGTTGATGTAAAATATTTTCGTCTTTGATTTTCAGCACAGATATTATTCACGTATTACATTGCAACGCGTAATCTTTGAGTTGTGATTGTATTTGACGTAAATAATTTGTAGGTTAGGTGTGTTTGGTTGCTCAGTTTGCTTTCGACAGTCATTAGTGACACAGTTCTTTTTGCTTTGTAGATATTTTTCCACCTTTTTATGTTTTGTGTGTTTGTTGTTTTGGGAATATTGTAAGAACAGATAGTGGGAGACATAAGTTTATTCGATTTGAAGGTGTGTTTCTGCTCTGGTTTTCAGTGTCAACAAATCGGATTACGGAATAATTTCTACGTAAATTCCATTTTGGTTATTTTAGCAAGCTTTTTGATTATTTTTGTGATACCATTTATCTTTCAATTCACTGTATAGAACATTTGTTTAACCATGGAGGGTACAAATACTCCAACTTCAGGAGGATGATAACACAGGCATAACTGAATTTCAGGACGTACAAAGCAATGTTGTACAGGGGGAAAACACACAGTTAGAATCAAATCCTGTGAATGCAAAACATTCTCAGCTATCAATCGATAGTACCCAATACAGTCGGTGTCTTATGACCAATTGGAGTTTTCAACTAGATCATCTTCTGATGATGAAGTTGTGTCTTTTAACCCACATCCAACACATCATGTACAACCAGCACCTGAAGAATCCTCTTTCTAATATCCCAACTCATACAATACCTCGACCAAAAGTTCGAGTCAAACAAACAGGAAACACGTGAAACAATTGAAGCACAGGCTAAACAAACACGTGATGAACAGACTAAGATTCGTGAAACACTTGAAGCACAGACAAAACAATTTGAAGGTTTTGAAACAAAATTACAGTCACTTGAAGGTGCTTTTGACAAAAAAACTTAAAGAAACATTTGAACAGTATTCCTTGACAGTAAAAACACAGGTCAGTCAACTCTCACATGCATTGATACACACAAGGAGAAAGTTGATCACACGGTTTCAACACTTAGTGAACAACTAACACAAAATAGCAATGATGTTAGTAAGTTAAAGGAGGACATGCATGAATCCCATAAGGGAATTGCCTTATTGCAACAGTCCCAACAGCATGCGCAACACAAATAGCAGACATTAGGTCAAAGGTAGAAAATAATATAGATGTCATGGATGCCTTACATACAGTATGTACTGAGAATAGCCAGAAAATACAACACTGGGATGAACAAGTGGGTTCAGTGAAGACCAAGATGTTAGAGACAGACAGTAGAATACTGCATTGTGAACAACAAGTCGTTTCCTTGAAAACACAAGTAACAGAAGCACTTCACACACAGACCCAAGCAGCTTCTTCTTCACAGTGCATAGTCACCATACCAGAAAAAGTTGATATAGCAGGTTTAGTGGACAGGGTAATTTACACCCCGTCAAATTCCTGAAAAGTTTTGAAGATTCGAGGCCTTTTATAAATTATTCAGACAGAGAAAAAATAAATTGTTTTGGTCAGCATCTAACAGGATCGGCCAGGCTGTGGAGTGATACCCACCTACAACATTTCACAACATTTGCCGAGCTAAAAGAAGCATTTCTCAACAGGTTTTGGTCACAAGAAACACAGTACTCGGTTCGCAGGTCAATAGGGTTGGGGCCTAAATGGGACGGAACCCCTCCCACGTTATATGACTTTTTTCTACAGGAAGCTGATAAGGCAACTTACTTAGACCATCCCATGCCTGAAATAATTCTAATACAAGACATTGTCCATCGGATGCCAACACCCATAATAGAAAAATTTGCAACACAAGGGGTTACTACGCGAGAAGCGGCAGAGAAACTCTTGAGGGTATTAGATGTATATCAGTGGTCTTGGAGTCCAGCAGAAAGTGATTTCGTAAACCATAAGGGTCAGATGCAACATATAGAGGATCAACACAACCACAGTAGGTCATATAATAACAAACAGCACACTTATGATCATGGTCAAGGCAGGGGTAAGTTTTACAACAACAATGCCCAACAACATTCAAAAAGGGGACACAGTATACAATATATAAGGAGAGGAACTAGAGGAGGTAGAGGTAACGGAGGGAGAGGACACGCAAGGGGTGGACAGACTAACCATAACAGAAGTACCTCAACATCGGAACAGGTTTCTGGGGCCGAATTAAATCCACAACAGGAGGTGAACTCAAAAAACTAGTTCCGGCCGATGCCTTGGCCCAAGCACCGGTGGACTGTGAACCTGGGCCAACACCTAGCTATCAAATCTGTGGCATTTATAATAATAATCCTAGAGAAGATCTCATTCAGGAAGATGGTTATACAGTAGCACCACTAATCAGAGCACCAGTTATTGAAATAACGGTTAAGGGGAAACTAATCAGGGTGTTGATAGATACTGGAGCAGAGCTTTCGGCTATTTCCCAATCTCTTTTTGAGGAGCTACACCTTCATAATGAGCGCTTGACATTGTATCCCGTACCAAAATTAGTAGCCACCTTGGCAAATGGTGGAAAAACCAAACCTATAAGCACACAGATTCTACTAGAGGGAGAAATTAATGGGTGCAGTTTTGAAACACATGTGTATGTTATTCCGAGACTTACGCATGATTGCATTTTTGGTATAGAATGGTTACAATCAGTTCAGGCTATGTTGGATTGTAGTAGGGGGCTTTTACATTTTCAGTTAGAAGACAAACAACTTTGTGTCCCAATGAATTGTTTTTGGAAGGAGGGAACAGATAAATCAGTACAGTCGTTGGTAGCTAAGACAATAGGTTCTAGTAAAGAACCCCAGTTTTATACAAAACTTGTGCAGTTTTTCTTGTCCACAGTAACTAATGTGTTTCCAAGTACCAGTTTGGAAAAAGTGGTGGATAGGGTTGATACCGAATACCGCAAAGAACTAAACAACATTCTCCAGGAGTTTTCGGGGGTTTTTTCTGACAAGCCAGGGCTTGTTAGGAACTATGAATGCCATTTCACAGTAAGCTCAAACCAACCATTTAACATTAAACCGTATCCAATCCCGATAGCGAAACGAAGTCAAGTAGAAGCAGAAATAAATAGGATGTTAGAGTGGGGTGTTATAGAGCGGGCACAAAGTCCGTACAATAATCCACTGGTTGTGATTTCAAAAGCGGACCAGTCAGTACGACTAGTGTTGGACGCCCGAGCCTTGAATAAAGTTTTAGTGCCAGAAAGGGATCACCCCCCTCCAATAGATGAGATTCTACACACGTTTCATGGGAAGAGATACCTAACAAGCTTGGACCTTACTTCCTCCTATTGGCAGTTGCGAGTGGCACAAGATTCTAGAAAATTCACAGCTTTCCTGTACCAAGGGAGATCATATCAGTTCACAGTGTTACCGTTTGGACTGAACGTAGCAGTAGCCCACTTTATAAGAGCTTTAGATTTAGTGCTGGGGAAGGATTTGTTGCAGAGAATCCAAGTGTACGTAGATGACATTCTAATCGCTAGCACGACGATTGAAGAACATTGGGCAACACTAAGAGAGGTTTTGTTCGCTTTAAAACGTGGAGGTATGACAGTGAAACTAAAGAAGTGTGTCTTTTTGACTAACAAAATAGAATTTTTGGGACACATCATTACGCCCTTGGGAATAGCGCCCAGTGATAGTAAACTCAATGCCATTAAAGATTTCCCATCCCCTACAAACAAAAAACAGTTGGAGAGTTTTTTGGGACTATGTAACTACTATAGAAAGTTCATAAAAGGACAAATCTTAAATAGCCCTCATTTTGAACAATTAAAGAAAAAGGGGTCTACTTGGAAATGGACTGAAGATTGCGAGCGTGATTTCCAAGCTGTTAAGAAAGTATTGTTAGAGCATGTGGTTTTACACTCACCTATATGGGAGCTCCCTATTTGCGTGGCAACGGATAGTTCAGAGTACGGACTTGGAGCAGAGATTTTCCAGGTAGTCGAATCGAATGGTGTGGCGGAGAAGAAGCATATAGCTTTTGCAAGTCGGCTACTAAATAAAGCTGAACGAAATTATGGAATTACACAACGCGAATGCCTAGCAGTGGTATGGGTATTCCAGAAATTCAGGTATTTGTTATTGGGCAGAAAGGTGATAGTATTTTCAGATCATAAAGCCTTATCATTTTTGGATAAGTGTCGATTATTAAATGGCAGATTAACTCGTTGGACACTATTGCTCCAGGAATTCGATTATGAAGTAAGGTACTTGCCAGCAGAGGATAACCAGGTAGCAGATGCACTGTCGAGACTACCTTTGGGATTAGGAAATGAAGCAGAAGTGACCGAATACAACTCAAGTCCTAGATTGCTGTATATTAAACATGTTTCAGGGGAAACGGAGGTGAGGTCTTGTCTTAAACATATGAGCCAGGAGCAACAACAAGATGAGATTATCAAGACGGTAGTTGATGAGTTGAAGCAGGGTAGTCCTCCGCCACATTTACTAAAGTTTTATTGTATGGAAGCGGGGATACTTTTCCGAAGGAATCACGATAGTAGTGACGATTGGAAGCTGTGGATTCCTGAAAAATGGGTGGATATTTTTATACGTCACCACCATCTAAGCTATGGCCATTATGGCACGAATAAATGTTATAAAATTCTAGCTGAGACCTTTTATTTCCCGAATATGTATAGACGCATACGGCAAATAGTTGCTACATGTGTAATATGTCAAAAGGTAAAAGCGGACAATGTCAAGAGGGTAGGTGAGATGCAGAACATTATTCCCAAAGCACCAAATGATATTCTATCGCTTGATATTTATGGGCCCTTGCCGCGATCACGTGGGGGGGTAACCTATATCTGTGTAGTGCTAGATATTTTTTCAAAGTTTGTAAAACTATACCCACTTAAACGAGCAAACGCAAAAGCTATATTTAACCGAATTGCCCGAGACTACATTCCACAGTTAGGGCATCCCAACAGTATTTTAACGGATAATGCACCGCAGTTTACTGGGAAACTCTGGCACAAGTGTTTAGAGGAAAGGGACATAAAGGTTTTGAAAACATCGTTCTATTATCCACAGGGAAATCCGGTAGAGCGCGTAATGAAAGAATTGGGTAGGTGGTTCCGGACGTACTGCAGTGACAATCACTGCAAGTGGGCTCTTGAAATTCCAAACATAGAAAGGGTTATCAATACTATCCCACATGATTCCACATCTTTTACCCCACATGAGATTATGTTCCAAGAACCTCCACCGAGATTAGTTCAGGAGTACATACATTTCCCAGACAGACAGGTAGATTATGTTGAGAAACTAAGTTTAGTTTTACAACACTTAACTAAATGTGCATTGAAGAGAAAGAAAAGGCATGATGATCACTTAACACCAACCAAGTACCACATTGGAGACCTAGTTCTGGTCAAAACACATTGTCGATCATCTGCCCTAGATCATGACATTAAGAAGTTTAATGATCTTTATGAAGGACCTTTTCAAATTGCTAGAGTAGACAATGAAAACTCATACACTTTGGTAGTGCCATCCACACAGAAGCTTAAGGGAGTATACAATGTAGTGTCTTTGAAACCCTACAAACATACTGAAATTTGATAGTAGATTTTGCAGGTGGTTACAGTGATAAGCAGCACATCAAAATCACACAGAGCATCAGCAGCTGTCAGGACTCAGTCTCCTGTGGGAGAGGCCCGGTCCAGGAGTTACCTTTAAAGGAACCTACCAAGTTCCAGATCCGGTTACCCACAGTTGATACTGAGATCCAGGTGGAAACACCTTTCATTGATGCTGTTGAGAAGTTTTTTTGGGGGGGATATCAAAATTTAGGTCAGAAAATCACATCAGTTATCAGGAATCGGTTTCCTTGGGTCAGGGCTTTGTCTAGGTTTACCTTCAAAGGGACTGCCATAGTTCCAGATTTGGTTCTCCCATAGGAATAAAACCGGTATCCGGCACTCGTGCCTTAAATTGATGCTGTTGATGAAATTTTCATTTTAAAGTAAAGTATGATTTATTTTTTTTTTGTTTTGGTCCCACTATCCTCTAGTAGTAGGGGGGTGAGCATGCATATGCATGATATTATTATTTTTTCTCTCTTCTGTCTCTCTTTTTCAATGTACCATTTTGTAGAACTAAAGATAAAAAGTAGGGTAGGCACAAACTTTAAAGACGATATACCATCCCTAACTGCCTGCCATGGGCAGAGAAAATTTTTCGTTACAAATCTTTTGCTCAAATTCTAATAGTTAATATACGACAATCCAAGCCACATGGAGCTTTGCTTTGTTGTGATATGTGTCATTTTTATAAATACTGGATCATAAAAGGAGAAGGAATGAGGTAATATACTGTACAGCTTCCAGTAATAGTGTATTTGGATTGTAATATGTTGTAAGTAAGAAGCTGTATACTTACCTCCCACACCTGTTTTTTTTGAAGGGGGGTTATACCTCACAGTATGAAACCATTCAATTATAAGTGTTTGTGTTGTACATATTTTTGACCATTCATTTGGATTTGTTTTTTTTTTTTTTTTTTTCTTTTCTCTATTGCTTGTTTTTGTCCTGTTGCATTATAAATATGTTTGTTCTCATTAGAATGGAAAGAGTGCAGGTGGTTCAATTGTGTGAACACAAAGTTTTGTAAAAAAGCTGCACCCACCTTTAATCATCATGTATTATTTATGTGTATTATATCAGCATGTTGATATATTCAGTACATTGTTCATTATGTCAGTGTATTCATGTTTTGTATGTGTTGTGCCACCATGACAGGACAAAGATTTTTGGTGGATTTTGGACATTATTTTAAATGGGTCATTTCTGTTGTAAACTAACATTGTTCTAACACTGAAATGTAATAGAAGATATGTATTTAGTTGACCACCACCACCACCTTTAGAAGTAAGAATTTGGTACAGATATCGAGACACATTCAAGACAATACTGTCTCTATGAGTGTTGGGTTTAAATTTTGCCATTGTAAATCAGTATTTCCAAATAGGAAAAATTAAACCCAAGGGGGGTTGTGGCGAGACAGTATAAAAAACCATGTGTGTGTTCGTGTTGAGCGGTGGAATCAGGACGATCCGATTGTTGAAAGTGTAACGCGAGATGCGAGTTGGATTGTTGAGAGCAGTCTGTGACTCGCTGTCTTGGAGGTCGGTCACGGTTGGTTGCGCGCGGCAGTGATTGTTTGGCGGTGCGTTCTGGCACTATCATGTGGACCTAATGAAACATTATAAGTACGCCGCCGTCATGCAGATAAACTGCAGTGTTTTGTAAATAGCAGTGAACTTGTGGTCGTCGAACTAAAGCATCCAAACCAAGTGATAGAAGTGTAGCTCAGAACTTGCAGTTTGTAGGAGAAGAAGTCCTGAATAGCCTTTACATACGGTCAAATTATAATCGTTGGTGGTGGTGGCTTAGTAATTGTACGTTCGGTGAATAAATCGAATGATTATCTATTTGGCGACTTTGTGAATTATTAGTAGAAGAACCTGCAATCCTTTGATACCTAAACGAACAACAATTACCCCACCCCAAGCTGCTAGTGCATTATCGCCGCCAGCAGACGCCACTTTATCGTTACAACTCTCGTCATAGCAGAACTCGAACTGGCCACTCTTGTCTTTCAACGTGGTTATCCTTGGTTTTCCATACCCTATTGAAGCAAAAATCCCCGATTCCGAACGATCTTTGATTCTATTTGACGAAATAATTTTGAGAAAAGGTTATGTTCTCATTTTTCGGAATTTAGTTACATTTTAACACCTTCTTTACTGTTCTTCTTGTTAGTATTGTGACAGAAACATCTACAATTACACAGTTAGCAATACTCTTCAAATTTTAGATCAGAACTTAGATACGTCCATCTTGCCGTTCGTTGTAAGTAGACTTCTATACATGGTTATGGACACAGGGGACATTGAAGCATGCGCTTAACACTTTGATCTTCTACGTACTTACAGATTGGTGGTGTCAACACTGGTGTAGTTCATATTGTCATGTTGATCTTATACCTACCCCTCAGTCTACTAAAAGATTCTTGAATAAACTAATTCTACTTGCATCTAAGTCACTCTACGAAAGAAATTGGAGATATTTTTCTTCCGCAGCGGTATCCTTGCATTTTATACTAAAACAGATAGCTTCTTGGTTGTCTGTAAGAAACTAATTTTACCCTTTCGCAGCCTGCAAACATTATATAAATTTTTGTTTGTTTGTATCCATTTAAAATCGTATGGGCGTTGAATTAAAATATCATTCAAAAAGAAACGAACTCTTCAGACAAGGTACTCTTATGACCTATAATATTGAACACGAAATACAGTAGTTAGACAGATAAAACTTCCTCTGATCTTGTTTAACTGATTTTCTCGTAAATACGACCAGTTAAGATAAGTTTGAGAAAGCGTTGTATAATTTAATATCTGGGTATTTTACAAACACGCCGTAATATGTATAAATTAATTACAACTCAAGAATTCTACTTTATTCTCAGAATGAGTTAGTTTTATTAGAATCTCATTAAGTATACGAATTCAGTGAAATTAAGTTTACAGATGTCCTACACAGAAACCCCATTTCTATTCAAAACACCTTAATTTGATTATACGAACTGTTGTCCGTTTTAGTTAGTGGCTTAGGTGCTTCTTTAATACATAACTGACATAGTTAAGTGAACTCCCTTTGTAACTGCCATCCTAGCTATGTGGAAAAAGCTAGCGGTGTTGAATAACAATTCTTGTGTGTGACGTACCGCTAATGAAATCAAGGAAAACAAGACATCATACGGATTACAATCAAATTTCTGGCCAGGAAACCAGTCTGATAAATGGAAAAATTTCTTCCACATAACAACGGGTAGGAATAAGGCAGGAAGAAGCGTTCCGACAGTAATATGGTACTGACACGAAAAGAAAATTAGCGCAGGAATTACTGTAGGTTTCTAGTGTTATAAAGTATCAAAGCTACAACCTGATTAATGGAAGAGACGTTGCAACAGATTTCAGGCAAAGTGTTAGGATGACGGAACATAGCTCATGTTCCCACAAAGTTTGTCTGAAGCTCTGTAAGGAGGTTGTCGTCAAATATAGAATAATCATTGTGAGACGTCGTATTGTAGCTGACTTATAAGATTCAGGTGACAACAGAAAATATCTCGAACAGTACTTAATCCGCTAACAACAATATTTTTGAAGTGTGCAGAGTTGTTTTGTGGCGAATACCAGCAGAAGCGCATCCAGGAATAAGAAAACGCATTATGATTAAAATTATTGAAAATAAGCCATAAAACTATCAGCAATTTGAAAAAGAACTTAAAATACCTTTAGGCGAGAAAACGTGGTGAGACATAAACGACGGAAAAGATAATAAGCTTTCAAAGATGGTAAGGAGAAAACCGCATTCTATACTAAATTACGTGCACAGCAATTTTTTTAAAGGGGTAGATGGTTCCACAATCATTACCAGAAAATAAAATAGACAAATGCGGGGAGAAAAGTTATAACACTATATTTTTCTAACTCATGTGTCACAGTACTTACGTTATGAAGTGGAATGGGCGAGCCTTCTAACTCTCAAGCTATTTCTGAAAATAAAAGCAATAAAATATTAAAGTCAGAAAGATAAAATCTTATCCAGCAAACTCTACAACTACATGAAATGTTTTCCATATCAAATATTTATCTTTTAAGCATGGTATTTATTAGTTTTGTCGTTTTACCTGTTATACCTAAGCATAGAATTTATGACGCTAAAAATGTTTCTTACACAGGGATTTTCAAAATAAATACCTCAAATGTTATATCGTATGGGACGGCAAACTGATCACGTATTGATAGAGGAACCATCTCCTAAAAAGTTTGGTTTGGGTACTGTGAGAATTCGACGTTTTTATACTGGTACTTTTTCTGCTGCTAACAATGTTACAACATAAATTACCATTTAGCGATGCGAACTATGGATAATAAAGGAATGTAGTGTAGTGCTTGAGCAGGACAGTTATTAGCTGCAGTTTGTAATCCGCTCTACGCTGATGACTATTTGCGTGCATATACGAGTATACCAGAACATAAAAAACAATCGGAATAAATTTTGACACTTCACAGTGCCCAAACTACGCTTTGAAACACGATAAGTTTGCCCCCTGCACAGCTTAGTAGGCGCTGTCAATGTTGTACTGAGTGCCCCTGTACATTATATCTTGTCCGCCTAATTATTATAAGGAGCGAATAATGGTAACCCAATTTTGACAATATTTAGTGCTTTATATTTCTGAATAAAATGATTAATAAATCGGCGGAGTTGATAACATTAGTTTTATTTCTTTAGCTAGTTATGTAGAGTATCTGCAGGTACCTCGTACCTAATGAAGTTACATAGTAATACAAAATGCCTGAGAACAACTGTAATTCAATTATATAACTTCTAATTAGTGTATCACAAAAAAACAAAGTGTGCAATCTGCATATTATTCAAAAATATAGGCTGAAGACAATAACAGATGTCTTTGAAGAACAGTTATTGGATGACCGTTTCGTGTTTAAGATGTATCATGCAATATTTACCTCCTCTACATAACAAGTCACGATGAACTCACTGAAAGATTTACTGCATATTGCTATACGAATTAACTAACGGGTGCTATTATTTCCTTGATGTCATCTAATAATTTTCTCCGGTAACCGAATGCAGTTAACCATCGATTTTATCTTCTGCGATGAATAATAACACGTAATTCTTGGTTAGTCGCAAAAAGTATTACATTCTACCACGTTCCGTTACGGTAAAGGTTTTTCACGACTTATTTTCTTCCTCTTAAGTATTTCGCTATTCTGAATCTTTTCCGTTCATCAAAATCGAAGCATTTTTCTAAGGATTTTTCGTGCGGTTCAGGTCGTCTCAGTAATGCAGACTTAATAGTCCAAATCGCTATTCTATACAATACTATTGGCTAACAGAAGATTTTCACGATACTCATGATGTATCCTGAAGCTGAAGTTGTAGCAAACGAATTTTCTCACTCTGTTAATTCTAGTCCTGATTGCCTCAATTAGGAGTCGAATTTCTCATTCAGAATAAACGTTTTCTGAAACTACGCCGGCTACGTAATTAGAACCAAATTATAAGTTGTCCATTCAGGTGTAGTGAAGCATCTATCCAGCGCTGGCTACTGAAAACCATAAAATTTGTTAAATAATGTTGACGTTCGGGACAGTTTAATTCCTGCGTGATTGTCATTTTTCAGTAATTGATGTAAATTATTAAAATTACTAGTGAAAAAAGTTTCATAAATATAATTCACTGAATTTATCAGTGTACGACTGATGTTTACACCTAGTTCAGAGCATTCAAGAATTTTCTTGTAGATAGTTAAAATAACGAACGAAAAATTGTAGTATTTTAAACAGTTTGTTGAGTGTTTTTTTTTTTTTTGATCTAGTAAACTATACATACTCAGATAAATGAAATTCGTGATTCACTAAGGAAGAAAATAAACTATAATGCATTGTTTTCATTCATATCATTTAATAGATTTTTCAATGGTGTGAGAAAGTAGCGCTCCCTATGCTACCAGAAAGACTGACGGTCAGAATTTTTTTTACAGCACATAAAACATTAATATCTTTTAGTCAAGATTCCCGTGTTGTAATTTCTCTCAAATGTCAAGAAGAGTATGGTAGCTGAGAGCAGAGGGCGTGAACGATGAGAGGACATTCCAGGGAGGAGTCGTATTTACCTCGCAAACACTGGTCTACTCTCCCCCCAGTCAACAAGAGCCGTAACAGGCCGACACTTGTCTCTGTCCTACGTGGAACGAAGGAGGTAACAGCTGCTTGGAAAAGATTCCAGTTGAGCATTAATTAAGAAGTAACATACTCTCAAGCTTTTTGCATGAAGCTTTGCTAAAACGACAGCAGTTTTTGATTTCATATATATATATATATGATTGTTTGGAGTTAAAGAACTGGCGATACAGGTGTTAAGAGTATTTTAATTATCAAAGGATTTTAAGCTTATTCCATAGAGAGAAACAAAGATATAAAAATGAAGCCGTTCAAGATGGGGGAGAAGAGGGGGGAGGGGCAGATAGAGTAGCACAAATGATCACCCACTTAAAGAATCCACTTTATGCACATACACAAACACAACCCTTTAGTTTTTTTTCTGTTATTCTAGGTGTTTAAGAGCAGAAGACATTGAAATTCTTGCTGTAGCCTTATTTGCTACATATCATCTAACACAGGTTTGGATTGAAGGGTGGAACGCTTAGCCGTGGCAATCGGGAGGACGTAGGATCGTACCTAAGTCCAGTCTAACGTATTTCGGCTGTTTATTTTTTCTCAGTTTTGCTGCTAATCAAAGCCCAATCATTTTCAATCAGGCAGAGTTTTTTTTTTTTTTTTTTTTTTTTTTTTACTGCGGGAACGGATAAAAATGATGGAAATTAAAAACTATTTAAAATACACATTTGCCCAAAATTTAACACTGATGGCAATAAGTAAAAGGAGAATGTTTTATTGATGCCCTGAAATAAATAACAATAAATTTTCTTGAAACAAATACTCCATGTCTTGCATTAAGGTAATTTGTTTGAGTCCTAAGTCGATTTAACTGGAAATCTTTCTGAACATTCTTTTTCGTTGCTTCGGGCTTTTCAGTTGGTTAATGCCATTAGGGAAGATAGAATGGGGGGAGGGGAGGGACACGAAGAAATTCGGCCATGGACTTTTTGAGGGAACTATCCCGGCTTTCGAATGGAGTGATTGCGGGAAACAATGGAAAAGCGAAATCTGGATTGTCGGACGGGTATTTGAACCTATGTTTTTCCGAATGCCAGTGCCGAGCGTTAACTATCACCTACCAGACTAGTTTTAAATTCATTGTTTCCTATGTGTGCTAATCGTTTACTGATATGTTTTTGTTTTCCTCGCCACTTCTTTGTTGTGTGGCCAGTGACAATCTTCAATACCAACAATTTCGTATGCTATTCAGAAATCACTTTCTAACCTAACAGCATTACGTTATCAGCAGATTTTAATAGAATGATTGTTTCTCCTTGAAGCCTTGTGCCATGGGTGAACTGTTTTTTTCAGTTCTCCAGAGGTCACTCCAGCTGGGTATCCGTTGTGTTCCAGAGTTTACGTCCAATTTAACGACAGTATTTTTTTCCCCTTGTGTCGTTACGCTTTGTCGACCTGGAGGCCATTAGAGGCGGGAAAGGGGGAAAGGACTGGGGACAAGGAACGGGAAGGAATTCGGCCATAGACTTTTGAGGAAAGCTTCCCGGCATTCACCTGGAGTGATTTTGAATGTCTGGACGGAGATTCGAACCGGTGTCCTCCCTAATGCGAGGCCGGGGCGTTAACCGCTCACCCACCACGGTCAGTCCCATATCCAGGGCTCAATGTTTTAGCTGTTAGTGATTGGAGAGAATCGGATGCCTTAACCAACATTCCGTTCTTATACCTGATGTAAATCTCGTTGGAGTCAATTTCCAGTTGTTTGGGATCTTTCCTGACTAGCCTCGTCCACTTTGCCTTAGTCGCTTTCCCCCTAGAGACGATGCAGAAAATTTTTGAGGCGAGTCTCTGGTTGTCCAACAATGTGACCGCAGAAGATTAATCTCCTTTTTCTCATAGCTGTTGTAATTATCTCCAGCTGTTGGTATAGGTCTATTTTGTGCCTATGTCTATATTTCCCACCTTCTTCTATCTTCTAATATAAATTCAAATTTCTTACTATTTAAGTGGATTTACACGGTTCATTTTTCGCAATCAATCCGGTTGAATCATTCCCATTGAAGGAAAAATGAATTGTGTATACAGCGAATCATCCAAGACGCTGATGAAAGAATTTGGCTTGGGTTCAACTTTTAATTCACTTTCGGTGTTTCATTCAGATGAATCATCAAGAGTGATGCCGTTGTTTGTTTGCGGCACAAAATGATTTTAAGCGAACAGATAAACACACTTCTGTATTTATAATATCGTTACATAATCAGGTGACTTTACGGATAATCAAATTATGACATTTTAAAAAATAAAAACATAAGGGATAGAGCTACGAAGGGCATGATTGAATAGTTAATTCCGCCACTTTTGATAACAGAAGACATCAAGTGCAAAATTAAAACTATCCGAACCAGAACAATTAGTTCTAGTTATTTAATCTAAATTATAAAATCAATTGTGTATCTAGGTACAGGGAACGCAGTATTTAGTGTTAAAAAGCATTTACCAGTTACAAGGTATCTGAGAGTAATTTCTAGCATCAATTTGGTTGGAAGACTTTTTATCACTGTAGTACCATGTTCAGTAGTTTGTGGTGAGACTTTTGATAGAAAATATTCAAATCTTGATTCATACATTATCAAATGATTTTTAAATTCCATTTTTTCTCCAATATCCACTCTCTTAGCAAGATTATCACGCCGCAAGATCAATTTCTCGTCAACTAACGTCTCTTTTCTTCTATCAACTTTTAACTTCTTAGGCGAAGTTTCTAAAAATTAAATCCGTTAACCTATATAATTTTTGAAGCAAGGGATATAATATGCATTGGTCGATAGTATTCCCACCGGGTGAAGCCCAGGAGACGGTGTGGTGTGGGCTTTCGAGGACCTTTCAACTAACCTAACCTACCAACACTCTCCACTTCGTGGTCGATAGTTACACATCTCAGGTGCATGGTAGTACGGCGTGTTTACCGAGCGTCAGCGTGCGGCGGGACCATGTTCCGCGCGCTAATTGGCTGTTTGCTGGCGTGCATGGTTGGTCAGGAGGAGCAGCGCCGCGTTGCGTCACTTGTTGCTGACGGCGCAGTCTGGCAACCAGCGTTACACGGTTGAGACACACAATACTGCACGACTTGACGATTCACCTGCAACGCACACCGTGGTAATTCCATTCCGGCGCACAGAATACTGAGGCGAAATCATGACTGTTGGTGCCTGGCTGAAGAGACGAAATACTGTTACATTTTATTGATTTGTCGTACGGCTATTATACCCCATGTAGGTAAAATCTTTTGCTACAATGAATTGACGTTACTGCAAATGATCCTTCCGCTCTTCTCTGTAAATTCATTTACTTGCTTGATTGTTTGTCTTCGGAATCGCATTATTTTGTTCCAACTGTAAATGGAATTACATTTAATAAGAGATCAGATATACGACTATTTAACTTTATCCATATATCTGTGGGTTCATCGGATACTCGTACCGTCTTCCGATTTCAGAACACTCTTTGGCAGTGAACAATGTCGACTGATGTGACCATCTTGCGATGCAGCCGGAGTTAATCCTCCGGTGTGGTGGATGTTATGAACGAAGTCTTCCAATTAGCAAGTCGATCATAATAAACTTTTAAATGTTCTTTCGATGGTGAATTGCATCTAGATAGATATTGTGATGGAACACGGCTTAGTACTTGAAAACATTGAATTGAAATTCATAACATTGTTCTAGAAAAAAAGTTAAATTATTATTTAAACGAAACAAACTGTTGCAGAGTGAACTAGGGAAAACGCTAAACAACGAGTTGTTCTTAAGCTATGACCTTTTTGAGGGAAGCATCCCGGCATTCGCCTGGTGTGATTTGGGGAAACCATGGAAAACCCAAATCTGGATGCCCGGATGGGGATTCGAACCCGCGTCCTCCCGAATGCGAGACCAGAACGTTCACCCACCACGCTCGGTAGGAACAAAATAATCGATTATTTTATTTAAATGAAACAAATTGCTGCAGAGCAAACTAAGACAAAGGCTGGAAAGCGGTAAGTAGCTATATTTTGTAAACGTGGAGAACACATCTAAACGAAGCTGTTTATACAGATTTGGATAGGTTAGTATGATTTTCTGATCAATAGTGGAAGCGACATAATGCCCATTCGTAGTCTACTTAATCTAGGTTGATTTGGCAGGACGCAACCATCTATATCACTCGCACTTGTCAAGGTAAAGAAACTATCGTTCGAAGTGAATAGATGATACTAAAGATTACTTTGACTGCAATTACCGACAAACACCCGCGAAATAGAACATGTATTTTAAACAATAAAGAAGCTACTATGAGCTACGTATCTAGAATCTGGTTATCTTGGTAGATGCCCAGTACTGTTACCAAAATCTTTCACTATGTAACAGTGGATAGTTAATAGTAACGGAAAATAGGCACGTTTACGTAAGTTACGATTTTCTCTCTAAAGTTATCTTAGTTTAATATGCATTAATGAAAATTAGAGTCTTAAAGTTTAGAAAAGCATTTACAATACATCAAATCTTTCAATTTTCGCGTCTAGCATATCACTCATTCTCATTAACATTAGACATAATAATTTCAGCTATGATATTATCATATTTATGCTGTCTTAAAAGCGTTGGCTATTGCCACCCAATCAATTATTCCTCCATGTCAACTGTCGTAGAAAATTTAATCCGTGTTGTTTTCCCAGCGTTGTAAGTGTAAGTAGATATTTCTGTTTGAGTGGATGATTGTGTGTTCAGTATAATGTCGTGCTGTTTGCATTGCGAATAAATGAACGACGAAGGAAGGGAGAAAGTGAAACCATGTGCCGACCAATTCGTGCTTATTCTATCGAAAGACTTTTACCGTCCGACGAAGGAATCAACAGCGATCCATGTCCTCATTTCATATGCAGTACGTAGAGGTTTGAAATTTAACTTAAGACTTCGGTACACAATCTGATGAAAATGGATCGAGTACCACCAACGATATGACTCTGCTGTCTAAGTTCCGATGATGAAAATTGGTTTTATCATAAGGGCTCAAAGATGATAACTCACTTGAGACGCCGTACACCATCACTGTACGTCAACAACCTAAGATAACAGGCCGGGCTGCAGACTGCATCATATGCTAGTTTATAGCACTCCGTAAGCATCTAATTGACAGTGTAGTAGGTAATAAGTTGTGGCTAATGACGCGCTTACATACTCAGTGGGATGTCGGGCGCTGTTAAGTCTTTTCCTTGGTGCAGTTTAGTTGTCCATTGCCGACGGAACGTTACGATTGTGTTGCCATTACATGTGAATGACTTGCAAAACGAAAGAGAGTTCTACAACCGCGCCCGTGACTCAGCTCAGGTCAACCACACTCGGACAATGACTCTCTCAGCTCTCGCGTAATTTGTTAGTGTCGCAAACGGTTTACTGCCAGTTACGAATTTACTTCTTGTTTAAACCACCTTCTGAATGGCTGCCAATTGAAGAAGATGGAAATCGACTACCTTAAGAATGACACGTAGATGCATGACTTACGCTGTCACGATATTGGTAATGGTGGAATACACTGTTTATAAAATATTGTAGCAACACATGGAAAATATTGGTCTCGCAATATAAATTATCTGTAAATAACTTGAAAATTATGCAACCTGTTAAGATAACATCGTTGTTTTATAGATTTATTTTGCACTAGCATTGTCCACATTTATGCTAGATTTATTAACCTCCAGCAGCAATGAACTCTAAACGTAATGTGAGACGCTTGTTGGGTCGTAGCTATTTTGTTATGTCGTGGGCTACTATAGCACTGTTCGAAGTATGATTTACATTTTTTGGGTAAAATTGTTCATAGTCCCAACACTTCCTTCAACAAGTATTTATTCCAGTCCTTTCTTTCTTCTTTTTTTTTGCGGCCTTACGCCTCGTCGACGTCGAGGTCATTAGAGGCAGGAAAGGAACGTGAAAAAACTCGCCCAAGGCATTTTTGAAGGAACTTCCCGACATTCGACTGGAGTGACATCGCGAAACTATACAAACCGAAATATGGATGGCTGAATGGGGATTCGAACCGATGTCTTCCCTAATGCGATGGTAAAGCGTTAAGTTCCTTTAAAATTGTTGCCGGCGGCGTACTTTTGCTAATACTTCCCTAAATATCCGTTCAGGTCTTACATTTCGTAGACGTAAAGAGAAACTGGACTAATCATGTCGACTAAAAATGCAGTGAACTGGCACATGCGATATGTTCCCCAAACTGTGGAAAATTTTTAATTTTCTATAGTTACCTTTGTCAATTTTGAGGCGAAAATTTTCAACCATCACAGATGCTTATGTCTGAAATTGTTAATCGTTCTTCTCTACTCTGCAGTTAGACTTGATTCTACAGCAAAATTTGTACACACAATTTTGTTCTCTCAACTAATCGGCTGCCTATGTGCGTTATTACAATGAGATTTCATTTAAATAATATCTCTTCAGCACGTTGAGAAAAATCAAGAAATGAATATTCAAGTTTACTTTAAAGTATACTTAAATTAGCTAAACAAATACAAAGAGCAAAATATCAACAACAGTATTTTCATAATCCAGAATACAAAATCGAAAGTCCATCATTACAAAAATCCAGAGTTAAACTAATTAATTTATGTAAAAATAAATTTGTAGCGGCACAAACATCAAATTGTAACAGAAAAGAAAGCACGCAGAAAAGACAAAATAATTGTCCCGGGTGGGTAGTGAATCTGAAACTGTAATCATGATTGCATGAATGACAAACTGTAAAGCGGACAGGAAATCGGTTGATATAATTTATAACCTATTTAACTGGTAGACATTCATCAGATTTTTGATTCACGAGTTATCAGCTTCGATTCCTCCTAAACTGAGACTCACCAAGACGGATGGAATTCGCGTCAGATACCAGAGATTCACACTGACGTCCGCTCATTGCAAAATTATAGAAACTGAACCAAACATGGCCGCAACAAACTTTGAGGATAAAATCATATTTACAATTCCAGGTCTACTAACAATAAAATAAATTACCGGTCAATTAATTCTGTTACCTTGGGTCTTGAGTTGAAGATAGAGGGAGAGAAAACTTGCTGTCTATCGTACAACATTTAAAGAGATTCCAACAAGTTGGTTTAAACGTGTAGTTTAAAGTAAGGCTGCCCAACCAATTTTAAAGATAGGCTCACAATTTTAATTCTATGTTAGCCTGCGGGCCTCCTGATACTTGCATATAGTTACAATCGATATTTCTAGACCACTACTGTTGGTGGGAAATTCAAATATGTTGGCGCACCACTTCATGGACCGCGAGCCTGTGATCGAGCAGTCTTGGATTAAAGTATTACAATACTACAATCGAGGAGGTACAACTATTTCAGGATGAGCTTTTTGACCTAGCGTACCGGCAATCCCCGTCATAGGATTTGAAAGGTATTCTGTAATTAGCTAGAACTTTGGAACAGTACCCTTCCATAGAAATTACACAATATAAAAACAAATTAGCGGTTGCCTTACTGAATACAGTTTACTTAGACATATGACAACACGTAAGCCCTCTTCACTTTCCCCATTCGTAGTTACTAGCAATGGGAGAACAGTCAATACTCCATCATGTAAAAAAAGGCATAATAATATAGACTTTTTTTTTGTAACTGCTTTACGTCTCTTTTTAACATCGAGGTCTTTAGAGACGGGAAAGGATGGGGGGCAAGGATGGGGGCAAGGAATGGGAAGGAATTCGGCCATGGCCTTTTGAAGGAAGCATCCCGGCATTTGCCTGGAGTGATTTGGGGAAACCATGGAAAACCCAAATCTGGATTCGAACCGCCGTCCTCCCGAATGCGAGGCGAAATAATTTCGAGTGGGCTATGTAGGAGAAAAGGGTTATTTTAAACCACGCGATAACGTAAAGAGGAATATTGTCAAGGCCAGCTTCGGCATGTTAGGGTAGAATCGGCAATAATTTCTCATTTAATCTTGGCACTATACTGTTTTTCAGGTATGTTCAAACAGAAACATAAGGACAACGTGACTCATAAGGGATTGTGCACAAACTACGTGGCTCTATCCAGGGGGGGGGGGAAGGGTTAGCTGGAAGGCTACGTTGGGCTACGTGGGGGGAGGGGGGGGTTTCGAGCCAGGCCACGTAGCCTTCCTTTCATAACATTTTTCACAGTTAAAATGAGAAACAGAATTAACAACAGCATGTGAATATTTATTTCCCTTAGTTAATTATCTCCTTATGTAATTTACAATAGTCTGACAAGAGAAAACAGTACAAAATATCTTCTGGAACTAAAAGGGAAGAAAGCTACGTGCTACGTGGGGGGGGGGTAGAGGCAAAAGCCACGTAGGGGTGGGGGGGGGGGGTTCACAGGAGGTTGAAATGGAGCTACGAGGTTTATGCACGTTCCCTAAGGAATATTATGCGCTGAATGTTTTTCCTCGTGAATGAGTCACGCTACACGTAACATACACTGTAACTTCTAACTGTAAGGAACGTCGAAAGACAACTTCCGCATTGTTCGAAATAAAGCGTCTTAACTGACGCAAACGTTCTCTTCATAGGGTAACAAGAGTGTATTATTCGGCCTCGGTAGCGTAGGGGCTCAGCGTGCCATAGGTCGCCGGTTCGAGTCCAGCCGTGGGCACGAGTGCCTAAGAGTTGCGTGAGTTAGTGTCGAGTCCGTCGTTTGCCATCTATTAGTCGTAACAATGTACTGGGAAACCTGACACACTGGAGTATTAATAATAATTACATATTAGCTGGATGTCCTAAGAAGCCGAATACCATTAAAAACAACTGTATTCCTCCATATAGTTTTCAGATGTGAGTAATACGAGTAAGATAGCTACCAATTATTTCCACACCATAAAACACTTGATTTCGCTGTCTAATTATTAAGTAACTACATATCTGATTTATTGAACTTACGTGAACTTACCATATTTCCTTAATGATTACTTATCAGAGTTATTGGTTGAATCAAATAAGTATCTTATTATGGAAAAAATAGTATCAGAAATTTTCGTTAGTATACTATCTAAAATTTACTGCTTTTCTCTCCAAATAATCTTTCGTTTTCGAATCACTGAGCGATAATACGAATATTGTCCTCACGCAGGTGTGGAAACACGAAAACTAAAAAACTTTTCAGCTTTTACGCCTCGTTGAGATGATTAGCGGCGGGATGAGATTGGGGACATAAGAAGAATTCGACCATGACTTTTTGGAGGAACCATCTCGACATTTGCCTGGAGTGATTTCGGGAAATGATGGAATAGTAAAATCTGGACGGCGTGGCGGGGATTTATGACTAAAAGGATTATATTATAATCGAAAAAATTCTGAACATTGAAAAATACTTTACTTTATGACTAGTGTTGATGATTGCCTCTAGATGAAATGAGCTTAAGAATAGGCGTAATTAATCGAAACACAATAGACGTATAGGTTAGAACTGTTTCTCGGTCAGTCAGTCTCAAGTTTTCAAAATTAGTTTACGAATTTCCCAGCCGTCATGTTGCTGTAGAATCCCTGATGAAACGTCAGGAGAAAGTGGTAGGATAATAGACTCAGCATTAGTCTCGGGAAGGATTTGGTAACAGACCCATTTTTTTTAAATTTTAATAATTTCTTTGCATGTCTGAAATAAAAATCGACATTGTTAAATGAATACTTTCGCATGAAGTTATCATATCCATAATACTAATTCAGCTTCATTTTTCTTGATGTTCCAATATTTAAACAAGGTACGCTAGGTTGCCAGATGTCACGAGATTCAGTGGGATTAGAGGTTCATATCGGAGGAAGGTGTTCAGAGAATTCGCTGTTAATCATTATTTTTGATGCATCCTCAGATATGTTGCGGTCATATTCTCCTGGATTAACTTGGGGAAAATCAGAATCTTGATGCTCGTTTAGGGAAACTAACAAACGTCTTCTATATTGCCAGGCCTAAATGTTACCGCTCACCAACAAAGCTCGGTTACAACCTTGAGACAGACGCTCGTATTCAGTTAAAATTAGTATATAACGTATGAATATTGTTCAGCATGTTAAGGAAACGATATCGCTACACGTTCAACCTGTATCGTAACCAACTAAAACCTTCAATACCAGAACTAGTTCTTTACATAAAGTGTTTAACCTGTAGATCACATACACGAAACGCAAATGGAATATCCTTGTAGTTTCAAGTCTTACTACAGAAGTTCTTGCTCAAAGTGTCTCGCGACAACAATCTAGACACTGCATGAAACCTGTTTTGTCGGTCTATAAAAAGTCGAGGAAATCCGCGAACTGGTTGGTGGCGCTGATGCCCTTGGTAGCTGCATCGTGCAGTCCACCTGTCCCAAGTGTCAGGAAACAACACATTAATCTGCATAATGCGACAGACAGCTTCCACAAAATGAGTTGTTTATGCCTTGGTTAATGCTACCTCTCAGGGAGAACATCCTGACAGAAAGCGTTTCACAATCTATGGAGACACTAACATTTTTCTTTAGGAATATATATTTTCACACTTCATATTTTCAAATCAATTTGTATTCGGATTTTCAGCAATAACGACAGCAGCATCTCTCATTTCATACAACACAAATAAAACTGAACACATACACTATAACAGTCATCCTCGCCTACAATAACACATATGGGGAAGGCAACGGGAAACCAGCCATCTTCCCAAGAGAATTTCCATGGAGGGCTACATCCTGCATGGAATCGGGCATGCCATTATAAGAAGGAAATGAAAGCAACGTCTGTTCCCACTGATTCCAAAATTCGTCTATCAATTTCCTTGTGTTATTCTTTTGCACAGTCTGAATAGCTACTGATAAACTGATAAAACCACCCAAACTGGAGAGGTAGCTGGTTATTCTTTTCACTGTCTGGACCGACATCTGCGATGTCCGCAAATGTTCTGACATCTCTGATCAATATTTCGACGTGCCAGCAGAGATGATGTCTTCAAACAACCCAGCCAGCATTTGGTCTTTCTTTATGAAGGTCTGTCTTGGACATTCAAAATTTTGCACATGCTAATAGCAGTTGAAGGAAAAAAGTACAGATGTAAGTTTTGTTTACTTAGGATACTTAAGATACTGGAGACCAATTATGAGTGGTCCAGAAGTGTACCATTTATACCTTCATAATTAAGAACTTGAACGTGAGATGCCATTCTTCAGTGTCAGAATACTTAAAAACCTTTACAACTACCTCTTTTTTTGTTCGAACAAAAATTCATTTCAAGTCTCCAGTTTGGTAATGGAATATCAATAAATTATCTTGGGTTAAAATATTACTAAAAATTAATCTTTACGTATCGCAATAATAGTAATAACTCCGTGTGGTTGTAATGACCTGGTGATAGGGTTTCTATTGGCTGCGCATCCCGCCCCTGTAGTAGCCGTCTTAACCTAACCCGGTAATCCTACCGGGTATAGGGGACTTACAGTTTAACGTGGAATCCGAACCACGGTCGGGTTAAGGATCTTTGAAAATACCTGTAGAGACAGGGATTCAAACGGTAGACCTTTCGATCGAAGTAAGAAACATTAACCACTGAGCGATCAGAACGCTCAGGTAGTGCAATACATGCTTATGTTTACAGCAACAGTTAAACTACTCTCATTATCAAAAATAGCTATCACAGAAATGAATAATCATATTCGAAAGTGCGAAATTAAACACCTATCTGGAATGAAAGTAAACTATTTTTTCTCCCGCTAGTGATATCAACAGCGTTTGAACACAGAAATTTTCAGGAGTGTGAGTGAACTTTGATAAGTTCGATATTTCACCTGTAATGGTAGCAGTCAAAGTGCCAAAAAAAAATGTTCAAAACGCTTATTCAATTTTCGTTGCGCCCAAGAAGGTGACACGTCTATTTTCAAAGAACACTTTCCGCTTCTTGGAAGAACAGACGTTAATCTTACTAGCCAGACTCTTTGCATGTGATTAAAATACCATTCTAAAGGTACTCAGTGTGATAGCGACGCTGTTATTTCAGGAGATATCTTAAAATGATAATTCCCGCTATGGAGAAACGGTGTCCGAGTAGGTGTGAAAGTCGGAGAAGCCCGATTTGAACGAGATTAGCAAATGAACTATATTAAGAATGTAAAATTTTCTTCGGCATATATACCATCGCTTCTTCAACAGATTTCGAATGCTGTGAAGTTGAAATAAACAGTAGAGCTATTCTTTCGAACGATATACCGAGCGTGGTGGGTGAGCGGTCAACGTTCTGGCCTCGCATTCGGGAGGACGGCGGCTTGAATCCCCGTCCGAGCATCCAGATTTGGGTTTTCCATGGTTTCCCCAAATCACTCAAGGCGAATGCCGGGATTCTTCCTTCAAAAGGGCCATGGCCCAATTCCTTCCCGTTCCTTGTTCCAAGTCGTATCCCGCCTCTAATGACCTCGATGTCGACGAGGCGTAAAGCCATAAGTAAAAAAAACTTTCGAACGAAATAAAACAATAGTAAAATACCATGAATAGCTTGAAATTTTGAGCTCCAATTGACATCCCTTGAAATTTTATTTTCAACTAGTTCTCCCTTGAACTTAGTTTGTGTAAAATATTTTTTTTTTGTGACTTTACGCTTTATCAACGTCGAAGTCATTAGAGGCGAGGAAGAACTGGGATCAAGGCACAAGAAACAATCGGTCCATAGCCTTTTTGAAAGAACCAGTCCAGAATTCGTCTTGGGTGACTTCGGGAGACCAATGAAAATTAAAATCTGGATGTCCGGACGGGAATTCGAACCTGCATCATCCCGTATGCGAGGCCAGAGCTTTACCTCTCGCCTACTATAATCGGCTTACCTAAAAGAGGAATGAAAGATGGTGAAGTTACAGGCAGTAATAGGAGTCTGCTAACATTTTCGGTGTGAGTCGCAGGCTGAGTTGCTCACTTTCCCTGGCCTTCCCAAGGGCATTACTGCTGAAGACCTTGGCCACGCACGCCGGTAATACACTGCGGCAATTGACGTCTGCCCAGTGGGTTTAGCATTACGATCATCATTCTTAAGTTTCCGTTTACAATGTGATCACTGGCTACTTGAACTGTGGCTACTGTGTTTTTTTTCTTTACTGTCGCTTTTTTTCTCTGAGACAAAAAACGTATACATACACCACTTTGTCAGGCAATTTCCTTACACTGAATGATTCCTAGACCACCAGTGTGCTAAGAACTGATGTTCACTAGAAGATGGCTGCGGCAAGTCATCTTCAAACTTTAGTTAACGTTTTCAGCTTAAGGATTCTAGATACGGACCTCGTCCTGGAAGCATAGTGTCTAGATTACTGGTATCCCGTTAGTGATTCGAGTCCGATATACTGTGTCACGTCTTATGTTTGTCCCTTATTGTACAGATAGTGTTGCACAGAACCATCCTTAATGCTGTTGTAATCAGACTTATAGCTGGTTGGATAGAGCTGATGACTATTTTTAAAAATATTCCTTGCATGCCTGTATCAATTGCCCATCTGAGTTTTTGTGACACTCATGTTTGATGGGTTGGCATATCTCATCAGCAAATAGGCAGGGGGACGGACTATTAACACAAAACCCTGATTCTATTCATAATAGAATCCAATGATTGTTCCTTGAAAGAGGAAGATCAGAACGGTCTCATATACCAACTTCGCCTGAAATGAAATGGGTGCCGAGGGACATTTCCTCGAGACGTCATGTACCTTCCGTCCCGTCGTGATTATGGAATCTCTCCTGTGTCGATCCCACTCTACGGTCTCAAGGCACTATGGAAGGAGGTAACTTTGCCATTTATATGATCTGAAACCATAGTCATTATCCATATCCAAATTTTTTCTCCTGAAATTGACCGAAGATAATAATTGAGCTCATTTTATGAACGACTGCAGCATCACTGTCTTCAGCACTATATAACCGTCACGAAAGATCTTCCTCAGTTATTCCAAAATTTCACTTTTTCTCCTAACTGCAGCTGATAAGTAATTTTCATCATCCCCAAGTAGATTATAAATCAAAATTCTGTCTGCAAACAACTGTTGATGTTACTGTTTAATTTATTCCCATACGCGTTTCGCCCTTATGGTGTGGGGAATCGTCAGTGGAGCTAGAGTGGTGGTAGGGTGGTGGTATTTACATGGCGGTCTGGAACAGCACTTTATGCATCTTACAGATCGCCATGTAAATACCACCACCCTAGCTCCACTGACGATTCCCCACACCATAAGGGCGAAACGCGTATGGAAATGAAGTAAACAGTAACATCAACAGTTGTTTCCAGACGGAATTTTTATTTATAATCTATTAACCAACAACTGCGGAAGATGGCCTACGATCAGATTTGCATCCCCAAGTAGTAAACCGATTTTCGTTTCATCTTGAGGCACTTCTTTTATCAAACATTTACAGTAGAATTAGTGAGTGTTTAGTACTCGCAAATCCATTAGCAGCAATAATTACTCAAAAAAATATAACGGGTTTAAGGTTTAACATATTCATGGTATTATTTTCTGACGTTGATAAAAACAGGAAACGACTCCTCTAAGAACGGTGTTTGCCGTGTACGCAGCCTGTTTCCTAAAGACCAAACCTGTTTCGCAACATCCACACCGGTCTCAGTCATCAGGAATTCCCAGTCAACTAGTTACCCTGGACCGCCCCGTGACCTCGCTCGTCTCACCACAGAAGAGAACAGTAAATTAAAAAGAATAACTTTTCTGTAACAGGATGTTATAATTTAAGCACGCAATCATGGCTACAGATATTCCAAAAGCAGCAACAAATTAAAGAAAACTGTATTAGTTCGTACGATTCACAGGTTACTGCCCTTCGAATGACACCAGGTTTTCCATCTTAGAAAGACTGAGACAGGAATCTTTGGTACAGTTCCTCGAATCACAGCTGTTCAACAAACTATTATACATTGTAAGATCACAAGCTTAAGGTCACCAAGAGAGTAAGTAAGCTGAAACATTTTTTTAGCTTTTCTCATTACTCGCCTCGAAGAAGTATGATAAAAAATTACATATCTATAGACGACATTTGTTTCTACAACACTGCAGGACAACATCCTAACTAATTTACTCTTTTTTTATTATTTTTATGGGTTTACGCCTCGTTTATGTTAAGAACTGAAGGCAAGGAGCTTGTCCCTGGCCTTTTGAAGGAACCATCCCGGCATTCACCTGTAGTGATGTCGGGAACAAGTGGTTTTATACGTATCCTGCGGTTGCAGACATTACTATGAGATGTTTACGTCAAGATGTTTACGCTGTTATATTTACGCTGTTTTATTTTTTTTTTTTTTTTTTTTTTTTTTGCGATATCTCAATAATGTCAGTTTTTCTGCTTGGTGACATTCTTGCAAGTTGAAACAAGTTGGTATATTACAAAACACTTTTGTGGCTAATTTATATTTTTATTCGATCAGTTAGTTCCATCATTCAGTTCCAGAAAGTCTTTCTGCTCTTTGCACAAAAGAAATGAAAAACGTTTGGACGACATTAACGAAACGATTAATATTACTAATGAAAACAAGACAATTTATCAACGTTGTTACGTGCTCCGCCAAACTTGCGCAAAGCTAAGAGCGAAGAAGAAGATAGGATTAATCTTAGCGAATAGTGTTCTGTGTGTGTAATATATTACGTTTAAATATGCTGCCATGTAATGTAAATAAAAAGCCATAAGTACTGGTTTTAAACAGATCAGGAGACACTAATACCGACTGGCCTTTTTAGCTGATAAAAATAAAATATGTTCGAAATTTGGTACCACGTTTCGTATTATATTGTTTGATTTCACAATAATTTCAGAAAGCAAAACTTCTGAAAGCCATAAGAAACCAGAAAATTTCAACAATTTTAATTTCATCTCGGACATTTGCAAACAAATATGAAAAACAGGAAATTAAAGTACGAAAATGCACGTTTAAGGTTATTGTAACTGGCATGGTACGCCAATGAGGCGCAGCACACAGGGGTATTTGACACAAAAAGTCGATCAAAATTATTTCTACATAATTTGGATTTTTGTTTCGCTTCTTTGTGTATTAGAACTTATAACTGTGAAGTAGGAGTAATAATAAAAAACACGTACTGTGTTCATACACTTTATAACATATTAAGCGAATATTTACAGAATACCTAAACAATAATCATGCATGTACTGTACGCTAAAATATCATTCTGACGAACCATCCCACCCTTCGTCGTCGGAACCTTCACCTTATGGCGCGTTCTCTTCTTGAGTACTCGGGTCCCATTAAAGTAATATTTTATTGGTTCTAGATTGAATGATTTAGATGTTTTGGGGGTTTTGTGCCTGATGAAGCTCAAATACGGATCCTAAGTTAATGAAAGCCTATTAATGACATCTGTGTTGCACTAAACCCAACTAAGTTTTCTGGAGTGTCTCCCTAAATCGTCGAAAATATTTGTTTCTAGCTTCTGCTGCTGCTTCTGACAGATTTCCTATCGGCAAAAGTGCATACTCTATTATAAGTGGGCCCTCAATAAATATGTACTTCTTGTATAGGTGACATTGGATGCAACGAGTACATTTCAGTGTACTGTACATATTAAATTTTTCGTGGCAGTGGGGAGTATTATTTTATATATATATATATATATATTTTGTGCCCACTATATATCATTCACATAATAGTATAAAACCTGTCAATCAAATCGATAAAATCATCGAAAGATTTTCTAGGCCGACCCACAGTGGTCGGATTGGATTTTATGGGGATTTCGATACATCTTTTGAACCAATCATGGTATTTCTTTAAAAACACACTCTCAGTTCTCTTAGCAGCCTGCCATTTTCTTTTAATTTCAAATTTAAGCCTTGGAAACTTTTGTTCGTGCTGTTGCGTTTGTCCGACCGTGAATGTCGGTTGATTTAAAATATTTTCCTCGACTAATTACAACTTTTGCACGAAATCATTTCCTTTCTCATATTTAATCGTATCATAAATTACTTTTCGGGTCATGAGCATGATACCAGAAGAGCCCATAACAAAGAAATTCTTAGATGAATTAATGTGACGGAAGAAAAGTAGGTTTCTTTCATTGTAAATAATCTAGAATTTTTTCGAATAAATAGACGTTTGGCACTTTTTTGGCACCTAATTTCCAATGAAACACCAAGATAGTACCCTAAACTAATACCATACAAGAAATCAGACTCGGGAACGGTCCGGAAATATAACAAAAACACTCTTTAATACTTTTCGTAATAAAAAAAATCAGTTCAAAATGAGTCAGCTTACAAAAATCTACAGAAATAAAGTTGTGCGATACTTTTGGATGTATGTTACTATTATTTCAGTTCTAGGTACCTGGCTGAACAATATCCATGATTAAAATCATCACTACTCACTTAACATCACTCACAAATTAAATTGGTGCAACTTATAATTTTCTTGTATTTGCTTGGTAACAGTACGTGGGTCTTGGAATGTGCTCAGAAGATGACTGTTCACAGGGTGGGGAATGAAGCTAATCTAAAAAATATGGCTGATTGTTATTCTATAGACATTTGCCTCGAGTAAGGTATATACGGGTTCTTGGAATTTGCTAAAAAAATTTGACTTTTGATCGGCTTTTTGTATCAAATACCCCTGTGTGCGCAGGTAGTATGATGGGTATAAGAGGCTACACAAACCTGTAAGTTACGTGATGAGAAGAAATGATCTTCCGGAAAAGAGAACAAGTACAGTATAATCTTACGCGTATTCGTGATTGCTGGAATTTTTCTTACATCATTACTTAGCTGAGAGGATCTGTTGCGACAATAATGTGTGATTGTCACTGTGTTCGACTCTCACGACACAGAGTTCATATGAGTCGTGTGTATTTTTCGTGTGACTCAGCACAAGTACCACGATCACAGAAAACGACTCGCTGTGAATGTCATTCAGAGTCCTTCGCGTCACAGATTATTATTTTGGTTACGTCTAGAGTCTGTGAAAATTGGCGTATTTTCCGATGTGTTTAAGCAATTACATCATATCACAGTTACCTTCTTGAAACTATTTTCGTTTGTTAGTTTCTTTAATCTTTTATTCAGAGAGTTTTTCTGCTTTTACCGGGATCCGTTTTTACTACTAGCCGGCGCAGCTTTGTTCAAACCTCCGGCTATCAATAATTCTTGTACTAAAAGCGTAGTGCTGTAGTTGGGATAGGTATGTGTGGAGGTGAGAAGAAGGAGTTCTGAAGATTCGAGAGTCTCTGTCTGTGACCGATGTGAATTTCGTGTGATGAAATTGGGTGACATTATAGGATTTTGGTTATGATTGCATAAAAACGGTGTAACCCATAATTTGGGCGGTCGGTACTTCGGTGCGTGGTTTTAACCTGTCCTCGTTCAACCTCCTTCAGTAAAGGTATATCAAAATTGACGGATTTGTAAGTTGTTTTAATGTATGAAGCTTTCATTATAAAGGCAGTAACTTATTCCGTTTTTTAATTTCTCGCCTTTAAGTGCTGTACTTACCGAATGGTTCTTTGTGGATAATGTTTGTGACTGGTGACATCAATCTTAGGATGAAATAACTACCAGACAAGCTACATTTGATGGAATTTGGTTGGGGTTTGACGAGTCTCTGCTTTCTGTATTGACCAATGCTTTTAAACCTCAGTAAGGGCACAAGTGTGATGTTCACTTGTATTATGATTGCATATTACCAATCCGTTTAAGGCAGTGATTGATTTTTAAAGGCTTTACTACTGTACATTTGTTGAGACTATGTGATGAATAAAATACTGTCTTTGTTTGTTTTTTAAAAACTATTCAATACATTGTTTTAAGATGCTAAGAATAAGTCAATAGTTTATATATTGTTAAAATATTTGTACATAACAATTAAAAATAAGTGGCTTTTAAATATCGTTAGTTATATCTAATCAGTCAGATAAATTTTTTAAATGATTACTTCGGTATTGTTTGTTGAAAATGTTTTTTAAAGTAATGTTCATTAATAACGTAATTTATGCTCTTGTTTATGAACGAAAATTTTACTCTACTGAAGGGCAATACCAAAACGGTGATTCTCATTTGTGTAAAAACAACTGGTTCACAAAATAATCCCTTCAAGACCACCAGCGATGAAAATAATTTCCAAGAAGCTGCTCGCAGTTGAAAACTGTGTGAATACTTTCATAGTTGTATCAGTTTAATCTGGATATCCTATTAAAACATTAATCCACCAATATTTTTTTAAGAATCATCTTTTTGAAGATTAATAAGAGTTTTTTTGCTTGAGCCCCATGAATCGGGAAATCTTTTTTCATGTCCTTCATCCAGAAACGTCGGTTTCAAGGTTTCTTCGGAAATTACAGTGCGTCATGTTTGAAATTTTTACTGTCTTTTAAAGCTTTCCTTAACCTCCTCGACCTACTGTTTCGAAATGTCTGGTTGACTGCGTTAATGGGTGGAGACGTACGTGCATTCGCTGCAAGCTTAGGAACCGTAGTAGTATTGCTGCTTGTAGATGCAAACCGTCCTCTACACAACATTTAGTGTTCTGTTTTCAGTATAACTAGTAAAGTTTTGTAACAGCAACCGTCTGTACATAAATAACTATTATCATTGATCAGAGATATTAATTGGATAGGCTTGTCAATGTCGAGGTAATTAGAGCCGACGATTGCAGAGGAGATTTCTATTTTCTATTTTCGTGGAGAGATAAAGAAATCGTCCCTGGCCAATATTAAAGATTTCTTTTTTTGGCTTCAAGATTTGCTACTCGTCGACATCTGGTCATTACAGCCAAGAGACAATGACACAACGAACGTAAAAGAATATGACCATTGCCTTTCGAAGGAACCATCGCGGCATTCACCTAGAGTGATTTCGGGAACCTTGCAAAACCGATTTACCGTCTTGAAGTTAACATGAAGTGATTTGGTTAAGAACGGAAAACCAAAATCTGGAAAGCCGGAAAGCGTCCTCCGAAATATTAATCAGGTTTTTTTTGTTTTTGTTTTGCCAATACTACCGACTGTTTCACATTTATATACTTCAAATTGATATGGAGTCAATTCTGATCAGGGTACAAAGCGTTATTATTAATATTATTCCTGTAAATAATTCAGTTTTTACTTTGTATAGACTATAGAAAGTAAGTCACAAAAAATACGAGAAATGAATGCTTTTGTTCAGCCTTGGACCTTGGCGGTTAGTGGGTTCTACAGTGTCGCTTTGTCACAACATTTTTGTTCCATTGAACCTGTAGTGAAAATAAAGCTGTGTTCCATTCGTTTGTTTTCTAGAATTTACTCATCATCGACGTCGAGGTCATTAGAGGCGGAATGGGATTGGGGACAAGGAATGGGAAGGAATTTTACCATAGCCTTTTGAAGGAAGCATCCCGGAATTCGCCTGGAGTGATTTGGGGAAACCATAGAAAATCCAAATCTGGATGCCCAGAATGGATTCGAACCTGCGTCCTCACGAATACGAGGCCAGAACGTTAACCGTTCACCCACCACGCTCGGTTTTTGGATAAGATCTTCTAAGCTGGAATAATGGCTGTGGAACCATATAATGGAGAAATGTAAAACATAAAACGGAAATATAAATAATATAAGCTGGGATAAGTTATCAAGGGAAATGCTAAATAATTTTCGTGAAACTGAGAAAGATTTCAAAATTAAAATGTTTAAGGTCAAAAGATGACGGGTGATGAAATTGATCTGAAAGAATGTAAGATAATGTGGAAGTAGATGTGTAGGGAAATTGCATCGGGTTGTGTTATTCATCCGAATCAATTAAATACATTTAAAAAATTAATTGGAATTATCACCTGTACCATACTTACATACAGGGGCTGAGAACTATATACGACTAGTTCACTAAAATTCCGTTTCTGACATCGTACATGCTACTAGACGTTAAGAGGCAAATCGAAATATCGCGTGGTAGATATGACCATTAAAATCAGTTTCGCTGATATTTAAAAGATACGAACATAAGCAACCTGTATTATAGCCGTGTTATCAACTTCTTTTAACTGCATATATCCACTATCAACCACATTTCTTCAAAAAATTGTGGGTGGCAGAGGGTGCTTTGCACCAAAACTTATCTCTTCTGTGTGCAGTTCAATCTCGAATGGCACACACACAAATCATATTAGTGTGCCACCTTATTTCTCTAATCTCTCCTACCACTGGGACACAAATAGTTGGTGGAGGAAGTATTTCATGGCACTCGTAAATAAAAGAGAGTGTACGAATGTTTACCGATAAGTTCAAACGAAACCTACGTCATCTGTCTACCAGAGTATCTCAGGCCAATCCACCAATCAATTCTGTGACGCTTTCGTAAGAACTGTGGCAAGCAGTCACGAATCGAGCGGCTCTCCTCTGTACTTTCTCTGTACTTGAGTCAACCTCCTACGAAACCGATCCAAAACTGCACAACAGTTGTCTAAACGTGGACGCACGAGAGTTTTCACGTGGTGATTAATTATTTCACACTCATACTAAAATTCAGTTATAGACAAGCTTCGTAAAGAATCACTAGTGGACGAAGAAAATATTTTTTCCGATTTTCAACTCACATGTGACAAAACAGTAATCTTTTACTGTCTACTTTTTAGATAGCGTAACTGGCAAACAATCCCAGAAAAGCACGCACTTAATTCATAACACAGAACATGCCATTACAAGTGAGTTAGCTTGATTTCCAGGCACATTTATGTTTGTAGCCAATATTCGACCACTCACACGTGCGTGTAGTGCAGCAATTCGAGTCCATTTTCGTTTCTAGCCGGCTCACGGTGCACGCACCGCTGGCTGTCCTGTTTACGCTGCCTGTTCCCAGGAAGACAGCTCGTTACCTCACACAAGCTTCGTTACGGAACAAGCGAAAGTCGAAACTCCTCTGGGCTGTGTCTTCGCAGAAACACTCTCGCTGTCCGACTCGAGATCCCGTATACACCAGAATCAACCGGGCCTTGATTCATTCGGATTTCTTTGACCAAAGTCAATTGACTTCTGATCTAAATAAAGCTAATAATCTATCCAGATACTGAGAATTTATTAAACATAACCTTCCGATGAGTACGAACCCAATTTCGTTTTTTGGTTAAAAAGCATAGTCAGCGTAATTATAATCGAAAAGCAGTTATATTTTCTCCATACGTTCTAACCAGGAGAAGACGATTCTTTGCCATCATGGATGATGAAAACTAGTGTATGGATAATTCCCATACAAGCGTTTCGCTACCAATGGTATTTAAATATGTAACAATGATCAGCCCATCTCCACCAACTCAAAACACTTTCTTCAACAGCTGGCCAAGACTTCCATAGCACCGAGTTCAGCTTTGACACTGAACGTGACGGGTGAGCGGTAACGGCCTCGTGTTATGGAGAACACGGGTTCGACTCCACGTCCAGCCATCCTGATTTAAGTTTTCCATGGTCTCCACAGATCACTCCAGGCGATTGCTGGAATGGTTCCTTCAAAAGGCCATGCCTGAATTCCTCCCCGTTCCTTGCCCACAGTCCTTTCTCGCCTCTAATAAGCGCGTCGTCGACGAGGTGTAAAGCCGTAGGCAACTTTGATCAAATACTGTAACTCACTAAAACACAGGTTTGAGCTTTTAAGTTACGTAAAAACGGGTTAAACGGCAGTTGAAAGTCACATGGAGAGAAAGCGTCCTAGAACACGCGAAAGAACTAAAATCTTTTATAATTATACATAGCAGATCACTGCATTAAAACAAGATACTTAATAATCATATAAGGAAATAAACGGGTGCATATGAGGTACATGTCGAACCGCCATCAAAAAACGGCACATGATCTATGTTTTTTAATGTGGAAAAAATGGCTGTCCGATATGAAATAAACCTAAACATGCCAAACGAGTAGATGCTTCTCTGAAAGCAATACTGCAAAGTATCACTCTCCCACTGTCCTACAAGAGCACAGGTTTTGCATCTGTCTTCTCCCAGTCATTGCGGCAAAGAATATGGATGCAAGCAATACAACGCTACATTAAGCAATAAAACACGGTAATCTCATTCTTCCTTACAAATTTTCCCACTGTTTCCTACTCCACTGTTTTAGACTATCTTACTCCAACCAGTTCCTATGCGAAATAGTTTGATGATGATCGAAGACGTAATTAAAATCGCAAACCCCTATTGTTTAATTTGTTTAGTAATCTCGCTTAATCCTTTATGATGCTTAGCTCATTACAGCAAATGCTACACTGATTTCATATGATCTAGTAACTTGGTAACTAGATACTAATAGAATCTTTTATTCTTTCAACCATTAAATAAATCATCAAGTATGATAAACACCGCAGCAATTGAAAAATAAATATTCTGAAGTTTTTGCGATCAGATCTTTGCGATTTCGTGGCATTCTTTTAAAATAAGTACAGTGAATTTGCTTCTAATATATGTAAACACAGTCAAGTAATCATTCCATTTAACGCAATTTTCAAAACTTATCTTCAGAATTTTTGGCCAATTTATGATCCTAACTTGTGAGTTTCTAACACAATATTTCTTAAACATAGACCGCATCACTCTAGTAATTCACAATAATCATTGTTTGCTGATTATGTGAAGTTTATTGTCTTAAAATTTAAACACCCTTGGTTTTTTATTTTTTTTTATTATTTTTTTTTTATATAAACGTTTCTCGGGAAACAAACCGAGTGATGTTGTTATTAATACACAATATTTCGGCGACTTTATACTCCGTCGCCATCTTCAGGTTCAGTTGCAAGTCTTGAAGTCTGCCTTGAAGGCTGACTTCAAGGCAGACTTCAAGACTTGCAACTGCACCTGAAGATGGCGACGGAGAATAAAGTCGCCGAAATATTGTGTATTAATAACAACATCACTCGGTTTGTTTCCCGAGAAACGTTTATAAATAAACAACGCCGAGAAAGATTACATTCATTTATACCCTTGGTTTTGTCTGGAGTCATTTTCAGACTTCATTTTGCTCTGCGTTTCTTTTATTTTATTGGAAAAAAAATATGCAATGTACCAATCGGTTCTAGGTGTCGCGTGCCAGTGAAAATAAAAGTAGCAGTAGAGCATGTCAAGGCGAGCAGCGTGGCCGACTTCTGGACCGAAAGCGTCTTCACGCCAAGTGTCTGGCCCAGAGACACGCGGTTCAGGTAAATGAGCTTCTCAGATTGTATTATCAGCTTCTACCAGATTTCTCTACATGGTTCAAACTTCATGGAACTGTAATGAAACAGCGAATATCATTTAATCTACGTCCGTTACCTGCATTTTAAAGCTGTATCAAAATATGTTAAAGAATTGTAAACATTGTTCTGTCAACTTATAAGATGCGGCATTCTCACAAACTAAAAAAAAAAAAAACCACACACACACACACAAAGCATTATTGCCCTTGAGAAGCATAGAATTAAAAACGATTAAAAGAAATTACGCATATTCACATTCATTTTAAAATACTTAATACTTTGTAGTGGCATCTCCCAATATTTTTTTAAACGCTTCTGTTTCATATCGAACGAATCGTTCTATGCCAGAAGTTCATGTCGAAACACTACTGGCGTTATGCACTGCTCCGAAACGCTAATCTTTTTGATAAAGTAGCGCCGTTCCTGGAAAACGGAACGTGCCTGTTTCTGCCCAAATACCTGTTGCGTTTTGTTTTCTTACTGGCTTGAGCCCATCTTGTTCACTAATCTTGATGTCAGTAATTAAGTTCGCCAGATGGTAACTCGACTCCAATGATGAGTCTACAATTTAGCTTCTCTTCACTTATTAATAATACGGATATTCATGCGAATCTCAGTTGGTGGGATATATGCAAGATATTTCAGATGAAATGGACAAGGGAGGCCAAATTGATAGTGTAGCACTAGATCTGTCTAAGGCGTTTGACAGAGTAAGCCATAAAATGGTAGGAAATAAGGTAAAAACCATTGAAGTGGATAAGAAAGTCATTTGCTGGGTAGAAGAATTTTTAAAAGGTTGAAAACAGAAAGTTAGGGTAGCAAATGTAGTATCAAAAGAAGTGGAAGTAAAAATGGGTGTGCCACAGGGTAGCGTATTGCGACCATTGCTATTCATAATTCTAATGAATAATTGTGTTGATTGTTTACTATCTGAAATTAGATTGTTTGCAGATGACATAATGCTGTATAAAAGAATCAAAACGATAGAGGATTGTAAACAGTTGCAGGCTGATCTGGACAGGATATCTAATTGGGTTGGTAAACATGGAATGAAGATAAATGCAAAGAAGAGTCAGCTTATTAGATACACAAATAAAAAACAAAAGGTTAATTATGAATATAAGGTGGGGAAAGAATTGTTTGCTGAAGACTTGAAATGTAAATATCTTGGAATTACATTTGATAACAAACTTAACTGGGCAGGACACATAGGACAGGTGGTAGGAAAAGGTTTCAAAGTTCTGCACTTGTTGGAGAGAGTGATTAGGAAATGTACGAGAGAAGTAAAGGAATTGGGTTACAAAACTTTGGTCAGACCATTGCTCGAATATGGTAGTGTAGTATGGGACCCTCATTTTACGTATCAAATACAGGAGTTGGAGAGGGTGCAAAAAAGGGCTGCTAAATTTGTTTTCTGGAAATTATCGCAGAATGCAATCAGTGACGGATATGATAAAGGAGCTGGAATGGGATTCATTGCAAGACAGGAGGAGGATGAGGAGGCTCATGGGAGTGTACAGGGCATATACTGGCGATGAGGCATGGAAAGATATTGCAATAGGTATGAAAAGTAGTGCATGGAAGGGAAAAGATGACCATGACCACAAGCTGGTACTCGATTTCAGGCACAAGGGTGTGGGAAGTTTTTCTTTTTTAGGTAAAGGTGTCAGGGATTGGAATGAGTTACCAAGAGAAATGATGAATAATTTACCGAAAACTTTGAAAGAATTTAAAGATAAAATTTGTAGAGGGCAAATGTAGGTAGGTGCAGGATAGGGGGAAGATGGGTGTGTAGGGAAATTGCCACCGGAGCCTGTGCTCCATTGCAATTAAATTAAATTAAATTAAATACAATGAACTCGTGCATATCTAACAGGAAACCACCAAAGATTATAATCAAAAGTACAGATTTTATTTAAGGACTTCAAATACGGCCATAATTAAGTATCTGCATGGTAATTGCAGACCTATTAACAATTAAAGACTGAGCTGTTCTGAACCATTATTATTGCTCGCAAAAAACATGGCTTATGAAATGCGATAGAAAAATTCGGAAACCGCTAGAGAACCTTGAAAGTGCTTAAATCGGAAAAGAAACGATACAATTTGTCCCATAACAATATACTAATTTGTAAGTTGGTTGATGATTTTTATTCGGGAGTAATTAAATAAATATTATTGTCCGGCTATCCAGATTTTGCTTTTCGACGATTTTTTGCAGTAAGGTCAGAAAAATATTATGTTAATCCGGTAAATTTAGTTTAGTATTAATGACCTAGTGAAAATGTAATAGAAGCAACCTCCACATGCCCATGATGTCTGTAAAGCGAACATACCACAGAGACAGAACGTACTTCCTTAAATACTTTTACACTAGATAAACATTTAAAACACAACTAGGAAATTACGCCTCCTTTGGGAGGATCTAACGAACCAGATGGTAACAGAAGATTCGTGACAGAACGTAAATGCAATCATCAGCTGTACCCCGAGGATTTTCCTGACTGAGAGAGCGTGGACGTTCAGATTCTGTGGATTGAAGGCCAGTCGCTCACCCGTCTTTCGTTTACCGATTGAATCACTTGGCTGCCACGTGACAATAATTGCTTTCATTGTGTCTCGTTCAGTGGTTTTTTTTTCCTTTTGAGACTCTTAACCAACGTGTTTAATAACGCTATTGACGTATGTCTTGAAGGAATTTATTTTGTGATGCAAAAGTCTGAAACACTGAGTACAACTTTCTGACGAGTGATATCTTATTTTACATGTAGTAACAAGGCCTTCAAACGTGAGAAAAAAATACTTAAATATTTTTTTCCTTAGTCTTTCACAAAATGCGTTTCAAAACATAAATTTACTGATTCTCTTGTATTACACAAGTCGTAATTAGTGAATTTTCGTCTGAAAAAATGCCAGAAAAATCCATAACGTTATTCGCAGTCATTGTTTTTGACTTTTTTCGTAAACTTCACCGAAAAAAAGCCCCTTTTATTCTGGGTATCAGAAAATGATGTAAGGCAAAATTGGGAATGTTAGGCTTTCTCGAAGATTTTTATTTTGACCTACAGTTAATTGTGTAATGATTTCAATTTAAATCTTTTTGTTAAAAAATATGAATATCAAAATTCTCTAATTCATTTCTACTAATTCACAATAAAATTTCACCTGTGGTTACGACCATGTGTACCCATTATATTATTATTGAAAGAACGGAGGCTTTGCCGATATACCAACTATGTAAAACATTTGTGCGTGCTAATTTTATGGGACGTTTCGAAGCCGATATCTGACTACATCTTCCGCTGAAGGGCGGCCGCTACAGGAACATGACTATCCGCCGGAAGATGAAGTCGGAATTCGGTTTCGAAATGTCGGAAGCCTGATAAAGTTATTTAGATTATTATTATTTTTCATTCAGTTAATGTTTTCTTAGTTTGAATTCTTTTTAAATTAATTTTAATAAGCATGAATTAAGAATGCGAACAAATTTGTTGGTAACACTCATATTAAATTATGGCTGACAGATGCAACGTGAATCTTCGTTTCTTCCAATAACAAAACTTTGTAACCTATCAGAACTCGATCCTCACTTTAAGAGTCTTTGGTTAATTATTTTCGATATTATGCATTGCAAACATTACATTCGATAACTTGATATTGCTTTACTGTTCTCACGCTGGATATTCCACTACCAGGTTGCTGCTTTATAGTCTGACATCAAGTACTACAGTTTCTGTGTAATTTGCGTTAAACATTATAACAGTTTTATTTTGGTTCAATTATTGAAGATTGATATCACCTTTCCGCAGCTAGATCACAATCGATTTTCCGTGATTGCCTTGAATTGGATTATTTAAACATTTTGGCCAGCCGATTCCATTTTTAAGGAATGTTCAGACTGGCTACACTTCATTGATATGTTTCTAACGGTTTAGGCACCATATTTCAAAAAATATATACTATAGCATTTGTAATAGGGTATTATTATCATTATTACTAATATTATTGTCATTAATTAAGTGAAATAAAGCAAATGTTCTCATCGTAATTTACCCAAATACCTAATCGAGTTTTCCCTTTAAACTCTTTCAATGTTTGAAGTAACTTGTTTAGCATACATTTCGTGATTTATTGACGGCTCTGTGCCCCATATTCACAACTGAAATTTTTTCCTCTTCCTAATGCTTTAAATTAACTGCTAGTTTAGTTACATAGTCACCTGATCTCTTCCACGCATGCTCCTGACACTCTCAATGTCCAACAGGCACTATCGTCAACGTAAGACTAATATTTACAATTCCAGCAGTCTCATTCCTGGCTTCCTGTATTCCAGTGACTTACAACCCAGCTCCTCTATCTTGTAAGTCAATGATTGTATGCAACAGTAATTTTCAAAAGAAATCTATCTATCCTCCTTTCTACCTTCGCCATCTCATATCCGATACACATAATGTGGGTCCGATACTATCTATCCATACTCTGCCATGTTCGTAGGCAACTTTTATCCCAGCGGACTCGATACTGGTAAATATTTGCTTTCTGTAGAGTTACAAAACAAACCAACTCGGACTGGATAGTTACCTACGAAAAAAAAGAAGCTGTATGATCATTGACTTATAGGCGTAGTATCGGACAACTGCAGTAAAGATAAACATATGCGGTAGTGGAATTTCTTTGATAGAACTCTTCCAATCATTGCACTGTTATTTCTCTAATGGAATAGGCAGTAAATGCTAAGAAACTCTCTCGTAACACGGTTTTTATCATTTTTCTTAACTAAAACCGATTTTGTTATATATCCACTTCACCTAGCGTAGAAAATACACACTAAACTCTGACGGAATAATGAACATGTAAATTAAATCATTGGTTACCGAGACAGAAGAATGAAAGACACAGGCATAGAGACTTTGTGTTTGATAACAAATAAGAATAAAGATGTGTCCATCTGAAAAAATGCATTCAGTGTTTGAGTAGTGGTGTTGTTCATGTGTAATAAACGCTCTTGGGACTTTTAAAAAAGCACAGTGCCTGACCTAGGAACTTGAGAAATGTGGTTCAATAGGGCGAGCAAGTGTGGTGCTGTCATAACAAGCGGGCAGGCGGCAAGACATTTCGCAAGACAATCGCCGACGTAGCATTCCGGAGGAGAATCAGCTGTCCGCCTGTCTGGCGCAACCCGTCAACTGTGCAAAGGTGAAACACAGAGCATCATCTGCACAGGCATTTCTGAAAATGTGGAGGATGCTAACTTTGTCAACTCCTCTGACATTGAATTCGGGATGACGTGAGTTCAAATACCCGTCTGATCAGTCACGGTTATCCGAAACCACTATAGGCAAATAGCGGGCTGGTTCCTTCAAAACACCATGGGTGAAGTCCTTCTCGACACTTGCTCACTATTTTCTTATGGTTTTAATGACCTCAAAGTCAGAAAGCAAATAGCGACAACAATAAACAACAAAATTTTACTTTAACGATTGTTTAGTTAAATTACTGTATTAACTTCGTGTAAATGTCGACCTTTCTTTTGGAAGCTCATTTCATGTTGGCTAAAAGTTCCTTAGAACATTCAGTTAATGTACTGTGTAGTAGTGACGATAATACCTGAGAAAAAGCCAATCAAGCACACCATATGTCTCAATATTTTTCCACTAAAACTAAAATCATATTCTTTAGTTTTTGGTTAATGATGTTGTGACAAATTATTTATCAATATGTAGAATTTTATTTGATATTTTCATGTGTTAATTTATGTAATGACGTTAATAACTGTTATTTTGTAAGAAAATTGGTTTACTAAAATCGCGTGCTCGTAAAATAAAAAACTAATTGGGAGTTAATTAAGTGGAAGTAAATGTATTGACTGTCCAGGTAACCCTCAATTGTTGTCACTGGTTGAATTCCGAGGACCATATCACAGATTAATGCCACTTTAAATAAACAATGACATAATTTTTGAGAAAATGTATAGTAATTTTCTGCCGGATCCAAAAAGTATTTTTTGCTTTTGATATATTATAGCCGCACCATCGCAGATAATGTCTACTTTATTCCTTAGTTAGTCCACCATTTACGATTCTGACGAGTAGAATGGACACAACTGAGGAAATCATTACAAAATAGCATGGTTATCATCGTATATACCAATAAAAGGTAAATTTGGTTAATACTTCCATAATGCTATGACGTCACGCTCTTCGCCTTCATTGACGAACTAACAACGGACAGAGAGGTTTGTGCGGAAATGAGGTTATGAGTATCATCTAATGACAATTCTATTTAGCTAAGCAACTGTGAATAAATAAATTGTCAGAATAATGAAAGAAAAGAATCGTTTAAATCGGCATATTAATTATTAGTTGCCTTTTATTTATTTACAAGCGTTCGATGTAGATGTTTTAGTTGCATTTCCTGTTCGCTGTTATAGTAAGCTAAGAAATACGGGATCAAGTTTATATGGCGATGCAGTGAAAGCATTAATGTGCGAAATATTAACATTCATCGTTCCAGCTGAGAGAATGAGTTATTTAAGTTTATATATATATATATATATATATATATATATATATAATATATATATATATATATATATATTCATGGGAACCATGATATGTAATCATTATTTCATCTGAATGAAAATAATTCCACACTGATCAAGATTTATGAGGCCTGGACGACGGTTAAAAGTAATATTACGTGGCTTAATGTCAGTATGGGCGTGTGATTGAAGTTTTGAGTTTGTAGCGACAATACTATTGTAGTTTGCGGTAAGGTTGAAATGCAACTTGGGTAAGGACGATAACTGAATATTTTTGTTACAGCGTTATAACGATTGTATTTAGTTCAGCAGCAAAACTCCGTTCTTCCTGTCATTTATAACGGGCTTTGAAGTTAGTGTTCCGATAAGACTTACGAAACTCGGATAGCGTCACCAGAACTTCTGCGTCTGTCAAAGTTTATGTAATTAACGCCGATCAGAGGTCCGATAGCCGGAATAAAATTTCTCAGTTAAAAGTCTTCTTATTGCTTGGAATGCTTTTATGCAAATAAATCAGGTGATTCTTGGCAGTCCGGGTGGCGCCGCGTTATGTTTCTTAAAACCTACGTTCTGCCCTGGAAGAAGACTCCAGAATGAGGGTCGAAACGTCGGTTTCAAGAAACATGACGCGGCGCCACCCGTACAGCCAAGGATCAACTGACTCTGGCCGCGGAAGCCTACGATTACAAATCATATCAGGTATTTACTAACAGATATCTGTAAAATATCAAGTATCTTTTAAAGGTGTTGGAAATAATGGCGTTGTTGGAACGGGAAGCTTAAACTGAAATAGTCAAGCAGGTTTAGCACCTGACGAAATGTGTGATGAATCACTGGCTGTACACCCTGAAGAAACCAGTGGAGGGCCACGTCACAACTTGAAGCTGGAGTGTTTGGTCGGACACGTGACGCGAGCTGGTTTGCGTCGTCCACTGGCTCTTGCTTTCATGGCCGCCTGCTCCGTGCGCTGCAGAAAAGTTATCCGTCTGTCCTTTCCAAAGGTTGCCGAGCGCAACATAGGTTTAATCGATTGAGTATAACTACTGACTATGATCTAGATCAGTGTTTTTCAAACTGTGGTCCGTGAAGATGGTTCAAGTGCTCCGCAGGAAGAATATTACAAATTTAAATACCGTATTCATACTGTATTATGATATAAGCGAGTATAAACTATAAGCCCTTTTCCAGTTGGCAAAAAAAACCTTCTATTAAGGATTAAGTAAATGATCGTTTTCTAAGGGTCTTGTACTAGGTGTGCGGTACCGCGGTACGTGATAAGGCTAGTAACATAAAAATGATGAAGTAAACAAAAATAAAAAGTGTAATTTCTAGCGTCTTTTATTTTATTTTGTTCATGAAGATCGGTGGTATAGTAAATCTACAGTAAAGTTGTTAATAATTTTGGTTACTAAATGTTAAGAGTCTGGTCAATATGTAATTAACTTTTCATAGTCCAATTTTCGTAGGTATTCAAAACATACTTTTAAATTTTTTATGTTATAATGGCTCAATACAATATGTCCCCGATGTTACCGTTTAGGCCCATGTAAGTGAGTGGTCAGCAGCATTATTTTCGACAATTTACTGGTCCTCGGGTTCAGAAAGGCTGATACTGGTTTCAGATGAAAGTCTAGGAGGGTCCTAACCACACCCTTCCCTACTAGGGTAGCCTGGCATTCGCGAATGAGAGGGAGTGATTCTTCGGATGGCAATCCTGATTTCGGTTTTCCATAGTTTGCGTAGTCATTGCTGGCGAATACCGAGGTGTTTCTTTCAAAATGCTATTGCAGAATTCCTTCCCTTGCCTTGTCTACTTCGTTGTGAAATCCAAACTTAAAAAAAGTTTCTTCTGTAATAGAAGAGCGATTATGTTTCATTGCGTATTTTCACATCTATTCTAATATAAATTAAGCATAGTGCTGATACGAATATTCAGATTCGACATTTTCCCAGTGAGGTGTATTCTGAAAATCAGTTAATAAAAATTCAAATATCAGAACATAAAAGGCGGTTGTTCTCCTACAGAATGTTTCTCCTTTAAACTTATAATAAGACTGTAATCGGAAGAAATCCTAAATATTTAAAATAAATGATTTTCAAGCGCTGTTAATGACCTATAGAAAAGGAATCAACATAAAAAGAAAATGTGTCTGCATGTCTGTTCGGATGAACATGATTTACAAAAAATCCGCTGATCGGATTTTAAATAATGTATAGCTCCTGCTCCCGGGAGATAATAGGGTATAGTTTTAGTTATGGCGAGAAGTCGTAAAGCTGATAAATTTAGTTCAAAAGTTTATTCTTCGTTGAATAGGATTCATGATATCTAATTGGGTTAGTAAACATGGGATGAATATAAATGCAAAGAAGAGTCACCTCATTAGATACACAGATAAAAGACTAAAGGTTGATTATGATTTAAGGTGGGGAAAGAATTACTTATTGAAGATTTGAAATGTAGATATTTTGGCATTACATTTGATAACACGTTTAACTGGGCAGGACACATTGGACAGGTAGTAGAAAACGGTTTCAAAATTCTGCACTTGTTGGAGAGAGTGATGATGGGATGTACGAGAGAAGTAAAGGAATTGGGTTACAAAACATTGGGTTACAAAGCCATTGCTTGAATATGGTAGTGTAGTATGGGGGGGGGGGGTATCAAATATAGGATTTGGAGAGGGTGGAAAAAAGGGCTGCTAGATTTGATTCTGGAAATTATCGCAGAACGCAGTCAGTAACCGATATGATAAGAGCTGGAATGGGACTCATTGGAAGACAGAAGGAGGATGACGAGGATCATGGGAGTGTACAAGGCGTTTATTGGTGATGAGGCATGGGAATATGTTGGTGTAAGAATTGAAAGTAATACATGGAAGGTAATAGATAGCCACTACCAGAAGCTGGCACTCGATTTCAGGCACAAGGCTGTATGAAGATTCTCTGTTTTAGATAAGGGTGTCAGGGATTGGAATAAGATACCAAGAGAAATTAACACTCTCCGTTAACGAAGTTGTGGGAAACAACTAGTTTTATATTTTTAGAATTGGTTTTTAACGATTTCCGAGTGTCATCTTGGTTATGGCAATCGTTGATATTTTTTTTCACATAGTAAAATTTTGCAAGGTTTAAAGTAAAGCGTAACGTTCTGGCTTCTAATTCGGGAAGACGCGGGTTATTATCCCCGTCTGGCATGGCTTTTCCATGGTTTGGGATTGTGCATAAACTACGTGGCTCGGTCTAGGGGGGGGGGAGGGGTTGGCTGGTAAGCTACGTTGGGCTACGTGGGGGGGGGGGGGGTTCGAGCCAGGCAACGTAGCTTTTCGTTCATATTACTTGTCATAGTTAAAATGAGATACAGGACACACAACAGCATGTAAATATTTATTTCCGCCATTTAATTATCCCCGTATGTAATTTGCGATAGTCTGACAAGAGAAAACAGTACAAAATGTCTTCTGGAGTCGATAAGGAAAAAGGCTACGTTCTAAGTGGCGGTGGAGGGGGGGGGGAATAGGCAAAAGCCACGTCGGGCTACGTGGGGTGGAGGGGGGGGGGGGTTCACAGGAGGCTAAAATGGAGCTACGTGGTTTATGCACGCTCCCTTCCCCTAAATCACTCCAGGAGAGTGCCGAGATGGTTCCTTGCCACCAGCTTTTTCGTGTCTCTAATGACCTCGACGTTGAATTTAAAAAGAGGGGAAGAACGTAACACTTAAAACTTCCTGTGGACTAAGTAAACGTTTATTCAAAAGTAAACAGATTTTTTTATGTATTAAAATCACATCATACATATGAATACATGTAGCAACCTGCTCTTTCGGTAAGCCAGAACTGTGATACTATTATAAGAGAAAATCCTTAATATGTCGGTTACAATATCTCAAGCTGCTGCGAATTATTCCATTATCATAGCCTAACTTAACACAGTAATACTTCGCAAAAAGTGAATCACATTACAGTAGGTGAGTTGCTACCATTACTCAAATAAAGTGTTTTCAGCAATGTCGAGAAATGATGGATGCTTCAAGTTACATTATAAATTTAAATGAAATGATTCTCTCTTCCGTTATTTGCAGATAGCGAGCTCACGACTTACAGTGTACAGAAATGATGCAGCTACGACTTATTGTTCTTTCTTTTTGCAGCAGAAAATTTTCCGTGTCCAATGCTTCAATCACTTTTATAGCTTTAAGATAAAATCTACTATGTTTAAAGTACAAACTAATTTCTGCCTTTGCGCAAGCTGGCTAGTAGCTGCAGCGTCCTTGGTCAATGACTAGCTGCTTCGTATTTACGCATTACAAAGCCGTGACACATATGACCCGAGTATGTTAATGGAAAACATGATGTAGCTAAAGACGTCCTGCAAAAAGGTTGCTTGTTAAGACAAAGTGGCTCAGGTCCCGGGTTCACACTTGGGTGCAAAAAACTTCAGCCACCTTGGTCCTGAAAACTTCCTACGTCACCGTCAAACCACCAATGAGATGGCGGGTCAGACAGTCCCTGACTTGCGTCACAGCACCGCAGATGTCATGGTCTACACCTGTTGCGTTTTTTCACAGTGTCTACCAACTCACGTGTCCAGTGATTAAAATAAACCTTCATCCATACGAAAATTTACACAAGTTAGACTTTTAGCTTGCTTACCGTTCTGTTTCCATGGCTGTAATAATCTGAAAACTTATTACATTGGTTTAATTAATACAACTTGTATAAACTTTATTACGATCGTCCAAAAGTTTGTCAGCACCGAGATTACTGATGGTTTTGCGAAGGATCCTGAGTATACAAGAGGTTTATTGAATGGTAATGCTAGAGCTAGTACTCCACAACCTTCCCCGAGTTATCAGTTGTGGACTAAATAAGGTTTTGATTAAGGCCCTATTTACATCTGTGGAATCAGTTACCTGTCGATGTTTGCCTGCAGGTTAAAATACGCCCTTTTATAATAAACATTCTGAATATTTCTTAACATAGTTAAGGGTAATCTGATTTATTAATTTACTATCATGCCAAAGGCTCCGTCGCAGTTGGTAATTGAGATGAATGTTTGAGATAAGAGTGATTGTAATTTAATCTTGTATGGGATGTGACTTTCAAGAGATTGTCATGAAATGAATATTTTTCTCTGATGTTTGAAATGTTTCTGATGTTTTAATCATGTAAATACATACAGAGAGTGGTCGTTCGATGATGCAGCTTTTGAATGTGCTTTTTCGAATAGTTTATTTTACTTCTGCAATTTTGTTGTGATCACCAACCACATTAAATTAAACTTTATAAATGAGGTTTGTTGGAATTATGTGAAGATAATTTGGTTAAAACCATATACAATCTAACATAATATGTTAGTTTTTCTCAGCTACAATTAACTTTCTCTGCAGATAACAAAATTAACTATCAAAATAATTATTGGCTGTGGGCTAGTCCTGAAATAAGCAGTTTTTTCTTATCTTTCGTTTTCAGTTTGGTATAATCTTTAAAACCAGCCCATTTTCTTTTCACCGCGTACTAAGTAATTTAGTTTTCAATAGATTATTCTTAAACTAGCTTTATTTTTTCTGCGTTTTATAATAATTCTGGTGTTGACTGACCAAGTACATAAAATAAACTGCGTATTAATTTACTGTGAATGATTTTCAATTTTAAGAAATTTTAAATAATTTTCCGATTTATTCAGTGTTCCTTATATCTCTTGTTTATTTCTCCGTTTTTACTCTTTCCTCCAGTAAAAGATAAACGTTATAATAACAATTTTCTACTTTTTGCGAGTCTTAACGTTCCTGTTTAAAAAGTTCAGAAATGAGGTGTCCAGTTCGAAATATGATTTTAAGAACAAAATCTGCCGCGACTTATGTATGGACGTATCAAATAATTTTACTTTTGGACAATCATCGGTGGTTTCAGCGTTTGACGGTGATGTAAAGATGGCATAGAACTGTCATATCTAGATTTAACACATTTTCAATTTACATATAACACAAAATCACCATTACTGGTATGGTAATACAAAAATTAGCTACCTCTATTACATTCGTTGGTTTTTTAATTCACGACGTTACTAAAGGTTGATAAATACTTGACGATAAAAGTAAATCATATCTCGCTCTTACGTCTACATCGGTTCTTCTTTAAAGTTGTAAAACACAGATGTGTCATAATTATCTGCAACATTAATGCAAACGATGTAAAATAAATCAAGCATACTTACATTCTTTTGAAGCAGCAAGTAGTGAAGAATTCTGAAATAAAGAAAAATAATATATGATGACTATTAACTATTGGTTGGATGCATGGAAACCGAAACATTCAAACACTGATAACAATAACGAAATGTGCTATCTTATGAACTTAGGTCTTCCAATTCTACTTGTTTTTAAGAAATATTAAGACATTCTAATTTTATTTAGAGAGTATTCAATTTTTATTAATATATATATATAATTTGACAAGGATCAGTTCATTGTGTCTGATTTATGGCAATCGTGAGAAACCTAAAATTATGAGAGAGAAAATTTTCAAATAATTTATTGATAATACCAGTTTATTCGGTAAATTTAATTAATTACTATTTTATACGAAGGAATAACACAGGAATTAGCAAACAAATGTGTTGTGTACAAATAAAGAGCTTGCAACATCTGTTCAGTCGAATTGCAGTTTCCATAAATGGTAATCCATATTCATCAAATATCTGTTTTTTACCATCCAGTACCAGAGATATTATTATTTATTATCTTAACCTCGCTTCTCTCCAACGATGATTTACGAAAGTTATCCATCGTGCACACCAATTATTAACTTTAGAGAAAATACCAAAGATTTCACCATAAGATCGACTATCCTCTTTCCCTTTTTGTTAAAACTATCTTATATTTAACACTTCACGAAAGATAATTTGCTTTGTTTCTGAGTGTTCAGATATTGAATGAACCAGTACAAGCCTTTCCGTTACCTGAAATCGTGAATCTAGAGTTGTGCAACTGAAGAGCTAACCAGTGGCGACATCACAAGGTATTAAAGTTCTTACACAAGACTTATTGATCTATTAATTGATCTGAATTGCGTTAAAGGACGAAAATCGCCACAGAATTTGTTTCAAATTATACTTTGTGCTTCTAAAGTACGATGCTGAGGTATAACTTCTGTAAAAATGATTTACATGTATAGTAAGTATGATACAACACATTATTAAGATCCGGATTTGGAAACACAGCCAAGCAAAATGAAGGCTATTTCTTTCAGTTACCGGAGCTGTAACGATGCCATCACGTGGGAAAATCCGCTTACTTGTCTATTCATTTTATGTGTTTGAACAGAAGTTTCGAAAGTTTTACTGGCAATAAGTAATGTTGATTTCATGTTAAACCAATGATGTAATCATAAAGTAAACTCACTTATTCTTTTCTTGCTTTGATACAATCCTGCATCTCTTCCATTTTAACTCATCATACCCATTACAAATGTACGTTTTTATTTATTTGTTTCACATTTTACAGTCTATGCCTTGATCAAATGTTGTTACCTTCAGCAGATTAATTCACTAACATAATAATTAATACCTCACATCTCAAAATGTGATTCACCGTTCTCTTTCTGCCAGACGTTTCCGCAAACTTTCCTACACAACCAACAATTCTAAAACAATATTCGTCCTCTTAATTTTAGACACCGCTCTATAGCACCAAATTTCAGAAACTTTCTTCTTTCTGGTATTCCTAAAACCCAGGCTTCATTTCCATAAAGTACTATGCTAAATTGAATTTTAGATGTTTCTTTATGAAACCTAGCTCAATGTTTAAAACGGAAGGTTTCTTCTCAAGGAAACTGCTGTTTCTTTCAGTCATGATATGTAACTTTAATTCCTAAATGACAGATCATTTTTGTTTAGTTCTTCCACTAAATCTAATCCTGTGTCTTTTAAAAATGTATCAATTATGAGAAAAATATTCTGTAATTAATTTTTTGTTCGACTTGTAAAATCACAGTTACGAGCAAGATATATTAAAAAAAAAATGGAAATTAACACTTAAATTCCTTTCAACATTGTGGCTGGATGAAGAGGAATGTATGTCTGATATTAGGGAAGGTGATTGTTACATTCGCCGTATTAAACTTGTAATACTCCTCTATATTATTACTTTGTATTACTAATTAAAGTCCACAGGTATTTTAGATGGTTTGGCCCTTAAATACCGCCATTCAACCCACGTACGCGAACAGAGGAGCTACTTAGTTCCATTCAAAGGTTCCTACTATCCAAATAAGACTTCTTAACTTCATACAATAAATAATTTGCTATTTTATTGATTAAAGCTCGATTACTGCTCTGAACAACTTTTTTTTTTACACGAGGCACAAAACTACAATTGAAAATACACTCGTTCTGTATATTAAGAAACAATTACTGATTCATCTGGCATAATACAAAATATTAGATCGCCGCCACAACTTTGGCGCACGACCTCTTACACCCGTTCACGGCCAGAGACTCCACACCTCTGCACACACTCTAAACCATAGATGTTAGCATCACTTATACTACCCTTTTTTACGTGCTTAGTACCGTCTGTGATTTCCGTGAGCATAAATACAATTGCTTACAATGCATATTCATACATTTATTTTTAATATTATAATATATATACATCTAAATATATATTCGGGGATAGTGGATATGCTACAAACTACATGGTTTCCAGAATTCATTTCGGGCCAATGACAGGATTCCTCAATAATATTCATTAATATCTATTCAATATGCTAGGAACACTCTTCCAGCTCCAAACACTACGTTGTTTGGAGGTGGAAGTACAATAATTCACAGAGACCGCAATGAAACTGCGCGTGAGCTGCTAGCGACCATTTGCCATTTCTGTCCGCCACTTGACCTCACGCTGGGTTATCCGACTGGTTTTGCAGGCAGTGCCCCCGACAGGTAGTCAGGGGATTGACGTCACGTGCCTCAGGGGCTCACGTCATGAAATGGTTTGTAATAATTTCCGATTACCAACGCGTACTTTCCAGATTGGACTGTCGTTCGGAATGCGCTCTCAGAGTTCTTTTATTATGAATTTCGAAGCCACAATTCTTCCACAACATGCAAAATGTTTCATTTATATTCTAATCAAATTGATGCTGTTAGAAAGGAACAGCACAAACTAATGATATAAATAAAAAATTAGTGCAAACAAAACTAATCTTCTAATGGATTAAAGTTTTTATTATTTCTTGGTTTTTCCCTCTTTTTTATGAATACCATGTGCACAATAACGTTATTCAGCTAAAACTCAAATCTATTTCAATATGAATGCTGGTCCAATGTACCACATCACACGACTGATAATGTAGAAATGTGTTTGTTCACTAAGTTAAGAATTTAAGCTGAAAATTAGTGTGTTACTTGAGACATGAGAATTACAATAAAATTAACGTATTAGATCCAAAATACTAAAATAAAAATATTTTTACATTTTAAAAAAAATTATAATTATAAAAAAATGCACACAAATTGGGCGTTGTAATCTTTAGTGCCTTCAGTCACCTTATTGGCTGAGTTCGATATTCCACAAAAAATTAAAATGTTATCACCCAGTGGGCATCATAAACAGAGTAATGGAAGATTCTTTAGTTGAAATGCATGCTCGGATTTTGCTCGTACAAAACTTAAGGCAGATTTATTTTCTCTGTTACAAAAGAGGAGCGCGTCCCAAAGAAAAAGTGATAAAACTAGCATTCAGTTGAAGAGGTATACAACGGACAGCAAGCCATCGGAAAAGTGACACTGATAAAAGACTACACGTCAACTTTTAATGTTACATCAACCGGAAGAACACCAGAAAATTACTATCGATGCTGTGATGGAATAAAGACAAAGAGGCAAAACAACATTCTGAACGGTAGTGAAAATATGCAGTTTTTTTTCCGTGGTCTGTAACAGTCTTTCTACACTACAACATGATGGTTGTTTTTTTTTTACATTTATTGATACATTATTGTTTATGTTTCATACAGTCGCAACACATAAAGATTTTTTGACGCTAATCATGTTTTGCTGGAGCGAAGGAAGTTATTAAAATCTTGGTATTCAACATTTGTATATTACTACGATATTAATGTTTATTACAAACAAGTCTCTCGTTTCATTTTCTTTAATAAAACATGTCAATATTTCTTCTCATCTATCAACATAATTCAACGTGGAAGTTATATTCCATGTGTGGTACTGAAATGGTTTTTCATGTTATATAGTCCACAATAATAGTTAAATACAAATAAACTCGTTTACATTAAAGTACCCGCGTTAAATTTCTTTAAAACAGGGTTAGATTCCATTCTGTTTTAACATTAGATGAGAGATAAAGTAGTCATAAACTTTTGCCCGTCCTACTTAACTCTTTTTTAGTAATAATCAAGATGTGCTATAAAAAAATGTTGAGAATTAAACTTAACTGTCCTGGAACTACGGGCTTGCGGAAAAATCTCAAAGAACACAAACTGCTGAATTACATTTTAATACATGTATGACTGTACAAGCAGATAACTTATAACGTAGTTTGTTATGGGTACGTTTAGATGAGTTGATTAATTCATAACAGTCAACAGAACGCTCACAAAATATCTAACGAATCACAATTTATATCACCAAATGTTCATAAATAAATGCTAGAGGTTTCGTCCTAGAAAAAACTTTCGGATAACTTTAAGTTGTTGAAGAATATAAGCAATTCTATCCGTACATGTATTTATTGCCGATACCTGTGGCTCTCATCGTGCAGGATAGCAAGGAAGTCGTCCAGTGATTTTTTATCGCTCGTAGTCAGCTGTAGTTGTGTGAGATTTTGTCCTCCGTGGCCTCTGTCTGACATTGTTGTTGGAGTTCCGAGCAGAGCAATTAGAGACATCGTAAGGCAGCGCTGGAAGCTGGGACCATGATACGTGCTGACTGACACGTATGAATAAACGGAAGCATGGTTATGGGGTCAGCAAGGAACCAAATTGGAATATCAAATAAGTAACACCACGAGTGTCAGGGAAATGGTTCTAAGTAAATTCTGCCACATTCTGCAACCTGTGATTGCTACTGAATTATCCGTTCTAACACAAATTTGATATGTTCTTCAGATTAGCAGCAATCTGATCAGAGCTTCCGTAGGAACAGGCAAGAAGTAAAGCGCATTAATACATCTACTTAGCTTTCATATATCGCAATATGTTCAAAATAATTTCAGAATATTGTGTTTATGATCGTATACGTTATCTTAAATTAAGGGTAAGTTTTGCTGAATATTGCTAGCAGTAACATATGAAAAAATAACAGAATTTGACCCAGGAATTTAAAACAGTGAAGTGGCAACAATAATTTCAAAAATTTGCATTATCTATAAAAAAAACGCGTACTAAAAAGGTTTGATAATAATCACAACGAACAGTCAGAGAACTCGGTCGGTAGAGCGTCTGATTTCGGACCGTTGTTGCGCTTACACGAACGAATAACTGATAATAGAGGTGAATACTGTGGAGCCGTCTGAGTAGTCGCTGATGTATCAAATTACTGAGCTGTAGTCCCTTAGTGATAGCTTGGCTGTCTTAGTGACAGAGTTCCCGTTTCCACATGTCTTGTGGCTTCAAATCGAACTTAGTTGTCATATCGTGTGTGGGGGACCTATAGTGTAACATGGTATCTAAACCATGGAAAACCCTACGATGCGTCGTGTACACACAGCAAGATTTTAGAGACGAAAATGGGAGGAATAAGGGTAGTAGAAATTCTTCACAATCATTCGCCACAACAAGCAAACGTTTAGTACTAGAAGGCTTTGTATATTCGCGCCTGGCGCTTAGCGTACCCGCGTTGCAGCCGACCTCCTCCACGCAGCCTCTGGAAAATTACGGCTGAAGACAGAACCGGGGCCTTGCTCGGCACTGCCCACCGGACAGAGCGGCTTCCGCGCTAGCCGCATTCAGACTCATCGCACTTCTGAGAATCAAAATCCAAAGTCGTTGTTGTTGTATGACTAAATAACCGTCGGCATGGAGATTTTCGTCTTAGGGATGAGAACACGGTGTTAACGTCTCGAGTTGTCGCTGCTAAAAATTCTGGTCTACAGATTGTAGTTTAGTTGGTATTGCTTATGTGTGGCTAAAGTAATAATGTTAGTAATATGACACATGAAAGCAATGCAAGTTGAAAATAGGTACCAAAATCTTCGTATCTTCTGGTTTAAGGTGCATTTCAACGTAACCGCAACCTCTAGTGATATTGCTGCTTAAAAAAAATATTTCTGTCTGCACGCGCAATAACGTAGTAAGGGGGGACGTTCATGAAAAACACACACCATTTCAAAAATGCACCCTATCCACAGTTTGAAGATATGGCAATGAAATTTTGTACCACGCTTTACATGAAATGAACACATTTAACTATAAATTCCATTGATTATATATATTCAACTTTTTTTAATGAATTTTTAAATTTTTATTTTCAAAAAATAATGTATGTTCCTTTTTCTCAGAAATTATTCAAGAGATTTCTACCAAATTTTCTCTGTTTCCTCTGTTTACATATAGTAAGCTTCTCTCATGAGGTTTTTGAATAAATCAAATAGGAGAATTTTCATAAATTTTTAATTATAATTCTGCAAGTAAAATTTTAAATTCATGCAGAATTCCTAGCACTTTGCCCCATATCTCAGCTGGCAATAAGAATTTCAAAATTTGATCTTGAGACAACATTTATTAGGTTTATAGGAATAAGTGTACAAAATTTCATAATTCTAGCGTACTTAGATTCTGAGGAAAAGGTACATAAACTTAGAAAAACACATTTTTGAGGAAACGCAATTTAAAGTTCAACCTGATATTGAAGTGCTGCTTCAAAAAGTGGGTGTGACAGGGATGTTGCGTCACATGTTTAATTATTTTTCAGGCACTTCGGATGCGATTTCATCATTGAAACTTTGGGAACTTATGGTCCATGAGTTGTACTAAAAAATAAAAAATAAATTGAAAATGGACATTTTTGTCAATTTAAGGCGAAAGATAAGCCGCTGAAAAAAGGGAAGTAAGGAGGAAATAAATAAACGTTCAATCTTCAATGCGTATGTAAAAAAGGCTGCAAAAATTATTATTGAGAGACAAAAAAATGTGATCGTATGTGTAAATAGGTGCATAAACGATTTTTAGATCGTTTCATGGAGACGAAAAATGTTAGAAATAACATTGATCACTGCGAAAGACATTCTCACCAACCATTACGTCTTAACTTATTATTATTATTATTATTATTATTATTTCGTATCAGAAACATACAGTTACACAATTACAGTCATCAAATGTTTCTGGTGTGAAACTGAAACTCGCTGATATTTAATAGGCAGGAAATGAACCAACATGTAATTGTGAAACTATGTAAGGCCAGTCTGATTTTACTTATCTGGTGAGAAAAGCAACCAGAGATATTAAAACTCAATGAGAACTATCAAACCAATCGAATAGGTGAGACCAAAAATGATTTTTTTTTAATTCCGAAAACAACTCATCTACTTAAAATAGCATCAGTTTAAACAAAACTGATGAACGTCTGTGTCTGCAGTATAGATCTGTATGGATGTTAATTATGGACAAATGGGTGTTTAGGCCCAGAGCTTGGTAAACTTGGTTGTATCGCTAAATGTTAAACATCACATGCGATAGCAAAGGTCGAATGAAGAAATATTTTACAGTCATGCAGACAGTGGCGCAAGATTCAGAGAACAGGAGACTGTGTCATTGGTCGTCTGCTGATGCGGCGCCAGTGATGACGGAAACCGTCGACTCACGGCAGGCACGAGAATCAGATAATGTGGGATGGAGAATGCCGCAGCTGCAATGAGCAGAGAAAGAAGGTGGAGTGAAGAGAAGAATCGAAAGATGCTGCAAACTAATTCACATCTTGGTAGCTGCAGAAGAAGACTACGAACGGTATTATCGGCCAACGACGCGAAAGATTTCCGATCTCGGGTATTTAGTCGCTACACAGGTATGAAAAATCCGGAAAATTGCTACCTACATTGTTAACCGCTACAGAGAATAAATCACTATGCAGACTTAAATTGCTCCAGTGATTCATATCTTAACGTTTATCGGATCCGGAGAACGACATTAGATGACAATATAAACAACTAAATATCACTTCCAACTTCTTTCGTGAAGGTCACTTTTATTCTCAGAACTTTACCAAGCACGCTGTACAAGTATTTTGATGTGTAAACAGTGACAGCAAGGAAAAAGTTATCAGAAAACAAACTGAAAAAGCGTTGGCTTTTATACTCCCCTGGTGATGTACTACATCTTGAGTACTGCTATAAACAAGTTGATATTTAAGTAATTATTTTATTAGGCATATGTCAATTTGTATTACACGAAAAGTACGTCTGGCTCTGGTTGAGGAAAAATTATGCAAATCTTCTAGATATTTAAGGAAATTCAATTGAGGCAGGGAATTTTTCCGACTATCTAAACGTTGTCATTAATGAGATATTTACTGTCAAGAATTTAAAACCCCCAGGAAACCTTTCCTGCTCATTTATTTTTACTTTTTTGCTTTACGCCTCGTCGACGTTGAGGTCATTAGAGGCTGGATGGGACTGAGGACAAGGAACTGGAAGGAATTCGGCCATGGCCTTTTGAAGGAAGCATCCCGGCATTTTCCTGGAGTGATTTGGGGAAACCATGGTAAACCTAAACCTGGATGCCCGGACGGGGATTCGAACCTGCGACACCAGAGCGTTATCGCTCACCCACCAGGTTCGGTGATATGTAATTGAGAAATTTTCATTACTACATTGCCGAATAATTTCCCTCTAACTACGAGAAACAGGTTACATTCTCATTATTGTCGGTGTTTTTTCACCTTTTAATAACACTTTGTTTTCTGGTTTGTTAATACCTTTTAGTATAAAAAATAAATGTCCCTGATTCGAATACCTGTCTCGACGGGTATTTTCAAACGCTCTTTACTGGACGTTCACCTCTGGCACAGCTGAGTATTGTGAAAAACGCCAGAATGCTTCCGTGGTTCGGATTCCACATTAAATTGTAGGTTCCCTATTTCCGGTATGATTACCTGGTTAGGTTAAGGTAGCTACGATAGGGGCGAAATTCGCATCCGATAAAACCCTGTCACCAGGTCGTAATGGACACACAAAAAAAGTCGAAGGTAGGAAGAGGATTATAAAAGGCAACAAATAATAGGTGGCTAAAATAAAATCTTGAATAAAGTTAAAGTTTACAAGTTCTAGTGAGAAATTTCTCCATTAAGTTAAACAGTTCTGAGAACTTGCATGAGCGGTCACTAAATATATGTGGAAGAACTTTCATGTTTAATGTGTGATGGACATAGTGCGACTAGCAAAAATTGCTGTGAAGTAAGAAATGGACATAGATGCCAGCAATTATGTTTCGTGATATCTTCTCTCATTGTAGCAGCAAGAGTGAATTTCTGAATGTTGACAGCGCACTTACAGGCTCAATGGAACCGGATGTAAACAGGTACACAGCAGCTACCGTATTCCGTTACAGTTTCACCATCCCGCTATTATCGACTAGCCACAACACAAGTACCTTCCTGAATTCTATTGCTCATCTCATTACAACCACATTATCAGCCAAGTATTCTTTGTAAAACTCCGTTCAGACAGTAATAAGGCATTTTCTTTTATTCTTTATTTGGGTGCAGGTAGACGTTCGCATTGCTTTTCTATTGATCCTTGCAACGATACTACGGGCTGCATTACGTGCACGAGGTGCTTTCAAACAGCGAACCTTGTCTCAGAACTAAAAGTTAACTACTTCATGTAGTTCACTTGCTAGTCTCTTCGCACACTCTTCGACCAATGGCCTTCCCAAACCACAAAGCCTATCCGGAAAGCCTCTTCCGGAATTTCGCCGTCGCGGTGCGTATGACGTAATGGAAGTTTGAACTCGGAGAAGAGCCACAAATCACGTGGGGCCACTTCCAGTTTGTAGAAAGCCTCGGAAATTAGCGTAATAAGATCACTTTGGAAAAAAATCATGGATAAAATGTTCCATTACGTCAAGTCGATTTCAGTTAAACGAATAGTATGTTACAACACGTTTCACTTGCAGGCCGACTTTGGATTGACGCAAATGATGAGGCCGACGAAAACCAGACATTCGCATCAAGGTTTTGCCCCGCTCTGATCATAATTCTCACCCTGCAGTATTACTGCAAAAACATTCTCTATAATCTGATACCTCTTATTCATAAGCCATTCTAGTGAATTTTCAATGTCAGCTATTGTAACAATGGCTATTGTGGATGGGAAGATCCTATCTCAGACGCAGGTGATTAAAATCGTTTGGAGAAGCCTTCGTGATATAAACGTTCAAAAAAACACTCTTTGACAGTGTAAATCATCTACTATGTAGTTAATAAAACTGGGATTGGCAAAGTGTGCTTTGCACCAACATTAATCTCTTTTCGAAACTTCCAAATTTTTAGTACCAAGAGCGAGAACAGAATATAAACAAGCGTCAGGGTGACCCTTATTCTTCAGTCAGTATCACCCAAACAGTTGGAGAAACAGGTATTTACCTGCATCGAAAGTTAAAGTGTATGTTTCACGTGTTGTTAATTAGTGGAAACCAAGTTGTTTATCTACCAGGCAATTTCTTGAGTTAACATTAGCTAAGTTTCAGCAGAGTTTGGCACTGATCGTAATTTATGTTGTTTTGTACCGATACAAGTAAATATATTTCAGATAATCAGCGATTTCATGGAGTGAATAGATTACTTCGGATTTATCGGAAAGTGGATTACCTTGCACTTTCTGCAACTTGGTTTGCAGTATATCGCACCTTGCTGGTATAACGCCAAGACCACACTGAATTTCTGAACAATCAGAACCGAGCGTGGTGGTGTAACAGTTAGCGTTCTCGCCTCGCATTCGGGAGGACGGCGGTTCGAATACCCGACCGGGCATCCAGATTTCGGTTTTCCATGGTTTCCCAAATCACTCCAGGCAAATGCCGGGATGCTTCCTTCAAAAGGCCATAGCCGAATTCCTTCCCATTCCTTGACCACCGTCCATTCCCGTCTCTAAACCCTCGCTGTTAAGAGACGTTAAGCAGTAAAAAAAAAAAAAAAAACACAAAAAAAAACCAATCAGATGAATAAACAAAATATTCTCTGGTTCTTCCTTTATTGTTATTTACAGCGAAAATTTCGTTAAACGATTGGTTTAAGAAACTTTTTGATTCAAATCAGTAATGAAGAAGAAAACAAACGATTGTCTGCTTCGATCGAGAATCTGACTGTGCAGTGCTTTTGAAGAATCTCAGTCTTACAAAACTATACAACAGAGATTAAGGCATAAGACTAAACGTTATTTCTGTTGGGTGTGATAGTGGAGCATGTAAGTCGATTCGGACGATCAGTTTTTATTCCTTTCATTCCCAATCTTCGCTTTAAAAGATTGCAGTTCCACATTACTTAACATTTTCCCACGGCAGTTAATAACTGTCAAGTGCGATTTGTTCTTATAGCAGTAATTAACTGTCACGGGGAGAGTATATTAGTGGTTGCTGTTAAAATTGGTGTCACTGCGTATTTCTCCAACAGTCAACTACATGTTTCCTGAACTGGGGTACATTACCTCGCTTCCCTCACAGAACCCAAAGCAATGTGTATCCACAAATTTCGCGACGAACACCTAACCTTCAATTTCTCAAAGAAATGTCCTGTCAGATTATCTTTTACAATTACAGTGTCTAATACACTAAAAAATTAAACTTAATCAGTTGTATAGTTAAACTATTATGATTTGATCGCACCGCTAACAGTCTATAAATTTGTAATCAAATGATCTTTGCATTTGTAGCAGTGAATGTTACTGAAAATATTCTGCCCCTAGCCTCGAATCGGAGGCTGTACAACATGTCTGTGGGTGGCCTTCTGTTAGCGCCCTTGAGGCTGGGTACGGCTTAATAGGCTGGTTAGTGCGCCATGGTGCAGTTCTGTTGCGAAAACAGTGACGTATGTTTATTGCAACCTGTCTAGATGTTATAACGTTGTTAGACGCTCGCTACGTTTGCGATTGTCAACAACGTCGCTTCAAGTGGGAACGACTGCGTTACACTTCTTGATGAAACAACATAATCCAAAAAACAGAAAGCTTGTAATATTTTTCGTATATGTAATCAGAACCCAGGTACTGTTTGAAATTGAAATGAAGAGATGGAGATCATTTACGTCTACTATAATACAAGAAATATGACGTCTTGCAACAAGCAGGAGTAGTTAACATAGCTAGTGTCACGGAGATAGTGTCGCAACGCCTATTCTACGAGATGGTGTCAGTGTTTATGTGTAGACAACTGTTAGTAATGTGCGTTGTGTATGAAGGATAAATGAGAGGGAAGGTAAAACCCTATGATGACTGTTACCGCTGCTCATGCGACCTAGGCCATAGGTATTGTTGCTAGAAGGAAAATACATTGTTTACAACCCTCTGTCAGATTTATTACTTCCTTCCACACCTTCACCTCAACAACCAAAAAGAATGCAAGGCAAAGCGTTCCTATCAACAGCAGCAGTACAATACATCCTTACACACAAATTTTATCCTTTCTTTTCCTACATATTCAATCACTAAGATTCATTTTTAAGTATTACATTTAGTCGATTAAGTCATTTGGCCGACGTTTTGTTCTTAATTCATACTATTCACAATGTGTATATTAATCATTGCCAATGTTTATTGTTATCATACTGACAGACGACATCACGCCCTCGGCCGGACGCAAACCGGAGACTCTTAGCACATGGCGCAAGCTTGCTAGCCTCTACGCTTCCGGGACCGCCCGATTAGGAATTATGCGCCTTCATCCTACATACCTTGTCGTCCGTTCAATGTTTCACAAAAGTTACTCCCATATTTGGGGTTCAGATAATTCAGTCTGGTCGAACACAATTTTCAGTTTCGTTTATTGACAGTCAGCCTATATTGTTGGTATAGAGAATGGAAAGAAATTTGCAGTTATTCGTTGATACTCTTGTTTTCTTACTGTCTTCTTGTCAACAATAAATAGATATAAACACTGTTATATTTTCCAAATTATCAATTTGTTCAGTGAAATTCGTTCAAGAATCCACGTCTTTCAGTTTGCCCTATTTCATCCGTTATAACCGCATGAGCAAGAAATAAAAATTCTTAGTTTAAATCTTCGAACTTTTTTCAAGGCAGTTTAAATCATCAACGCAACGTCGTATGATATGAATCTTCCAAAAGAAAGAAACAGAAAATTCAACAAGAACCATAGATTCAGTAAGCAACATGATGTCATTCCGCGCCAACCGAAACCGCATAAACAATAAACAAAAGAAAATATTTCTGAAGTAGATAGTAACATTAAGTATTGTTACTATGGTTCCAAGAAGTTCTATTTACATATGAGTCAGATGAACGATGGTGATGAGGTAAAACTAGTTGACTCTAAAGGAAACAAAACTGGAGATACTTTGCTAATTGTAGACGCCTTATGGCTTTAGGGCATAACATAGAGCAAATTTTACAGTACTCAAACGAACGTAAATTCCTATTACGCTGTGCAACATATTCACAAAGTCTCTATTTACTTAAGCCATGGACATTTTCTAACCACCGCAGAACTTAATTTAATGATCATATAATAATTACTGTCTTGTGTGAGTGGTATACAATTCTATCGAAATCGGGGACGGTTCGTATGAACCCCGACCCGAGGGTGAGTACTGAACACTACGGTCGGGCACGAGGCAGGACTAGGGTTCGATTTACATCAGGCCATCCTGCTTTCAGTTCTCCATGGTTTCCCAAAATCACGCCAGATAAATACCTGGCGACTTCTTAAAAAGGCAAGAAGTATCTTTTTAAAATGCCTACTGTCATCATGCGGTTCAGCAACTCTCCCACTGACAAGGAAATGTCACTATCACCTTTTCGTCGGCATATTGCTTACTGATCAGGTGTGCTGTAGTAAAAGTGAGTCACCACATGCCTGGGATTGTTACAGGATATTACTTCCGTTTCTGGCGATTTTTATTTGTTAAACCTGATCTATTTAGTTCGTCTGGCCAAGTGAACTCCTACGTTGTGGAGTATACCTAACAGCTTGCGACTCAACGCTCTGAGGAGGTTGGCTCCGTCTTAATAACAGGTTATATGTGTTATTTTTTTACACAGCTTACGCATGTCCTGACCCTGCTCGAGTAGGAAAGAGTGTGATGATGAAATGTTATTCAAACGTAAAATATTAACCGAAGATGATCTATAGCCTGCCTGCATCCCTCTTTCGAATATTAAGAAGCGCTAAGTAGCTGCTCATTCTATTCTGCTCTTTGGAAAAGTCCCCATCAAGCAGAACCCCTCTCGGAATATGAAGTATTCGATTCGATTTATTCTATAGTTCACCATTCAGCGTGCGATTTTTTATGCAAGTTACAAGAAACAATGGTAGGTACAATCACTAATTGTCCAAGAAAGAGAAAGAAACTTGGTCCTACCAACTTTTTCACTACTCAGAAAACATCTCATTTCAGATGTAAATGCTTCCGGTATGAATCATAGCTGGCACGATCAGTTGTCAACAACAAAAACCTTCCTGACGAGAAGCTAAGCTATATTTTACAAACCAATGTAAAAGCTATGCAATCTTTCTACGCCATCTCTTTTCAATCTAAAGTTTGAATACAGATAAAACGTTAATCAAATCACTATATCAAAAATAAACACTCAAATAAATTTTTAAATTTAATTTTCCGTAACGGTTACAAAAAAAAATACATTAAATACGTTTATGTTTTGCTACTAGACGAAAAATAAAATGCAAACACATTTCTACGCACACCAAAGTTTGCGCGGGCAAAGCAGCTGCAAAATGCAACTATTATATAAACAACTAGAGAATTGTATACAGCTTCCACAGTGTTCTACAATTTTTTTTTACTTCTGGCTTTACGCCTCGTCGACGTCGAGGTCATTGGAGGCGGGATGAGACTGGGGATAAGGAACGGGAAGGAATTCGGCGCCCTCCCAAATGTGAAACTAGAGCGTTAACCGCTCACCCATCACGCTTGGTAATGTTTGTTTTACAGTATATTTTTCCTGACCTTGAACTTTTGGAACAATAAAACTTAAAAAAGGAAGGAGTGGGCTGTGGGTACAAAACTTATTTTCTTTCTGAATTACTCATGTATTAACAGGGATTAGTTTACTTTTTAGGTAGATGTTCGTTATCTGTGGTTTTGCTGGGCACTGCCAGTGCGTAGCTCCTACGTCAGGATGATTTCTGGCACCGCCATACGTTACCTCACTATCGGCAGAAGGAGGGCGCGCAGATATGTCGACCACTTCTCAAGTTACTCATGCGACGTTACGTAACGCCTGAGCTGGACCTGACGAACGGGAAATACTGCGTGGAAAGCGTCGTCCTTGGTCACGCTGTCGGTCTGGGGCGCAGCACCTGTCCAGGCCACGGGCGACCACACTGGGCGTTAATGACCCAGATATCGACGACTAGCTGCCGAAGAGTGGGCGAGAGAGCCACCAGGCAGCCCCAGTACCTCACACGACGCAATGTATCCACCAAGCTTTACAACTGACTTCTAACGCGCGCACTCTTCATCAATGTTCAACAGTAAAATTTCGTGAAAACACGGAGTATCTGCATCACTTTCAGAATGACACCTTACTTCAATAAATCGACTGTTCTATACATTAGACATGACAGAACATAGTGTCACTGAACCGCTGCCGCGTTTGTTTAGTAACTAGTATTTCACTGAAGTGCAAAACCCGAAGTGTGGCTCACTTATCGCTCAGAGAACATAGTTACAGGTATCGCAAACAGATGGCAGCACTTCACTTCCTCCATTAGTATGTAGTATGACCTGGCAGTAGGTAATAAATGATTGATGACAGCAAGGGCAAGCGGCCGTAACATCGAAGTTTAAAATTTGACAATGCCAATGATGAGCGAAACTCATCAAAGGCAGCAGACTCCTAACGCTGGGGAAAGGTTGTGAAGCAGAAGAAAACTTTACTGAAGTACAACTGAAGATATCGAGTAGAACATAAACCAATAAAGACTCCACTATATCAAATGACTTCTTGCATCTAGCGTTATGTATGTGTAATGTATATGAAATGTGCACAGTGATTTGCACAGTCGTGAAAGTCGTTTTTTTTTTCAACGATGTTCAGTATATTCGCTCCGATTTTCTGGATGTCCCGTAATGATGGAGGAATATATTCAGTATGTGCGAAGTAAAGGTTATAAGGAAGGTGCAGACAGCAGTCAAACTTTTCTCGGTCAAAAATTCTTAATGATGGTCTCATTGTAATACATGACCTTTTGCAAAATGAACGGATACATCTGTAACGACCTTTATGTTACATCTTTGTAATGTGCTGCATTTCTGGTTTTTCAGACCACGAAAAATTCTTTGTGGACAATCGCCCATGTTCATCCCTTTAACGAAAGACAATCACCAACAAGGTCTTCATATGAAACTTTCAAAATCAGAGGCAAAACAACTGCAATCACGTCCTGTCACCAGTTGACCATCAAAGCACCACCAGAGATGCCAAAACTTATTCTCTCTGGCCCCTACCTCGCCTTCGTACATGCAGTCCAGCCTTGGCGCGAACCTGGTTGTCCAATCAGTTGCGTCAGGAACTGCACCTCCCATGCAAGAAAGTATATAGAAATTAGCTCTTGGTAAGGTTAACCAAAGAGTGGTTCGCCGAGGAGATAATCTGTTCCGTTCTCTATGTCGTCCGATTCCGAGAAGATCTTCACCTCCATGCAACGAGATTTTCAGTCCATCATTGTGACAGTACACTCTACAAGCAAGTCTTCTAAAAAAAAATGCACTGTACGAAATTAATCGTTTTGCAACCTGTCCATCTGCATATTTTAAGCTGTCCTATTGTTGCTTTCAACATCCATCCGGCATCCTATCCGTGCCGTGCGCTTGGCCTTCCAGAAACATGTAGGATGAGCCGGCGGCCAGTTCTGACCTCGACTTTTCAAAGGCGTAGATACTGTGTCACATACCTCACAATACACAGTACGGCCTTTTCTATGGCGCTCCCTGCGGTAAACTACCTGTCAATGCAGTTACACCTCTTAATGCTCGTATACAGTCCTTCCTAATAATACCTACAGCTGAAACATCATCATCATCAATTTTGAACGTTGCCACTTCATTGGGTTTTCCGGCATAGAGTCTTCCATGTTTGACGGTCACTCCAAGATTTTTCCTCCACCACGAGTTCCCAACCAACCCCCGTAGCCTCTAATTCTTTCTTTGCCTGGTCCATCCATCTGATCCTTGGTTCTATGATACGTCTTTTTACCTTCCCATAGTTCAAGAAAGTTAACTTCGGAGTTTTCCCCTCCTCCATCCACCGCAGCCGCCGTATTCTTTTCTTTGTTAACATTTCTTCTCATTTTTCAACTTTTAATCTCTCCCTAACCAGGGGCGGATCCAAGATTTTGGTTTTGGAGGGGGGGTTGGCTTGAGTGAATTTTGGTTTGGTGGGGGGGGGGGCTTGTGTAGTGCAAAGGGTAGTATTTATAGTCTCCTAGGGCCTCGAATCCATAGAGCTAAAAAAAATCCAGAATTTCAATGTCGGAGGTGGACCATGATACTTTTGGGGGCGGGGGCTTGAGCCCCCCCAACCTGGATCCGCCCCTGTCCATAACGTTTTCATTTATGATTTTATCTTTTCTTGTGATGTTCTCTATACCTCTCAGAATCCTCATCTTTGCCGCCTGTAAGTTCAGGTTTCAGAGGAAAAGATCTGTAGTATTATACTTTATTTTGACTTCTTTCCACCGAGCGTGGTGGGTAAGCCGTAAAGCTGTCCCCTTGCTTTCGGGAGGACACAGGTTCGAATCCCCGTCCGGACATCAGATTTGGGTTTTGCATGGTTTCCCCAAATCACTCCAAGCGAATGCCGGGATGCTTCCCTCAAAAGGCCATAGCCGAATTCTTTCCCGTTCCTTGTCCTGGTCCTTTCTCGCCTCCAATGACCTCGACGTTGACGAGGCGCAAAGCCATTAGAAAAAGACTTCTTTCCACCTCCAGATTCTAACCTTTAAGGGATGATACAATTGTCCACTCTTCCTTATTCTCTGCCCTACTTTTTCTTCCATCTTTCTGTTGGTGGTTACCTTGCTTCCAAAATACATCAGATACGCTACACATTCAAATTTCTTCCCGTTAATAGATCAGTGAGTCTTGCTATCTTCAATACATTTTTTTTTCTTTTTCATTTTTAAACACTCCTCTCTAAGCAATGTTTTTCCATTGCAGTACTCCATTTTCCTAATTCTCTTCCTAGATTTACAATTCTCAAATCATTATAAATTTTTTTTTCGTGATGATTGCACAAACCAGAATTTAAAATAACCTTTACCTTGGCCATATTGGAACCAGCGACTTGGAAATTTAGGCACTACGCTGCACAGCACACAGCAAAGACTTGTTCAAGTAACAAAGGTAAATACATACAAATAAGTCATGACCTAATATCGGTAAATAATCATTTCACCCTTGTGATTGAAATACTAGTGAGTGGCTTGATTATATTTGACTGGCGTGTACTGAACTTATATAGTCGTCCTGATGCATAGGTAATTGAGGATTGCTTAATGGCAGCTAATACTAAGCGGCCTTGGTGTTCCCTCAGCCGTGTTTTCCAATCCTCCCGACATCCAGGTCATTGGGATCTCAGTGAAGTAACTGGGATTACCAGTTAGCAATTAACAACCTTTGGGAAACGAGAGGCATGTAGCTACACGAAACTCGACAGAAATTACTTAAGAAAACAACAATCTTTTACAGCCGCATTTTTAATCCCCTCTCTCACGACCACTATTCGTGACCTTTTTTCTAAACATTTCCCTTATATGGACGTTGCCACTTAACTGTTAATTTATTCTGCTTTGATAGAGGATGAACCATTAAATCTATTTACATGAACTTAATGTCAAATTTTTCTCTTGTTACTGGCAGTTATTCTGAAATTGATAGTTCAGTCATTTTTAGTATTGCCAAAACTCCATGCTATTAATATAGGTAGCCTACACAGTAACTTCGACCACCAATAATTTTGTTTCTGTATACTAAACCCATTGAATGACTATATTGTAATCATTGATCTGACATATAAATTCAATTTTTAATGCCCACAGACGGATGCATATTATTTGACAAACCGAACGATTTGACTTAATTATCAAATTCATTTTCTTACTCTTGAATGTGATTTACTTTTACGTGGGTTCGAAACTGTACAGCCGAAGAGCAGGGTGGCTTCAACACCGATGAACCTGTTGCATCTCTACTATTATTTAAAAATTGTGAACCCCTCATTGTGCTACATTTTCATAGTTTTACCTTCATTCACGTTGGTCATATTTTTTACATTATGAATTTTGTAATAGTCCACTTCACAGGACCATAGTAGTTCATTACAATATGGTCTCCAACTACGAAATCTTATAAAAGCCTTTAAATTCCACTGAAAAATCTGGAACTCTCTTTAGAGGGGTAGTTTCAGTAAGTGACACAGTAAAACAAACCGGTATCACGATACAGAAGATAAACTTTATTGATGACAGTTCAGAGCAATTCTGGAAAGAACTACCTTAGCTTAAGTAAGAACCTCGGTAAGTTTAATTAAAAATAAGTTCTTTAGTACTGATCACCTAACAGACATTATATTGGTTTCAAAGTAATGTGTGAAGTAAAACAATTTGATTAAAAAATATCCGTTCGCTATTTTACGACAATACTGAAATTATTTTCCGAGAAGTTACTGTGAAACATCTGTGAACTGCCATTACGTCGGCAAACAGCAAATTTTGAAACTGATCTTCAGATCACATTATAATGTGTGAACATTACAAAGCAAAAGTATTATTATATTCTGCTCATTTTTCTCCTTTTCCGTTATTACATGCCACTAGTGGTTCAAAAACTGGATTTTCATTGGTCGTCAGTTAATTTAAATCAGTATTACAGGTTTAGCTCCTTCGAACTAAACATTGTATAACCATAAAAAACAACAGCATGAAATTAGATCTTGTATCACTGATTTTTATCTTTTAACGCTTTCTGAAATGATCATAGAACGGATTTTAAATGTTGCTATTAAAACCTAGTTACTGTAAAATGAATTATAGATACCCGTTTTTAAAACTGAAATCGTTCAGGAGTACCGTCATTTTTAATGTGCCTGTTAACTGCTACCGCTTTAATCATATTCAAACATCATTATTTTAAATTTCCCATTTTTTACTTTGTATATCACTACTATCTAAGCTAACTTAGCAAAGGTTTAGTATCGTAGCAAAACGTTAACTAAAATATTCTAATTTACCAGGAACAGAAAACTGATAATATTCATTATTTTTAGACATTTATTTACTTTTCAGTATTTAACATCTACTCAGCTGCGAATACTGTTCTCGAAAAGTATTGCAGTGTCGCAGATGGGATTTTGTGATGACAGTCGACCGAGGTCATATGAATAATGCGTTCCATAAAGGATGGTACGTACTTCGGTTCATAGGGTAACAGTGTAAGATGAGTGTCATCTTCCACAAACTTGGGAATGCTGAGAGGGTTATAGCAATTACTTTGGCATGCGATTGCCATCCGTAAGCTGGTAACGAATATTACCGACGTATTTGGTACAGTATGTTAGCATATGAAGCCGCACATTCGGAAACAAGTATATTTTTAGATTCCGTTGATATATTCTAATTCTGCTTGGCGGTAATTACTTCCTACCTATTCTAAAGCTCGTTTCCTTGTATTACGCACCTGCTTCAGCTTTTCCTGATGATTAGACGAGCACTGATGAGTCTTTAATGGAAAGACGACACGCGAGGCGTTACGTCGTTTCAGTCGCGTCATTCGCTTACGTCCTGGTTTCAGAGGCCACTACCGACGCACAGTTCTCCGTGATGGATGCCGATCAATCTCTCTTGTTCCTAGCGAATAAAAAGTAGCGAATACGCTCATTCTCATCAGAAAGAACAAGGCCATAAAGCTTACTCCCACCTAGCAAATAGAATCGACTACGCAACATGGAAAGAAGCGTGAATAAACGTTGCTTGCTCTTTCATGTTTACGTTCTTCCCAACAACAAATTAATGCTCTTGTGGGCCATATATGATTTACAAATGAGATCAGAAATTATACATTGGGGTCAGGTGTGCTTCTAACTGTTTCTAGAAGGAAGCCAACAAACAATACTCATTTTTATTTAAGATGCCAGATTCATCTGACGTTTGCTACCACTTGAGTATCGAAGGAAACGAATACCCCACCTAGAGATCTCAATCAATGGGATCTATGTGTTATACCCTAGGTTTAAATTTTCAACCGAAGTACCTCCCTGGTCGAGTATGGCGACGCTTTATTAGAAAGGAAATTAACAGTAACAAAGTTCCTCTCTTGCTACTTTCATTGCTTTTTACGAAAATTAAAAGGGGAGATACGTTGTCGCGGTTATGCTGGAGGTTCGGTTACAATGCTTACTGTGAACCTTTAAAGCTTCTGCGCACTCACTAGATTCTGGTTCTTTCTCTGACGGCCGCCAACCGATATTAAGTCGGTAAATGAAATAAAAATGCACCTTCTTATTTTAAACACATGCATTTAATAGTTAATAAGATAGTCTCGCTCCAACTCCCAACCTTTATGAAAGTTCGCTATCGGTACTTCGATCCTTTAAGATTACAGGTAATGCCTCCGATAAATTTAGACTGAATAACACGCACTCTTTTCATTCATACAGCACCCTTACTAGTTCTCAGAACATGCCTATGGCCCACCACGAAACAATTCATATAAAATTCTGCAAATACTTTCTTCATTAATAAAGTTCCTTCATATCACCAAAGAAATCACCTTCTCCAAAATTAATTCTTTATCATAATGAACACGCGTTCTCGTCGACTCGACTGACTGTTCACTTTCACGACGGACTCACCTACTCCACGGCCAACGGCAGACTGCCGGCCCAGAAGCCTAGGTGCGTCTTTCTCCCACGCGCACCATGCTTCCGAATTTGGGGTTTACACCCCCGAGTTCACGGACCCGGCAGATGCTGACGTCACTAGACGACGACCAGCTTCAACACATGCCTCACAAGTGGGTCCTACCTCCCTAAACCCACGGACCTGGCGGATGCTGAAGTCACCAGACAACCACGCAAACCGCCAATATTTAAAACTTCTCAAACTAGCTTCCAAAGTAATGGGTAAATGCCATTAACCCGTTACAACGTGGTAGAGTGTGGTTTTCGATCAACAAAAGTATTAGTATTTGGTAAAAAATAAGTACTTCCACGAAACTTTCAGTTGGAGAACAGAGCGGATAATCTTCGCCAATAAAGTATTGAGAAATTATTTGTTTTCGTTGATTTAAATTTAGTTTCGCAGATATTATTACTAATCTATACTAGCTTCTATTTCAGATTCCTTTCCTCATACTACGGTGCTAATTCCATCGCTAATTGCAAGTGATTCTACAGACATCCCCTTAAGAAATTTAATTTACGCTACTAAATTCTAATGAAAAAGAGTTATCGCAACTAATGGTACTGAGTTTTGTACATAGTCAAAAATCTGTTGAGAATTATATGAAACACTTGTGGTACATTGAGGATTTGTGTCATTAAGAGCTTTATCGGCTACTAGATTCCGAAACCTCATATGTAAATACCAGCTAATAAGGAACATTTTTTGACTACTATTTAAAAAATCCACATTTTAGTTTTTACTACTGCGAATCTTATCTAATAACTCAGCAAAGTTGGAATCGTTTTTCTTTATGTGAAATTCTCAGTATATTTCAGCTCAACATCATGTATTTCTCTAACATAGAGCTAACTTTAAAAAAAAAAATATTCAATTTTTCAATTGGCCTTGTCTCATCTTCAGTAAAGTTTTATGCTTCATTTAGGAATTAATGATTTATTCGTTGTTAATTTGTTAATATTTCGACATGTTTGAAGTTTTATTCACATAAGGGTCCTGGTTGACGAACTTAATGCAAAAAAAAAGTATTTTACTTAATTGTTGCACCCCAAATTCTTTCACAGTGAATGGGCATATTATCAGATTTAGCGATTATATCCTAGCAAATACACATTTCTTTTTTTCTTGTTATGGCTATAAGCCTCGTCGATGTCGAGGGTCATTATAGGTGGGAAAGGATTGAGGCCAAGGAACGGCAAGGAATTCGCAGACGGCGTTTTGTATCATTCGGGCGGAGTTACGAAAACCATGGAAGATTGAAATCTAAATGCACGAGTGGGGAATCGGACCTGTCCTCCTGAATGTTCTCTGCACTTATTACTAAATTATTATTATAAATTATTCTTTCAACTTTATATTTTAGAGTGGATTCTTTAAACTTTTGAACATCCCTTCCAATTCAAAGCTGTCTCCAAACTTACGAAAGACGCAATAGTTCTTGAACCGGCCTTCTAATATCAATTATTTTTGCCAGAATTGCTTTCCTTTTACCACAATTTTGCCTAAATGATAAAAGATCTTAATGTGAAACCTCTTCTGACCTATCTATTTTTCTATAATTGCAGTATACAGGTTGATGTCAAACTGGCTGCACACTATTTTAATGTTTATTAGCTTGGGCTTTGTCCTGCAGATGCAACTGGAAGTTACCCTGTTTCATACATTTTTAATAATTTCAATAATCTTATAATTCCTTATACTCTCATAGCTTTTTAGCAGTTCTGAGAGATTTTCGAAAATTATCATTTAATTACGAGCAGCTGCAAGCGTGATTCCATGGACCGCAGTGATTGTAAAAAGGTGTTGATGCTGGTGCCTGCGAGAAAACTCTAAGTACGGCTGTAATATCTGCGAAGTGGAAGGGCTACCAGAGTTGGCGGACGCTGCGGTTAGAGATGAAACCCAACTCTGGTAGACGGCTTCCGTGGGGCTTAATAGGGGAAACAGGAATGTCGCTTTGTTAACCTTCTGCGTAATGGCACATAGCGCGAAATTTCCGAACCCATTCTTCATCCCAATTAATGAGGTCACAGGATAAAATATACTAGCTGATGCCCACCACTTCGTGTATGTAAAGAATTTTGATTAGTAGCTACCTACATGCAACCACCTTAGTGCCCGGTGGGAGACTCTAGGTTAACACCACACACAAACACCAGTGATCTGCTCAGGGTATTATTGGCTGCAAAGTTAAATATAGGGACACACATGTCTTTGGTCGAAATATGAAAACGCCCTCGGTCGACTACTTTCGATCTTCTTATTTCCCACACCCCCACAGCTACCGACATATAACTATCATAGTACAAGATAGGAGACTCGAGGCTTTTACTACACGTAAACGCCAATGATCTGTACTATATAGTTGTGTTTGCAAAGTGAAATATAAGGACACACACGTCTTTGGTCGAAATAATAAAATACGCTCGGTCGACCATTTTTAATCACCATATCTCCCACATTCCCACAGCTACCGACATAGTATACGATGGGAGACTTGAGAATAATACTACGCACAAACAGCAGTGGTCTCCGCTTGGTAATTTTGATGCAGAATAAAATATAGGGACACACATGTTTTTTTCGATATCAGGCCGATCAATTTCAACCACCATATCTATCACACCCCCATAGCTACCGACATGCAATCACCTTAGTTCACGATAGAAAACTCCTGGCTACTACCTCACACAGTGGTCTACACTTGCTAGTTCTGGCTGCAAGGTGAAATATGGGGACAAACACGTCTTTAGCAGAAATAGGAAACTGCCCTGGTTCGAACATTTTCAACCATCAAATCTACCACACCTCCTTAGTTACCGACATCTAACCACGTAGTGCATGATGGGAGACTCGAGGCCACTACCACATACCAACACCAATAGTCTGCGCTATGTAGTTGTAGCAGGAAAGAGAGGTATACGGACCCACAAGTCTTTGATAGAAATATGAAAATGTTCCTGATCGCTCATTTAAAACCACATTATCATTCCCCCCCAGCTACCGCCATTCGGCCTACGTTGTGCACAATCGGTGACTCTATGCTACTACCGCACACAAACACCAGTGACCTGCGCTAGATAGTTTTGGCTGAAAAGTGAAATATAGGGGCACATGCGTCTTTAGTCGAAATATGAAAGTGCCCCAGGTCAACCACTTTCAACCAACATATCTCCCACACCTCCATAGCCACCGACATCTAAACACCATATAACATGATGGGAGACTCGATGCTACTACCTCACACCAACACCAATAGTCTGCAATATGTAATTGTAGCAGAAAGAGAAGTATAGGGACCCACAAGTCTTTGAACGAAATATGAAAATGCCCTACATCGATCACTTTTCACCACCATATCTCCTACACCCTCACAGCTACGTACATTCGGCAAACGTTGTGCACCACCATACACAAACACCAGTGGTCTATGCTAGATAGTGGTGGCTGAAAAGTGAAATATAGGGATATATATAAATATATATATATATATATACAAAAGATTCCATATTTAATACATTTGGAACATAGCCGAGTATATTAAAGCGTTAACATACTAAACATGAGGTTGTGAGGGTTAAAATCTCGACACCGATATATTTGTCATTCTAATTATTGTTTCTACAATCACCGTGTTGAATGAAGATAAGACTTATACGGTGTCAAAAGTTCGCAGTCATATAACAATACCTACTAAACTCTCTAGAATACACTGTCCCAAACTATGTTACGGGACATAACTAAAAACCTTTGTACTATGTGGTTATGTTGTATTATTGTTTTAAGTGTGAAGTCACTTCAATCTTTAGCAGATCAGTTGTGGTGGCGCTAAGACAAACTATTGTGTGACGCTTGGAAACGCAGTTTAATAATAATCTGTGATGTCAGTATTAGCATTTCTCATGTAGGACATGGGACAGTTCAGAGGTGACAATGGTTCATTCTTTCTTGAAATATTCGAAGTCTAGCAAAATTTATGATCCATATTCTTACGCCACATTAATTTCATACCTTGAGTGATTCTGAAATCATAAAACTATTTCATGTATTCTTAGTTGAGTTTTTCTTATTTTTATTTAAAAATTTATGCTTTTACACCGACTCCAAGACGTTTTGTCAAATTGTTTGCTGTTCAATGGAGAAAAAAACTACTTTTTACATTTAATAACTTAATTTCACAAATAATTGGTAAAATCAGTACAGAATTATCCATAAACCGTTTTGCAGTTCAATTAATTTCCAAATTTCTGAACCGTATAGCATACTAATTATCGAGTACATAAGTTGGTCATAATTCTTTAATACTGTAACATTTGCTAACAAACATGAGGAGTATTCCATCAAAAAATAAGTAACTTCACCGAAGATCGACAGTATATAATAAAGACGAAATTTTTCATAACAAAAGATTTTAGATTCATTTCTTCTATTAATATCAAATTCTTTGATCACACTGATGTAATAATCTTGCCCATAAGAGACACTGATAAGAAAACAAGCGGTTTGTAGTAGAATTTCCATTTACAGTTCCCAAATATATTATCCAAGTTTGTAGTATAATTTCCATTTGCGGTTCCCAAATTTATTATCCATATTTGTTTCTTGATGAGTTGTAATTCAAGGTTGGAGTAAACCGGCATTCGCCATGAAATCTCATATGTTTTTATTGTTCTCGCGGAGTAAAATCTTTAAACAGGCCTATTTCTACAGAAAAAACTCTATTGTCTGGACATCGGGAAAATCTGTCAACGAATAAATAGCACGAGTGTTCCCAAAGGTGACTATACTACTATCACCATCAACTAGTGTGTAATGAATCAGTACTACGCTTTCAAAAAAAATCGCCCTACTTCGACTTTTTCTACGCCCTTTGCGCAGATTTGAAAGTAAAATACTGGAAGGATGTACACATGAAACATTGGACCAGTTTTGGTTCACCTTTGATATAAAATTTAACAGATGTTCAATGTAAAAAAAAATGCTCACGGTATACCTTAATGTTTAGACTCGCGGGTTGTCTCTTGTTCCGTAAAGTTAATATTTTTTGTGTAACAAAATAAATCGAAAAACGAAGCAGCTTGTTAATGTATCTTATCCAAAATAATTTTCTTAACAAAAGTCCTTAGTAAGTATATGATATTGAATGTTTGAGGTTTTGAAATACTATGGTTAAAAATTAGAGGGCGGGTTAACACATTGTTAACGACTTTGGAAGCTCATATCTCCCGAAATTCCTAACTAATTACATAAATGGGAAGATACTCAGGTTTCTATTTTAGCATTTACTTGCGAATTTGTTTTGCAATGAATCTTCCTATGAAATTTCATCCCAAACGATGCAAACGCTACGAACGGACGGACATGACAAAATTCTGAGGGTTTTATTTTTGGCATACTGTCTATGGAATAATAAAAATGAGTCAAGTGTGGAATATAGCTTGCAAAATAATGGATGTTCTAAAAACACAATGTTTGGATGATTTGCTGTATCATCTTGATCAGGTATGTTTTTATAACATCATTCGTCTACAAACCCAGTGGAGAGATGTTGCTAGAGCAAAACGTGATAAAAGGATGCGTAAAAACCTGAAGGTAAAAGTATAGATGACTATGGTAAGACCAGTTATTATTTATGGATCAGAAACATGGACGTAAAACAGAGGAAACCCTCTTGGAGAGAACGGAATGATTATGCTAAGGAGGTTATTGGGCATTTCTCTGAGGGACAGACTTCGAAATACAGAGATAAGGAAAATGAGAAGAGGTGAGGAAGCATGGGGAACGCCTGTGGGAGAAAAGAGATCCAGAGAGAGACTAAGGATAAGGTGGAAGAATCTGGTTAAGAAGAACCTTATGAACTTAGTGCTGAAAGAAGAGGACGCTGTATACCGGGAAAGGTGGAGGAAACTCATCAAGGCTGCTGACCCCCAATGTTGGGACAAGGTGGCGGAGAAGAAGATCCGGCTACCAACCCGTGGATACTAAATGGCCTTGGCACGCCGGGAAAATCTCCTTCCATACATGAGTCAAGTGTAGTTCGAAGTTTCAATAAAAACCTGACGTTATTGGACACAAGGTGCAGATGATTCTTTCATGTATTCAGAAACTTAGCACATCTCCTTGAGAAATTTGAGGGTTCTAGTGTTTCCAAAAGCTGCTTAACATATGTTGACTACAACGAGCTATTGTCGGCTTTCCCCACCACTCCCTATACCCCCTCCAACGTCTTCAACCAACATCGATCAACAAGGTGTTGCCCTGCCACCACGTGGTGAGCTGTAATTCTTAGAAATACTGTAACAGCCGCAGAGGTACTTCCATCCCACTATCAGGATTATTCCTAAAGATGCACAATGAGAACAATTTCAAAGCAATTGGATCTCTAAAGCCTTACAAACATCATAGTATTAGTACATGGCGTTTCATGTCACCACTGACTCTTCGAACGAATGGTGGATGCAGATCGTACCAACTTACAATTTTTTGTAACAATACAGAGTTTGTAATTTTCACCTTGTGTATTTGTTAGTTTCTTTAAGTGAATATCAATTCGCTCACTAGCACAAAGTTTACATGATTCACAGATAGATGAATTCTCTCGCTCAGCGTATATTGTCTGCCGACAGGACATAAAAAGTACCAGGTATCAATCGAATCATTATTCCATAAATAATAAACGAACAGTAGGTTAGTCAGTTTTAGCTAAAAATTCAACAACTGATTTGAATCGCACGTGTCTTAAATCTTCGTCGCTTAATGCAAAAGGTTTACCGTATATAAAAAAATATTAATCTTAGCTACGACATGGTTTCGAATCGAAGTGTTTGGTCAAACACACTTCTAGGAATAATGATAGTTGTGACAACGCTTAGAATAAGCTTAGATGATCACGAAAGGTATGCATAGTATGTATTATGTTACGTTTCTGCGTGACAGTATAATGTTCATTAGTTCCAAGCTTTGATATCGTACATTAGAATTTTGTTACTAAACCATAATTTTATCAATAAAAGTATGCCACAAAGCGATCCAAGAATAACCACACTCAGTAAAACTTTAAGTTGAATTTTTCAAAATGACCCTTGGTCTGGGTTACAACGCGTCCTTGTAATTAACTTGCCGTATATATAATTTATAGCTTTCTTGAAAATTTCTCAACTGTTTCTTTCATAAACGTGGACATACATCCTTGACAGCAACATGTTTCTGCACAGTTTTCCTTGCGTGTATTCTTAATAAGTACCTGTTGAAATGGCACTTATTATTTTGCTCCAATTGCTTCCAATGTGACCGTAAACTCATTAGTACTTCAGTAAGAAGAACTTAACGTAAAAAAGTATTCTAACTTTTCTCCAGAAAATCATGTTACTTTGGTTTATTTTTGAAGGTTTTCACATCTATTCATCAACATGATAGTTAGAATAGGAGTTTAAATGGTGTAAACTCACCGAAGCTAAGCACTGATCAGATTTATTTTCGATAATTAAGTTTTTCCCGCCGTATGGCTGGCAAGAGTTCTTTTCGGGTATTCTGCCTGGACAGAAAAACTTATCCGGCGTATTACCCGAGAAGAATTCTTGTCAGATTTATTATCCTGAGGGGTGTAACAATTACTTTAGCAGCCCGAAGTTTCCATGTCTTTTGAGTAATTTCTACGCAATGAAATTTGTTTTCTTGCCTTGCTGATGACCCTGCAGTCGTCACGTCTTACCAAGGAGATTCCTTAATTAAATTCTCGTTATCGTAATGATCACTACGAGCTTCAGGGATAAATGGAAGAGCGACGGTATCATAGCAGCATTAGTAACGTCGTCCTCTTTGATATGTATAATCGAAAGTTAAATACAGATAAATGTTATAAGAAATCAGCATTTCAAACGAAAACAACTTCATAGCTATGAACTATTTCACGAGCAGAAATTTCTGAAGTATAATGCTATCACTGACAGAATTACAAAAATATTGCGCTATTGTTGTTTGAATCTGGAAATGATTACCACAAGCGGGATCCCACGCACTGTGTACTTCCATATCTGGTTTTTTCCTTGCAATCTTCCTGTACATATTCTCAGTAGCATGGTAAAAAAAAAATTATTTTTGATTTTCACAGCATTTCTTTACCATAGTAATAGGATAAAGACATTTAAAAGGGAGACAGCTCTGTCAGAATAAATGTCTGGTTTTCCATTTCCTCCGGGAAAAGCGATTAGGTATTGACATGTGAACGGAGACCGTATGCACGGTTGGCTCGACACTGATGAGAAAATGACACTTCAAATGGAGAGTACAGTATCGAAATACAAGCATGGTTTTTGATTCCCGCAAGGAAAGGGAAACTATGCTGCTGTCACTAATTGAGTTCTACAGAAAAATATGTTCCTACGCGCATACGTGGTTCTTTGTGGCAGTTTTTTTTAACACTGATTTTTAGCATGTATGTAAGAATTATTAACTTGGTTTTTCACTCACAGACTTATTTTCTTTATCTTAAAAATGAGGAAACTGCGTTTAAAATGGAGAGAACCGAGTCACAATAGGCACCTGAATTTCCATTTCTGCTATGAACAGCGATTCAGCATCGGAATATGAACGCAGACCGTATGAATGGTTGATTTCTCACTGGTAGAATGTTCTTCTTCGTCATATAAATGAAAGAATGACACTCAAAATGGTGATAGCCGTGTCGAAATAGATGCCTAGCTTTTCACTTTCTCCAGGTAAAGCTATTAATAGGCTGCTTGTAATGACAGTAGCGTGGAGCTGGAGTTGTAAACACTGGTAGCGCCGCGCCGCGCCGCCTACTCACCTGTTGAGCTGCTCTCTGGTCGGTGGCCGAGTGGCTACTGGCTGGGTCCTCGGAGTCGCTGGCTGCTGGCGAGGCTCTGCTCTGCGCAAGACCCCCTCCAGGGCGGCCTCCTCTGACGCAGGGGCCGTACCCTCCACAGCAAAAATACAACCGCTGCCACACGTCACCGTTTTTCACTGCCAATTCATGATGAAGGTTCTTAGTTTTAATTTCTCATTATTTAATAAAAGTAGAAAATCATGAGAGACATGCATCAGTTAAGAAGGGCGTGAGACAAGGTTGCAGGCTATTCCAATGATTCAGCTTGTATGTAGAAGAATAAATAAAGGAAGTAAAAGAAATTTTTTAATGTGGCATAAGTGTTCAAGGATAAAAAATCAGTATGCTACGTTTTGCTGATAACATTTTCTTGTTAGCAGAAAAGGCTGAGGATATTGGGAAGCTACTGAATGATATGAACAAAATACTGAAGGAAGATTTTGGACTAAATATAAACCTAATCAGACAAAAGTGACGAAACGTAGCAAAAATGATAGTAATAACAGTAGATTAAATATAAAAATAGAATCGGATGCGATAGGAGATGTAAATGCATTCTCCTACCTAGGAAGTAAAATTACAACTGATGTTGGAAGCAGGAATAATGTTAAAAGCAGATTACCATTAGACTGAGTGTGGTGGTGTAACGGCTAGCGTTCTGGCCTCGCATTCGGGAGGACGGCGGTTCGAATCCCCGTCCGGGCATCCAGATTTGGGTTTTCCATGGTTTCCCAAATCACTCCAGGCAAATGCCGGGATTCTTCCTTTAAAAGGCCATGGCCGAATTCCTTCCCATTCCTTGCAGCCGCCATCCTTTCCCGTCTCTAAAGACCTCGCTTTTAGAGAGACGTTAAGCAGGGGAAAAAAGCATTAGAAAAAAGAGCCTTCAAGAAAAAGGGAAAACTTTTAGTTTCAAATACAGATCCAGGTAAAAGCAAGAAAGTTTTAAAACTGTATGTGCGGAGCACTGCACTTTATGGTAGCGAAGCATGGACTTGAGGAATATCAGAAAGAAGAAAAACTGAAGCATTTGAAATGTGGTGCTACAGAAGGAGGCTTAAAATTTAGTGGACAGACAAAGTAAGAAATGAGCGTGTTTTGTAAATAATGAGTAAGGAAAGAAGTTTGTGGAATAGTCTAACAGAAAAAAGAGACTGGTTGGTGGATCATAATTTTGAGACATGCGAGATTGGTTAATTTGTTAGTGGAAGGAACAGTAGAAGAAAAGAATTGTAGAGGAAGACAGATATTAGAATATATGAAGCAGATAATTGAAGACGTGGATTGTAATGGGGTATGTTGAGATGAAGAGGTTAGCACAAGATAGGAAGGGATGGATGATTGCAGCAAACCAGTCGTGAGAGTGATGACAACAAAAATTAAAAAATACCAGGATGACTTCATGCAAACCTACACTATAGAAACAATAATATTTTACATAACACTGCTTTTTTCTCTATGAAAATAACTTACCATGAAATTTTTTTATAGCTTTACGCCTCATAAACGTGAATGTTATAAGAGCGAAGAACGAGAAGGAATTCCACCATGGTCTTTTAAACCAAACATTCCGGCATTCGCCTGAATTCCGAGAAACCATAGATAACCGAAATCTAGATGGCCGAACCGGGATTCAAACAAACGTTCTCCCGAATGCGAGGCTAGAGCGTTACCTTTCACCCACCACGCTCGGTATGAATTTCATGTGTCAGTATCTCTTTCTCTTTGCACAAATTCTTCCTAACAAACTTCAGTTTTATTTTTTTCTTTTCTTTTTTTTCAAAACTCATACGTGTTAACCTTTGTCTCCAAGCAAACGTGAAAGCAGTTTCAATGTATAATCTTAGTTCCTAGGTAGGTATGTACTGCAGGTTTATGTCTACTGAATAAAAACTTTGCTTATATATTTAAGGCTTGCAGGAATTTTTCTGGAGTAATTTAATCAGAGCTTTTTTTGTTATCTACTGCCTCGTTACATTACAATAAAGTCGATCATAGGAGGAACAGATCGTCGCTACAGAAAATAAGGAGGTAACTGACGAATATTCATGTTTTCCTTTTATAATTGACCGGTCACACAAGACTTACCTTGCTGTTAGTAATACAACTTTGTGGGTAGGTGAATCGCTTTAATTAGGGGTTACAGCTTTTCAACGTTGACGACACTAGAGCAGGAAGATGATAATTGGAAAATAACGGTAAGGAATCCGGCCACGGCTTTTTGAAGGAACCATTCCGATATTCGCAGGGGCTCATTTCCAGTAACCACGCAAAAACAAACTCCAGATGACAGGGCCAAGGATCGAGCATACGTCGTCACCAGTATACTATACCCACGAGTATATAAACGTTATTCCACTTTAAAGTACATTGGGTGTATTTCGACTTTACAGTAAAGCAACACATTTAATAAAAAATAATACGTATCGTACTAGGGCTTTTATTGCTAATACTAAAGGCATAAGCCGTTATATATCGGTTACTACGAATAGACACCGAATGTAGCTGCATGGCCTGAGTTAATTTCAGTGGTAAAGAAGATCTCTATCGTGTTTCGTAACTATTAATTTGGTAGTTTAATCTTATAATTCAATATGGTAATCTATGGAATATAAAGGCTAAACAGCTTAAATTTAAAGAAATCATGGTACATTGCGTAATATTTTTCCGGAGTGTGTTAGTTATAGTCGAGATAGGGTATGTAACCAGTGTTGCCAACTTAAGAAACAAAAATCTCTAGACCTAGTCTCAAAAGTCACTAGATTGTGGGATATTCAGAACTAAAATCTTCGCTAGAAATCGCTAAATAAAATAAAGAAAAATGATAAGGTAGGTAATGTAAAAATATTTTAATAATTAGTATTTTCAGTAAATTAAATATAACATTGTACTGTATTAAAAATCAACATCAAATTTCTTCAATCGGTATTTCTTCTTCATCATCTTGGTCTATCGTTGGAGTTGCAGAACTTGCAGATGTGGAAGAATGAGATGAATCGTCAGTCTTAGATTTAAAAGAGTATTTAGAATTTTTATAAACTGCAGCAATCACATCAGCCAGAAGCTCGTAACTGTAGCAGTTTTTTTCTCAATTTTTAACTGATTCTTTATAAAAATAATTCTACCAAGAGTATTTACCGCTATCCTATTTCTAATATTGTTTTTAAGAATGCTTATTGTACTGAAAATAATTTCTACTACGGCGTTCGAGTGAGAAAGTGGTAGGATATGGCTAAATCAGATAAGTCCAGAAAGGTATTTATGCCAGCAGCATTCTTGTATTGGGTAAGCCATATTCCGTTTTCAATAAATTATGTACGCCATTATTTATGAGTCATGACAGAGGCATTACCTTCCCCAATTCCAATCAAGTTTTTCGAAAGTCTGAAAGGTTGAATATCATTAAAAATCACCAAATATGTTTTTAGAGATAACATATTTAAGAATATCGCTTTTCGAGCTTCAAAATTCACTAAATCTAGCGACAAAATCGCTAAGGTGGTAACATTGTATGTAACATCTAGTTGGTATTGCATCTTTGGAGTTTCTAACGATAAATTCTGAATTAAATTTACTGCCTCGACACAGGATGATGTAGAAACGTGAGACATGCCGCATGATCCAAGTCTGATCATAAAGCTTTAAAACGGTGAAATTCCGTTGAAATTCGTTCAATAGTTTTTGCGTTTTTTCTGGATTCAGGTATACATGGGTTGATTTATACAAGTATATATAGATTACGAAATTATTTAGATGGAGTCACTGTTACGTTGCATCGTACTGTGTCTAAATAACTGTACCTGGTGATTTATAAAGTTCACTCAAAACTATGGTTTCTTGTCAAGGTCAGATAAAGTAGGATTTAATAGTGGGATCCGGTTGAGAGTTTCTCCTCAAAAACTTGTTTTATACAATCGTGCTGGTTCTCCGTTTTTATTCCCCGTCATTATCCTTTCCACTGAAGGTTAAAACGCAACAGACTGCTGAAAATGTAAATCCTTTTATGAAACGCAGTTATTTACTATTATGACCGACTCTTCCTTGATTGAAATATCGTTCTCATTCTATTTACACCATTTGCTTAATTCTGCTGGTGATATTAATTAGTTTATGAGTCATTCATTATTCGTTTCTGTTCTGTATAGTGACACCATTGGAAATTCCACCCAAATAACAAAAAATCGCAATACTATAAAACTATGTTAGAATATGCAAGTTAAGACAGCAAATTCACTCTAAATCCTTAACATATTTTTCAACAGTAATACTAAATGGATCAAACGTTGTTCTGCAATTGTAAGTAAAATAAATAGCTCACTTTTTTAGGATGTATTTTAAATAAATGAAGCCTGTAAAGGAGAAGGCGCGTACATTTTTAGAAAATTCTGTACTATTTTGAATTGGATACAGAATTAGATGTAATAAGTTCCTTGCGTTTACGGATATTTCCAGCCCATATGAAAATACTCAGAATCCTGTTCACCGTTTGGTATGTGTGGTCTAGACTCTAGAAGGTAAACAAATAGAGGATTCAAATTATTAACAACAATTTCAGTATTCCGTTTCCAATACAAAGCGTGATTAGATGTAAAGTTGGTCTGATACGTTATCGGTTTCGACCACGATGGTAATACTAACTGGAAAACATGGAAATCTATTACGACATACTCTAAATTAATCTATGCACTAATGTGTAAAAAATTTCGTAAAACCCGAACAACTTTATATTATCCTTTTATTGCTTTTACTGTAATTAGAACAATTATTTGTGTGAACGAAGGCAGTGAAACCGCGAAGATAAAATTGTTTGAGAACAATTATAAATACCCAGCCTGGGAAGACCAATGCAGAAGAAATTCTGAATAAAGCTGCCTTTTCTTTCCAATTGTTTTCAAGGAATCAATTGCATGAACCAAAACTAAATTTTATCGCCCTTTCTATCAATTTTAAACCGCCGAATATTCGCGTATAATCAAAAGTCAATCGATTCTGATATTCTGGCAAATAGGATATTTCATTTCAAGAGTACTTCACAATGTTAGAAGCCGTAAAAATCGACTGATAACGTCAGAGTGGTCGGAGAATGACCAGGTATAAAAATCCTAGGCCATATAGAGAAAAAAGACGCAGACCTGTTTCTACCACGTTTCAGAGTATGCATGGAAGGTGTTGGATGATAGCAACTGATAACAATTTTAAAATCATGTTGCATGCTATTACCGTAGTCCTTCTTTATGTTAGTTGTAATCATCAGAAAAACAGCAAACAGCTGCAGGGTGATCTGGACAGGATATCCAGTTGGGTGGGTAAACATGGGATGAAGATAAATGCAAAGAAGAGTTAACTTATTAGATACACAAATAAAAAACCAAATCTTGATTATGATTATAAGGAGTGGAAAGAACTGCTTGTTGAAGACTTGAAATATAAACAGGGCAGGACACATTGGACAGTATAACAGCCCCCAAACCCAGACTTTAAGTGAAATTGTATTTTATGAATTATTTTTAGCAAGCTAGGGGTTGAGTAATTGTGATTTTGTATGTTTTCCTTGCAACTGGCTGTGAATTGGTGTAAGTGGACTTTATTTTATGGAAAGAAATTATGTAAATACTATTTAATAAGTTCAAGGACAGAACTGTGCATGAAACACTGACTATATGTCTGTAATTCCAAGTATTAAGGTGAGCTACGATGTTTAGAGGACAATTTGCGACAATTTAAACTGATTTATGTGGATAATTTTGTGTGTAAATATCTTTAAATTTCATTTATATACATTTCGTAATGATTGTAATT
>CM061920.1:289879025-290165750 GCA_031002005.1 Vandiemenella viatica
ATCCGCTCATTACTGTCTCCAACAAGTGCGAATTTTGAAACCATTTCCTACTACACCTGTTGATAGATATCTGGGTTTTATGATGATAAATAATTAGTAATTAATAAACAGACTTAACTTTATTTATTTCTAGAAGACATCAGACTCCAAAGTTACTGGTTGCAAACATAAACAAACGCTCCAACTATTACACTCAGTACTGCTTTCAAAGACAGTACTACACTGAAACTCTTACAGTAATGTATTACACTCTGAATCCTTGAAACATAAAACTAAAACTCGTATCTGCCGATCGCTTATAAAGTTCCATAGAAATTCCAGAATATTACAAAGGCTTCGACAGATGTTTCTCGAACTGTAACAATACTTAAACAATTAAAAACATATTAAAAATAGTCCAAATCAATTACAATCATTACGAAATGTATATAAATGAAATTTAAAGATATTTACAAACAAAATTATCCACATAAATCAGTTTAAATTGTCGCATTAAACATCGTAGCTCACCTTAATACTTGGAATTACAGACATATAGTCAGTGTTTCATGCACAGTTCTGTCCTTGAACTTATTAAATAGTATTTACATAATTTCTTTCCATAAAATAAAGTCCACTTACACCAATTCACAGCCAGTTGCAAGGAAACATACAAAATCACATTACTCAACCCCTAGCTTGCTAAAAATAATTCATAAAATACAATTTCACTTAAAGTCTGGGTTTGGGGGCTGTTATACTGTCCAATGTGTCCTGCACAAGCATTCTTTCCACTCCTTATAATCATAATCAAGATTTGGTTTTTTATTTGTGTATCTAATAAGTTAACTCTTCTTTGCATTTATCTTCATCCCATGTTTACCCACCCAACTGGATATCCTGTCCAGATCACCCTGCAGCTGTTTGCTGTTTTTCTGATGATTACAACTAACATAAAGAAGGACTACGGTAATAGCATGCAACATGATTTTAAAATTGTTATCAGTTGCTATCATCCAACACCTTCCATGCATACTCTGAAACGTGGTAGAAACAGGTCTGCGTCTTTTTTCTCTATATGGCCTAGGATTTTTATACTGGTCATTCTCCGACCACTCTGACGTTATCAGTCGATTTTTACGGCTTCTAACATTGTGAAGTACTCTTGAAATGAAATATCCTTTTGATTATACGCGAATATTCGGCGGTTTAAAATTGATAGAAAGGGCGATAAAATTTAGTTTTGGTTCATGCAATTGATTCCTTGAAAGCAATTGGAAAGAAAAGGCAGCTTTATTCAGAATTTCTTCTGCATTGGTCTTCCCAGGCTGGGTATTTATAATTGTTCTCAAACAATTTTATCTTCGCGGTTTCACTGCCTTCGTTCACACAAATAATTGTTCTAATTACAGTAAAAGCAATAAAAGGATAATATAAAGTTGTTCGGGTTTTACGAATTTTTTACACATTAGTGCATGTCATTGCGATCGATTAATTTAGGTATGTCGTAATAGATTTCCATGTTTTCCAGTTTATACATAGAATCGTCATCGTGGTCGAAACCGATAACGTATCAGACCAACTTTACATCTAATCACGCTTTGTATTGGAAACGGAATACTGAAATTGTTGTTAATAATTTGAATCCTCTATTTGTTTACCTTCTAGACCACACATACCAAACGGTGAACAGGATTCTGATTATTTTCATATGGGCTGGAAATATCCGTAAACGCAAGGAACTTATTACATCTAATTCTGTATCCAATTCAAAATAGTACAGAATTTTCTAAAAATGTATGCGCCTTCTCCTTTACAGGCTTCATTTATTTAAAATACATCCTAAAAAAGTGAGCTATTTATTTTCCTTACAATTGCAGAACAACCTTTGATCCATTTAGTATTACTGTTGAAAAATATGTTAAGGATTTAGGTGAATTTGCTGTTTAACTTGCATATTCTAACATAGAATTTTCGAATCGGCTGGTTAGTTTTATAGTATTGCGATTTTTTGTTATTTGGGTGGAATTTCCAATGGTGTCACTATACAGAACAGAAACGAATAATGAATGACTCATAAACTAATTAATATCACCAGCAGAATTAAGCAAATGGTGTAAATAGAATGAGAACGATATTTCAATCAAGGAAGAGTCGGTCATAATAGTAAATAACTGCGTTGTCATAAAAGGATTTACATTTTCAGCAGTCTGTTGCGTTTTAACCTTCAGTGGAAAGCATAATGACGGGGAATAAAAACGGAGAACCAGCACGATTGTATAAAACAAGTTTTTTGAGGAGAAACTCTCAACCGGATCCCACTATCCTACTTTATCTGACCTTGACAAGAAACAGTTTTGAGTGAACTTTATAAATCACCAGGTACAGTTATTTAGACACAGTACGATGCAACGTAACAGTGACTCCATCTAAATAATTTCGTAATCTATATATACTTGTATAAATCAACCCATGTATACCTGAATCCAGAAAAACGCAAAAACTATTGAACGAATTTCAACGGAATTTCACCGTTTTAAAGCTTTATGATCAGACTTGGATCATGCGGCATGTCTCACGTTTCTACATCATCCTGTGTCGAGGCAGTAAATTTAATTCAGAATTTATCGTTAGAAACTCCAAAGATGCAATACCAACTAGATGTTACATACAATGTTCCACCTTAGCGTTTTTGTCGCTAGATTTAGTGAATTTTGAAGCTCGAAAAGCGATATTCTTAAATATGTTATCTCTAAAAACATATTTGGTGATTTTTAATGATATTCAACCTTACAGACTTTCGAAAAACTTGATTGGAATTGGGGAAGGTAATGCCTCTGTCATGACTCATAAATAATGGCGTACATAATTTATGAAAACGGAATATGGCTTACCCAATACAACAAAATGCTGCTGGCATAAATACCTTTCTGGACTTATCTGATTTAGCCATATCCTACACTTTCTCACTCGAACGCCGTAGTAGAAATTATTTTCAGTACAATAAGCATTCTTAAAAACAATATTAGAAATAGGATAGCGGTAAATACTCTTGGTAGATTATTTTTATAAAGAATCAGTTAAAAATTGTGAAAAAAACTGCTACAGTTACGAGCTTCTGGCTGATGTGATTGCTGCAGTTTATAAAAATTCTAAATACTCTTTTAAATCTAAGACTGACGATTCATCTCATTCTTCCACATCTGCAAGTTCTGAACTCCAACGATAGACCAAGATGATGAAGAAGAAATACCGATTGAAGAAATTTGATGTTGATTTTTATACAGTACAATGTTATATTTAATTTACTGAAAATACTAATTATTAAATATTTTTTACATTACCTACTTATCATTTTTCTTTATTTTATTTAGCGATTTCTAGCGAAGATTTTAGTTCTGAATATCCCACAATCTAGTGACTTTTGAGACTAGGTCTAGAGATTTTTGTTTCTTAAGTTGGCAACACTGGTTACATACCCTATCTCGACTATAACTAACACACTCCGGAAAAATATTACGCAATGTACCATGATTTCTTTAAATTTAAGCTGTTTAGCCTTTATATTCCATAGATTACCATACTGAATTATAAGATTAAACTACCAAATTAATAGTTACGAAACACGATAGAGATCTTCTTTACCACTGAAATTATCTCAGGCCATGCAGCTACATTCGGTGTCTATTCGTAGTAACCGATATATAACGGCTTATGCCTTTAGTATTAGCAATAAAAGCCCTAGTACGATACGTATTATTTTTTATTAAATGTGTTGCTTTACTGTAAAGTCGAAATACACAGGATGTACTTTAAAGTGGAATAACGTACATATACTCGTAGGTATAGTATACTGGTGACGACGTATGCTCGATCCTTGGCCCTGTCATCTGGAGTTTGTTTTTGTGGTTACTGGAAATGAGCCCCTGCGAATATCGGAATGGTTCCTTCAAAAAGCCGTGGCCGGATTCCTTACCGTTATTTTCCAATTATCATCTTCTGCTCTAGTGTCGTCAACGTTGAAAAGCTGTAACCCCTAATTAAAGCGATTCACCTACCCACAAAGTTGTATTACTAACAGCAAGGTAAGTCTTGTGTGACCGGTCAATTATAAAAGGAAAACATGAATATTCGTCAGTTACTCCTTATTTTCTGTACGACGATCTGTTCCTCCTATGATCGACTTTATTGTAATGTAACGAGGCAGTAGATAACAAAAAAAGCTCTGATTAAATTACTCCAGAAAAATTCCTGCAAGCCTTAAATATATAAGCAAAGTTTTTATTCAGTAGACATAAACCTGCAGTACATACCTACCTAGGAACTAAGATTATACATTGAAACTGCTTTCACGTTTGCTTGGAGACAAAGGTTAACACGTATGAGTTTTGAAAAAAAAGAAAAGAAAAAAAATAAAACTGAAGTTTGTTAGGAAGAATTTGTGCAAAGAGAAAGAGATACTGACACATGAAATTCATACCGAGCGTGGTGGGTGAAAGGTAACGCTCTAGCCTCGCATTCGGGAGAACGTTTGTTTGAATCCCGGTTCGGCCATCTAGATTTCGGTTATCTATGGTTTCTCGGAATTCAGGCGAATGCCGGAATGTTTTTTTAAAAGACCATGGTGGAATTCCTTCTCGTTCTTCGCTCTTATAACATTCACGTTTATGAGGCGTAAAGCTATAAAAAATTTCATGGTAAGTTATTTTCATAGAGAAAAAAGCAGTGTTATGTAAAATATTATTGTTTCTATAGTGTAGGTTTGCATGAAGTCATCCTGGTATTTTTTAATTTTTGTTGTCATCACTCTCACGACTGGTTTGCTGCAATCATCCATCCCTTCCTATCTTGTGCTAACCTCTTCATCTCAACATACCCCATTACAATCCACGTCTTCAATTATCTGCTTCATATATTCTAATATCTGTCTTCCTCTACAATTCTTTTCTTCTACTGTTCCTTCCACTAACAAATTAACCAATCTCGCATGTCTCAAAATTATGATCCACCAACCAGTCTCTTTTTTCTGTTAGACTATTCCACAAACTTCTTTCCTTACTCATTATTTACAAAACACGCTCATTTCTTACTTTGTCTGTCCACTAAATTTTAAGCCTCCTTCTGTAGCACCACATTTCAAATGCTTCAGTTTTTCTTCTTTCTGATATTCCTCAAGTCCATGCTTCGCTACCATAAAGTGCAGTGCTCCGCACATACAGTTTTAAACTTTCTTGCTTTTACCTGGATCTGTATTTGAAACTAAAAGTTTTCCCTTTTTCTTGAAGGCTCTTTTTTCTAATGCTTTTTTCCCCTGCTTAACGTCTCTCTAAAAGCGAGGTCTTTAGAGACGGGAAAGGATGGCGGCTGCAAGGAATGGGAAGGAATTCGGCCATGGCCTTTTAAAGGAAGAATCCCGGCATTTGCCTGGAGTGATTTGGAAACCATGGAAAACCCAAATCTGGATGCCCGGACGGGGATTCGAACCGCCGTCCTCCCGAATGCGAGGCCAGAACGCTAGCCGTTACACCACCACACTCAGTCTAATGGTAATCTGCTTTTAACATTATTCCTGCTTCCAACATCAGTTGTAATTTTACTTCCTAGGTAGGAGAATGCATTTACATCTCCTATCGCATCCGATTCTATTTTTATATTTAATCTACTGTTATTACTATCATTTTTGCTACGTTTCGTCACTTTTGTCTGATTAGGTTTATATTTAGTCCAAAATCTTCCTTCAGTATTTTGTTCATATCATTCAGTAGCTTCCCAATATCCTCAGCCTTTTCTGCTAACAAGAAAATGTTATCAGCAAAACGTAGCATACTGATTTTTTATCCTTGAACACTTATGCCACATTAAAAAATTTCTTTTACTTCCTTTATTTATTCTTCTACATACAAGCTGAATCATTGGAATAGCCTGCAACCTTGTCTCACGCCCTTCTTAACTGATGCATGTCTCTCATGATTTTCTACTTTTATTAAATAATGAGAAATTAAAACTAAGAACCTTCATCATGAATTGGCAGTGAAAAAACGGTGACGTGTGGCAGCGGTTGTATTTTTGCTGTGGAGGGTACGGCCCCTGCGTCAGAGGAGGCCGCCCTGGAGGGGTCTTGCGCAGAGCCTCGCCAGCAGCCAGCGACTCCGAGGACCCAGCCAGTAGCCACTCGGCCACCGACCAGAGAGCAGCTCAACAGGTGAGTAGGCGGCGCGGCGCGGCGCTACCAGTGTTTACAACTCCAGCTCCACGCTACTGTCATTACAAGCAGCCTATTAATAGCTTTACCTGGAGAAAGTGAAAAGCTAGGCATCTATTTCGACACGGCTATCACCATTTTGAGTGTCATTCTTTCATTTATATGACGAAGAAGAACATTCTACCAGTGAGAAATCAACCATTCATACGGTCTGCGTTCATATTCCGATGCTGAATCGCTGTTCATAGCAGAAATGGAAATTCAGGTGCCTATTGTGACTCGGTTCTCTCCATTTTAAACGCAGTTTCCTCATTTTTAAGATAAAGAAAATAAGTCTGTGAGTGAAAAACCAAGTTAATAATTCTTACATACATGCTAAAAATCAGTGTTAAAAAAACTGCCACAAAGAACCACGTATGCGCGTAGGAACATATTTTTCTGTAGAACTCAATTAGTGACAGCAGCATAGTTTCCCTTTCCTTGCGGGAATCAAAAACCATGCTTGTATTTCGATACTGTACTCTCCATTTGAAGTGTCATTTTCTCATCAGTGTCGAGCCAACCGTGCATACGGTCTCCGTTCACATGTCAATACCTAATCGCTTTTCCCGGAGGAAATGGAAAACCAGACATTTATTCTGACAGAGCTGTCTCCCTTTTAAATGTCTTTATCCTATTACTATGGTAAAGAAATGCTGTGAAAATCAAAAATATTTATTTTTTTACCATGCTACTGAGAATATGTACAGGAAGATTGCAAGGAAAAAACCAGATATGGAAGTACACAGTGCGTGGGATCCCGCTTGTGGTAATCATTTCCAGATTCAAACAACAATAGCGCAATATTTTTGTAATTCTGTCAGTGATAGCATTATACTTCAGAAATTTCTGCTCGTGAAATAGTTCATAGCTATGAAGTTGTTTCGTTTGAAATGCTGATTTCTTATAACATTTATCTGTATTTAACTTTCGATTATACATATCAAAGAGGACGACGTTACTAATGCTGCTATGATACCGTCGCTCTTCCATTTATCCCTGAAGCTCGTAGTGATCATTACGATAACGAGAATTTAATTAAGGAATCTCCTTGGTAAGACGTGACGACTGCAGGGTCATCAGCAAGGCAAGAAAACAAATTTCATTGCGTAGAAATTACTCAAAAGACATGGAAACTTCGGGCTGCTAAAGTAATTGTTACACCCCTCAGGATAATAAATCTGACAAGAATTCTTCTCGGGTAATACGCCGGATAAGTTTTTCTGTCCAGGCAGAATACCCGAAAAGAACTCTTGCCAGCCATACGGCGGGAAAAACTTAATTATTGAAAATAAATGTGATCATTGCGTAGCTTTGGTGAGTTTACACCATTTAAACTTCTATTGTAACTATCATGTTGATGAATAACTGTGAAAAGCTTAAAAAATAAACCAAAATAACATGATTTTCTGGAGATATTAACTAACATGTTATAACACTTTTTACGTTAAGTTCTTCTTACTGAAGTACTAGCGAGTTTACGGTCACATTTGAAGCAATTAGAGCAAATTAATAACTGCCGTTTCAACAGGTACTTATTAAGAATACACGCAAGGCAAAACTGTGCTGAAACATGCTGCTGTCAAGGATGTATGTCCACGTTTACGAAAGAAGCAGTTGAGAAATTTTTAATAAATTTACAAGAAAGCTATAAATTATATATACGGCAAGTTAATTACAAGGACGCGTTGTACCAAGACCAAGGGTCATTTTGAAAAATTAAACTTAAAGTTTTACTGAGTGTGGTTATTCTTGGATCGCTTTGTGGCATACTTTTATTGATAAAATTATGGTTTAGTAACAAAATCTTATATCTTAAAAATGTGTATCTCCACTGTACGATATCAAAGCTTGGAAAACATGAACATCATACTGTCACGCCGAAACGTAACAGAACACATACCATGCATACCATTCGCGATCATCTAAGCTTCCTCTAAGCGTTGTCGCAATTATCATTATTCCTAGGAGTGTGTTTGACCAATCACTTTGATTCGAAACCATGCCGTAGCTAAGATTAATATTTTTTTATACAAGGGAAACATTTTGCATAAAGTGATGGAAAATTAAGACACGTGCGATTCTTCAAATCACTCGGTGAACTTTTAGCTAAAAACTAACTAACCTACTGTTCATTTATTATTTATGGAATAATGATTCGATTGATACCTGGTACTTTTTATGTCCTGTCGGCAGACAATATACACTGAGCGAGAGAACTCAGTGCTTCCATATATCTGTGAATAATGTAAACTTTGTGCTAGTGAGCGAATTGCTATTCACTTAAAGAAACTAACAAATACACAAGGTGAAAATTACAAACTCTGTATTGTTACAAAAAAATTGTAAGTTGGTACGATCTGCATCCACCATTCGTTCGAAGAGTCAGTGGTGACATGAAACGCCATGTACTAATACTATGATGTTTGTAAGGCTTTAGAGATCCAAGTGCTTTGAAATTGTTCTCATTGTGCATCTTTAGGAATAATCCTGATAGTGGGATGGAAGTATCTCTGCGGCTGTTACAGTATTTCTAAGAATAACAGCTCACCACGTGGTGGCAGGGCAACACCTTGTTGATCGATGTTGGTTGAAGACGTTGGAGGGGGTATAGGGAGTGGTGGGGAAAGCCGACAATAGCTCGTTGTAGTCAACATATTATGTTAAGAAGCTTTTGGAAACACTAGAACCCTCAAATTTCTCAAGGAGATATGCTAAGTTTCTGAATACATGAAAGAATCATCTGCACCTTGTGTCCAATAACGTCAGGTTTTTATTGAAACTTCGAACTACACTTGACTCATGTATGGAAGGAGATTTTCCCGGCGTGCCAAGGCCATTTAGTCTCCACGGGTTGGTAGCCGGATCTTCTTCTCCGCCACCTTGTCCCAACATTGGGGGTCAGCAGCCTTGATGAGTTTCCTCCACCTTTCCCGGTATACAGCGTCCTCTTCTTTCAGCACTAAGTTCATAAGGTTCTTCTCAACCACATCCTTCCACCTTATCCTTAATCTCTCTCTGGATCTCTTTTCTCCCACAGGCGTTCCCCATGCTTTTTTTTATTGGCTCTTCCTCACCTCTTCTCATTTGTCTTATCTATATATTTCGAAGTCTGTCTCTCAGAGATTTACCCAATAACCTCCTTAGCATAATCATTCTGTTCTCTCCAAGAGGGCTTCCTCTGTTTTACGTCCATGTTTCTGATCCATAAATAATAACTGGTCTTACCATAGTCATCTATACTTTTACCTTCAGGTTTTTACGCATCCTTTTATCACGTTTTGCTCTAGCAACATCTCTCCATTGGGTTTGTAGACGAATGATGTTATAAAAACATACCTGATCAAGATGATACATCAAATCATCCAAACATTGTGTTTTTAGAACATCCATTATTCTGCAAGCTATATTCCACACTTGACTCATTTTTATTATTCCATAGACAGTATGCCAAAAATAAAACCCTCAGAATTTTGTCATGTCCGTCCGTTCGTAGCGTTTGCATCGTTTGAGATGAAATTTCATAGGAAGATTCATTGCAAAACAAATTCGCAAGTAAATGCTAAAATAGAAACCTGAGTATCTTCCCATATATGTAATTAGTTAGGAATTTCGCGAGATATGAGCTTCCAAAGTCGTTAACAATGTGTCAACCCGCCCCCTAATTTTTAACCATAGTATTTCAAAACCTCAAACATTCAATATCATATACTTACTAAGGACTTTTGTTAAGAAAATTATTTTGGATAAGATACATTAACAAGCTGCTTCGTTTTTCGATTTATTTTGTTACACAAAAAATATTAACTTTACGGAACAAGAGACAACTCGCGGGTCTAAACATTAAGGTATACCGTGATCATTTTTTTACATTGAACATCTGTTAAATTTTATATCAAAGGTGAACCAAAACTGGTCCAATGTTTCATGTGTACATCCTTCCAGTATTTTACTTTCAAATTTGCGCAAAGGGCGTAGAAAAGTCGAAGTAGGGCGATTTTTTTTTGAAAGCGTAGTACTGATTCATTACACACTAGTTGATGGTGATAGTAGTATAGTCACCTTTGGAAACACTCGTGCTATTTATTCGTTGACAGGTTTTCCCGATGTCCAGACAGTAGAGTTTTTTCTGTAGAAATAGGATTGTTTAAAGATTTTACTCCGCGAGAACAATAAAAACATAAGAGATTTCATGGCGAATGCCGGTTACAAGTGTTTACTCCAACCTTGAATTACAACTCATCAAGAAACAAATATGGATAATAAATTTGGGAGCCGCAAATGGAAATTATACTACAAACTTGGATAATATATTTGGGAACTGTAAATGGAAATTCTACTACAAACCGCTTGTTTTCTTATCAGTGTCTCTTATGGGCAAGATTATTACATCAGTGTGATCAAAGAATTTGATATTAATAGAAGAATAGGCAGGTAGGTTATTTATGAATCTAAAAACTTTTGTCATGAAAAATTTCGTCTTTATTATATACTGTCGATCTTCGGTGAAGTTACTTATTTTTTGATGGAATACTCCTCATGTTTGTTAGCAAATGTTACAGTATTAAAGAATTATGACCACCTTATGTACTCGATAATTAGTATGCTATACGGTCCAGAAATTTGGAAATTAATTGAACTGCAAAACGGTTTATGGATAATTCTGTACTGATTTTACCAATTATTTGTGAAATTAAGTTATTAAATGTAAAAAGTCGTTTGTTTCTACATTGAACAGCAAAGAATTTGACAAAACGTCTTGGAGTCGGTGTAACAGCATAAATTTTTAAATAAAAATTAGAAAAACTCAACTAAGAATACATGAAATAGTTTTATGATTTCAGAATCACTCAAGGTATGAAATTAATGTGGCGTAAGTATATGGATCATAAATTTTGCTAGACTTCAAATATTTCAAGAAAGAATGAACCATTATCACCTCTGAACTGTCCCATGTCCTACATGAGAAATGCTAATACTGACATCACAGATTATTATGAAACTGCGTTTCCAAGCGTCACACAATAGTTTGTCTTAGCGCCACCACACCTGATCTGCTAAAGATTGAAGTTAAGTGACTTCACACTTAAAACAATAATACAACATAACCACATAGTACAAAGGTTTTTAGTTATGTCCCGTAACATAGTTTGGGACAGTATATTCTAGAGAGTTTAGTAGGTATTATTATATGACTGTGAACTTTTGACACTGTATAAGTCTTATCTTTATTCAACACGAACTTCTGAGGAGGATTGGGGAATTCAACTAGGTGATTGCAGAAACAATAATTAGAATGACAAATATATCGGTGTGGAGATTTTAACCCTCAAAACCTCGTGTACATATATAAACGTGTATGTCCCTATATTTCACTTTTCAGCCACCACTACATAGCATAGACCACTGGTGTTTGTGTGTGGTGGTGCACAACGTTTGCCGAATGTCGGTAGCTGTGGGTAAATGTCCCTATATTTCAACTTTCAGCCAAAACTATCTAGCGCAGATCACCGGCATTTGTGTGTGGTAGTAGCATAGAGTCACCGATCGTGCACAAAGTTGGCCGAATGTCGGTAGCTAGAGGGTAGGGGGGGTGATATGGTAGTTTTAAATGGTCGATCAGGAATATTTTCGTATTTCGACAAAAGACATGAGTGTCCACATATTTCACTTTGCTGCCACCACCACATAGTGCAGACCACTGGTGTTTTTGTGTGGTAGTGGCCTTGAGTCTCCCATTGTGCATTATGTCGGTAACTATGGAGGTGTGGCAAATTTGGTGGTTGAAAATTTTTGAGCCAGCACATTTTCCTGTTTCTACTAAAGACGTGTGTGTCCCCATATTTCACCTTGCAGCCAGAACTACCAAGTGCAGACCACTGGCGTTTGTGTGTGGTAGTAGCCTGGAGTCTTCCATCTTGCACTAAGGTGACTGCATGTCGGTAGCTGTGGGGGTGTGGTAGATACAGTGGTTGAAATTGGTCAACGGGTGGCATTTTCATATTGTGACCAAGAACATGTATGTCCCTATCTCACTCTGCAGTCAAAAGTACCTAGCGCAGACCACTGGTGTTAGTGCGTAGTAGTAGCCTCAAGTCTCCTAACGTGCACTATAGTAGTTACATGTCGGTAGCTGTGGGGATGTGGGAAATGAGGTGATTGAAAATGGTCGACCGAGCGTATTTTATTATTTCGACCAAAGACGTGTGTGTCCTTATGTTCACTTTGCAAACACAACTACATAGCACAGATCTCTGGTGTTTACGTGTAGTAATAGCCTCGAGTCTCCTATCGTGTACTATGATAGTTGAATGTCGGTAGCTGTGGGGGTGTGGGAAATAAGAAGATCGAAAGTAGTCGACCGAGGCCGTTTTCATATTTCGACCAAAGACATGTGTGTCCTTATATTTAACTTTGCAGCCAATAATAGCCCTACCCTGAACAGATCACTGGTGTTTGTGTGTGGTGTTAACCTACAGTCTCCCGCCGGGCACTAAGGTGGTTGCATGTAGGTAGCTACCAATCAAAATTCTTTACATACACGAAGTGGTGGGCGCCAGCTAGTATATTTTATCATTTGACCTCATTACTTGGGATGAAGAATGGGTTCTGAAATTTCGCGCTATATGCCATTACACCAAAGGTTAACAAAGCGATATTCCTGTTGCTCCCTAATAAGCCCCACGGAAGCCGTCTACCAGAGTTGGGTTTCATCTCTAACCGCAGCGTCCGCCAACTCTGGTAGCCCTTCCACTTCGCAGATATTACAGCCGTACTTGGAGTTTTCTCGCAGGCACCAGCATCAACATCATTTTACAATCACTGCGGTTTATGAAATCACGCTTGCAGCTGCTCGTAATTAAATGGTAATTTTCGAAAATCTCTCAGAATAGCTAAAAAGCTATGGGAGTATAAGGAATTATAAGATTATTGAAATTATTAAAAATGTATGAAACAGGGTAGATTCCAGTTACATCTGTAGGACAAAGCCCAAGCTAATAAACATTAAAATAGTGTGCAGTCAGTTTGACAACAACTGCAATTATGGAAGAATAGATAAGTCAGAAGAGGTTTCACATTAAGATCTTTTATCATTTAGGCAAAATTGTGGTAAAAGGAAAGCAATTCTGGCGAAATCATTGATATTGTGACTTTCGCAAGTTTGGACACAGCTTTGAATTGGAAGGGATGTTCAAAAGTTTAAAGAATCCACTCTAAAATATAAAGTTGAAAGAATAATTTATAATAATAATTTAGTAATAAGTCTAGAGAACATTCAGGAAGACAGGTCCGAATCCCCACTCGTGCATTTAGATTTCAATCTTCCATGGTTTTCGTAACTCCGGCCGAATGATACAAAACGCCGTCGGCGAATTCCTTGCCGTTCCTTGGCCTCAATCCTTTCCCACCTATAATGACCCTCGACATCGACGAGGCGTATAGCCATAACCAGAAAAAAAAGAAATACTGTATGTATTTGCTAGGAAATAATCGCTAAATCTGATAACATGCCCATTCACTGTGAAAGAATTTGGGGTGCAACAATTAAGTAAAATACTTTTTTTTGCATTAAGTTCGTCAACCAGGACCCTTATGTGAATAAAACTTCAAACATGTTGAAATATTAACAAATTAACAACGAATAAATCATTAATTCCTGAAGGAAGCATAAAACTTTACTGAAGATGAGACAAGGCCAATAGAAAAATTGAATATTAAGTTAAATAAAAGTTAGCTCTATGTTAGAGAAATACATGACGTTGAGCTGAAATATATTGAGAATTTCACATAAAGAAAAACGATTCCAACTTTGCTGAGTTATTAGATAAGATTCACAGTAGAAAAACTAAAATGTGGATTTTTTAAATAGTAGTCAAAAATTGTTCCTTATTAGCTGGTATTTACATATGAGGTTTCGGAATCTAGTAGCCGATAAAGCTCTTAATGACACAAATCCTCAATATACCACAAGTGTTTCATATAATTCTCAACAGATTTTATACTATGCATAAAACTCAGTACCATTGGTTGCGATAACTCTCTTTTATTAGAATTTAGTAGCGTAAATTAAATTTCTTAAGGGGATGTCTGTAGAATCACTTGAAATTAGTGATGGAATTAGCACCGTAGTATGAGGAAATGAAACTGAAACAGAAGCTAATATAGATTAGTAATAATATCTGCGAAACTAAATTTAAATCAACGAAAACAAATAACTGCTCAATATTTTATTGGCAAAGACTATCCGCTCTGTTCTCCAACTGAAAGTTTCGTGGAAGTACTTATTTTTTACCAAATACTAAAACTTTTGTTGATCGAAAACTACACTCTACCACGTATCTCCCCTTTTAATTTTCGTAAAAAGCAATGAAAGTAGCAAGAGAGGAACTTTGTTACTGTTAATTTCTTTTCTAATAAAGCACCGCCATACTCGACCAGGGAGGTACTTCGGTTGCAAATTTAAAGCTAGGGTATAACATATAGATCCCATTGATTGAGATTTCTAGGTGGGGTATTCGTTTCCTTCGATACTCAAGTGGTAGCAAACGTCAGATGAATCTGGCATCTTAAATAAAAATGAGTATTGTTTGTTGGCTCCCTTCTAGAAACAGTTAGAAGAACACCTGACCCCAATGTATAATTTCTGATCTCATTTGTAAATCATATAGGGCCCTCAAGAGCATTAATTTGTTTTTGGGAAGAACGTAAACATGAAAGAGCAAGCAACGTTTATTCACACTTCTTTCCATGTTGCGTAGTCGATTCTATTTGCTAGGTGGGAGTAAGCTTTATGGCCTTGTTCTCTCTGATGAGAATGAGTCTATACGCTACTTTTTTTCGCTAGGAACAAGAGAGATTGATCGACATCCATCACGGAGATCTGTGCGTTGGTAGTGGCCTCTGAAACCAGGACGTAAGTGAATGACGCGACTGAAACGACGTAACGCCTCGCGTGTCGTCTTTCCATTAAAGACTCATCAGTGCTCGTCTAATCATCAGGAAAAGCTGAAGCGGGTGCGTAATACAAGGAAACGAGCTTTAGAATAGGTGGGAAGTAATTACCGCCAAGCAGAATTAGAATATATCAACAGAATCTCAAAATATACTTGTTTCCGAATGTGCGGCTTCATATGCTAACATACTGTACCAAATACGTCGGTAATAATCGTTACCAGCTCACGGATGGCAATCGCATGCCAAAGTAATTGCTATAACCCTCTCAGCATTCCCAAGTTTGTGGAAGATGACACTCACCTTACACTGTTACCCTAAGAACCGAAGTACATACCATCCTTTATGGAACGCATTATTCATATGACCTCGGTCGACTGTCATTACAAAATCCCATCTGCGACACTGCAATACTTTTCGAGAACAGTATTCGCAGCTGAGTAGATGTTAAATACTGAAAAGTAAATAAATGTCTCAAAAAATGAATATTATCAGTTTTCTGTTCCTGGTAAATTAGAATATTTTAGTTAACGTTTTGCTACGATACTAAACCTTCGCTAAGTTAGCTTAGATAGTAGTGATATACAAAGTAAAAAATGGGAAATTTAAAATAATGATGTTTGAATATGATTAAAGCGGTAGCAGTTAACAGACACATTAAAAATGATGGGACTCCTGAACGATTTCAGTTTTAAAAACGGGTATCTATAATTCATTTTACAGTAACTAGGTTTTAATAGCAACATTTAAAATCCGTTCTGTGATCATTTCAGAAAGCGTTAAAAGATAAAAATCAGTGATACAGGATCTAATTTCATGCTGTTGTTTTTTTATGGTTATACAATGTTTAGTTCGAAGGAGCTAAAACCTGTAATAGTGATTTAAATTAACTGACGACCAATGAAAATCCAGTTTTTGACCACTAGTGGCATGTAATAACGGAAAAGGATAAAAATGGACAGAATATAATAATACTTTTGCTTTGTAATGTTAACACATTATAATGCGATCTGAAGATCAGTTTCAAAACTTGCTGTTTGCCGACTTAATGGCAGTTCACAGATGTTTCACAGTAACTTCTCGGAAAATAATTTCAGTATTGTCGTAAAATAGCGAACGGATATTTTTTAATCAAATTGTTTTACTTCACACATTACTTTGAAACCAATATAATGCCTGTTAGGTGATCAGTACTAAAGAACTTATTTTTACTTAAACTTACCGAGATTCTTACTTAAGCTAAGGTAGTTCCTTCCAGAATTGCTCTGAACTGTCATTAATAAAGTGTATCTTCTGTATCGTGATACCTGGTTTGTTTTACTATGTCTCTTACTGAAACTACAACTCTAAAGAGAGTTTCAGATTTTTCAGTGGAATTTAAAGGTTTTTATAGGATTTCGTAGTTGTAGATCGTATTGCAATGAGCCACTATGGTCCTGTCAAGTGGACTATTACAAAATTCATAATGCTAAAAAATATGACCAACGTGAATGAAGGTAAAACTATGAAAATGTAGCACAATGAGAGGTTCACAATTTTTAAATAATAGTATAGATGCAACAGGTTCATCGGTGTTGAAGCCACCCTGCTCTTCAGCTGTACAGTTTCGAACCCACCTAAACGTAAATCACATTCAAGAGTAAGAAAATTAATTTGGTATTTAAGTCAAATCAGCTGTTCGTTCGGTTTGTCAAATAATATGCATCCGTCTGTGGGCATTAAAAATTGAATTTATATGTCAGATCAATGATTACAATATAGTCATTCAATGGGTTTAGTATACAGAAACAAAATTATTGGTAGTCGAAGTTACTGTGTAGGCTACCTATATTAATAGCATGGAGTTTTGGTAATACTAAAAATGACTGAACTATCAACTTCAGACTAACAGCCAATAACAAGAGAAAAATTTGACATTAAGTTCATGTAAATAGATTTAATGGTTCATGCTCTATCAAAGCTGAATAAATTAACAGTTAAGTGGCGACGTCCATATAAGGGAAATGTTTAGAAAAAAGGTCATGAATAGTGGTCGTGAGAGAGGAGATTAAAAATGCGGTTGTAAAAGATTGTTGTTTTCTTTAGTAATTTCTGTCGAGTTTCGTGTTGCTACATGCCTCTCGTTTCCCAAAAGTTGTTAATTGCTAACTGGTAATCCCAGTTACTTCACTGAGATCCCAATGACCTGGATGTCGGGAGGATTGGAAAACACGGCTGAGGGAACACCAAGGCCGCTTAGTATTAGCTGTCATTAAGCAATCCTCAATTACCTATGCATCAGGACGACTATATAAGTTCAGTACACGCCAGTCAAATATAATCAAGCCACTCACTAGTATTTCAATCACAAGGGTGAAATGAATATTTACCGATATTAGGTCGTGACTTATTTATATGTATTTACCTTTGTTACTTCAATAAGTCTTTGCTGTGTGCTGTGCAGCGTAGTGCCTAAATTTCCAAGTCGCTGGTTCCAATATGGCCAAGGTAAAGGTTATTTTAAATTCTGGTTTGTGCAATCATCACGAAAAAAAATTTATAATGATATGAGAATTGTAAATCTAGGAAGAGAATTAGGAAAATGGAGTACTGCAATGGAAAAACATTGCTTAGAGAGGAGTGTTTAAAAATGAAAAAGAAAAAAAAAGGTATTGAAGATAGCAAAACTCACTGATCCATTAACGGGAAGAAATTTGAATGTGTAGCGCATCTGATGTATTTTGGAAGCAAGGTAACCACCAACAGAAAGATGGAAGAAGAAGTAGGACAGAGAATAAGGAAGATTTAAAGGTTATAATTTGGAGGTGGAACTTAGGTAAAGAAGTCTTTTTCTTATGGCTTTACGCCTCGTCAACGTCGAGGTCATTAGAGGCGAGAAAGGACCAGGACAAGGAACGGGAATGAATTCGGCCATGCCTTTTGAGGGAAGAATCCCGGCATTCGCATGGAGTGATTTGGGGAAACCATTAAAAACCCGGACAGGGATTCGAACCTGTGTCCTCCCGAAAGCAAGGGGACAGCTTTACGGCTCACCCACCACACTCGGCGGAAAGAAGTCAAAATAAAGTATAATACCAGCCACTACAGATCTTTTCCTCTGAAACCTGGACTTGGACAAAGAGATTACAGGCGGCAAAGATGAGGATTCTGAGAGGTATAAAGAACATCACAAGAAAAGATAAAATCATAAATGAAAACGTTATGGACAGGGGCGAATCCAGGTTGGGGGGGGGGGGCTAGGAGGCTCAAGCCCTCCCCAAATAGTATCAAGTTCTACCTCCGACATTGTAATTTTGGATTTTTTTTTAGCTCTATGGATTCGAGGCCCTAGGAGACTATAAATACTACCCTTTCCACTACTCAAGGCCCCCCCCCCCACCAAACCAAAATTCACTCAAGCCAAGCCCCCCCTCCAAAACTAAAATCCTGGATCCGCCCCTGGTTAGGGAGAGATTAAAAGGTGAAAAATGAGAAGAAATGTTAACAAAGAAAAGAATACGGCGGCTGCGGTGGATGGAGGAGGGGAAAAGTCCGAAGTTAACTTTCTTGAACTATGGGAAGGTAAAAAGACCTATCATAGAACCAAGGATCAGATGGATGGACCAGGCAAAGAAAGAATTAGAGGCTACGGGGGTTGGTTGGGAACTCGTGGTGGAGGAAAAATCTTGGAGTGACCGTCAAACATGGAAGACTCTATGCCGGAAAACCCAATGAAGTGGCAACGTTCAAAATTGATGAAGATGATGTTTCAGCTGTAGGTATTATTAGGAAGGACTGTATACGAGCATTAAGAGGTGTAATGCATTGACAGGTAGTTTGCCGCAGGGAGCGCCATAGAAAAGGCCGTACTGTGTATTGTGAGATATGTGACACAGTATCTACGCCTTTGAAAAGTCGAGGTCAGAACTGGCCGCCGGTTCATCCTACATGTATCTGGAAGGCCGAAGCGCACAACATGGATAGGATGGATGTTGAAAGCAACAATAGAACAGCTTCAGAGTGTGCAGACGGACAGGTTGCAAAACTATTAATTTCGTACAGTGAAATTTTTTTAGAAGACTTGCTTATAGAGTGTACTGTCACAATGACGGATCTCGTTGCATGGAGGTGAAGATCTTCTCGGAATCTGACGACATCGAGAACGGAGAATATTATCTCCTCAGTAAACCACTGTTTGGTTAACCTTACCAAGAGCTAATTTTTATGTAATTTCTTGCATGGGAGGTGCAGTTCCTGACTCCACTAGATTGGACAACTCGGTTCGCGCCAAGGCTCGAATGCATGGACGAAGGCGAGATGGGGCCAGAGATAATAGGTTTTGACATCTCTGGTGGTGCTTTGATGGTCAACTTGTGACAAGACATGATCGCAGATGTTTTGCCTCTGATTCTGAAAGTCTCATATGAAGACAATGTTGGTGATTGTCTTTCATTAAAGGAGTGTGGGCGATTGTCCACAAAGAATTTTTCGTGGTCTGACAAACCATAAATGCAGCATATTACAAAGATGTAACATAAAGGTCGTTACAAGGTGTATGCGTTCTTTTTGCAAAACGTCATGTATTACAATGGAACCATCATTAAGAATTTTGGACCGAGAAAAGTTTGACTGCTGTTTCTACCTTCCTTATAATCTTCGCACATGCTGAATATATTCTTCCATCCATACGAGACATCCAGAAAATCGGAGCGAATATACTGAAAATGTTGAAAAAAACGACTTCTGCAAAGACTTTAACGACTGTGTAAATCACTGTGCACATTTCAAAACTATATATACAGAACGCTAGATGCAAGAAGTCATTTGTGATAATGGAGTCTTCTTCGTTTATGTTCTACTCGATATCTTCAGTTGTACTTCAGTAAAGTTTTCTTCTGCTTCACAACCTTTCCACAGCATTAGGGGTCGGCTGACTTTGATGAGTTTCACTCATCATTGGCATTGTCAAATTTTAAACTTCGATTTTACGGCCGCTTGCCCTTGCTGTCATCAAGCATTTTATACCTACTGCCAGGTCATACTACATACTAATGGAGCAAGTGAAGTGGTAGTGGTTCAGTGACACTATGTTCTGTCATGTCTAGTGTATAGAACAGTCGATTTATTGAAGTAAGGTGTCATTCTGAAAGTGATGCAGATACTCCGTGTTTTCACGAAATTTTATGGTTGAACATTGATGAAGAGTGCGCGCGTTAGAAGTCAGTTGTAAAGCTTGGTGGATACATTGCGTCGTGTGTAGGTACTGGGGCTGCCTGGTGGCTCTCTCGCCCACTCTTCGGCAGCTAGTGGTCGATATCTGGGTCATTAACGCCCAGTGTGGTCGCCCGTGGCCTGGACAGGTGCTGCGCCCCAGACCGACAGCGTGACCAAGGACGACGCTTTCCACGCAGTATTTCCCGTTCGTCAGGTCCAGCGCAGGCGTTACGTAACGCCGCGTGAGTAACTTGAGAAGTGGTGGACATATCTGCGCGCCCTCCTTCTGCCGATAGTGAGGTAACGTACGCCGGTGCCAGAAATCATCCTGACGTAGGAGCTACGCACTGGCAGTGCCCAGCAAAACCAAAGATAACGAACAACTACCTAAAAAATAAACTAATCCCTGTTAATACATGAGTAATTCCTTCCTTCCTTTTTTAAGTTTTATTGTTCCAAAAGTTCGTGGTCAGGAAAAATAAATTGTAAAACAAACATTACCGAGTGTGGTGGGTGACGCCGAATTCCTTCCCGTTCCTTATCCCCAGTCCCATCCCGCCTCTAATGACCTCGACATCGACGAGGCGTAAAGCCATAAGTAAAAAAAAATTGTAGAAGCTGTATATAATTCTCTAGTTGTTTATATAATAGTTGCATTTTGCAGTTGCTTTGCCCGCGCAAACTTTGGTGTGCGTAGAAATGTGTTTGCATTTTATTTTTCGTCTAGTAGCAAAACATAAACGTATTTAATGTAGTTTTTTTTTGTAACCGTTACGGAAAATTAAATTTAAAAATTTATTTGAGTGTTTATTTTTGATATAGTGATTTGATTAACGTTTTAGCTGTATTCAAACTTTAGATTGAAAAGAGATGGCGTAGAAAGATTGCATAGCTTTTACATTGGTTTGTAAAATATAGCTTAGCTTCTCGTCAGGAAGGTTTTTGTTGTTGACAACTGATCGTGCCAGCTATGGTTCATAACGGAAGCATTTACATCTGTAATGAGATGTTTTCTGAGTAGTGAAAAAGTTTGTAGGACCAAGTTTCTTTCTCTTTCTTGAACAATAGTGATTGTACCTACTATTGTTTCTTGTAACTTGCATAAAAAATCGCACGCCGAATGGTGAACTATAGAATAAATCGAATCGAATAATTCATATTCCAAGAGGGGTTCTGCTTGATGGGGACTATTCCAAGAGCACAATACGTAGATAGCAGCTACTTAGCGCTTCATAATATTCAAAAGAGGGATGCAGGCAGGCGATAGATCATCTTCGATTAATTTTTTACGCTTGAATAACATTTCATCATCACACTCTCTTCTACTCGAGCAGGGTCAGGATATATGTAAGCTGTATCATACAATAACACATATAACCTGTTATTAAGATAGAGCCGCCCCGCCAACCTCCTCAGTGGATTGAGTCGCAAGCTCTTAGGTATACTCCATAACGTAGGAGTTCTCCTGACCAGACCAACTGACTAGAACACATTTAACAAATAAATATCGCGAGAAACGGAAGTAAAATTTTGTAACAATCCCAGGCATGTGGTGACTCACTCTTACCACAGCACACCTGATCAGTAGGCAAGATGCCGACGAAAAGGTGATAGTTACATTTCCTTGTCAGTGGGAGATTTGCTGAACCGTATGATGACAGTAAGCATTTTAAAAAGATACTTCTTGCCTTTTTAAGAAGCCACCAGGTATTTATATAGCGTGATTTTGGGAAACCATGCACATAGAACCGAAAGCAGGATGGCCTGATGTAAATCGACCCAAGTCCTCGTGCCCGGCCGTAGTGTTCAGTACTCACCCACGGGTCAGGGTACATACGAACCGTCCCCGATTTCGATAGAATTGTATACCACTCACACAAGACAATAAATATGATCATTCAATTAAGTTCTGCGGTGTTTAGAAAATGTCCATGCCTTAAGTAAATAGAGACCTTGTGAATATGGTTCATAGTGTAATAGTAATTTACGTTCGTTTGAGTATTGTAAAATTTGCGCTATGTTATACCCTAAAACCATGAGGAGTCTACAGATCTCAACAATTATCATAGTATCTCCAGTTTTGTTTCCTTTAGAGTCAACTAGTTTTACCTCATCCACCATCGATCATCTACCTAAGATGTAAACGGAACTTCTTGGGACCATGGTAACAAAATTTAATGTTACTATCTACTTCAGCAATATTTTCTATTGTTTATTTTTTAGGCGATTTCGGTTGATTTTACGTTGGCGCGGAATGACATCATGTTGCTTACTGAATCTATGGTCCTTGTTGAATTTTCTGTTCCTTTCTTTTGGAAGATTCATATCATGCGACGTTGTGTTGATGATTTAAACTGCCTTGAAAAAAGTTAGAAGATTTACACTGAGAATATGTATTTCTTGCTCTTGCGGTTATAACGGCAGAAAGACGCGGTTCTTGACCAAATTTCACTGTACACACTGATAACTTGCAAAATATAACAGTGTTTATATCTAGATATTGTCGACAAGAAGACAGTAAGGAAACAAGAGTATCCGCGAATAGCTGCAAATTTCTTTCCCTTCTCTACAACCACAAAATAGACTGATTGTCAATAAACGAAACTGAAAATTGTGTTCGACCAGACTGAATTATCTGAACCACAACTATGGGAGTAACTTTCGTGAAACATTGAACGGATGATAAGGTAGGAAAGATGAAGGTGCATAATTTCTAATCGGCCGGCCCCGGAAGCGTAGAGGCTAGCACGCTTCCGACATGTGCCATGTGAGTCTCCGGTTTGCTTCCGGCCGAGGTCGTGATATCGTCTGTCAGTATGATAACTATAAACGTTGGTAATGATTAATATACACATTGTGATAAGTATGAATTAAGAACAAAACGTCGGTCAATATGACTTAATGGACTAAATGTAATACTTAAAAATGAATCTTAGTGATTTAATATGTAAGTAAAGAAAGGATAAAATTTGTGTGTTATGATTTACTGTACTGTTGTTGATGATAGGAACGCTTTGCCTTGCATTCTTTTTGGTTGTTAAGGTGAAGGTGTAATAGTTCTGACAGAGGGTTGTAAACAATGTATTTTCCTTCTAGCAACAACACTTATGGCCTAGGTCGCATGGTCAGCGGTAACAGTCATCATAGGGTTTTACCTTCCCTCTCATTTATCCTTCATACACAACGCACATTACTAACTGTTGTCTACACATAAACACTGATACCATCTCGTAGAATAGGCGTCTCCCTGACACTAGCTAAGTTAACTACTCCTGCTTGTTGCAAGATGTCATATTTCTTGTATTATAGTAGACGTAAATGATCTCCATCTCTTCATTTCAATTTAAAACAGTACCTGGGTTCTGATTACATATACGAAAAATATTACAAGCTTTCTGTTTTTTGGATTATGTTGTTTCATCAAGAAATGTAACGCAGTCGTTCCCACTTGAAGCGACGTTGTTGACAATCGCAAACGTAGCGAGCGTCTGACAACGTTATAACATCTAGACAGGTTGCAATAAACATACGTCACTGTTTTCGCAACAGAACTGCACCATGGCGCACTCACCAGCCTATTAAGCCGTACCCAGCCTCAAGGGCGCTAACAGAAGGCCGACCACAGACATGTTGTACAGCCTCCGATTCGAGGCTAGGGGCAGAATATTTTCAGTAACATTCACTGCTACAAATGCAAAGATCATTTGATTACAAATTTATAGACTGTTAGCGGTGCGATCAAATCATAATAGTTTATCTAAACAACTGATTAAGTTTAATTTTTTAGTGTATTAGACACTGTAATGGTAACAGATAATCTGACAGGAAATTTCTTTGAGAAATTGAAGGTTAGGTGTTCGTCGCAAAATTTCTGGATACACATTGCTTTGGGTTCTGTGACGGAAGCGAGGTAATGTACCCCAGTTCAGGAAACATGTAGTTGACTATCGGAGAAATACGCAGTGACACCAATTTTAACAGCAACCATTAGTATACTCTCCCCGTGACAGTTAATTACTACTATAAGAACAAATCGCCCTTGACAGTTATTAACTGCCGTAGGAAAATGTTAAGTAATGTGGAACTGCAATCTTTTAAAGCGAAGATTGGGAATGGAAGGAATGAAAACTGATCGTCCGAATCGACTTACATGCTCCACTATCACACCCAACAGAAATAACGTTTAGTCTTATGCCTTAATCTCTGTTGTATAGTTTTGTAAGACTGAGATTCTTCAAAAGCATTGCACAGTCAGATTCTCGATCGAAGCAGACAATCGTTTGTTTTCTTCTTCATTACTGATTTGAATCAAAAAGTTTCTTAAACCAATCGTTTAGCGAAATTTTCGCTGTAAATAACAATAAAGGAAGAACCAGAGAATATTTTGTTTTTTCATCTGATTGTTTTTTTTTTTTTTTAACTTCTTAACGTCTCTTAACAGCGAGGTGTTTAGAGACGGGATAGGACGGGGCCAAGGAATGGGAAGGAATTCGGCCATGGCCTTTTGAAGGAAGCATCCCGGCATTTGCCTGGAGTGATTTGGGAAACCATGGAAAACCCAAATCTGGATGCCCGGTCGGGGATTCGAACCGCCGTCCTCCCGAATGCGAGGCCAGAACGCTAACTATTACACCACCACGCTCGGTTCTGATTGTTCAGAAATTCAATGTGGGCTTGGCGTTATACCAGAAAGGTGCGACATACTGCAAACCAAGTTGCAGAAACTGCAAGGTAATCCACTTTCCGATAAATCCAAAGTAATCTATTCACTCCATGAAATCGCTGATTGTCTGAAATATATTTACTTGTATCGGTACAAAACAACATAAATGCGATCAGTGCCAAACTCTGCTGAAACTTAACTAATGTTAACTCAAGAAATTGTCTGGCAGATAAACAACTTGGTTTCCACTAATTAACAACACACTTTCACTTTCGATGCAGGTAATTAATTACCTGTTTCTCCAACTATTTGGGTGATACTGACTGAAGAATAAAGGTCACCCTGACGCTTGTTTATATTCTGTTCTCGCTCTTGGTACTAAAAATTTGGACGTTTCGAAAAGAGATTAATGCCAATCCCAGTTTTATTAACTACATAGTAGATGATTTACACTGTCAAAGAGTGGTTTTTTTTGACCGTTTATATCACGAAGGCTTCTACAAACGATTTTAATCACCTGCGTCTGAGACAGGATCTTCCCATTCACAATAGCCATTGTTACAATAGCTGACATTGAAAATTCACTAGAATGGCTTATGAATAAGAGGTATCAAATTATAGCGAATGTGTTTGCAGTAATACTGCAGCGTGAGAATTATGATCAGAGCAGGGCAAAACCTTGATGCGAATGTCTGGTTTTCGTTGGCCTCATCATTTGCGTCAATCCAAAGTCGGTCTGCAAGTGAAACGTGTTGTAACATACTATTCGTTTAACTGAAATCGACTTGACGTAATGGAACATTTTATCCATGATTTTTTTCCAAAGTGATCTTATTGCGCTAATTTCCGAGGCTTTCTACAAACTGGAAGTGGCCCCACGTGATTTGTGGCTCTTCTCCGAGTTCAAACTTCCATTACGTCATGCGCACCGCGACGGCGAAATTCCGGAAGAGGCTTTCCGGATAGGCTTTGCGGTTTGGGAAGACCATTGGTCGAAGAGTGTGCGAAGAGACTAGCAAGTGAACTACATGAAGTAGTTAACTTTTAGTTCTGAGACCAGATTCGCTGTTTGAAAGCACCTCGTGCACGTAATGCAGCCCGTAGTATCGTTGCAAGGATCAATAGAAAAGCAATGCGAACGTCTACCTGCACCCAAATAAAGAATAAAAGAAAATGCCTCATTACTGTCTGAAAGGAGCAGTTACAAAGAATACTTGGCTGATAATGTGGTTGTAATGAGATGAGCAATAGAATTCAGGAAGGTACTTGTGTTGTGGCTAGTCGATAATAGCGGGATGGTGAAACTGTAACGGAATACGGTAGCTGCTGTGTACCTGTTTACATCCGGTTCCATTGAGCCTGTAGGTGCGCTGTCAACATTCAGAAATTCACTCTTACTGCTACAATGAGAGAAGATATCACGAAACATAATTGCTGGCATCTATGTCCATTTCTTACTTTACAGCAATTTTTGCTAGTCGCACTATGTCCATCACACATTAAACATGAAAGTTCTTCCACATATTTTTAGTGACCGCTCATGCAAGTTCTCAGAACTGTTTAACTTAATGGAGAAATGTCTCACTAGAACTTGTAAACTTTAACTTTATTCAAGATTTTATTTTAGCCACCTATTATTTGTTGCCTTTTATAATCCTCTTCCTACCTTCGACTTTTTTTTTATTTCCCTTATGGCTAAAGCCTTGTGTGTTCATTACGACCTGGTGACAGGGCTGCTAATTTCGCCTCTATCGTAGCTATCTTAACCTAACCAGGTAATCATACCGGAAATAGGGAACCTACAATTTAACGTGGAATCCGAACCACGGAAGGATTCTGGCGTTTTTCACATTACTCAGCTGTGCCAGAGGTGAACGTCCAGTAAAGAGCGTTTCAAAATACCCGTCGAGACATGTATTCGAATCAGGGACATTTATTTTTTATACTAAAAGGTATTAACAAACCAGAAAACAAAGTATTATTAAAAGGTGGAAAAACACCAACAATAATGAGAATGTAAGCTGTTTCTGGAAGTTAGAGGGAAATTATTCGGCAATGTAGTAATGAAAATTTCTCAATTACATCTCACCGAACCTGGTGGGTGAGCGATAACGCTCTGGTGTCGCAGGTTCGAATCCCCGTCCGGGCATCCAGGTTTGGGTTTTCCATGGTTTCCCCACATCACTCCAGGAAAATGCCGGGATGCTTCCTTCAAAAGGCCATGGCCGAATTCCTTCCAGTTCCTTGTCCTCAGTCCCATCCAGCCTCTAATGACCTCAACGTCGACGAGGCGTAAAGCAAAAAAGTAAAAATAAATGAGCAGGACAGGTTTCCTGGGGGTTTTAAATTCTTGACAGTAAATATCTCATTAATGACAACGTTTAGATAGTCGGAAAAATTCCCTGCCTCAATTGAATTTCCTTAAATATCACCGAGCGTGGCGGTGTAACGGTTAGCGTTCTGGCCTCGCATTCGGGAGGACGGCGGGTCGAATCCCCGTCCGGGCATCCAGATTTATGTTTTCCATGGTTTCCCAAATCACTCCAGGCAAATGCCGGGATGCTTCCTTCAAAAGGCCATGGCAGAATTCCTTCCCATTCCTTGCCCCCATCCTTGCCCCCCATCCTTTCCCGTCTCTAAAGACCTCGCTGTTGAGAGACGTAAAGCAGTTTAAAAATTTAAAAAACCCTTAAATATCGGTGATAAATCTAGAAGATGTGCATGATTTTTCCTCAACTAATAAAACTAGAGAGCCAGACGTACTTTTCGTTTAATAGAAATTGACATATGCCTAATAAAATAATAACTTAAATATCAACTTGTTTATAGTAGTACCCAAGATGTAGTACATCACCGGGGGAGTATAAAAGCCAACGCTTTTTCAGTTTGTTTTCTGATAACTTTTTCCTTGCTGTCACTGTTTACACATCAAAATACTTGTACAGCGTGCTTGGTAAAGTTCTGAGAATAAAAGTGACCTTCACGAAAGAAGTTGGAAGTGATAGTTAGATGTTTATATTGTCATCTAATGTCATTCTCCGGATCCGATAAACGTTAAGATATGAATCACTGGAGCAATTTAAGTCTGCATAGTGATTTATTCTCTGTAGCGGTTAACAATGTAGGTAGCGATCTTCCGGATTTTTCATACCTGCGTAGCGACTAAATACCCGATATCTGAAATATATCGCGTCGTTGGCCGATAATACCATTCGTAGTCTTCTTCTGCTGCTATCAAGATGTGGGTTAGTTTGCAGCATCTTTCGATTCTTCTCTTCTCTCCACCTTTTTTCTCTGTTCATTGCAGCTGGACTATTCCACATCCGACATGATCTGATTCACGTTCCTGCCGTGAGTTGACCGTTTCCGCCATCACTGGCGCCGCATCAGCAGACGACCAATGACACAGTCTCCTGTTCTCTGAATCTTGCGCCACTGTCTGCATGATTCGTCAGTTCTATAAAATACTTATTCATGCACACTTTGTTATCGCTTGTGATGTTTAACATTTTCCGATACCACCAAGTTTACCAAGCTGTGGGCCTAAACACCCATTTGTCCATAATTAACATCCATACAGATCTATACTGCAGACACAGACGTTCATCAGTTTTAAGTAGATGAGTTGTTTTCGCAATTTAAAAAAAAATAATAATTTTTGGTCTCACCTATTCGATTGGTTTGATAGTTCTCATTGACTTTTAATATCTCTGGTTGCTTTTCTCACCAGATAAGTAAAATCAGACTGGCCTTACATAGTTTCACAATTACATGTTGGTTCATTTCCTGCCTATTAAATATCAGCGAGTTTCAGTTAAGACATTTAATTATCAAACTGTAATGGTTGGTGAGAGTGTCTTTCGCAGTGATAAATGTTATTTCTCACATTTTTCGTCTCCATGACACCATCTAAAAATCGTTTATGCACCTATTTACACATATGATCACATTTTTTTGTCTCTCAATAATAATGTTTGCAGCATTTTTTACATACGCATTGAAGATTGACTATTTATTTATTTCCTCCTTACTTCCCTTTTTTCAGCGGCTTATCTTTCGCCTTAATACGTTATTGCGCGTGCAGACAGAAATATTTATTTTAAGCAGCAATATCACTAGAGGTTGGGGTTACGTTGAAATGCACCTTAAACCAGAAGATACGAAGATTTTGGTACCTATTTTCAACTTGCATTGCTTTCATGTGTCATATTACTAACATTATTACTTTAGCCACACATAAGCAATACCAACTAAACTACAATCTGTAGACCAGGATTTTTAGCAGCGACATCTCGAGACGTTAACACCGTGTTCTCATCCCTAAGACGAAAATCTCCATGCCGACGGTTATTTAGTCATACAACAACAACGACTTTGGATTTTGATTCTCAGAAGTGCGATGAGACTGAATCCGGTGAGCGCGGAAGCCGCTCTGTCCGGTGGGCAGTGCCGAGCAAGGCCGCCCGGTTCTGTCTTCAGCCGTAATTTTCCAGAGGCTATACTCGCGTGCTGCGTGGAGGAGGTCGGCTGCAACGCGGGTACGCTAAGCGCCAGGCGCGAACATACGAAGCCTTCTAGTACTAAACGTTTGCTTGTTGTGGCGAATGATTGTGAAGAATTTCTACTACCCTTATTCCTTCCATTTGTGTCTCTAAAATCTTGCTGTGTGTACATGACGCATCGTAGGGTTTTCAATGGTTTAGATACCACGTTACACTATAGGTCCCCCACTCACGATGTGACAACTAAGTTCGATTTGAAGACACAAGACATGTGGAAACGGGAATTCTGTCACTAAGACAGCCTTAGTAATTCGATACATCAGCCACTACTCAGACGGCTGCACAGTACAATTCACAGTATTCATCTCTATTATCAGTTATTCGTTAATGTAAGCGCAACAACGACCGAGATCTCTGACTGTTTGTTGTGATTATTATAAAATCTTTAATGTTTCTATCACGCGTTTTTTATAGATAATGCAAATTTTGTGCGTCCTGAAATTATTGTTACCGCCTCACTGTATTAAGTTCCGACTCAAACTCTGGTATTTTTTAATATGTTACTGCGAGCAATAGAATAATCTTCATCTAAAATTACCCTTGATTTAAGATCTTTAGAAGAATAAACACATTCTTCTGAAATTCTTTTGAACATATTGCGATATATGAAAGTTAAGTAAATGTGTTAATGCTCTTTAGTTCTTGCCAGTTCCTGCGGAAACTTGGATCAAATTATTCTAAATGTAGAGAACATATAGAATCTGTATTAGCACTGATAATTCAGTAGGAGCCACAATTTACAGAATGTACTTAGAACCATTTCCCTGACACTCGTGGTGTTACTTATTTGATATTCCAATTTGGTTCCTTGCTGAACCCCATAACCATGCTTCCGTTTATTCATACGTGTCAGTCAGCACGTATCATGGCCTCAGCTTCCCGCGTCTGCCTTACGATGTCTCTAATTGCTCTGCTCGGAGCTCCAACAACAATGTCAGACAGAGGCCACGGACGACAAAATCTCACACAACTACAGCTGACTACGAGCGATAAAAAATCACTGGACGACTTCCTTGCTATCCTGCACGATGAGAGCCACAGGTATCGGCAATAAATAAATGTACGGATAGAGTTGCTTATATTCTTCAACAACTTAAAGTTATCCGAAAGTTTTTTCAAGGGCGAAACCTCCAGCATTTATTCACGACCATTTGGTGATATAAATTGTGATTCGTTAGATATTTTGTGAGCGTTCTGTTGATTGTTATGAATTAATCAACTAATCTAAACGTACCCATAACAAACTACGTTATCAGTTATCTGCTTGTATAGTCATACATGTATTAAAATGTAATTCAGCAGTTTGTGTTCTTAGAGATTTTTCCGCAAGCCCGTAGTTTCAGGACAGTTAAGTTTAATTCTCAACATTTTTTATAGTACATCATCTTGATTATTACTAAAAAAGAATTAAGTAGGACGGGCAAAAGTTTATGACTACTTTATCTCTCATCTAATGTTAAAACAGAATGGAATCTAACCCTGTTTTAAAGAAATTTAACGCGGGTACTTTAATGTAAACGAGTTTATTTTTATTTAACTATTATTGTGGACTATATAACATGAAAAACCGTTTCGGTACCACACATGGAATATAACTTCCACGTTGAATTATGTTGATAGATGAGAAGAAATATTGAGATGTTTTATTAAAGAAAATGAAACGAGAGACTTGTTTGTAATAAACATTAGTATCGTAGTAATATACAAATGTTGAATACCAAGATTTTAATAACTTTCTTCGCTCCAGCAAAACATGATTAGCGTCAAAAAATCTTTATGTGTTGCGACTGTATGAAACATAAACAATAATGTATCAATAAATGTAAAAAAAACAACCTTCATGTTGTAGTGTAGAAAGACTGTTACAGACCAGGGAAAAAAAACTGCATATTTTCACTACCGTTCAGAATGTTGTTTTGCCTCTTTGTCTGTATTCCATCACAGCATCGATAGTAATTTTCTGGTGTTCTTCCGGTTGATGTAACATTAAAAGTTGGCGTGTAGTCTTTTATCAGTGTCACTTTTCCGATGGCTTGCTGCACGTTGTATAGCTCTTCAACTGAATGCTAGTTTTATCACTTTTTCTTTGGGACGCGCTCCTCTTTTGTAACAGAGAAAATAAATCTGCCTTAAGTTTTGTACGCGCAAAATCCGAGCATGCATTTCAACTAAAGAATCTTCCATTACTCTGTTTATGATTCCCACTGGGTGATAACATTTTAATTTTTTGTGGGATATCGAACTCAACTAATAAGGTGACTGAAGGCACTAAAGATTACAACGCCCAATTTGTGTGCATTTTTTTTTATAATTATAATTTTTTTAAATGTACAAACATTTTTATTTTAGTATTTTGGATCTAATACGTTAATTTTATTGTAACTATCATGTCTCAAGTAACACACTAATTTTCAGCTTAAATTCTTAACTTAGTGAACAAACACATTTCTACATTATCATTCGTGTGATGTGGTACATTGGACCAGCATTCATATTGAAATAGATTTGAATTTTAGCTGAAAGACGTTATTGTGCCCCTGGTATTCATAAAAAAGAGGGAAAAACCAAGAAATAATAAAAACTTTAATCCATTAGAAGATTAGTTTTGTTTGCACTAATTTTTTTATTTATGTCATTAGTTTGTGCTGTTCCTTTCTAACAGCATCAATTTGATTAGAATATAAATGAAACATTTTGCATGTTGTGGAAGAATTGTGGCTTCTAAATTCATAATAAAGGAACTCTGAGAGCGCATTCCGAACGACAGTCCAATCTGGAAAGTACGCGTTGGTAATCGGAAATTATTACAAACCATTTCATGACGCGAGCCCCTGAGGCACGTGACGTCAGTCCCCTGACTACCTGTCGGGGGCACTGCCTGCAAAACCAGTCGGATAACCCAGCGTGAGGTCAAGTGGCGGACAGAAATGGCAAATGGTCGCTAGCAGCTCACGCGCAGTTTCATTGCTAAACATTCCTTGCGGTATCTGTGAATTATTGTACTTCAACAACGTAGTGTTTGGAGCTGGAAGAGTGTTCCTAGGATATTGAATAGATGTTAATGAATATTATTGAGGAATCCTGTCATTGGCCCGAAATGATTTCTGGAAACCATGGAAAATCGACATTTGTAGTTTAATACGGCGAATGTAACAATCACCTTCCCTAATATCAGACATACATTCCTCTTCATCCAGCCACAATGTTGAAAGGAATTTAAGTGTTAATTTCCATAATATTTAAAATATATCTTGCTCGTAACTGTGATTTTACAAGTCGAACAAAAAATTAATTACATCATATTTTTCTCATAATTGATACATTTTTAGAAGACACAGTATTAGATTTAGTGGAAGAACTAAACAAAAATGATCTGTCATTTAGGAATTAAAGTTACATATCATGACTGAAAGAAACAGCAGTTTCCTTGAGAAGAAACCTTTCCGTTTTAAACATTGAGCTAGGTTTCATAAAGAAACATCTAAAATTCAATTTAGCATAGTACTTTATGGAAATGAAGCCTGGGTCTTAGGAATACCAGAAAGAAGAAAGTTTCTGAAATTTGGTGCTATAGAGCGGTGTCTAAAATTAAGAGGACGAATATTGTTTTAGAATTGTTGGTTGTGTAGGAAAGTTTGCGGAAACGTCTGACAGAAAGAGAATGGTGAATCACATTTTGAGATGTGAGGTATTAATTATTATGTTAGTGAATTAATCTGCTAAAGGTAACAACATTTGATCAAGGCATAGACTGTAAAATGTGAAGCAAATAAATAAAAACGTACATTTGTAATGGGTATGATGAGTTAAAATGGAAGAGATGCAGGATTGTATCAAAGCAAGAAAAGAATAAGTGAGTTTACTTTATGATTACATCATTGCTTTAACATGAAATCAACATTACTTATTGCCAGTAAGACTTTCGAAACTTCTGTTCAAACACATAAAATGAATAGACAAGTAAGCGGATTTTCCCACGTGATGGCATCGTTACAGCTCCAGTAACTAAAACAAATAGCCTTCATTTTGCTTGGCTGTGTTTCCAGATCCGGATCTTAACAATGTGTTGTATCATACTTACTATACATGTAAATCATTTTACAGAAGTTATACCTCAGCATCGTACTTTAGTAGCACAAAGTATAATTTGAAACAAATTCTGTGGCGATTTTCGTCATTTAACGCAATTCAGATCAATAAGTCTTGTGTAAGAACGTTACTACCTTGTGATGTCACCACTGGTTAGCTCTTCAGTTGCGCAACTCTAGATTCACGATTTAAGGTAATGGAAAGGCTTGTACTGGTTCATTCCATATCTGAACACTCAGAAACAAAGCAAATTATCTTTCGTGAAGTATTAAGTATAAGATAGTTTTAACAAAAAGGAAAAGAGGATAGTCGATCTTATGGTGAAATCTTTGGTATTTTCTCTAAAGTTAATAATTGGTATGCACGATGGATAACTTTCGTAGATCATCGTTGGAGAGAAGCGGGGTGAAGATAATAAATAATAATATCTCTGGTAATGGATAGTAAGAAACAGATATTTGATGAATATGGATTACCGTTTATGGAAACTGCAATTCGACTGAACAGATGTTGCAAGCTCTTTATTTATACAGAACACATTTGTTTGCTAATTCCTGTGTTATTCCTTCGTATAAATTAGTAATTAATTAAATTTACCGAATAAACTGGTATTATCAATAAATTATTTGAAAATTTTCTCTCTCATAATTTTAGCTTTCTCACGATTACCATAAATCAGACACAATGAACTGATCCTTATTAATAAAATTTGAATACTCTCTAAATAAAATTAGACTGCCTTAATATTTCTTAAAAACAAGTAGAATTGGAAGACCTAAGTTCATAAGATAGCACATTTCGTTATTGTTATCAGTGTTTGAATATTTCGGTTTCCATGCATCCAACCAATAGTTAATAGTCATCATATATTATTTTTCTTTATTTCAGAATTCTTCACTACTTGCTGCTTCAAAAGAATGTAAGTATGCTTGATTTATTTTACATCGTTTGCATTAATGTTGCAGATAATTATGACACATCTGTGTTTTACAACTTTAAAGAACAACCGATGTAGACGTAAGAGCAAGATATGATTTACTTTTATCGTCAAGTATTTATCAACCTTTAGTAACGCGTGAATTAAAAAACCAACGAATGTAATAGAGGATGCTAATTTTTGTATTACCATGCCAGTAAAGGTGATTTTGTGTTATATGTAAATTGAAAATGTGTTAAATTTAGATATGACAGTTCTATGCCATCTTTACACCCCCGTCAAACGTTGAAACCACCGATGATTGTCCAAAAGTAAAATTATTTGATACGTCCATACATAAGTCACGACAGATTTTGTTCTTAAAATCAGATTTCCAACTGGACACCTCATTTCTGAACTTTTTAAGCAGGAACGTTAAGACTCGCAAAAAGTAGAAAATAGTTATTATAACGTTTATCTTTTACCGGAGGAAAGAGTAAAAACGGAGAAATAAACAAGAGATATAAGGAACACTGAATAAATGGAAAATTATTTAATATTTCTTAAAATTGAAAATCATTCACAGTAAATTAATGCGCAGTTTATTTTATGTACTTGGTCAGTCAACACCAGAATTATTATAAAACGCAGAAAAAATAAAGCTAGTTTAAGAATAATCTATTGAAAACTAAACGACTTAGTACGCGGTGAAAAGAAAATGGGCTGGTTTTAAAGATTATAGCAAACTGAAAACGAAAGATAAGAAAAAACTGCTTATTTCAGGACTAGCCTACAGCCAATAATTATTCTGATAATTAATTTTGTTATCTGCAGAGAAAGTTAATTGTAGCTGAGAAAAACTAACACATTATGTTAGATTGTATATGGTTTTAACCAAATTATCTTCACATAATTCCAACAAACCTCATTTATAAAGTTTAATTTAATATGGTTGGTGATCACAACAAAATTGCAGAAGTAAAATAAACTATTCGAAAAAGCACATTCAAAAGCTGCAGCATCGAACGACCACTCTCTGTATGTATTTACATGATTAAAATATCAGAAACATTTAAAAAATCAGAGAAAAATATTCATTTCATGACAATCTCTTGAAAGTCACATCCCATACAAGATGAAATGTTAAGAAATATTCAGAATGTTTATTATAAAAGGGCGTATTGTAACCAGCAGGCAAACATCGACAGGTAACTGATTCCACAGATGTCGTAAATAGGGCCTTAATCAAACCTTATTTAATCCACAACTGATAACTTGGGGAAGGTTGTGGAGTACTAGCTCTAGCATTACCATTCAATAAACCTCTTGTATACTCAGGATCCTTCGCAAAACCATTAGTAATCTCAATGCTGACAAACTTTTGGACGATCGTATTGAAGTTTACACAAGTTGTATTAATTAAACCAATGTAGTAAGTTTTCAGATTATTACACTCATTAAAACGGAGCGGTAAGCAAGCTAAAAGTCTGACTTGTGTCAATTTTCGTATGGATGAGGGTTTATTTTAATCAGTGGGCACGTGAGTTGGTAGACACTGTGTAAAAACGCAGCAGGTGTAGACCATGACATCTGCGGTGCTCTGACGCAAGTCAGGGACTGTCTGACCCGCCATCTCATTGGTGGTTTGGCGGTGACGTAGGAAGTCTTCAGGACCAAGGTGGCTGAAGTTTTTTGCACCCAAGTGTGAACCCGGGACCTGAGCCACTTTGTCTTAGCAAGCAACCTTTTTGCAGGACGTCTTTAGCTACATCATGTTTTCCATTAACATACTCGGGTCATATGTGTCACGGCTTTGTAATGCGTAAATACGAAGAAGCTAGTCATTGACCAAGGACGCTGCAGCTACTAGCCAGCTTGCGCAAAGGCAGAAATTAGTTTGTACTTTAAACATAGTAGATTTTATCTTAAAGCTATAAAAGCGTTGGACACGGAAAATTTTCTGCAGCAAAAAGAAAGAACAGTAAGTCGTAGCTGCATCATTTCTGTTCACTGTAAGTTGTGAGCTCTCTATCTGCAAATAACGAAAGAGAGAATCATTTCATTTAAATTTATAATGTAATAACTTGCAATTCAATGTTTTGCTTTAAGCATCCATCATTTCTCGCCATTATTAAAAATAAATTGAGCTTTCTGCTGAAAATACTTTCTTTGAGCAATGGTAGCAACTCACCTACTGTAATCTGATTCACTTTTTGCGTAGGATTACTGTGTTAAGTTAGGCTATGATAATGGAAGAATTCGCAGCAGTTCGAGAAATTGTAACCGACATATTAAGGTCAAACGAAATCATAGTAAATATCAACCACAGTTTGCCTCTTATAATAGTACCACAGTTCTGGCTTACCGAAAGAGCAGGTTGCTACATATATTCATATGTATGATGTGATTTTAATACATAAAAAAATCTGTTTATTTTTGAATAAACGTTTACTTAGTCCACAGGAAGTTTTAAATGTTACGTTCTTCCCCTTTTTTTAAAATTTGTTTATGGCTTTAAGCCTCGTCAACGTCGGGGTCATTAGAGACACGAAAAAGCTGGTGGCAAGGAACCATCTCGGCATTCTCCTGGAGTGATTTAGGGAAACCAAGGAAAAACCATACCGGACGGGGATACCAACCTGCGTCTTCCTAAATTAGAGGCCAGAACGTTACGCTTTACTTTAACCCTTGCAAAATTTTACTATGTGAAAAAAAATATCAACGATTACCATAACCAAGATGACACTCGGAAATCGTTAAAAACCAATTCCAAAAATATAAAATTAGCTGTTTCCCACAACTTCGTTTACGTAAAGTGTTCATGATTCATCATTTTTCTTGTTATCTTATTCCAATCTCTGACACCCTTACCCAAAAGAGAGAATCTTCCTACACCCTTGTGCCTGAAATCGAGTGCCAGCTTCTATCTTTTACCTTCCATGTATTACTTTCAATTCTTACACCAATATATTCCGATGCCTCATCACCAATATACGCCTTATACACTCTTCGCCCTCCTCCTGTCTTCCAACGAATCCCATTCCAGCTCTTTTATCATATCGGTTTCTGACTGCGTTCTGCGATAATTTCCAGAAACAAATCTAGCAGCCCATTTTTGCACCCTATCCAACTCCTATATTTGATAGTCAAAATGTGGGTCCCATACTACACTACCATATTCAATTAATGGTCTGACAAAAGTTTTTTAACCCAATTCCTTTACTTCTCTCGTACATCCCCTCATCACCCTCTCCAACAAATGCAGAATTTTGAAACTTTTTCCTACTACATGTCGAATGTGATCTGCCAAGTTAAGCTTGTTATCAAATGCAATGCCAAGATATTTACATGTCAAGTCTTCAGCAAGCAATTCTTTCTCCACCTTATATTCATAATTAACCTTTAGTTTTTTATTTGTGTATCTAATAAGCTGATTATTCTTTGCATTTATCTTCATTCCATGTCTACCAACCCAACTAGATATCCTGTCCAGATCACCCTGCCACTGTAATTATGTCTCAGTTAACACAACACAAGCTAGAAAGACTAATATAATGCCATCTGTATGCTTAAATTGCAATAAACATTTCAACTGCCAGTATTAACTAAATCCGACCAGGAGTTTTTGTGTGACTCACATTCAATGAAAAATAGATAATAATTTGTGGAAACTTTTATCTTAAATTTCTCAGCTTTCCAATTTCACATCAGAATGAAATATACTCTACTTGGAGATACCTGCGACTTTGATGCTTGAAAGTGTGTTAAGTATCCAACTCCTATATTTGATAGTCAAAATGTGGGTCCCATACTACACTACCATATTCAATTAATGGTCTGACAAAAGTTTTTTAACCCAATTCCTTTACTTCTCTCGTACATCCCCTCATCACCCTCTCCAACAAATGCAGAATTTTGAAACTTTTTCCTACTACATGTCGAATGTGATCTGCCAAGTTAAGCTTGTTATCAAATGCAATGCCAAGATATTTACATGTCAAGTCTTCAGCAAGCAATTCTTTCTCCACCTTATATTCATAATTAACCTTTAGTTTTTTATTTGTGTATCTAATAAGCTGATTATTCTTTGCATTTATCTTCATTCCATGTCTACCAACCCAACTAGATATCCTGTCCAGATCACCCTGCCACTGTAATTATGTCTCAGTTAACACAACACAAGCTAGAAAGACTAATATAATGCCATCTGTATGCTTAAATTGCAATAAACATTTCAACTGCCAGTATTAACTAAATCCGACCAGGAGTTTTTGTGTGACTCACATTCAATGAAAAATAGATAATAATTTGTGGAAACTTTTATCTTAAATTTCTCAGCTTTCCAATTTCACATCAGAATGAAATATACTCTACTTGGAGATACCTGCGACTTTGATGCTTGAAAGTGTGTTAAGTATCCAACTCCTATATTTGATAGTCAAAATGTGGGTCCCATACTACACTACCATATTCAATTAATGGTCTGACAAAAGTTTTTTAACCCAATTCCCTTACTTCTCTCGTACATCCCCTCATCACCCTCTCCAACAAGTGCAGAATTTTGAAACCTTTTCCTACCACCTGTCCAATGTGTGCTATCCAGTTAATCTTGTTATCAAATGTAATGCCAAGATATTTACATTTCAAGTCTTCAACAAGCAATTCTTTCCCCACCTTATAATCATAGTCAACCTTTAGTATTTTATCTGTGTATCTAATAAGCTGACTCTTCTTTGCATTTAAATTAATCCCATGTTTACTAACCAAACTAGATATCAAGTCCAGATCACACTGCAACTGTTCACAGTCCTCTACCGCTTTGATCCTGCAAAAATTCCTGATAGTAAAACAATCAACAAAATTATTCATTAGAATAATGAATAGCAATGATCCGAATACGCTACCCTGTGTCACTACCATTTTTATTTCCACTTCTTTTGATACCGCATTTCCTATCCTAACTTTCTGTTTTCTACCTTTTAAAAATTCTTGTATCCAGCAAATGACTTTCTCATCCACTTCAGTAGTTTTTACCTTATTTACTGCAATTTTATGGCTCACTCTGTCAAAAGTTTTTGAAAGATCTGGAGCTACACTATCAATTTGGCCTCCCTTGCCCAGTTCATTCGAAATATCTTTCACATATCCCACCTACTGAGATTCGCGTAAATATACTTGCCGAAAGCCATGTTGTCTACAATAATGCTCTACGATAATTTGAATCATTATAAGTATTTCGACTGCGAGAATTAATTAATTTCGGCTAATGGTTCCTGCATGAATCCTATTCAACGAAGAATAAATTCTAATTTGGGGACACTTTTGAACTAAATTTATCAGCTTTACGACTTCTCACCATAGCTAAAAATATAACCTATTATCCCCCGGGACCAGGAGCTATACATTATTTAAAATCCGATCAGCGGTTTTTATAAAATCATGTTCATCCGAACAGACATGCAGACAAATTTTCTTTTTAAGTTGATTCCTTTTCTATAGGTCATTAACAGCGCTTGAAAATCATTTATTTTAAATATGTAGGATTTCTTCCGGTTACATTCTTATTATAAGTATAAAGGAGAAACATTCTGCAGGAGAACAACCGCCTTTTATGTTCTGATATTTGAATTTTTATTAATTGATTTTCAGAATGCACCTCACTGATACTGGGAAAATCTCGAATCTGAAGATTCGTATTAATACTATACTTAATTTATATTAGAATAGATGTGAAAATACGTAATGAAATATAATCGTTCTTCTATTACGAAGAAACTTTGTTTACGTTTGGATTTTACAACGAAGTGGACAAGGTAAGGGATGGAATTCTGAAATAGTTTTTTGAAAGAAACATCTCGGTGTTCGCCAGCAATGACTACGCAAACTATGGAAAACCGAAATCAGGATTGCCATCCGAAGAATCACTCCCTCTCATTCGCGAATGCCAGGCTACCCTACTAGGGAAGGGTGTGCTTAGGACCCTCCTAGACTTTCATCTGAAACCGGTCTCCTGGAATGAGTTTCTACGTGTTCATCATTAAGCAAAATTGATTTGGCTGTTCGAGATTAGAAATAAGGTTATCAACCTAAGGACCAGAAAATTGTCGAAATTAATGCTACGGACCACTAACTTACATGGGCCTAAACAGTAACATCTGGGACATGTTGTATTGAGCCATTTTAACATAAAAAATTTAAAAGTATGTTTTGAATAACTACGAAAATTGGACTATGAAAAATTAATTACATATTGACCAGACTCTTAACATTTAGTAACCAAAATTATTAACAACTTTGGGTTTACTATACTACCGACCTTCATGAATGAAATAAAATAATAGACGCTAGAAATTACACTTTTTAATTTTGTTTACGTGATCATTCCTATGTTACTAGCCTTATCACGTACCGCGGTACCGCACACTTAGTACAAGACCCTTAGAAAACGATCATTTACTTAATCCTTAGACGAAGGTTTTTTTTTTTTTTTTTTTTTTTTTTTTTTTGCTTACTGGAAATAAATAGACTTTTCTAGGAACAATGCTGTTCTAGCCTCTCTTCTTTGCCTGATGATTGATATGTTCACGGATTTTAAAAAGTTGGGCTTATAGTTTATATTCGCTTATAGCATAATACAGTATTTAAATTTGTAATATTCTTCCTGCGGAGCACTTGAACCATCTTCACGGACCACAGTTTGAATAACACTGATCTAGATCATAGTCAGTAGTTATACTCAATCGATTAAACTATGTTGCGCTCGGCAACCTTTGGAAAGGACAGACGGATAACTTTTCTGCAGCGCACGGAGCAGGCGGCCATGAAAGCAACAGCCAGTGGACGACGCAAACCAGCTCGCGTCACGTGTCCGACCAAACACTCCTGCTTCAGGTTGTGACGTGGCCCTCCACTGGTTTCTTCAGGGTGTACAGCCAGTGATTCATCACACATTTCGTCAGTTGCTAAACCCGCTTGACTGTTTGGGTTTAAGCTTCCCGATCCAACAACGCCATTATTTCCAACACCCTTAAAATATACTTGATACATTACAGATATCTGATGGTAAATACCTGATATGATTTATTTGCATAAAAGCTTTCCAAGCAATAAGAAGACTTTTAACTGAGAAATTTTATTCCGGTTATCGGACTTCTGATTGGCGTTAATTACATAAACTTTGACAGACGCAGTAGTTCTGGTAGTGCTATCCGAGTTTCGTAAGTCTTATCGGAACACTAACCTGAAAGCCCGTTATAAATGACAGGAAGAACGGAGTTTTGCTGCTGAACTAAATATAATCGTTATGATGCTGTAACAAAAAGATTCAGTTATCGTCCTTACCCAAGTTGCATTTTAATCTTATCGCAAACTGCACTAGTATTGCCGCTACAAACTCAAAACTTCAATCATACGCTCATATTGACATTAAGCTGCGTAATATTACTTTTAACCGTCGTCCAGGCATCATAAATCTTGATCAGTGTGGAATTATTTTCATTCAGATGAAATAATGATTACATATCATGGTTCCCATGAATACATATATATATATATATAAACTTAAATAACTCATTCTCTCAGCTGGAACGATGGATGTTAATATTTCGCACATTAATGCTTTCACTGCATCGCGATATAAACTTGATCCCGTATTTCTTAGCTTGCTATAACAGCGAACAGGGAAACATCTACATCGAACGACTGTAAATAAATAAAAGGCAACTAATAATTAATATGCCGATTTAAACGATTCTTTTCTTTCATTATTCTGTCAATTTATTTATTCACAGTTGCTTAGCTAAATAGAATTGTCATTAGATGATACTCATAACCTCATTCCCGCACAAACCTCTCTGCCCGTTGTTAGTTCGTCAACGAAGGCGAAGAGCGTGACGTCATAGCATTACGGAAGTACTAACCAAATTTACCTTTTATTGGTATATACGATGATAACCATGCTATTTTATAATGATTTCCTCAGTTGTGTCCATTCTACTCGTCAGAATCGTAAATGGTGGACTAACTAAGGAATAGAGTAGACATTATCTGCGGTGGTGCGGCTATAATATATCAAAAGCAAAAAATACTTTTTGGATCCGGCAGAAAATTACTATAAATTTTCTAAAAAATTATGTCGTTGTTTATTTAAAGTGGCATTAATCTGTGATATGGTCCTCGGCATTCAACCAGTGACAACCATTGAGGGTTATCTGGACAGTCAAAACCTTTACTTCCACTTAATTAACTCTCAATAAGTTTTTTATTTTACGAGTACGCGATTTTAGTAAACCAATTTTCTTACACAATAACAGTTATTAACGTCATTACATAAATTAATACGTGAAAATATTAAATAAAATTCTACATATTGATAAATAATTTGTCACAACATCATTAACCAAAAACTAAAGAATATGATTTTAGTTTTAGTGGAAAAATATTGAAACATATGGAGTGCTCGATTGACCTTTTCTCAGGTATTATCGTCACTACTGCACAGTACATCAACCGAATATTCTAAGGAACTTATAGCCAACATGAAATGAATTTCTAAAAGGAAGGTCGAAATTTACATGAACTTAATACAGTAATTTCACTAAAGAATCGATAAAGTAAAATTTTCTTTTTTTTGTTGTTGTTAAGTGCTTTCTAACTTTGAGGTCATTAGAACCAGAAGAAAATAGTCAGAAAAGGTTGGGAAGGACTTCACCCATGGCGTTTTGAAGGAACCATTCCGCTATTCGCCTATAGTGCTTTCTGACAACAGTGACTGGTCAGACGAGGAATTTAACTCACGTCATCCCGAATTCTACGTTACAGGACTTGAAAACGTTAACTTAACGTCCTACACATATACAGAAATGCCTGTGCAGATGATGCTCAATGTTTCACCTTTGCACAGCTGACGCGTTGCGCCAGAAAGGCGGACAGCTGATTCTCCTCCGGAATGCTACGTCAGCGATTGCCTTGCGAAATGTCTTGCCGCCTGCCCCGCTTGTTATGACAGCACCACACTTGCTCGCCCTATTGAACCACATTTATCAAGTTCCTAGGTCAGACACTGTTCTTTTTTAAAAGTCCCAAGAGCGGTTATTACACATAAACAACACCACTCCTCAAACACTGAATGCATTTTTCATATGGAAACATCTTTATCCTTATTTGTTATCAAACACAAAGTCTCTATGTCTGTGCGTCTTCATGCTTCTGTCTCGCTAACCAATCATTTAATTTACATGTTCATTATTCCGTCATATTTTAGTGTGTATTTTACTACGCTAGGTGAAGTGGATATATAACAAAATCGGTTTTAGTTAAGAAAAATGATAAAAACCGTGTTACGAGAGAGTTTCTTAGCATTTACTGCCTATTCCATTAGAGAAACAACAGTGCAATGATTGGAAGAGTTCTGTAAAAGAAATTCCACTACCGCATATGTTTATCTTTACTGCAGTTGTCCGATACTACGCCTATAAGTCAATGATCACTAGTTCAATTCGCATACAGCTTCTTTTTTTTTTCGTAGGTAACTATCCAGTCGGAGTTGGTTTATTTTGTAACTCTACAGAAAGCAAATATTTACCAGTATCGAGTCCGCTGGGATAAAAGTTGCCTACGAACATGGCAGAGTATGGATAGATAGTATCGGACCCACATTATGTGTATCGGATATGAGATGGCGAAGGTACAAAGGAGGATAGTCAGATTTCTTTTGAAAATTACTGTTGCATACAATCATTGACTTACAAGATAGAGGAGCTGGGTTGTAAGTCACTGGAATACAGGAAGCCAGGAATGAGACTGCTGGAATTGTACATATTAGTCTTACGTTGACGATAGTGCCTGTTGGACAATGAGAGTGTCAGGAGCATGCGTGGAAGAGATCAGGTGACTATGTAACTAAACTAGCAGTTAATTTAAAGCATTAGGAAAAGGAAAAATTTTCAGTTGTGAATATGGGGCACAGAGCCGTCAATAAATCACGAAATGTATGCTAAACAAGTCACTTCAAACATTGAATGAATTTAAAGGGAAAACTCGATTAGGTATTTGGGTAAATTACGATCAGAACATTAGCTTCATTTCATTTAATTAATGACAGTGATATTAGTAATAATGATAATAATATCCTATTACAAATGGTATAATATATATTTTTTGAAATATGGTGCCTAAACCGTTTAAAACATATCAATGAAGTGTAGCCAGTCTGAACATTCCTTAAAAATGGAATCGGCTGGCAAAAATGTTTAAATAATCGAAATTGACGCAAGCACGGAAAATCGATTGTGATCTAGCTACAGAAAGGTGATATCAATCGTCAATAATTGAACAACAATGTAACTATTATAATGTTTAATGCAAATTATACAGAAACTGTAGTATTTGATGTCGGACTTACTTACTAGTATATAGCAGCAACCTGGTTGTGAAATATCCAGTGTGAAACCAGTAAAGCAATATCAAGTTATCGATTGTAATGTTTGTAATGCATTATATCTAACATAATTGACCAAAAACTCTTAAACTGAAGAACGAGTTCTGATAGGTTACAAAGTTTTGTTATGGGCAAAAACGAAGATACACGTTGCATCTGTCAGCCAGAATTTAATATGAATGTTAGCAACAAATTTGTTCGCGTTCTTAATTCATGCTTATTAAAATGAATTTAAAAAGAAATCATACTAAGAAAACATTAACTGAATGAAAAATAATAATAATCTAAATAACGTTATCAGGCTTCCGACAATTAGAAACCGAATTCCGACTTCATCTTCCGGCGGAATGTCGTGTTCCTGTAGTGGCCGCCCTTCAGTGGAACATCTAGTCAGATATCGGCTCTGAAACGTCCCATAAAATTAACACGCACAAACGTTTTACATAGTTGGTATACCGCCAAAGCCTCACTTATTTCAATAATCATATAATGTTCATATAATGGTCGTAACCATAGGTGAAATTTTATTATGAATTAATAGAGATGAATTAGAAAATTTTGATATCCATATTGTTTAACAAAAGGTTTTTAATTGAAATAATTACACAATTAACTGTAGGTCAAAATAAAAATCTTCGAGAAAGCCTAACACTCCCAATTTTGCCTTACATCATTTTCTGATACCCAAAATAGAAGGGGCTTTTTTTAGGTGATCTTTACGAAAAAAGTCAAAAACAATGACAGCGAATAACGTTACTGATTTTTCTGGCATTTTTTCAGAGAATAAGCAACAATTTCTATATATATTACAACGTAAGTAGGCCTACACTAATTACGACTTGTGTAATACAAGAGAATCCCTAAATTTATGTTTTACAAGGCATTTTGTGAAAGACTCAGGAAAAAAATATTTTAGTATTTTTTTCTCATATGCTGATCACTATTAAAGCACAACTTTTTCTTTCCCCCATCTGTACACGTTTAGAGGCCTCGTTACTACATGTAAAATGTCACTCGTAGGAAAGTTGTACTCAGTGTTTCAAACTGTTACATCACAAAATAAATTGCTTCAAGACATGTGTCAATTGTGTTATTAAACACGTTGGTTAAGAGTCTCAAAAGGAAAAGAAAACGACTGAACGAGACACAATGAAAGCAATTATTGTCACGTGGCAGCCAAGTGATTCAATCGGTAAACGACAGCGGGGTGAGGGATTGGCCTTCAATCCATAGAATCTGAATGTCCACGCTCTCTCAGTCAGGAAAATCCTCGGGGTACAGCTGATGATTGCATTTACGTTCTGTCACGAATCTTCTGTTACCATCTGGTTGGTTAGATCCTCCGGAAGGAGGCGTAATTTCCTAGTTGTGTTTTAAATGTTTATCTAGTGTCCAAGTATTTATGTTCCCTTTACAGACATCATGGGCATGTGGAGGTTGCTTCTATTACATTTTCACTAGGTCATTAAGACTAAACTAAATTTACCGGATTAACATAATATTTTTCTGACCTTACTGTAAAAAATCGTCGAAAAGCAAAATCTGACTGGCCAGACAATAATATTTATTTAATTACTCCCGATTAAAAATCACCAACCAACTTACAAATTAGTATATAGTTATATAGGAACGAATATATTGTTATGGGACAAATTGTATTATTTACGATTTACGCATTGCCAGGGTTCCCTAGCGTGATTCTGAATTTATCTATCGCGTCTCATAAGCCGCGTTTTTTGCGCGCAATGATAATGGTTCAGAACAGCTCAGTATTTAATTATTATTCTCACATGGTTAAATTAGGTCTGCAAGTCAATCGGCTATTTAGCTTTTATGCAATTACCATGCAGACACTTAATTATGGCCGTGCTTTATTTGAAGTTCTTAAATAAATCTGTACTTTTGAGTTTAATCTTTGGTGGCTTCCTGATATATGCACGAGTTCAATGTATTATTAATAAGTGAAGAGAAGCTAAATTGTAGACTCATCATTGGAGTCGAATTGCCATCTGGCGAACTTAATTACTGACATCAAGACCAAGATTAGTGAACAAGATGTGATCAAGCCAGTAAGAAAACAAAATGCAACAGGTATTTGGGCCGAAACAGGCACGTTCCGTTTCCCAGGAACGGCGCTACTTTATCAAAAATATTAGAGTTTTGGAGCAGTGCGTAACGCCTGTAGTGTTTCGACATGAACTTCTGGCTTAGAACGATTCATTCGATGTGATACAGAAGCGCTTAAAAAAATTTGTGAGATGCCACTACAAATTATTAAGTGATTTAAAATGAATGTGAATATGCGTAATTTCTTTTAATCGTTTTTAATTCTATGCTTCTCAAGGGCATTAATGCTTTGTGTGTGTTGTTTTTTTTTTTTTAGTTTTTGAGAATGCAGCATCTTATAAGTTGACAGAACAATGTTTACAATTCTTTAACATATTTTGATACAGCTTTAAAATGCAGGTAACGTAGATTAAATGATATTCGCTGTTTCATTACAGTTCCATGAAGTTTGAACCATATAGAGAAATCTGGTAGAAGCTGATAATACAATCTGAGAAGCTCATTTACCTGAACCGCGTGTCTCTGGGCCAGACACTTGGCGTGAAGACGCTTTCGGCTCAGAAGTCGGCCACGCGGCTCTCCTTGACATGCTCTACTGCTGCTTTTATTTTCACTGGCACGCGACACCTAGAACCGATTGGTACATTGCATATTTTTTTTCCAATAAACGAAAAGAAACGCAGAGCAAAATGAAGTCTGAAAATGACTCCAGACAAAACCAAGGGTGTTTAAATTCTAAGACAATAAACTTCACATAATCAGCAAACAATTATTATTGTGAATTACTAGAGTGATGCGGTCTATGTTTAAGAAATATTGTGTTAGAAACTCACAATTTAGGATCATAAATTGGCCAAAAATTCTGAAGGTAAGTTTTGAAAATTGCGTTAAATGGAATGATTACTTGACTGTATTTACATATATTAGAAGCAAATTCACTGTACTTATTTTAAAAGAATGCCACGAAATCACAAAGATCTGATCGCAAAAACTTCAGAATATTTATTTTTCAATTGCTGCGGTGTTTATCATACTTGATGATTTATTTAATGGTTGACAGAATAAAAGATTCTATTAGTATCTAGTTACCAAGTTACTAGAACATATGAAATCAGTGTAGCATTTGCTGTAGTGAGCTAAGAATCATAAAGGATTAGCGAGATTACTAAACAAATTAAACAATAGGGGTTCGCGAATTGAAGGACGTCTTCGATCATCATCAAACTATTTCGGATAGGAACTGGTTGGAGTAAGATAGTCTAAAAAAATGGAGTAGGAAACAGTGGGAAAATTTGTAAGGAAGAATTAGATTACCGTGTTTTATTGCTTAATGTAGCGTTGTATTGCTTCCATCCATATTCTTTGCCGCAATGACTGGGAGAAGACAGATGCAAAACCTGTGCTCTTGTAGGACAGTAGGAGAGTGATACTTTGCAGTATTTATTTGGCATTTTCCTTTCAGAGAAGCATCTACTCGTTTGGCATGTTTAGGTTTACTTCATATCGGACAGCCAATTTTTCCACATTAAAAAACATAGATCATGTGCCGTTTTTTGATGGCGGTTCGACATGTACCTCATATGCACCCGTTTATTTCCTTATATAATTATTAAGTATATTGTTTTAATGCAGTGATCTGCTATGTATAATTATAAAGGATTTTAGTTCTTTCGCGTGTTCTAGGACGCTTTCTCTCCATGTGACTTTCAGCTGTCGTTTAACCCGATTTTACGTAAATTAAAAGCTCAAACCTGTGTTTTAGTGAGTTACAGTATTTGATCAAAGTTGCTTACGACTTTACACCTCGTCGACGACGCGCTTATTAGAGGCGAGAAAGGACTGAGGACAAGGAACGGGGAGGAATTCAGCCATGGCCTTTTGAAGGAACCATTCCAGCAATCGCCTGGAGTGATCTGTGGAGACCATGGAAAACTTAAATCAGGATGGCTGGACCTGGACTCGAACCCGTGTTCTCCATAACGCGAGGCCGTTACCGCTCACCCATCACGTTCAGTGTCAAAGCTGAACTCGGTGCTATGGAAGTCTTGGCCTGCTGTTGCATCATTTGCATGAAGAAAGTGTTTTGAGTTGGTGGAGATGGGCTGATCATTGTTACATATTTAAATACCATTGGTAGGAAACGCTTGTATGGGATTTATCCATACACTAGTTTTATCATCCATCATGACAAAGAATCGTCTTCTCCTGGTTATAACGTATGGAGAAAATATAACTGCTTTTCGATTATAATTACGCTGACTATGCTTTTTAACCAAAAAACGAAATTGGGTTCGTACTCATCGGAAGGTTATGTTTAATAAATTCTCACTATCTGGATAGATTATTAGCTTTATTTAGATCAGAAGTCAATTGACTTTGGTCAAAGAAATCCGAATGAATCAAGGCCCGGTTGATTCTGGTGTATACGGGATCTCGAGTCGGACAGCGAGAGTGTTTCTGCGAAGACACAGCCCAGAGGAGTTTCGACTTTCGCTTGTTCCGTAACGAAGCTTGTGTGAGGTAACGAGCTGTCTTCCTGGGAACAGGCAGCGTAAACAGGACAGCCAGCGGTGCGTGCACCGTGAGCCGGCTAGAAATGAAAATGGACTCGAATCTGCTGCACTTCATGCACATGTGAGTGGTCGAATATTGGCAAGAAACATAAATGTGCCTGGAAATCAAGCTAACTCACTTGTAATAGCATGTTCTGTGTTATGAATTAAGTGCGTGCTCTTCTGGGATTGTTTGCCAATTACGCTATCTAAAAAGTAGATAGTAAAAGATTACTGTTTTGTCACATGTGAGTAGAAAATCGGAAAAAATACTTTCTTCGTCCACTAGTGATTCTTTACGAAGCTTATCTGTAAGTGAATTTTAGTATGAGTGTGAAATAATTAATCACCAAGTGAAAACTCTCGTGCGTCCACGTTTAGACAACTGTTGTGCAGTTTTGGATCGGTTTCGTAGGAGGTTGACTTAAGTATAGAAAAAGTACAGAGGAGAGCCGCTCGATTCGTGACTGCTTGCCACAGTTCTTACGAAAGCGTCACAGAATTGATTCGTGGATTGGCCTGAGATACTCTGGTAGACAAATGACGTAGGTTTCGTTTGAACTTATCGCTAAACATTCGTACACCCTCTTTTATTTACGAGTGCGATGAAATTCTTCGTACACCAACTATTTGTGTCCCAGTGGTAGGAGAGATTAGAGAAATAAGGTGCCACACTAATATGATGTGTGTGTGTGTGTGTGTGTGCCATTCGAGATTGAACTGCACACAGAAGAGATAAGTTTTGGTGCAAAGCACCCTCTGTCACCCACAATTTTTTGAAGAAATGTGGTTGATAGTGGATATATGCAGTTAAAAGAAGTTGATAACACGGCTATAATACAGGTTGCTTATGTTCGTATGTTTTAAATATCAGCGAAACTGATTTTAATGGTCATATCTACCACGCGATATTTCGATTTGCCTCTTAACGTCTAGTAGCATGTACGATGTCAGAAACGGAATTTTAGTGAACTAGTCGTATATAGTTCTCAGCCCCTGTATGTAAGTATGGTACAGGTGATAATTCCAATTAATTTTGTAAATGTATTTAATTGATTCGGATGAATAACACAACCCGATGCAATTTCCCTACACATCTACTTCCACATTATCTTACATTCTTTCAGATCAATTTCATCACCCGTCATCTTTTGACCTTAAACATTTTAATTTTGAAATCTTTCTCAGTTTCACGAAAATTATTTAGCATTTCCCTTGATAACTTATCCCAGCTTATATTATTTATATTTCCGTTTTATGTTTTACATTTCTCCATTATATGGTTCCACAGCCATTATTCCAGCTTAGAAGATCTTATCCAAAAACCGAGCGTGGTGGGTGAACGGTTAACGTTCTGGCCTCGTATTCGTGAGGACGCAGGTTCGAATCCATTCTGGGCATCCAGATTTGGATTTTCTATGGTTTCCCAAATCACTCCAGGTGAATTCCGGGATGCTTCCTTCAAAAGGCTATGGTAAAATTCCTTCCCATTCCTTGTCCCCAATCCCATTCCGCCTCTAATGACCTCGACGTCGATGATGAGTAAATTCTAGAAAACAAACGAATGGAACACAGCTTTATTTTCACTACAGGTTCAATGGAACAAAAATGTTGTGACAAAGCGACACTATAGAACCCACTAACCGCCAAGGTCCAAGGCTGAACAAAAGCATTCATTTCTCGTATTTTTTGTGACTTACTTTCTATAGTCTATACAAAGTAAAAACTGAATTATTTACAGAAATAATATTAATAATAACGCTTTGTACCCTGATCAGAATTGACTCCATATCAATTTGAAGTATATAAATGTGAAACAGTCGGTAGTATTGGCAAAACAAAAACAAAAAAACCTGATTAATATTTCGGAGGACGCTTTCCGGCTTTCCAGATTTTGGTTTTCCGTTCTTAACCAAATCACTTCATGTTAACTTCAAGACGGTAAATCGGTTTTGCAAGGTTCCCGAAATCACTCTAGGTGAATGCCGCGATGGTTCCTTCGAAAGGCAATGGTCATATTCTTTTACGTTCGTTGTGTCATTGTCTCTTGGCTGTAATGACCAGATGTCGACGAGTAGCAAATCTTGAAGCCAAAAAAAGAAATCTTTAATATTGGCCAGGGACGATTTCTTTATCTCTCCACGAAAATAGAAAATAGAAATCTCCTCTGCAATCGTCGGCTCTAATTACCTCGACATTGACAAGCCTATCCAATTAATATCTCTGATCAATGATAGTAGTTATTTATGTACAGACGGTTGCTGTTACAAAACTTTACTAGTTATACTGAAAACAGAACACTAAATGTTGTGTAGAGGACGGTTTGCATCTACAAGCAGCAATACTACTACGGTTCCTAAGCTTGCAGCGAATGCACGTACGTCTCCACCCATTAACGCAGTCAACCAGACATTTCGAAACAGTAGGTCGAGGAGGTTAAGGAAAGCTTTAAAAGACAGTAAAAATTTCAAACATGACGCACTGTAATTTCCGAAGAAACCTTGAAACCGACGTTTCTGGATGAAGGGCACGAAAAAAGATTTCCCGATTCATGGGGCTCAAGCAAAAAAAATCTTATTAATCTTCAAAAAGATGATTCTTAAAAAATGATTGGTGGATTAATGTTTTAATAGGATATCCAGAGTTAAACTGATACAACTATGAAAGTATTCACACAGTTTTCAACTGCGAGCAGCTTCTTGGAAATTATTTTCATCGCTGGTGGTCTTGAAGGGATTATTTTGTGAACCAGTTGTTTTTTACACAAATGAGAATCACCGTTTTGGTATTGCCCTTCAGTAGAGTAAAATTTTCGTTCATAAACAAGAGCATAAATTACATTATTAATGAACATTACTTTAAAAAACATTTTCAACAAACAATACCGAAGTAATCATTTAAAAAATTTATCTGACTGATTAGATATAACTAACGATATTTAAAAGCCACTTATTTTTAATTGTTATGTACAAATATTTTAACAATATATAAACTATTGACTTATTCTTAGCATCTTAAAACAATGTATTGAATAGTTTTTAAAAAACAAACAAAGACAGTATTTTATTCATCACATAGTCTCAACAAATGTACAGTAGTAAAGCCTTTAAAAATCAATCACTGCCTTAAACGGATTGGTAATATGCAATCATAATACAAGTGAACATCACACTTGTGCCCTTACTGAGGTTTAAAAGCATTGGTCAATACAGAAAGCAGAGACTCGTCAAACCCCAACCAAATTCCATCAAATGTAGCTTGTCTGGTTGTTATTTCATCCTAAGATTGATGTCACCAGTCACAAACATTATCCACAAAGAACCATTCGGTAAGTACAGCACTTAAAGGCGAGAAATTAAAAAACGGAATAAGTTACTGCCTTTATAATGAAAGCTTCATACATTAAAACAACTTACAAATCCGTCAATTTTGATATACCTTTACTGAAGGAGGTTGAACGAGGACAGGTTAAAACCACGCACCGAAGTACCGACCGCCCAAATTATGGGTTACACCGTTTTTATGCAATCATAATTCATAACCAAAATCCTATAATGTCACCCAATTTCATCACACGAAATTCACATCGGTCACAGACAGAGACTCTCGAATCTTCAGAACTCCTTCTTCTCACCTCCACACATACCTATCCCAACTACAGCACTACGCTTTTAGTACAAGAATTATTGATAGTCTCCTGCGACAAGCCGGAGCACAGTGTGTTATTTTCCAAATCTAGAGGGACAAAAGTCAATTTTGACACTAGTCTATACAGGAAAAGTAGTTATTTATATTTAAAGTAGACAAATTATATTATTAGGAACAAAGGTTTATTTTACGCGTATCTGCGCCCAACAATAGAAAAAATAATTTGAACAATGGGCTTCCTGTGACCCACCGATCAAGTGCTCCATTCGGCCGCGCTATTCGACTGAGTTTGGTCGATGATTACGCTGTGTTTCTGTGTGGTATTAGGGATTTGTGTGTTGCTATTGCTTTTGGTGAGTTTCAAGATAAGTTTAAGCATAATTTTTCCGTAATACGTTTTAAAACTGAATCATGAGCATCATTAAAACAGAGCGAGATTATTTCTGATAAAGAAAAACAACTGAGCCAGTTTCATTTTGAGTTTTAGTTTATTATACCACATTATACCAATCTATTTCTATATTTATTTGAAAGAGCTACTTATTAACTACAAGAATTACGTTCATTTGTTTGCGCATGTTTGCGACACCCATACAACTTTTCTTCATTTTCAGAATGACTGCACAAATTTCGCGTACAGAATTTTTCAACGTATGGTTTGCTAACGCAAAAAAATCAAGGATAGATGCTTTGTTACAGTTTGTATTGCAGTAACTAAGTGACAGATCGTTTTCAAATGACATTATAATGAGTTTAAAAGCTAACGTCAGAATTGATTTTCTAAAAATTGAGCAAAGATGGTCTAAAACGGGAAGACATAGAGACCGCTTCCTATTCTAAATGGTTAGAATGAAACGTTTCATTACCTGATATTGTCACCAAAACTGCACTTCCTGGGACGACTTTGGGCATATATGGCAGACCACAAAAATACTTTGAGAGTTACAGTATTAAAGCAAAAAGACGACGAATGAAGCATCTCCCTGAAATGGTAAGCCAAGAAGAAATTTCGATGGCACCCGAAGTGCAGCTTCGCAAGTCAGGAAATGAAATTCTGCAGCAATCGTGAAAGAGCATTGTCTTCATTCACCTAGAAGAGGCACTAATATTTCTAACCACTTAGAATATGTGTTTAGGAAGCGGTCTGTGTGTCTTCCCGTTTTAGACCATCTTTGCTCAATTTTTAGAGAATCAATTCTGATAGTATCTTTTAAACTAATTATAATGTCATCTGAAAACAATGTCACCTAGTTACTGCAATACAAACTGTAACAAAGCATTTATCCTCGATTGTTTTGCGTTAGCAAACCATACGTTGAAAAATTCTGTACGCGAAATTTGTGCAGTCATTCTGAAAATGAAGAAAAGTTGTACGGGTGTCGCAAACATGCGCAAACAAATGAACGTAATTCTTGTAGTTAATAAGTAGCTCTTTCAAATAAATATAGAAATAGATTGGTATAATGTGGTATAATAAACTAAAACTCAAAATGAAACTGGCTCAGTTGTTTTTCTTTATCAGAAATAATCTCGCACTGTTTTAATGATGCTCATGATTCAGTTTTAAAACGTATTACGGAAAAATCATGCTTAAACTTATCTTGAAACTCACCAAAAGCAATAGCAACACACAAATTCCTAATTCCACACAGAAACACAGCGAAATCATCGACCAAACTCAGTCGAATGGCGCGGCCGAATGGAGCACTTGATCGGTGGGTCACAAGAAGCCCATTGTTAAAATTATTTTTTCTGTTGTTAGGCGCAGATACGCATAAAAAAACCTTTGTTCCAAATAATATAGTTTGTCTACTTTAAATATAAATAACTATTTTGCCTGTGTAGACTAGTGTCAAAATTGACTTTTGTCCCTCTAGATTTGGAAAATAACACACTGTGCGGAGGTTTGAACAAAGCTGCGCCGGCTAGTAGTAAAAACGGATCCCGGTAAAAGCAGAAAAACTCTCTGAGTAAAAGATTAAAGAAACTAACAAACGAAAATAGTTTCAAGAAGGTAACTGTGATCTGATGTAATTGCTTAAACACATCGGAAAATACGCCAATTTTCACAGACTCTAGACGTAACCAAAATAATGCTCTGTGACGCGAAGGACTCTGAATGACATTCACAGCGAGTCGTTTTCTGTGATCGTGGTACTTTTGCTGAGTCACACGAAAAATACACACGACTCATATGAACTCTGTGTCGTGAGAGTCGAACACAGTGACAACCACACATTATTGTCGCAACAGATCCTCTCAGCTAAGTAATGATGTAAGAAAAATTCCAGCAATCACGAATACGCGTAAGATTATACTGTACTTGTTCTCTTTTCCGGAAGATCATTTCTTCTCATCACGTAACTTACAGGTTTGTGTAGCCTCTTATACCCACCATACTACCTGCGCCTCATTGGCGTACCATGACAGTTACAATAGCCTTAAACGTGCATTTTCGTACTTTAATTTCCTGTTTTTCATGTTTGTTTGCAAATGTCCGAGATGAAATTAAAATTGTTGAAAATTTCTGGTTTCTTATGGCTTTCAGAAATTTTGCTTTCTGAAATTATTGTGAAATCAAACAATATAATACGAAACATGGTACCAAATTTCGAACATATTTTATTTTTATCAGCTAAAAAGGCCAGTCGGTATTAGTGTCTCCTGATCTGTTTAAAACCAGTACTTATTGCTTTTTATTTACATTACATGGCAGCACATTTAAACGTAATATATTACACACACAGAACACTATTCGCTGAGATTAATCCTTGCTTCTTCCTCGCTCTTAGCTTTGCGCAAGTCTGGCAAAGCACGTAACAACCTTGATAAATTGTCTTGTTTTCATTAGTAATATTAATCGTTTCGTTAATGTCGTCCAAACGTTTTTCATTTCTTTTGCGCAAAGAGCAGAAAGACTTTCTGGATCTGAATGATGGAACTAACTGATCGAATAAAAATATAAATTAGCCACAAAAGTGTTTTGTAATATACCAACTAGTTTCAACTTGCAAGAATGTCACCATGCAGAAAAACTGACATTATTGAGATATCGCAAAAAAAAAAAAAAAAAAAAAAAATATATATATATAAAACAGCGTAAACATCTCAGCGTAAACATCTCAGCGTAAACATCTTGACGTAAACATCTCATAGTAATGTCTACAACCGCAGGATACGTATAAAACCACTTGTTCCCGACATCACTACAGGTGAATGCCGGGATGGTTCCTTCAAAAGGCCAGGGAGGCGTAAACCCATAAAAAAAATAAAAAAAAAGAGTAAATTAGTTAGGATGTTGTTCTGCAGTGTTGTAGAAACAAATGTCGTCTAAAGATATGTAATTTTTTATCATACTTCTTCGAGGCGAGTAATGAGAAAAGCTAAAAAAATGTTTCAGCTTACTTACTCTCTTGGTGACCTTAAGCTTGTGATCTTACAATGTATAATAGTTTGTTGAACAGCTGTGATTCGAGGAACTGTACCAAAGATTCCTGTCTCAGTCTTTCTAAGATGGAAAACCTGGTGTCATTCGAAGGGCAGTAACCTGTGAATCGTATGAACTAATACAGTTTTCTTTAATTTGTAGCTGCTTTTGGAATATCTGTAGCCATGATTGCGTGCTTAAATTATAACATCCTGTTACAGAAAAGTTATTCTTTTTAATTTACTGTTCTCTTCTGTGGTGAGACGAGCGAGGTCACGGGGCGGTCCAGGGTAACTAGTTGACTGGGAATTCCTGATGACTGAGACCGGTGTGGATGTTGCGAAACAGGTTTGGTCTTTAGGAAACAGGCTGCGTACACGGCAAACACCGTTCTTAGAGGAGTCGTTTCCTGTTTTTGTCAACGTCAGAAAATAATACCATGAATATGTTAAACCTTAAACCCGTTATATTTTTTGAGTAATTATTGCTGCTAATGGATTTGCGAGTACTAAACACTCACTAATTCTACTGTAAATGTTTGATAAAAGAAGTGCCTCAAGATGAAACGAAAATCGGTTTACTACTTGGGGATGCAAATCTGGTCGTAGGCCATCTTCCGCAGTTGTTGGTTAATAGATTATAAATAAAAATTCCGTCTGGAACAACTGTTGATGTTAATGTTACTTTATTCCCATACGCGTTTCGCCCTTATGGTGTGGGGCATCGTCAGTGGAGCTAGGGTGGTGGTATTTACATGGCGATCTGTAAGATGAATAAAGTGCTGTTCCAGACCGCCATGTAAATACCACCACCCTAGCTCCACTGACGATGCCCCACACCATAAGGGTGAAACGCTATGGTAATAAAGTAAACAGTAACATCAACAGTTGTTTGCAGACAGAATTTTGATTTATAATCTACTTGTGGATGATGAAAATTACTTATCAGCTGCAGTTAGGAGAAAAAGTGAAATTTTGGAATAACTGAGGAAGATCTTTCGTGACGGTTAGATAGTGCTGAAGACAGTGATGCTGCAGTCGTTCATAAAATGAGCTCAATTATTATATTCGGTCAATTTCAGGAGAAAAAATTTGGATATGGATAATGACTATGGTTTCCGATCATATAAATGGCAAAATTACCCCCTTCCATAGTGCCTTGAGACCGTAGAGTGGGATCGACACAGGAGAGGAAGGGACGGAAGGTACATGATGTCTCGAGGAAATGTCCCTCGGCACCCATTTCATTTCAGGCGAAGTTGGTATATGAGACCGTTCTGATCTTCCTCTTTCAAGGAACAATCATTGGCTTCTATTATGAATAGAATCTGGGTTTTGGGTTCATAGTCCGTTCCCCTGCCTATTTGCTGATGGATATGCCAACCCATCAAACATGAGTGTCACAAAAACTCAGACGGGCAATTGATACAGGCATGCAAGGAATATTTCTAAAAATAGTCATCAGCTCTATCCAACCAGCTATAAGTCTGATTTCAACAGCATTAAGGATGGTTCTGTGCAACACTATCTGTACAATAAGGGACAAACATAAGACGTGACACAGTATATCGGACTCGAATCACTAACGGGATACCAGTAATCTAGACACTTTGCTTCCAGGACGAGGTCCGTATCTAGAATCCTTAAGCTGAAAACGTTAACTAAAGTTTGAAGATGACTTGCCGCAGCCATCTTCTAGTGAACATCAGTTCTTAGCACACTGGTGGCCTAGGAATCATTCAGTGTAAGGAAATTGCCTGACAAAGTGGTGTATGTATACGTTTTTTGTCTCAGAGAAAAAAAAGCACGGTAACCACAGTTCAGGTAGCCAGTGATCACATTGTAAACGGAAACTTAAGAATGATGATCGTAATGCTAAACCCACTGGGCAGACGTCAATTGCCGCAGTGTATTACCGGCGTGCGTGGCCAAGGTCTTCAGCAGTAATAACTGGACTCATGCCCTTGGGGAGGCCAGGGAAAGTGAGCAACTCAGCCTGCGACTCACACCGAAAATGTTAGCAGTCTCTATTACTGCCTGTAACTTCACCATCTTTCATTCCTCTTTTAGGCAAACCGATTATAGTAGGCGAGAGGTAAAGCTCTGGCGTCGCATACGGGATGAAGCAGGTTCGAATTCCCGTCCGGACATCCAGATTTTAATTTTCATTGGTCTCCCGAAGTCACCCAAGACGAATTCTGGACTGGTTCTTTCAAAAAGGCTATGGACCGATTGTTTCTTGTGCCTTGATCCCAGTTCTTCCTCGCCTCTAATGACTTCGACGTTGATAAAGCGTAAAGTCACAAAAAAAAAAAAAATATTTTACACAAACTAAGTTCAAGGGAGAACTAGTTGAAAAATAAAATTTCAAGGGATGTCAATTGGAGCTCAAAATTTCGAGCTATTCAGGGTATTTTACTATTGTTTTATTTCGTTCGAAAGTTTTTTTTTTTACTTATGGCTTTACGCCTCGTCGACATCGAGGTCATTAGAGGCGGGATACGACTTGGAACAAGGAACGGGAAGGAATTGGGCCATGGCCCTTTTGAAGGAAGCATCCCGGCATTCGCCTAGAGTGATTTGGGGAAACCATGGAAAACCCAAATCTGGATGCTCGGACGGGGATTCAAGCCACCATCCTCCCGAATGTGAGGCCAGAACGTTGACCGCTCACCCACCACGCTCGGTATATCGTTCAAAAGAATTGCTCCACTGTTTATTTCAACTTCAAAGCATTCGAATTCTGTTGAAGTAGCGATGGTATATGCCGACCAAACTTTTACAGTCTTAATATAGTTCATTTGCTAATCTCGTTCAGGCTTCTCCGACTTTCACACCTACTCGGACACCGTTTCTCCATAGCTGGAATTATCATTTTAAGATATCTCCTGAAATAACAGCGTCGCTATCACACTGAGTACCTTTTGAATGGTATTTTAATCACTTGCAAAGAGTGTGGCTAGTAAGCTTAACGTCTGTTCTTCCAAGAAGCGGAAAGTGTTCTTTCAAAATCGACGTGCCATCTTCTTGGGCGCAACGAAAATTGAACAAGCGTTTTGAACTTTTTTTGGCACTTTGTCTGCTACCATTACAGGTGAAAATATCGAGCTTATCAAACTTCAGTCACACTCCTGAAAATTTCTGTGTTTAGTTTCTGTGTTTAGTTTCATTCCAGATAGGTGTTTAATTTCGCACTTTCGAATATGATTAATCATTTCTGCGATAGCTATTTTTGATAATCAGAGTAGTTTAACTGTTGCTGTAAACATAAGCATGTATTGCACTACCTGAGCGTTCTGATCGCTCAGTGGTTAATGTTTCTTACTACAATCGAAAGGTCTACCGTTTGAATCCCTGTCTCTGCAGGTATTTTCAAAGATCCTTAACCCGACCTTAACCTCTAGTACAGCATGCTGTGTAATGTTAAGTACGCCAGAACACATCCGTGGTTCGGATTCCACGTTAGGTTGTAAGTCCCCTGTACCCGGTAGGATTACCGGGTTAGGTTAAGACGGCTACTACAGGGGCGGGATGCGCAGCCAATAGAAACCCTATCACCAGGTCATTACAACCACACGGAGTTATTACTATTATTGCGATACGTAAAGATTAATTTTTAGTAATATTTTAACCCAAGATAATTTATTGATATTCCATTACCAAACTGGAGACATGAAATGAATTTTTGTTCGAACAAAAAAAGTGGTAGTTGTAAAGGTTTTTAAGTATTCTGACACTGAAGAATGGCATCTCACGTTCAAGTTCTTAATTATGAAGGTATAAATGGTACACTTCTGGACCACTCATAATTGGTCTCCAGTATCTTAGTGCACATTACGTTCCTAAGTAAACAAAACTTACATCTGTACTTTTTTCCTTCAACTGCTATTAGCATGTGCAAAATTTTGAATGTCAAAAACAGACCTTCATAAAGAAAGACCAAATGCTGGCTGGGTTGTTTGAAGACATCATCTCTGCTGGCACGTCGAAATATTGATCAGAGATGTCAGAACATTTGCGGACATCGCAGATGTCGGTCCAGACAGTGAACAGAATAACCCGCTACCTCTCCAGTTTGGGTGGTTTTATTTAAATGAAGTTTATCAGTAGCTATTCAGACTGTGCAAAAGAATAACACAGGGAAATTGACACACGAATTTTGGAATCAGTGGGAACAGACGTTGCTTTCATTTCCTTCTTATAATGGCATGCCCGATTCCATGCAGGATGTAGCCCTCCATGGAAATTCTCTTGGGAAGATGGCTGGTTTCCCGTTGCCTTCCCCATATGTGTTATTGTAGGCGAGGATGACTGTTATAGTGTATGCGTTCAGTTTTATTTGTGTTGTATGAAATGAGAGATGCTGCTGTCGTTATTGCTGGAAATCCGAATACAAATTGATTTGAAAATATGAAGTGTGGAAATTTATATTCCTAAAGAAAAATGTTAGTGTCTCCATAGATTGTGAAATGCTTTCTGTCAGGATGTTCTCCCTGAGAGGTAGCATTAACCAAGGCATAAACAACTCATTTTGTGGAAGCTGTCTGTCGCATTATGCAGATTAATGTGTTGTTTCCTGACACTTGGGACAGGTGGACTGCACGATGCAGCTACCAAGGGCATCAGCGCCACCAACCAGTTCGCGGATTTCCTCGACTTTTTATAGACCGACAAAACAGGTTTCATGCAGTGTCTAGATTGTTGTCGCGAGACTGAGCAAGAACTTCTGTAGTAAGACTTGAAACTACAAGGATATTCCTTTTGCGTTTCGTGTATGTGATCTACAGGTTAAACACTTTATGTAAAGAACTAGTTCTGGTATTGAAGGTTTTAGTTGGTTACGATACAGGTTGGACGTGTAGCGATATCGTTTCCTTAACATGCTGAACAATATTCATACGTTATATACTAATTTTAACTGAATACGAGCGTCTATCTCAAGGTTGTAACCGAGCTTTGTTGGTGAGCGGTAACATTTAGGCCTGGCAATATAGAAGACGTTTGTTAGTTTCCCTAAACGAGCATCAAGATTCTGATTTTCCCCAAGTTAATCCAGGAGAATATGACCGCAACATATCTGAGGATGCTTCAAAAATAATGATTAACAGCGAATTCTTTGAACACCTTCCTCCGATATGAACCTCTAATCCCACTGAATCTCGTGACATCTGGCAACCTAGCGTACCTTGTTTAAATATTGGAACATCAAGAAAAATGAAGCTGAATTAGTATTATGGATATGATAACTTCATGCGAAAGTATTCATTTAACAATGTCGATTTTTATTTCAGACATGCAAAAGAAATTATTAAAAAAAATAAAAAATGGGTCTGTTACCAAATCCTTCCCGAGACTAATGCTGAGTCTATTATCCTACCACTTTCTCCTGACGTTTCATCAGGGATTCTACAGCAACATGACGGCTGCGAAATTCGTAAACTAATTTTGAAAACTTGAGACTGACTGACCGAGAAACAGTTCTAACCTATACGTCTATTGTGTTTCGATTAATTACGCCTATTCTAAGCTCATTTCATCTAGAGGCAATCATAAAGTATTTTTCAATGTTCAGAATTTTTTCGATTATAATATAATCCTTTTAGTCATAAATCCCCGCCACGCCGTCCAGATTTTACTATTCCATCATTTCCCGAAATCACTCCAGGAAAATGTCGAGATGGTTCCTCCAAAAAGTCATGGTCGAATTCTTCTTATGTCCCCAATCTCATCCCGCCGCTAATCATCTCAACGAGGCGTAAAAGCTGAAAAGTTTTTAGTTTTCGTGTTTCCACACCTGCGTGAGGACAATATTCGTATTATCGCTCAGTGATTCGAAAACGAAAGATTATTTGGAGAGAAAAGCAGTAAATTTTAGATACTATACGAACGAAAATTTCTGATACTATTTTTTTCATAATAAGATACTTATTTGATTCAACCAATAACTCTGATAAGTAATCATTAAGGAAATATGGTAAGTTCACGTAAGTTCAATAAATCAGATATGTAGTTACTTAATAATTAGACAGCGAAATCAAGTGTTTTATGGTGTGAAAATAATTGGTAGCTATCTTACTCGTATTATTCACATCTGAAAACTATATGGAGGAATACAGTTGTTTTTAATGGTATTCGGCTTCTTAGGACATTCAGCCAGCTAATATGCAATTATTATTAATACTCCAGTGTGTCAGGTTTCCCAGTACATTGTTACGACTAATAGACGGCAAACGACGGACTCGACACTAACTCACGCAACTCTTAGGCACTCGTGCCCACGGCTGGACTCGAACCGGCGACCTATGGCACGCTGAGCCCCTACGCTACCGAGGCCGAATAATACACTCTTGTTACCCTATGAAGAGAACGTTTGCGTCAGTTAAGACGCTTTATTTCGAACAATGCGGAAGTTGTCTTTCGACGTTCCTTACAGTTAGAAGTTACAGTGTATGTTACGTGTAGCGTGACTCATTCACGAGGAAAAACATTCAGCGCATAATATTCCTTAGGGAACGTGCATAAACCACGTAGCTCCATTTTTAACCTCCTGTGAACCCCCTCCCCCCCCCCCCCCCCCCACGTAGCACGTAGCTTTCTTCCCTTTTAGTTCCAGAAGATATTTTGTACTGTTTTCTCTTGTCAGACTATTGTAAATTACATAAGGAGATAATTAACTAAGGGAAATAAATATTCACATGCTGTTGTGAATTCTGTTTCTCATTTTAACTGTGAAAAATGTTATGAAAGGAAGGCTACGTGGCCTGCCTCGAAACCCCCCCCCCTCCCCCCACGTAGCCCAACGTAGCCTTCCAGCTAACCCCCCCCCCCCCCCCTGAATAGAGCCACGTAGTTTGTGCACAATCCCTTATGAGTCACGTTGTCCTTATGTTTCTGTTTGAACATACCTGAAAAAGAGTATAGTGCCAAGATTAAATGAGAAATTATTGCCGATTCTACCCTAACATGCCGAAGCTGGCCTTGACAATATTCCTCTTTACGTTATCGCGTGGTCTTAAAATAACCCTTTTCTCCTACATAGCCCACTCGAAATTATTTCGTCTCGCATTCGGGAGGACGGCGGTTCGAATCCAGATTTGGGTTTTCCATGGTTTCCCCAAATCACTCCAGGCAAATGCCGGGATGCTTCCTTCAAAAGGCCATGGCCGAATTCCTTCCCATTCCTTGCCCCCATCCTTGCCCCCCATCCTTTCCCGTCTCTAAAGACCTCGATGTTAAAAAGAGACGTAAAGCAGTTACAAAAAAAAAGTCTATATTATTATGGGTATAAAGGCCATGCCTTTTTTTACATGATGGAGTATTGACTGTTCTCCCATTGCTAGTAACTACGAATGGGGAAAAGTGAAAAGGGCTTACGTGTTGTCATATGTCTAAGTAAACTGTATTCAGTAAGGCAACCGCTAATTTGTTTTTATATTGTGTAATTTCTATGGAAGGGTACTGTTCCAAAGTTCTAGCTAATTACAGAATACCTTTCAAATCCTATGACGGGGATTGCCGGTACGCTAGGTCAAAAAGCTCAACCTGAAATAGTTGTACCTCCTCGATTGTAGTATTGTAATACTTTAATCCAAGACTGCTTGATCACAGGCTCGCGGTCCATGAAGTGGTGCGCTAACATATTTGAATTTGCCCACCAACAGTAGTGGTCTAGAATATACTAGCTCAATAAAGCATTGATGTTTAATTTTTTTTTTTTTTTTTTTTTTTTTTTTTTTTTTTTTTTTTTTTACTGATTGATTATAATTAAACTTGTTACTTATATCTTTGTTTTATTTAAATATCGATTGTAACTATATGCACTAACATAGAATTAAAATTGTGAGCCTATCTTTAAAATTGGTTAAACCAACTTGTTGGAATCTCTTTAAATATTGTACGATAGACAGCAAGTTTTTTCTCCCTCTATCTTCAACTCAAGACCCAAGGTAACAGAATTAATTGACCGGTAATTTATTTTATTGTTAGTAGACCTGGAATTGTAAATATGATTTTATCCTCAAAGTTTGTTGCGGCCATGTTTGGTTCAGTTTCTATAATTTTGCAATGAGCGGACGTCAGTGTGAATCTCTGGTATCTGACGCGAATTCCATCCGTCTTGGTGAGTCTCAGTTTAGGAGGAATCGAAGCTGATAACTCGTGAATCAAAAATCTGATGAATGTCTACCAGTTAAATAGGTTATAAATTATATCAACCGATTTCCTGTCCGCTTTACAGTTTGTCATTCATGCAATCATGATTACAGTTTCAGATTCACTACCCATCCGGGACAATTATTTTGTCTTTTCTGCGTGCTTTCTTTTCTGTTACAATTTGATGTTTGTGCCGTTACAAATTTATTTTTACAAAAATTCATTAGTTTAACTCTGGATTTTTGTAATGATGGACTTTCGATTTTGTATTTGGGATTCTGAAAATACTGTTGTTGATATTTTGCTCTTTGTATTTGTTTAACTAATTTAAGTATACTTTAAAGTATACTTGAATATTCATTTCTTGATTTTTCTCAACGTGCTGAAGAGATATTATTTAAATGAAATCTCATTGTAATAACGCACATAGGCAGCCGATTAGTTGAGAGAACAAAATTGTGTGTACAAAATTTACTGTAGAATCAAGTATAACTGCAGAGTAGAGAACGATTAACAACTTCAGACATAAGCATCTGTGATGGTTGAAAATTTTCGCCTCAAAATTGACAAAGGTAACTACAGAAAATTAAAAATTTTCCACAGTTTGGGGAACATATCGCATATGCCAGTTCACTGCATTTTTAGTCGACATGATTAGTCCAGTTTCTTCTTTACGTCTACGAAATGTAAGACCTGAACGGATATTTAGGGAAGTATTAGCAAAAGTAAGCCACCGGCAACAATTTTAAAGTAACTTAACGCTTTACCATCGCATTAGGGAAGACATCGGTTCGAATCCCCGTTCGGCCATCCATATTTCGGTTTTTATTTTTTCGCGATGTCACTCCAGTCGAATGTCGGGATGTTCCTTCAAAAATGCCTTGGGCGAGTTTTTTCACGTTCCTTTCCTGCCTCTAATGACCTCGACGTCGACGAGGCGTAAAGCCTCAAAAAAAAAGAAGAAAGAAAGGACTGGAATAAATACTTGTTGAAGGAAGTGTTGGGACTATGAACAATTTTACCCAAAAAATGTAAATCATACTTCGAACAGTGCTATAGTAGCCCACGACATAACAAAATAGCTAGGACCCAACAAGCGTCTCACATTACGTTTAGAGTTCATTGCTGCTGGAGGTTAATAAATCTAGCATAAATGTGGACAATGCTAGTGCAAAATAAATCTATAAAACAACGATGTTATCTTAACAGGTTGCATAATTTTCAAGTTATTTACAGATAATTTATATTGCGAGACCAATATTTTCCATGTGTTGCTACAATATTTTATAAACAGTGTATTCCACCATTACCAATACCGTGACAGCGTAAGTCATGCATCTACGTGTCATTCTTAAGGTAGTCGATTTCCATCTTCTTCAATTGGCAGCCATTCAGAAGGTGGTTTAAACAAGAAGTAAATTCGTAACTGGCAGTAAACCGTTTGCGACACTAACAAATTACGCGAGAGCTGAGAGAGTCATTGTCCGAGTGTGGTTGACCTGAGCTGAGTCACGGGCGCGGTTGTAGAACTCTCTTTCGTTTTGCAAGTCATTCGCATGTAATGGCAACACAATCGTAACGTTCCGTCGGCAATAGACAACTAAACTGCACCAAGGCAAAGACTTAACAGCGCCTCGACATCCCACTGAGTATGTAAGCGCGTCATTAGCCACAACTTATTACCTACTACACTGTCAATTAGATGCTTACGGAGTGCTATAAACTAGCATATGATGCAGTCTGCAACCCGGCCTGTTATCTTAGGTTGTTGACGTACAGTGATGGTGTACGGCGTCTCAAGTGAGTTGTCATCTTTGAGCCCTTATGATAAAACCAATTTTCATCATCGGAACTTAGACAGCAGGGTCATATCGTTGGTGGTACTCCATCTATTTTCATCAGATTGTGTACCAAAGTCGTGAGTTAAATTTCAAACCTCTCCATACTGCAGATGAAATGAGGACATGGACCGCTGTTGATGGTGATTCGTTAGTCGGACGGTAAAAGTCTTTCGATAGAATAAGCACGAATTGGTCGGCACATGGTTTCACTTTCTCCCTTCTTTCGTCGTTCATTTATTCGCAATGCAAACAGCAAGACATTATACTGAACACACATTCATCCACTCAAACAGAAATATCTACTTACACTTACAACGCTGGGAAAACAACACGGATTAAATTTTCTACGACAGTTGACATGGAGGAATAATTGATTGGGTGGCAATAGCCAACGCTTTTAAGACAGCAGAAATATCATAGCTGAAATTATTATGTCTAATGTTAATGTAAACAGGGCAGAAATGAGACTTGAATGTTTAGTCTAGTGATATGATAGACGCGCAAATTGAAAGATTTGATGTATTGTAAATGCTTTTCTAAACTTTAAGACTCTAATTTTCATTAATGCATATTAAACTTAGATAACTTTGGAGAGAAAATCGTAACTTACGTAAACGTGCCTATTTTCCGTTACTATTAACTATCCACTGTTACATAGTGAAAGATTTTGGTAACAGTACTGAGCATCTACCAAGATAACCAGATTCTAGATACGTAGCTCATAGTAGCTCCTTTATTGTTTAAAATACATGTTCTATTTCGCGGGTGTTTGTCGGTAATTGCAGTCAAAGTAATGTTTAGTATCATCTATTCACTTCGAACGATAGTTTCTTTACCTTAACAAGTGCGACTGATATAGATGGTTGCGTCCTGCCAAATCAACCTAGATTAAGTAGACAACGAATGGGCATAATGTCGCTTCCACTATTGATCAGAAAATGATACTAACCTATCCAAATCTGTATGAACAGCTTCGTTTTGATGTGTTCCACGTTTACAAACTACTTACCGCTTTCCAGCCTTTGTCTTAGTTTGCTCTGCAGCAATTTGTTTCATTTAAATAAAATAATCGATTATTTTGTTCCTACCGAGCGTGGTGGGTGAACGTTCTGGTCTCGCATTCGGGAGGACGCGGGTTCGAATCCCCATCCGGGCATCCAGATTTGGGTTTTCCATGGTTTCCCCAAATCACACCAGGCGAATGCCGGGATGCTTCCTTCAAAAGGCCATGGCAGAATTCCTTCCCGTTCATTGTCCTCAGTCCCATCCCGCCTCTAATGACCTTAGCTGTCGACGAGGCGTAAAAAAACCCTTTTGTTCCTTCAATATAAGATTATATACTAAGAGGATAGCTTAAGAACTACTCGTTGTTTAGCGTTTTCCCTAGTTAACTCTGCAACAGTTTCTTTCTTTTAAATGAAAATTTGAATCTTTTTCTAGAACAATGTTATGAATTTCAATTCAATGTTTCCAAGTTTTAAGCCGTGTTGCATCACAATATCTATCTACATGCAATTCACCACCGAAAGAACACATAAAAGTTTATTATGATTGGCTTGCTCATTGGAAGACTTCGCTCATAGCAACCACCAGACTGGAAGATTAACTCCGGGTTCATCGCAAGATGGTCACATCAGTCGACATTGTTCACTTCCAGAGAGTGTTCTGAAATCGGAAGACGGTACGAGGATCCGAGAACCCACAGATATGTGGATAAACATAAATAGTCGTACATATGATCTCTTATTAAATGTAATTAAATTTACAGCTGGAGCAAAATAAGACGATTCTGAAGACAATCAATCAAGCAACTGACAGAAATGAATCCTCTGCGATTTTACAGAGAAGAGCGGAGGGATCATTTACAGCAACGTCAAGTTATTGTAGCAAAAGATTTTACCCACATGGGGTTTAATAGCCGTAGGAAAAATCAATAAAATGTAACAGTATTTCGTCGCTTCAGCCAGTCACCACCAGCCATGATTGCGCCTCAGTATTCTGCGCGCCGGAATGGAATTACCACGGTGTGCGTTGCAGGTGAATCGTCAAGTCGCGCAGTATTGTGTGTCTCAACCGTGTAACGCTGGTTGCCAGACTGCGCCGTCAGCAACAAGTGACGCAACGCGGCGCGGCTTCTCCTGACCAACCATGCACGCCAGCAAACAGCCAATTAGCGCGCGGAACATGGTCCCGCCGCACGCGGCTACTGACTCGGCGCTTTCCTGGGCTGACGCTCGGTAAACACGCCGTACTACCATGCTCCTGAGATGTGTAACTATCGACCACGAAGTGGAGAGTGTTGGTAGGTTAGGTTGGTTGAAAGATCCTCGAAAGCCCACACCACACCGTCTCCTGGGCTTCATCCGGTGGGAATACTATCGACCAATGCATATTATATCCCTTGCTTCAAAAATTATATAGGTTAACGGATTTAATTTTTAGAAACTTCGCCTAAGAAGTTTAAAAGTTGATAGAAGAAAAGAGACGTTAGTTGACGAGAAATTGATCTTGTGGCGTGATAGAGAGGGGCCTCAGAAATCTTGATAAGAGAGTGGATATTGGAGACAAAATGGCATTTAAAAATCATTTTCGAATGTATGAATCAAGATTTGAATATTTTATATCAAAAGTCTCACCATTAACTACTGAACAGGATACTACAGTCATAAAAAGTCTTCCAACCAAATTGATGCTAGAATTTACTCTCAGGTACCTTGCAACTGCTTTTTAACACTAGATGCTGCGTTCCCTGAACCTAGATACACCATTGATTTTATAATTTAGATTAAATAACTAGAACTAATTGTTCTGGTTCGGATAGTTTTAATTTTGCACTTGATGTCTTCTGTTATCAAAAGTGGTGGAATTAACTATTCAATCATACCCTTCGTAGCTCTATCCCTTATGTTTTTATTTTTTTAAATGTCATAATTTGATTATCCGTAAAGTCACCTGATTATGTAACGATATTATAAATACAGAAGTGTGTTTATCTGTTCGCTTAAAGTCATTTCGTGCCGCAAACAAACAACGGCATCACTCTTGATGATTCATCTGAATGAAACACCGAAAGTGAATTAAAAGTTGAACACAAGCCAAATTCTTTCATCAGCGTCTTGGATGATTCGCTGTTTACACAATTCACTTTTCCTTCAATGGGAATGATTCATCCGGAGTGATTGCGAAAAGTGAGCCGTGTAAATCCACTTAAATAGTAAGAAATTTGAATTTATATTAGAACATAGAAGAAGATGGGAAATATAGATATAGGCACAAAATAGACCTATACCAACAGCTGGAGATAATTACAACAGCTATGAGAAAGAGGAGATTAATCTTCTGCGGTCACATTGTTGGACAACCAGAGACTCGCCTCAAAAATTTTCTACATCGTCTCTAGGGGGAAAGCGACTAAGGCAAAGTGGACGAGGCTAGTCAGGAAAGATCCCAAACAACTGGAAATTGACTCCAACGAGATTTACATCTGGTATAAGAACGGAATGTTGGTTAAGGCATCCGATTCTCTCCAATCACTAACAGCTAAAACATTGAGCCCTGGATATGGGACTGACCGTGGTGGGTGAGCGGTTAACGCCCCGGCCTCGCATTAGGGAGGACACCGGTTCGAATCTCCGTCCAGGCATTCAAAATCACTCCAGGCGAATGCCGGGAAGCTTTCCTCAAAAGTCTTAGGCCGAATTCCTTCCCGTTCCTTGTCCCCAGTCCTTTCCCGCCTCTAATGGCCTCCAGGTCGACAAAGCGTAAAGACACAAGGGGGAAAAAAATACTGTCGTTAAATTGTACGTAAACTCTGGAACACAACGGATACCCAGCTGGAGTGACCTCTGGAGAACTGAAAAAAACAGTTCACCCATGGCACAAGGCTTCAAGGAGAAACAATCATTCTATTAAAATCTGCTGATAACGTAATGCTGTTAGGTTAGAAAGTGGTTTCTGAATAGCATACGAAATTGTTGGTATTGAAGATTGTTACTGGCCACACAACAAAGAAGGGGCGGGGAAAACAAAAACATATCAGTAAACGATTAGCACACATAGGAAACAATGTATTTAAAACTAGTCTGGTGGGTGATAGTTAACGCTCGGCACTGGCATTCGGACAAACATTGGTTCAAATACCCGTCCGGCAATCCAGATTTCGCTTTTCCATGGTTTCCCGCAATCACTTCATTCGAAAGCCGGGATAGTTCCCTCAAAAAAACCATGGCTAAATTTCTTCCTGTTCCTCCCCCCCATCCTATCTCTTCTTTAATGGCATTAACCAACTGAAAAGCCCGAAGCAACGAAAAAGAATGTTCAGAAAGGTTTCCAATTAAATCAACTTGGGACTCAAACAAATTACTTTAATGCAAGACATGGAGTATTTGTTTCAAGAAAATGTAATGTTATTTATTTCAGGGCATCAATCAAACATTCTCCTTTTACTTATTGCCATCAGTGTTAAATTTTGGGCAAATGTATATTTTAAATAGTTTTTAATTTCGATAATTTTAATTCGTTCACGCAGTAAAAAAAAATAACTCTTGCTGATTGAAAACGATTGGACTTTGTTTTGCAGCAAAACTGAAAAAAAAAGTAAATAGCCGAAATACGTTAGACTATGATCCTACGTCCTCCCGATTTCACCCTCCAATCCAAACCTGTGTTAAGATGGCATGCAGCAAGTAAGGCTACAGCAAGAATTTCAATGTCTTCTGTTCTTAAACACCTGGAAATACATAATGGTTGTGTTTGTGTATGTGCATAAAGTGGATTCTTCAAGTGTGTGATCATTTGTGCTACTCTATCTGCCCCCCATCTTGAACGGCTTTATGTTTATATCGTTGTTTCTCTCTATGGAATAAGCTTAAATTCCTTTGATAATGAAAATACTCTCAACACCTGGATCGCCACTTCTTTAACTAAAAACAATCAGGTGTTATATATATATATATATATAATTATTATTATTATTATTATTGCAGCTATATCGATCCTTTTTTCAGGATGTAGCCTCTTTAAGCCTGATGAGCTATATATTAGAATTTAATTCTACATAGTTTTGCTGCAGTTCCTTCCAGGCCGATCGATCCTGAGCCACCCTCTTCCAGTTCACGCCTGTAACTCGACGTATATCCTTATCCCAGCGATCCGGGGGTCTTCCTCTTGCTCTTTTCAGGTTTCTCGGTATCCAATCCAGCACTATCGTAGTCCATCTTTCATCTCTTTTGCGAGCAACATGACCGGCCCATTGCCATTTATGCGTCATGACTCTTTTTAAGATGTCTGTTACTTTAGTTATTGAACGGATGTGCACGGCCCTTTTCCTGTCTCTTCTTGTAAACCCTAGCATTGCTCTTTCCATACTTCGCTGGGCAGTTCTCAGTTTATATATATATATATATATAATCATGAAATCAAAAACTGCTGTCGTTTTAACAAAACATAATGCAAAAAGCTTGAGAGTGTGTTACTTCTTAATTACTGCTCAACTGGAATCTTGGGTGGTGGTGTTAGCGTTCTGGCCTCGCTTTCGGGAGGAAGCCGGTTCGAATCCCCGTCCGGGCATCCAGATTTGGATTTTCCATGGTTTCCCAAATCACTCCAGGCAAATGCTGGGATGCTTCCTTCAAAAAGGTCATGGCTTAATTCCTTCCCATTCCTTGCCCCCCCCCCCTCCATCATTTCCGGTCTCTAAAGACCTTGCTGTTAAGAGACGTTAAGCAGTTAAAAAAAAGGAATCTTTTCTAAGCATCTGTTGTCTCCTACGTTCCACGTGGGACAGAGACAAGTGTCGGCCTGTTACGGCTCTTGTTGACTGTGGGGAGAGTAGACCAGTGTTTGCGAGGTAAATACGACTCCTCCCTGGAATGTCCTCTCATCGTTCACACCCTCTGCTCTCAGCTGCCATACTCTTCTTTACATTTGAGAGAAATTACAACACAGGAATCTTCACTAAAAGACATTTATGTTTTATGTGCTGTAAAAAATTCTGGCAGTCAGTCTTTCTGGTAGCATAGGGAGCGCTACTTTTTCACACCATTGAAAATCTATTAAAAGATATGAATGAAAACAATGCATTATAGTTTATTTTCTTCCCTAGTGAATCACGAATTTCATTAGCTGAGTGTATAGTTTACTAGATCAAAAAAACTCAACAAACTTTTTAAAATACTATAATTTTCGTTCGTTATTTTGAGTATCTACAAGAAAATTCTTGAGCATTCTGAACTAGATGTAAATATTAATCATACAGAAATAAATTCAGTCTATTATATTTATGAAACTTTTTTCACTAGTAATATTAATAATTTACATCAATTATTGAAAAATGACAATCGCGCAAGAATTAAACTGTTCCAAACGTCAACATTATTTAACAAGTTTTATGGTTTTCAGTAGCTAGTGCTAGATAGATGGTTCACTACACCTGAATGGACAACTCACCGTTTTGTTCTAATTACATAGCCGGCGTAGTTTCAGAAAACGTTTATTCTGAAAGAGAAATTCGATTCCTAATTGAGGCAGTCAGGACTAGAATCAATCTACAACTTCAGTTTCAGAATACATCATGAGTATCGTGAAAAGCTTCTGTTAGCCGATACTATTGTGTAGAATAGAGATTTGGACTATTAAGTCTGCATTACTGAGACGACCTGAACCGCATGAAAAATCCTTAGAAAAATGCTTCGACTTTGATGGACGGAAAAGATTCAGAATAGCGAAATACTTAAGAGGAGGAAAATAAATCGTGAAAAATCTTTACCGTGCCTGAACGAGTTAGCATGTAATACTCTTTGCGACTAACCAAGAATTACATCGCAGGAGATAAAAGCGATGGTTAACTGCATTCGGTTACCGGAGAAAATTGTTATTAGATGACATCAAGGAAATAATAGCACACGTTAGTTAATTCGTATAGTAACATGCAGTGAATCTTTCAATAAGTTCATCGTGATTTGTTATATAGAGGAGGTAAATATTGCATGATACATCTTAAACACGAAACGATCATCCTGTAACTGTTCTTCAAAGACACCTGTTATTTTCTTCAGCCTATATTTTTGGATAATATGCAGATTACACACTTTGGTTTTTTGTGATACACCCATTATAAGTTATATAATTAAATTACAGTTGTTCTCAGGCATTTTGTATTACTATGTAACTTCATTAGGTACGAGGTACCTGCAGATACTCTACATAACTAGCCAAAGAAACAAAACTAATGTTATCAAGTACACCGATTTATTAATCATTTTGTTCAGAACTATTATTGGTTAATTAGCACTGAATATTGTCAAAATTAGGTTACCATTATTCGCTCCCGCTAATTAGACTGACAAGGTATAATGTACAGGGTCACTCAGTACAACATTGACAGCACCTACTAAGCTGTGCAAGCGGCAAACTTATCGTGTTTCAAAGCGTAGTTTGGGCATATTCCGATTGTTTTTGCTGTTCTGGTATACTGGTATATGCACGCAAATAACCATCAGCGTAGAGCGGATTACAAACTGCAGCTAATAACTCTCCTGCTCAAACTCTACATCCCTTTATCATCCATAGTTCGCATTGCTAATTGGTAATTTCAGTTGGAACATTGTTGGCAGCAGAAAAAGTACCAGTATAAAAAAGTAGAATTATCACAGTGCCAAAACCATACTTTTTCGGAGATGGGTCCTCCACTGATACATGATCAGTTTTTCGTCCCATACAATATACCATTTGCGGTATTTGTTTTGAAAAGTCTTGTGTAAGAAACAACATTTTTAGTGTCATAAATTCTATGTATAGGTATAACAGGTAAAACTAATAATTACCATGCTTAAAAGATAAATAATTGATATGGAAAACATTTCATGTAGTTGTAGAGTTTGCTGGATAAGAGTTTATCTTTCTGACTTTAATATTTTATTGCTTTTATTTTCAGAAATAGCTTGAGAGTTAGAAGGCTCGCCCATTCCACTTCATAACGTAAGTACTGTGACACATGAGTTAGAAAAATATAGTGTTATTACTTTTCTCCCTGCATTTGTTTATTTTATTTTCTGGTAATGATTGTGGCACCATCTACCCCTTTAAAAAAATTGCTGTGCACGTAATTTAAAGTATAGAATGCGGTTTTCTCCTTACCGTCTTTGAAAGCTTATTCTCTTTTCCGTCGTTTATGTCTCACCACGTTTTCTCGCCTAAAAGTATTTTAAGTTTTGTTTTCAAATTGCTGATAGTTTTATGGCTTACTTTTCAATCATTTTAATCATAATGCGTTTTCTTATTCCTGGATGCGCTTCTGCTGGTACTCGCCACAAAACAACTCTGCACACTTCAAAAATATTGTTGTTAGCGGATTAAGTACTGTTCGAGATATTTTCTATTGTCACCTGAATCTTATAAGTCAGCTACAATACGGCGTCTCACAATGATTATTCTATATTTGACGACAACCTCCTTACAGAGCTTCAGACAAACTTTGTGGGAACATGAGCTATATTCCGTCATCCTAGCACTTTGCCTGAAATCTGTTGCATCGTCTTTTCTATCAATCCGGTTGTAGCTTTGATACTTTATAACACTAGAAACCTACAGTAATTCCTGCGCTAATTTTCTTTTCGTATCAGTACCATATTACTGTCGGAATGCTTCTTCCAGCCTTATCCATATCTGCTGGTATGTAAAAGAAATTCGTCCATTTATCAGACTGGTTTCCTGGCCAGAAATTTGATTGTAATCCGTATGATGTCTTGTGATCCTTGATTTCATTAACAGTACGTCACACACAAGAATTGTTATTCAACACCGCTAGCTTTTTCCACATAGCTGGGATGGCAGTTACAAAGGAAGTTTACCTAACTATGTCAGTAATGTATAAAAGCAGCACCTTAGCCAGTAACGTCAACAGACAACAGTTCGTATAATCAAATTAAGGTGATTTGAATAGAAATGAGGTTACCGTTAAGGACATCTGTAGACTTAATTTCACTGAATTCGTATACTTAATGAGATTCTAATGAAACTTCCTCATTCTGGGAATAAAGTAGAATTCTTGACTTGTAATTGATTTATACATATTACGGCCTGTTTTTAAAATACCCAAATATTAAATTATACAACGCTTTCTCAAACTTATCTTAAATATTTGACTGGTCGTATTTACGATGAAATCAGTTACAAGATCGGAGGAAGTTTTATCTGTCAAACTACCGTATTTCATGTTCAGTATTATAGGTCATATGAGCACCTTGTCTGAAGAGTTCGTTTCTTTTTTAATAATATTTTAATTCAACGCCGATACGATTTTAAATGGATACAAAAAAAATTTATATAATGTTTGCAGGCTGCGAAAATTAGTAAAATTAGTTTCTTACAGACAACCGAGAAGCTATCTGTTTCAGTATAAAATGAAAGGATACCGCTGCGGAAGAAAAATATCTCCAATTTCTTTCGTAGAGTGACTTAGATGCAAGTAGAATTAGTTTATTCAAGAATCTTTTAGTAGACTGAGGGGTAGGTATAAGATCAACATGACAATATGAACTACACCAGTGTTGACACCACCAATCTGTAAGTACGTAGAAGATCAAAGTGTTAAGCGCATGCTTCAATGTCCACTGTGTCCATAGCCATGTATAGAAGTCTACTTACAACGAACGGCAAGATGGACGTATCTAAGTTCTGATCTAAAATTTGAAGAGTATTGGTAACTGTGTAATTGTAGATGTTTCTGTCACAATACTAATAAGAAGAATAGTAAAGAAGGAATTAAAATGTAACTAAATTCAGAAAAATGAGAACGTAACCTTTTCTCAAAATTTCTTTCGTCAAATAGAATCAAAGATCGTTCGGAATCGGAAATTTTGCTTCAATAGGGCATGGAAAACCAAGGATAACCACGCTGAAAGACAAGAGTGGCCAGTTCGAGTTCTGCTATGACGAGAGTGGTATTGCTTAAACGTTGTGTTCGCTTTGTGTTGTTCAAACTTGGTTCGTGAGGTAGATACGTAATGTCAAATGCATAAAGCCACTGGAGAGAACAGTGTTTTGATACGATTGTACGCATGACATGCGCACCACGTCTAGGATTTACATATGGACATCCGGCTCGGTTGGAGCCATAGTCGTAAATCTAGACGCCTACTCCTCAGACAGAGCACAAGAACCATACATCAACGTGTGCGGGGTCACGGCCAGACGTCACGCTTGCCTCACCACCGAGTACCTGCGTCAATTGTTTACTTTAGAAAAACGTGTCTAAACAACAGACAGGTGCTGCTTAGTACCACAGACTTCCTCTACCCACAACAGCGAGAACGTATAGCAGCCGTGTCCATTACTTCTGAATCCCACAATACTGCAATTCTATAACGATGACATAGACCAGAAACTGGATTCTATGATATAGCTTTCATTTCCTCCGTAATTACAATTCTTGATGTGAATTTAAGGACATTTCAATTAATTTATTTTTACTTACATTCCTCCCAGCTGCAGGGCTACAGCCGGAACGAGGCATAAGTAACCGTGAAAAAAGATACATAAATTTTCCCATATATTTGTTTCGTCCAGCAACGTTACAATTCAATTCTAAGGTAAGAACACCATCAAAACCAATAGCGTACGGTAGACAAACCAGGGTCACAAAGAACGCTGTGCTTCTAACTGTAATGAACTCATTTCTGTATATCTACTTAAGTAATTTGTAAACCACAACACTGTACTAAAATTAATACCTTCTCTGGGAAATTTAGTATTAATAACATGAGTGAAGAAAGGATACATATATCCAAATGCACCGCATCTTACTTCCGCGATTTTGTCTATCCTGTTATAACGTACCGAATAAAGTATTTTCTGCATGCCTCATTAAAAGATGTTGACCACATGAGAGCGAATAAATCCAAATGAAAACTACGTTCACTGTCTCAGCACAATAATATCATAGAGTAGAAGATGTATGGGTTTTGTTCCCTATTTCTTCAATGCAAACGTTACACTTTTTACAAACTATGAATCGCAACATAGAATTAACTTTAATACGATCGAGCTTAAGTGCCGATCCCAGTTTATCTTCTTTTGTATAGAGACTCCAAAATATTTCAAGTTATCGATCTTTTCAACGACTGAACAATTCAATAAAACTTTCTATGCAAAATAAGTAAATAAGTTTGGCGATCAAATTCTCTTTTACCATTGCGAAGTGATCGCCTAAACGTCTTGTTTAATCAGCGTATTCATTGGGATATATTACCGAGAAAGTTTGATTTATAAAATATGCCAAGAAATCTTGGTTCTTAGATTTAACAGCTTACTTTTTATTCGTTTTCAGCCGGCTATTCTTATTAATTCCAAATACTAATTTCAGAAGAATGTGGAAGTAAAATTGTCACAATCAGGAACACTATTATAAAGATGTACGGTATGGGGAAACTTATCAGTCTCCAAATGAAGATAACATGTTAAATTCAGCCGAAAGTTACTCTACAAGTAAAGGAACAACTGGTCTGATTAGAAACAGCTGCATCTGCACCAATCGTCTTGATAATCATTTAGGCCAATATTTCTCAACCATTTCATGCCCGAGGACCAGTAAATTGTCAAAAATAATGCTGCAGACCACTAAATTATTTGTACTAATTTTTCGCTTTTGTTTATATTTTAAAATTGGGACATATTTTATTGTACGATAATAACCTAATAAATCTAAGAGCATGTTATGAATTCCTGCGGAAACTCCATTATGAAACAATTAAAACATAATTCAATATTAACTAGTCTTTACAAATATAGTACCCAAAGGAATGATTAATAATGTTACTGTAGGTTGTATGCTACATTATACCACCGAACTACATACGAAAATAAAATAGTTACTATAATGTTTGCATCACCACTCCTATGTTACCATCCCCACCATGTACCGCGGTCTCTCACACCTACTACAAAACACTCAGCCATTAATTTAATCCATAAACGAACGGCTCTTTGATGCCAACTAGAAATTAATAGACTATTTATTGGAAGAACAACGCTGCCGTAACTTCACATCATGCAAATGCCAGATTTTTTACTGGCCAATGAAAGATTTGTGGCTTATGAAAAATCTGGGATATAGCTTTTTTTCTGTCGTCAGTCTTTCGATTGGTTTGATGCAATCCTCCATCCCTTCCTATCTTGTGCTAACCTTTTCATCTCTACATATCCCCTACAACCCACGTCCTCAATTATCTGCTTCATATATTCTAATCTCTGTCTTCCTCTACAGTTCTTACCTGCGACTGTTCCCTTCACCAGCAAATTTTCCACAAACTTCTTTCCTCACCCATCATTTCCAAAACTCATTCATTTCTGACTTTGTCTGTCCACTTAATTTTCAGCATTCTTCTGTATGACCACATTTCAAATGCTTCAATGTTCATTCTTTCAGGTATTCCTAAAGTTCATGTTTCGCTACCATAAAGGGCTGTGGTCCACACATAGAGTTTTAAAAAGTTTTTTCTAATTCCTAGATCAATATTTGAAACTAAAAGATGTCTCTTTTTCATGAAGGCTCTTTTTGCTAGTGTTATTCTGCTTTTAACATCGTTCTTGCTTCTGCCATCGGTTGTAATTTTGCTTCCTAAGTAACAGAATTCACTTACTTCTCCAATTGCATCCGATCCTATTTTTATATTTAATCTACTAGTATGGATATAGCTTATAATCGCTTATATCCTTGTACAGTACAAACATGGTATTTCATTTTTTAATAATCTGCCTGTGGACCACCTCTACAATCTTCGCAGACCACTATTGGTCCACTGTTCACGGGTTGGAACAATGATCTAGACCAATGCTGGGTGATACGTACCAAGTTTGTATCTTAAAAATCACAAACAGGTGAACACAAATCACAAAATTCACAGAAATCACCGTCAGATAGACAATTTCTTCCCTTTAGGTCAGCGAAAATAGTATGATTCCGTCACTTATATCGTCGTACACAAAACTGTGACAGATCCGTAAATAATTTAAAAAAATAAAACCATAGTCCTCAGATAAAAGCAAGAAGAAGAACGTTCCAGAGCGTGAGCTAACAAATCTTACCGGTGTAAGTGGAGCATTAATCAACACATTAATCAGGATAAGATCAAGAACTGTCTAGCCTTCGAACGAACGGATTGAGAGTTTCATCTAGATAGGCAGTATCTATATCTCAAAACAGTATTAATATGTAATTTGAACAGTTTGAAAGGGCCACTGCAATACAATGAATTAATTCTAGGTGAAGGTTTCACAAGAGCAAGGAGAAACAAGATCTTTGACTATGTTTCACAGTCTGGATAGCTAGTAATTGAATTTCACGGTCACTGACTGCTCGTGTAGGTTGTGTATAAAACCATTAATTAATTAAAGACAGTTTGGATCTTCTTAAAATCAATGAGATAACTATCTGAATAACAGAACCTACCATAATCACTCTTAATGGTGAAACAAAATACAGTATAATATTTTGCTTGTATGCTTACGGCTAACCTTATTGTATCACGTGAATGGCGGCTTCTTTCACAACTGACACGTCCATCAGGGTACAGGAGCAAACTTACTAGTCAACCTATTTATGTCTGTCAAGTGTCGGATTGCATATACTTATCATAATTTCCAATCCACTTGATAAGTTATCCTTTTATCTGACGAGTTTAGATTTCGTGATTAATCGTTGTTGCAATCCATTTTTCATGTCAGATCTTCGTCATGGAAATTCTGTCTTTATAATGCCTGATTTCACCCAAATCAATTAGCTGAAGAGTCATGACGCAATATTTCTATAATTTATCACGGAAAGCGTGACAAGAATAATCTTCACATACAATTAGAACTCATAACAAAATTTTCTCTGTGAACATAATTTAAATTTCCTGACAAGTGTGTAAAGAAAACACAAATAGGCGAAAATTTCTGAATTATAATTAAGTAGTTGCCACACACTGGATCGGGAAGGTATAATGTGTCCAGACACGAGCCAGGCCCTCACATACCGGCTGTCCTAACTGTCGTTATAGGCCGTTTTCCGATCAGGAGAATGTACCCGATTTCTGCTTCATAAACTATACATTTTACAAGCAAAAAAGTACACCTGTCATACATATAATCAGGGTAGGCGATGGGAATTTCGGGCCCGGGGTAAGATGGGGGACTTTTTTTTTAGCTCTACAAACTGGCCGGGCGGATAATGGGCGGGTTCTTCGCTTCTGACCTGGGGGCCCCTACAGTCGGTGATCGGGGCCCCTCATCAGCCGGCGGACCGGGTACATTTGACCCGTTTAACCCCCCCCCCCCCTCAATAACGCCGGCCCTGCATATAATATAGTTACATGTTTCACAGACAGAAGTCAATTCACTTCCAACCATTAGTACGTAGCACTACCTGGAAAAGGCATACGGCTGTAAAACTATACCTCCAGAGTTGACTATGCCAACGACGAGTAAAATTTACCAAAGACAAGCGACCCGTAAGATTGCGAAAAGGTGGTGAAGAAGTTAAAATCCTTACTTTGTACTATTTTCTACGTGTCAGGTTACTTTTTACTCATTAATCTCTGCTGAAAGATGGTGGATTTGCAGTTTACCAACAGTTTATTTGCAAAAATTCATCACCCTTTTATTAATACATGATAAATTTCAGGTCATATTCCTGCACACCGGTTTCTTCTAATGTATGTTTCAAATTATCGTTTGATTTTGAAAAATACTAAAACTTCCAAACTACATGACTTTTTATGGATTTAAATGACACAGAAAAATTTCATAACTCAGTGATCTACGGAAATCTGTGATCATATTTCGAAGTACCAAACAGTTTGTTTATTTTGAACGTACTTTAATAGATTCATAATGCACATCGAATTAAAAATTTCCTGTATACAAATTTAAATTTCTAACAAACAAAAATATCTAAATGATAAAAAAATCGTAACCGGTAGATATCTTCAAGTTGTTTTATAAGACTAAACTGAGTAATATTGTGTAAGTAAGTAAATTACATTGATTTCAAAAAGAAATTCCCGGAAGTTCGATAGCAAGAAGTACTGGGAGTAAAGGATTCGAACCAGGAACCTTTCGATCTCCAGTCAAACGCCTTAACCACCAGGCTGTTCACTTAGAGGCGATCAACAGTGGATTCATCGAGTCCGTGACTGACTGATTCAAAAAATCCAATGATTTACACAAAACTGTTTAATTAAAACGGCGATGCTGATAAGAGGTATAACTAAGATGATTGTACCAAACTTACCAAAAGTATATCACCCAGAAACATGCAGTCCGTCTGATATGATCTTCTACACACACTATACAACTGAGACCTTCTACAAACTACCATTCCATATAATTACGTAGTTCATCACCAGAAGAGCTGGAAACTGCCACCGAGCGTGGTGGTGTAACGGATAGCGTTCTGGCCTCGCATTCGGGAGGACGGCGGTTCGAATCCCCGTCCGGGCATCCAGATTTGGGTTTTCCATGGTTTCCCCAAATAACTCCAGGCGAATGCCGGGATGCTTCCTTCAAAAGGCCATGGCCGAATTCCTTCCCATTCCTTGCCCCCATCCTTTCCCGTCTCTAAAGACCACGTTGTTAAAAAGGGACGTTAAACTGTTACAAAAAAAAAAAAAAAAAAAAAAAAAAAAAAAAAAAATGGAAACTGCAGATACCTTGGCTGCACGCGATCTGAGTCAGACATCGTAAACAACTGTTTAATTCGTTTACTGACCGTTCTGCTAGCTCCGTGTTATGGTGGTTGCCTCGCAGCTACGAGTTTCAGACTGATCAAAATAATCTCAACAATGTTCTAAAGAAAATGTGACATTTTCCCAATTATTCCTGTACAACCAAAACTCGTAAGACTGATTAGGTTTCCTTGAGCTGTTATGATTAGAGCTTAGCTAGGTGGCCGTGACTGAGGCGAATTGTATGGCCGATTGAAACTCTATCACTTTGGTGATCAAAGTGCTCCTCGGTATCTTCAGGCCAATCAAGTCGTAATCATTTATATTTTAGATAATTTAGTGAGTTAAACACTGAAAGTATTTTGATTGAGTCTAACATACTAATTATAATTAAGATAATTACAGACAATCTAACTCACGAGAGGAAAGTGAGTGTCATTAATCCCTCAGGAAATCGCGTAGATTGGTATTGTGTAATTATATTCCTAGAACAAAAATTTCTCAGAGAAAACTGTGGAACCCCCCTAGAATCCATCCAGATGATTACGAAAAACTTTTGTCGGCTGTATCTCCACAAATCGTGTATGTCAACATCTTAGCATTGGCCATTCGCTGCAACCGAATGCCGAATACATAATGTGAAAAACCGGGTACTGTACGTGGTAAAATAACGTTACTTTCCAAATAAAGGTTTAAAGAAACTGGGTTATCGGTGATTTGTGAAAGAAAATCGTGAATTCCGTCCCTTAAATGAAGTATTTTACTGGTATTATGCCAGCTGTAGGCATTTGTCGATGTGGACCATCAATTAATGTCAGTACTCGACGCAGTGATGAAGGCCGTACGAGCTCAAGGTGAACGGCCTTAGGGGTGCTGTGGTTAACACGCTCTCCTCGACCTTGTAAGCTGTTTGCTGAGAGCTAGTGTACCGTGTAGTGCTTATCAAACTCCTTAACATGATAGTGTATGTTATATGCTAAATACTCACCTGGAAGGCTCCTTGTATTTATCTAGACATAGAAGTCCTGCAAACATGTTGTATTCGAGATATCATTCGACTATCGCATTTTGGAAACTCGTGAAGAATTTTTCACTATTTCTGAACGCAATTAGTTATCGTTTGGCTATGACTGATTTTGCGACGTAGACAACTCTAATATCAGTTTTCAAATCTAGATTGAATTCCGCATAAGATTAGATATTGGGGCTTATGAATCTGTTACAAGATGCTTAGTTTTATTTCTTTCACTATAAAAGGCTTTTTAATAGTTATGGTAATTTATAAACGACAGTAGAGTAAATTATTTCTAATTGGACGATAAATTAGTCAAATTTTCTTGAGGTTTATTTGAGACTTGTACCATCGATACTTAAGGTCGCCCGTGGGAGACACGTTTTAATATATGTGGTATTGCTTAAAGTGATAGTGAAGGAAATAAAGTGAAAGATAATAGCAGTAGAAGAACATAAAGATTAGGATATATGAAGCAAATAATGGAGGAAGTAGGTTGTAATGGGCATGTTGAAACAAAGAGATTAGCTAAGAACAGAAGTCGTGGTGGACTACATTAAAGAGGAAAAGGAGACTGACGTCTTTAAAAATGTTTTGCTGATTGTCATTTTGTCTTCAAGAATAATCAATTACCTGATCTTGGTGAGATATCGTTGTTTTATGGGGTTTCTTTTCTCTTGGCTTTAGTAATTACAGCCGTAAGATGACTTCGGGCAGTGGGAAGGAATTCGGCCGTGACAGTTTTAAGGAATCATTCCGGTATAGGCATGGCGTGATTTTGAGAAACCATCGGAAATTTGAATATGAATGGCTGCACGGGGATTTGAACTCGCGTCTTATCAACTGCGAGACTCAAGCTTCTGCCGCTCGGTTGTTGATTAATTATATTTAGAAATTTCTGGTTTCATCTAACCACTCCGTTTATTATTGAGAAATGTTGAGCTAAAATCGAAAGCAATATTGATGATAAGCCGGTGATACCGAATTAGAGCTGCAAGTTCCACACCAATATTAGTTCAATATTTTTAAGGCATCATATACACTGCTACTGACAAACTTCTTAACTATGAAACTTTCTCCAACATTCAAACCAACTAATCTGTTCTCACAGCAAATATGGTTCTGGGAGTATCTCAGCAACTCTGATAATAAGCATCAAATACCACAATCTGCAATCTCTGTACCAACCAGTGTATTTGGTGGGTACTCGATCCAACTTCTTGAACCAGGAGGTTCTATCGGCGTAGATGAGATAACTCAGTGAGCTTCAGGAGCACGAACGAGAATGACTTAACAGTCCGCGGAAACGATCCCTCAAAGGTAGCCAGGTTCACTAGATAAGTAGCTAAACACCACCTGCTGAGTCTTCCTCTTCGTGCCTTGTAGCGAATTAGCTCAGCACTTCATGTAGTTGGCAGCTGGGATGCATAAGTGGAAGTACTCATAAGTTGCATCGTCAGCCACCTGAACAGAGGGTATTCATATACTTCTGAGGACGGGATCAAAGGACGTTAGACACACTTATCAACAAGTGTCTAAGCTATTCATTCCATCTACACAGAAGCACAACAAACTAATGCATTTCAGTGAGAGTAAATAGATTTCCAGTGATCTCATCATCAACTGAATCCCAAATTAAATATAAGATGTGTTGCGCTCAGAGATAGGTAAAAGCAGTGTGTTGACATTCTAGGTCAATGATGCAGATGCAAAGTGGTCTGATTTTTAATGTGACTATGCAGTTGCAAACATCACCCAGTTGGCTCAGTCGATTGGGGCTCCGGCGTTTGATAAGGGTTAGATGGTCCAAGTACTGATGGTGGACTGGGCGGGCTGGGAAGAAGAGATGGTGATGCACGATTCCTAATTACGAGATTTTGCACCAAAGTTCTACGTTAAGTACCAAATCTCTGCGCAGTGATGGCATACGACACAGTTGATGCAGATTGTCGGATGGGGCCGTTAAGCTCGGCTGCCCATGTGTGACCTTCGGGAGAGTTGATCTGCACCGGGTTTCACTATCTTCCCTATATCACAACACAAAAAATACACATGATAGTCATCCACACAAAACAATAAACACGTAAATACACTTCTATCATTGGGTAACGCGTTAAAACTTAAACCCCAGTTTAAAGTTCCCAAGAAAGGTACCCATCAACCCAGCAGTTTAGGTGTAAAAGAAGAGTATCCTCGCAGATGCGCACGTTTTAATTATAATTGCTAGTAGTATTACTTTGGGAAAGAAAGAAGTAAGTGCCGAAACTGTGGTTTCATCTGTTCTTGCAGGTAAGATGAACACTTTTTTTAACTTACGGCTGTACGCATCGTCGATGTCATTAAAGGCGGGATGGGACTGGGGACAAGGAATGGGAAGATATTCTGCCATGGCCTGTTGAAGGAAGCATCCACGCTTTCGCCTAGAGTGATTTCGGGAAACCATAGAAAACCCAAGTCTGGATACCTGGACGTGGATTCGAACCGGTGTCCTCTCGAATGCGAGGCCAGATGGTCAATCGTTCACCCACAAGACAGATTTAACGTCTTCATAAGAAGGATGAGTGTCCCCTACTCACTGCATAATCTCTACAGACTGGTGTTGGTTTTCACCAGAGGCGAATTAGTCGTGAGGTGGATTGTGTAGATTACTTTCACCGCCGACACTCAAACAAAGTATCCTCAGTTAGAAAATGGTATATATTGTTGGACTTTGGCTATTTTGGCCCTCAAACTGGAAGACAAAAAGATATCGGCAAGGTATTCAGCCTCAGACACTGTTGTGATCTGTGTAACCCCAAGCAGAGGCCTCTTGTAATGAGTAGGCTGCTGACCATGAGGTGTGGAGGACAAGGGCAGCAGACTGTTCACAGGAAGACACGAAAAAAACTTGACTTCTCTGGTCCCGACAAAATAGACTCTTTATTATTTCTTGATACCGACCTTGGTGGGCTGGCGGTAACACTCCGGTATAGCATCGAAAGAAAGCGAGTTCGAATCCAAGTTCGGCAATCGTTATTTCGATTTCCCATATTTCCGAAATCACTACAGGATAATGCCGGTATGGTTTCTTCGAAAGGGATTGCTGAATGCCTTCCCGTTATTTGTAACCATCCTCCTCGACTTTAATTATTCAATTTAACCTGTCCCGAAGCAGTTTACTTTGGTTATTTCATTTCTAACGTTTATCGTTTTTGTCTTGAAATCTGAACTTTTTTTTTTTTTTTTTTTTTTTTTTTTGAAAAAAAGACAGTTTCATTCACCTAACTTCTTGGCGCCGCCCTCGGTATCGTAGGGGCTAGAGTACTGGGCCCGCGTGCCCAAGGTCGCCGGTTCGAGTCCGGCCGAGGGCATGGGTGTTTAAGTGTTGTGTGTCTGTGTGAATGTCCTGTCCGTCCTGTAGTGTCCATACTTAGAAGTCACAATGTATATATACTGGATGACTGATTCAGTGGAAGCTACTATAATCACATTGAGCTGTTTGTATGGTATCTGTTGCCAAAAGCCATTAAAAAAATTAAAAAAACTTCTTCAAGACTAAGTCTGGGATTGAGACTCTTCCAATCAGTAAAAGTAAATATTTAAAAGGAGACACACATGAATACAATAGCCATGAACTTTGATATTTTACAAAGGTATTTCGTAGCCGCAAACGATGCAAATCAATTCCTTCGCTCAGTTTTCAAACTTTAATCATTGTTTATCTGCATTAAACGAGTGAACTGTTACAAAATTAAGTATTACAAATAGCAAGCAAGCATAACAGTGTTAACGAAAATGTGTAACACCATGAGTTTTGAAAACTTTAATATGAAATCGATTATGGTGATACTATGATCAATTCGTTAAAAATGCTCAGGTGACCACGGAAAATTGCTCAAAACTCGTAACTAAGACTTTTGATTCGCAGGGTCCAGCTTGGAAGCATGGCCAGTTGTATGTACTCATACCAAATATAGCGACGCTTTAATCACATTTAGTCACCCCGGCAGGAGCAGTTTCTTCAATCTGCATCTCTGGCTCCGAGGATGGTTAAAAAAAATCTGTGCACAGATGTCCGGAGAGTAATTGTGAGAGTTGTATAACAAGAGCCCTAGTCGTGATAGAACCGGATTTGTTATATCGGAGCATTTACTATGCTGGAGTACTGTTGTGTTGCCATCTATCCGGGAAACGTGTCATAAATGTATTTTCGTTTGTGAAATATGTAGTTTATAAGGCGGAGATATTTTTTGACTGTCCCAGTATTCCCTTGATGATTGCAGGAAACTGTTTAAAACCACCGTAAGGACGGGCGGTACGCGGGTCCCAGGGCTCGATACTGGTCCCGTTGTACATCCCCCACTTTCCACACTTTCCGGTCAATTTAATATTATGGTCATTATTGATTGACTAGCGGAGTTCCCGGCGTTGCCCGGTATAGTTGGCGTACATTTACCCGTACCCTGTTTTTATTCCCGTAATGAGAAGCATTTGTACAAAGTTTCATAAAATTTTTTGCACCAACTTTTTTCGGAATTAAAGCAAACCTAGATACACCCACCCACTACCAAGAAACGGGTGGTTTGAAGTTTACTTGCACGTAGACTATTTTCATTCGTCTGTAAAAATTCATGTATATCAAGCTTCGTTAATTTGATTAAGAAATTGCATTACTACATTACTGAACAATGCTAGACTAAGTTAGAAACTCACATTTGATTCAACTGCGAAGTGAATGGATATATTTTTTGCACGAAACGCCAGATACTTCAACTCCACAGATTAAGCCTTTTATACAAATATCAAAAGTGAATCCGGAATAATACTATCGTAGACAAAAGACTAATGCTGAAGGCCAGATATATTGTCCAGAGAGATCGAACTTATACCCCGACGACAATTTCTCAACACAGCTACTTCTCCATTACATGAAATTGTTTCACTGATTGTGATAAACTGTTCAGAAACTTTTTTGATAATTTTGTTCAGTCCCTTACTTCATTAGCTACAAACGAAATCTTCCCATTACCTTGTACGTGAAATCAAGATCTATTTTACAGCCACTGTCATTTCCTTCCTTCAACTTAATATCCCTAATTCTTCCCCTAGTAACTATCCAGGTCTCTACACCAATACACGTCCAGCACTCTCGTCACCCGCCTCCCATTCTTACTGCTTTATCACGTCACTTACTGATTGACTCCTACTATAATTTCGGCAAACAATTCAAGTTTCCCTCCTACGGCCCTGTATTTGATACGCGTAGTGTGAGTCCCATACAATTCCGCAATACTCTAGCGTCTAACCAAAGTTTTCCATTCCAGCTTCTCCACATCCTTTGCTGCATCCCCTCATCAACTACTCCATCATATTTTATAAAACTATAGCTGTAACAACAGTGATTTATGAACATGATATACAGGCGAAAAAATAAATTTCGGAAACAAAAAACATTTATTTATAAGACTTATGATATCAGTGAAAGGATAAATTTCTATCAGTCATAAAATTTCCAAAATAGGATAAACCTGGTAAACTAAGTTTTAAGCTGCCACTGAGTACTATCCTACTAGATGAAAAATTCTGGAAACCCATGGTATGAGGCACACATCTTCTTCATTAAGAAAAAGTAAAAAGTAACAACTTAATTTTTATGAATTAATTTACAGCCTTCCTTTGTGATGGTAATTTGAACTTAATGACTCATAACATTAATACTACGTAAGTTAGGTGCAACATTGTAATCTTGGTTGTCCAGGTTGAACCGCGTCAATTTGTCGAAACCTAACGTTTCGGTCATCATTTTGTGGCCTTCTTCAGAGGCTTCAGTACTCTTAAGAAGGCCATAAAATGATGACCGAAACGTTAGGTTTCGACAAATTGACGTGGTTCAACCTGGACAACCAAGATTACATCAACAACGACCGCGGAAGTCTGCGCACCCACTAGGTGTAACATTATTTGCGGTGGTCCTTCGTCAGGGATGTGATGTATATTAGTTGAGATAATAACGTCAGCAATAGTATTAAGTACAAGAAATAATAAAAGAAAAAAAAGGGATGTGCCAATGAAACATCACCGAAACGAAGTTTCTGATGCAAGGATCTTATGCAAGTCATTCATTTAATTAAGTTAATTACAGAGCCGGTGGTCGACGGAAAAATAGACGCTTAGGATTGTTTGCCGTTCAGGAACTTATCCTTGAACCTTGTTTTGCTTGTTTTGTACGAAGCTTAGTGGATGGCATTTCAAACTTCTCCTTTTTGTCGAGTACGATGCCCGGTCACCAGGATGTTGAGATTAGTTTTCATGCATCCCTGTTTTGAGACACTCTGTAGAGGTTTTTATTACTGTGGATGTCTACCTTCTTTAGATTTTATTTAATTTAACTAATTCAATTGTGATGCTCCTGTGGAAATTTCCCTACACGCCCTTCTTCCCCTTTCTTGAACCTGCCTAGTTTTGACCTCAGTGAATATTTCAACGGCATTTTCTCGACAATAGTGAAGAAGCGCATATTATAGCTTTGCCACATTACACCCCTAGCCGTGAGCTTTTATTACACACAATATGAATTGAATCTGAATTTTACATTTGGCGTCTTCCTCTTGTCAGTACGCAATCATTTAAAAACTAAATCATCTTTGGTAAACGTTAGTGGAAATTTAACAACCTGCGAATGCATCGAGAACTTGCTGCCCCATTATACCTAGTTGTATTCAAAATGTAAGTGAAGTTTATTTTTAATAAGGCTTAAGGACTCTGCGACTGTTTAGCCAGCTCCGGTTCATATTGTACTACGTATTATATCAGGCTTCTTTCATGTAATCTGGGGTCATAATGGTGAAGGCAAAATAAGACGAACACAACACTTAGGTAAAGCCTCCCAGGCCTGAGGCTAGATTCCAACCAGCGACTCTTAAAATATGAGACCAGCGAGCTAGTCTCTACAATGCCAGTGCCGGCAAGTGAGTGGACCTCTGTCCGACTTTGTTGTAGATCTTGGGGAAGATTATGGTTAGTCGAAAAATTAAGTTCTCAGAGTGCAAGCAATTTACTGCACATAATGAGTGGGAATTGCGTGGAAGATCATCTAAAGATAGCTGGTGGAATCTGCATGAATCCTTGCAAAGGCCGATGGCAAGGTGTGATAAAAATACAAATAGCATTCTAGGTTGAGAAAAACAAGTTATTGTCTCATAAATAAATATTGTGCAATACAATGCGAAATTTTAATTTTGGTCCATCTCAACCAGATATCTCTTTACAGCTCTAACTTTTCAACACTTTTCTAACATGTCAATAAATGCAGCATGAGTCGACAATTTCGATTACCCGTTCAAAAACAGTAATAAAAATCCGAATACGGAAAGGCCTGGACCGAGAAGTGTGTCATATGGTGTATGGAAGGGGAAGGTGACAAAGTTGTCCACAATTACTAAAATGATATATGGTTTTTCTTTCTATTGAAACTTTTGACAAATGATGTAATTACACTGTTTACAAAATTCACTCATATATAGTAATTAACATGGGATAGCATGCAATCAAAAATTGCTGTGAAAAATTATTATACTAACATAATATAATATGTAGTTATAGATTACAGTGAAACTTATTATGGTAACTGGTTGTTAAGAAAATAACTGGTTATTAGATGCTGGTAACAAGTGTAAACACTGTTCCACATAATATGTAGTAATTAACTCGGGATTGTATTTGTAGATTACAGTAGATATTGATTATACTAATGGGCTGTAGCTAACTTGTTATCAATTGCTGGTAATATAATTGACATTATTAATAAGTTTATGTACTGTTCCACATCTCCGAGATTATTCTCACATGGGATCAAAATGAACATATCTATCTATCTGTCCTTGACAGACCATGTTACATTGTTTGCCGACTACCGCTCCCGCCTCCAGCCACAATGTTTTTCCACGTTTATGACTCCATTAGCAGCACAAGGACCGTTGTCCTCGCCACCGGTGTAAATCTTGCCACATGCGGAAGCACCTCGAAACCACTCCTGTACTGTGTATACTTTATTACCCAAGTGTAAGTAAAAGCGTGAATTATTTCACATCTCAGGACCACTTATACAAATAATTTAGGAAATAACCGAGGAATATCTAATAGTAGGTATGAGGTTGCTACAATCACACGAATACTGTTGTGACCGAAAACATGTGCTGACAAATCCGCTTAGCTTGTGATTTCTCTATATTGCATCCGCATCTTTGGTTAAGGACAGGAAGCCGTGAAACTTTGTTATACTGAGCCGTGGTGGTCTGAAAGGAAAATCGGACTGTTGAGCTACTAATTTATTTCTTTGTAAATGTAATAAAATATTCTTGGCTATCTTCTCGAGGAAGACAACTTGTGTAGCCATCTATGATAACTTAATACTGTAAGTAATAAAACAGAAATCATAATATGGGTACAAGAATTGATTTTTTTTCGACAGTAACACAATGGACTAACAAGATTAATATTTTACAAGTAAGTTCATTAGATGAATGCAACAATAATTCCTTTATACAGCACAGCAGATTTTCTTTCTGATTCGAACAAAAGTGAATAATTCCTGTAATGAATACTGTATTACCTAGAACGAAAACAGCTTTCAAAAGGTGAATTCTATAGAATTTTTTAACCAAACGAAATTTTAAACAAAGCAGTCCTCTCCCTCGTATATGTTAAGAAATCATGGATGATACATAACCTTTCTTTTTGTCCTAACTGCTAGGCAAGGACTCTCACATTTGTGGAATCCGTTGTATCCCTTCTCTGCCGGACCAGTGATTCATATAAACTAACTTCCAGATTTAACAGGAAGAACTTAAGTTTTGCAATCTATCTTTAAAAATTGTAGGTCTATTGTATGTAATGACTCTCGTTGATGTAAACGAAAACGAGAAACTGTACCCGAATTCTCCGTGACGTTTGTGGAAAAACAATCTAAAAATGGTTTCAGGACGGCCACTAGACGTTTCCTGATGTTTTAACATGAGAACATAAGTCGAACTGTTCTTATGAAAGTTTTTGATTGGTTGCAGAACATATAGGCTACAACGATGCCACAAGCCGGATTTCTGGAAAGTCAGTATTAATGATGACAGTATACCAGGGAAAAGTTTCCAATTTCTAAAGATCAGTTTCTCACGGAAATATAGTGTTGGCTGTAGGACAAACGACGAAGACGACTGACTGAAAGAGTAGTCTGCATCTTCATACATCGCGCTCGTGGACAGAAGTGTGTCTACAGAGAAAACTCGAGATGTCAAAGGAACCGTTCTTATTCGTTTAATGGGACACGATCTCCATTGTATGAGTCAGGTGTTATGTTTTCTGTCTCATCCTAATATCTGACTCCAATGGTGTTGTACGGAAGAGTAGAATAAAGAATAGAATGATCCCTAATAGTTTCCAATCGCTAAACAAAGGAGATGTTTTATTATTAACAGATATTTTACTTGCTCTCCTATCACTGCAAATACTCTACAAACATTGACAATTTTCATAATTTTTTTTTATCTGTTTAACGTCTCTCTAATAGTGAGGTCTTTAGAAACGGGAAAGGATGGGGGGCAAGGAATGGGAATGAATTCGGCCATGGCCTTTTGAAGGAAGCATCCCGGAATTTGCCTGGAGTGATTTTGGAAACCATGGAAAACCCAAATCTGGATGCCCGGACGGGGATTCAAATCACCGTCCTCCCGAATGCGAGGCCAGAACACTAGCCGTTACACCACCACGCTCGGTCCATAATTTTACCTTATGCTGTAAAGTTGCCCGTAAGTATGTTATGAACTTATGATGTAATCGAAAAATGACCGACTCATTCATTCAACATAGGTGAAACACAATATCATACGACGTGACCAACGAATTGTGATACTCTCTGTTGTAGACAGCAGAATTGTGTTGACTGCAGCTGATATCAAGAATGTTGACTTTTAATACAGTATTCAATCCTATATGTCTTCAATAAGTTGTAATGAATAATGCTGTTGGCTAAATCCAGTGAATTGTGGGCCTTCCATCACTTATTATCATACATACTACATAAAATAAGGACTGTAACTGTCAAAGTCTATAATCTGCTCTGTCATTTCAAACAAACCAGGAAATTCGCGAAACATAGTTGATGACTCCCAACTTGAAACGCTTTGTCTTCACGGTTTGGAACATCCAACTCTCTCTACTTGCGTTCTGCCGTTGCTTCTTCCGCTATGGCCTCAAAAATCGTCTTCCACAATACCTGTCATGTTTTATACACGTGGAATTAAAAAACAAAGAATTTATCAAATCCTTTACATGGAAGGTATTTTATCTATCGTGATGTTCGCGTGTCTGTGAACCATTCTATCCTCAGTTTAATACTGTAAATCAGATTCGGTTTTTTGTTAGTATTATGTATGACTTTAATACAATTTAAAATTAATTGATACATTGAAAACTGTAACAAACGTTTTGTTTGTTATAATTTTTCCTAAATAAATTTGCTCATCTTTTAATATCATATGTTGAAAGTACTGTCCTTGCAAGCGAGAATAGCATGTAATACCGTCATAACATTCTTGATAAGCGTCTCTTACACCCGTCATCTGAGGGTATTGTTCGTCCAATTGTTGTAAATGTACAACGTATCTATAGATATGGTTACACTATGTTGTGCACTAACTGAGTCTCTGTGTATTTTACATAATATTCGAAATAAAGTATAATCATTTTCACGTGCTTTAAATTGGAAGTTTTTATTTATAGAACACCTAGTTACTGCAAATAACTAGTGAAGCTGCATCTAACGTTAAACGAACACATTTATCTATATATCGATAGTGTGGTGTTTGGACTGTGAGCACTTGGATTAAGCTGATGAAGTCTCTAATAGTAGTCAGCAAGGCTACAATGGAGGTACAAGTATACAAAACTCAGGGGAAAAATTTTCTTCATCACTATTTCGGTAAGGTCAAAAACTAGACGAATTTTCCAAACCAAGACTTTTTAATCAAGAATTCTGTGATGTATTGCAGTGTAGGGTATGAGCGACCGCAGAGGAGGGAAACGCAAGCAAGGACTTAGAAAGACACTGGTTAATCTCCTGTTCCTGCAATACACAATTTAGTTTTCCCTGTTTTTCGAAAATGGATACACCAAATAAATGCTTCGGTTAGGTGACGCACGATTTCCTTCCAATTACATGCGAACATTTACCACCCTATTTTAAATGACCCACTGTCGACATCCCATGAAGAGCAAGCTAGAAAAAATTTCACAATTTCAAATACGAATCAGTAAAAGAGGGTTAAATAAAACATGTATAATATCTCGTACAAAGTATCTTAAAATAGTTTTTCTTTCTCAAACAAATATTTACTGTAAGTAACAAACTTAGTGAAAGGGATGTATGTAACCACCAGTGGCATCTTATTTGTACCGTATGTGAAATTTAATTGCGGAGACTTCATGTATACCGTACTGAGAGTAATGTTGTACATTTTTTTTCTCAGAACTGCGCCAAGTCTTTCGTCTAACAATACTTCATATTACATTGAAATGTCCTCACGGATGCTTGATAGTGACTGGTGCCTTGTCCAGTTGTCCGCTCAGTTATCCACACACTGACCCATCGGGGTTATGATTTACAAGCAAGCCACACTCAACTAGAATTTCTTGTTCTGTGCTTCATCCCGTCATAGCATGCAGAAGTCCTTGGAGCTTTGGTCGTATTTTATGATAAGTTCCACGTGGCATTTCTCTCGTCACGCCACTTGAGCCTGCACACTTAAGGGGCCTCATTAATTACGTGAGATGAAATAGGGGGGGGGGGGGGTCCGGCGAAATCTCACGAAACCTCACGAAGGGGAAAGAGGGAGGGTCAACGGAAATCTCACGTGGGTTTTTGAAATTTCTTGTAGGATTGTAGAGCTAAAAAGAATGTCTCACAAAAGTTACTAGGTCGATTAGTAGTAGGGGGGGGGTCTCCGTCAAAATCCCGTCATTACAGGGGGGGGTGGGGGTCCGACTAGATCTCACGAAGTCTCAGCAGAAGGAAAAAGGAGGGGGGGGGAGGTCCGAAATTACGGAAAAACACCTCACGTCGTTAATGGACGCCTCCTTACCAGAGAGACTAACGCCATTAGCTGCTGACAGAATCAAGGTGCCAGTGTCCAGTCTGCATTATCACAGGTTAAGCCACCTAAATTGAACTAGTCACACGAGTGATTACTATAGCATGTGATCTTGAGAAAAAGATTGCTTGACTTATTTATTTCGATTGATGATGGTGCTCACCATACCAGATGTCCCAGTCGTCAGCGGCTTCCTTGAAGGGGGTTGCTCCTTCCTGTCATATGTTTCGAAAAATTTTAACTGGTGTACTTTCCGCTTTTCTTCCCCAGTGATGCAAGTGTTTGTAGGTGTCACTGTTTGTTTTTGTTGGCTGTGATGACTGCATTTAGTAATGTGTGTTGTTTTCAATGAAAAATGAGGTAAGGGAGAGGGTGATAACCAGTACTTACCCATCGAGGCCCGCACGTACAAAAACAAATAGGGGACCGCCACATTTAATATCCTCATCCAACAAACGGATCACCGGTAACAGTATTGTACGCCCTCACTTTATAAGCGCCGCAGAGAGGTTTGGGTGTTAGTCCAAACTTTGATACAATTTAGTGTTTATAAGTCGTGTTTCACCACCTGGTGATGAAAAATTCTTCCTGCACCAGCTAGTTCCGCGTCAGGCACCGAACACCCTCACGGTGCTGTAACGACTCGAGCTAACGGGTCATTTTTTAATTTGTTTATTCGAATACTAAGTAAAAAATCTCCTACCAATGAAAGGTTATAATTCGTTTGTTTAAATAACTTTTCCTAATTTCTATTATTCCGTCGTACCGCATAATTGTGGCGTTTTGTGATCTCAGTGGGAATTCCTGAGGCATTTATTAAATTTGAAATTTTTTATTATAACAAGACCAAGGTTAAAAATAAAGTAGACAGATAAACTACTAAGTTAACATGTTTTGGAAACGGCGGATTTAGAATGAAGTTTGTGGAATAGTTCCACACGAACCGGATACACGCTGGTGGACAAGCGTGACTGGTTAATTTGTTATATATATATATTAATTTACAACGTCGAGGTTATTAGAGGCGGGAAAGGTTTGTGGGCAAGGAAGTGCAAGCCTTTTAAAGGTACAATTCCGACATTCGACTGGAGTGATTTCAGGGAACCATGGAAAACCGAAATTTGGATGGCTGGACATGGATTCTAAGTCGCTCCCTACCAAATGCGAGGTCAGAGCGTTATTGTTCACCCACCACGGTCAGTGGTTAATTTGTTAGCGGAAGTTATAGTTCGAGGGAAACGATGTACTAGAAGACAATGATTATAATATATGTTTCAGGTAATTGAGTTAGTAAGTAGTAATGGGAATAGTGAGCTGAGTGCAGAAAGAGACAGAAGTTTCATCAAACCAGTCGAGAGACTGATGATGATGAAAAAGATGTCCGACTTTTATTACTCCAGCATTATGAAACATAAAAAATAGTGTGATTTCTAATTTTTGGTTTAGGGATTAACATAATGTCGACGGCGTTAATGAATGGAGGTGACCTGTGCTGAAGGTCACCATCGTTTGATCAACATTGCCAGGTTTTTGATGATGGAAAAGCATAAAAGCACCCTCTAAAAATCATAAAAGTGTCAAAAAGGTTATTTTACCTTGAAGTCCCGCCGACTGAAACACTCTATTCCAGTAAAGCATCGTTTTAAAGCAACGCCAATAAAAATACTCAGGATTATTTTTTATGTTGTAAATTATTTCTTAACCTCTACGTCTTGTGCCTTAAATATTAAACTTTTACCAGCTCAGATTGCCCACTCCAATCCTGTTCTATCTGCAGATCAATTATTTTATTTACAAAAATTCCTTGCCATATGCAATCTTCCACTAAGCCATCTCAAACGCTTGAAACCCTTCAATGTGCTTATTAAACGTGTTAGTTTGAAGAGTGAACAGTAATCAGAAGTTGGTAACATTATTGACTTGTTAAGAATAACATGCACTGTATCAATCCCCAAGACTCCACATGATCAAAGTGTCTAATCTAATCTGTATTTCCTTCTCATAACCCAACTCTTTAGCTATTCCAACAGTAAATAATTAGTGGATTAAAAGTTTGCAAACAGCTTTTTGTCTTTTACAAAGTATCATAGAGCACCAACGGTCAATATTGTTGGAATAATACGTCATCTCTGTACCTCATTGAAGTATCGGATAGTTTCTTCCGTCACTATCTTTGGACACAGAAAATTGTTGGAGCTGATGGTTGCCTGGAGCATAAGTCATTATTTGCTATCTATTTGTTACTACGCCGCTAGCAAATGAAATTTCCTTATTCTTGTTGACGAATTCTTAATGCCTGTCATTATTTCAACAAGCAGTAATGCATGACCAAGGCATGGAGTTCACAAATAAGTGGATAGTAACGCTCTCAAAACAGAAATTTATGTTTCCTAAATAAAATACATCGTAGCGAATTTATTCCTATGTTAACGGAGTATGCATCACTACTGTCATATGTGTACTGTTTTAAGAATGAGGCAGTAAAATTGGGCTAGCAGAATCATTAATCCAGCGTTGTATGTAGGTACTTTTACTTCCTAAATTTGTTGAGAGGTAAGCGGTATCGTTTTAATAATAACTTTCATTCCGTAAGGACAGATAACAGGTCATTGCGTTCTGCAATCACTGGAGCAAGGAGGTATATCTTTGTTTTCTTTTTGCATGATACAACTTAGACAATTGTTGTCATACGACAGTTGTTTCTGTGGATGTATTTCTTAGCGTTTACGACTTTCCGTGTCATTAAGAATCCATCTATTATTTTTTCCGCACAGCAGCGCTTACGTTTAAAGAACATCTCTCCAACGGAAGCTGCGGTGCTAGCGGCACTACTGGCGACGTCAGTGCCCCACGCGGACAGTGATAAGAACTGACCGCGTTGTATTGCATCACAATGCTTACAAGTGGATATCTCACTGCACTAATATCGCTGGCAGAGGATGTCGTGTTTATTTTTTCGTAAGGAAGAAGTGCCATCCATAGTTCTTGTTTTTTTACACTGGTTTCTTATATCATCATTAATTTGCCTACCTTCTTGCCAGAATTATGCTAAGCTAGTGTAAACACTGCGTCAATAATACGTTCACATCGTTGCTGACGATCTTCTTTATTTTCTTATATATACTGGATTCTAATCTATTAGTAAGACTATAACCAGAAGAAGGTCTGTACATACAAGATATTTTTGAAAAAAAAAAATATTTAGGGGCATTGTTAATGAATTACTGAAAATATGTCAATTATTTTTAAAATTTTTTGTCTATCCGTTTGTTTGGACGAAAGGGATTCACGCAGCAATTAATGCTCTGCTTTTGATGAGGTGTAATGTACAGCCCTTAGTCCCACGGTTAAAATAGGACACCGGTAATTTTCATTTTAATGTGATATCGGAAAGGTGAAAACATGAGATAAAAGTGCTAAGGAATTAGTATCCATTTCTCGTTGAACAAGACCCCCGCTAAAACTGCCGTTACATTTTTGATGAGTTTGGAACAATACACAGATCATGGTCCCAGGATTTGAATAAGATATGCTTTATTTTGAGGTGATTTAGAAAAGGTGATAAATTAAGTTAAAAGTGCGATGTTGTTGCAGGCCATGTTTCCACAGTTGCTTAATTAATTACTAGTTGAAAGAACACGCCAATGCAACTGTTTAGTTTATTTATTGCTGCGTCGTACGCGTTTCACCTCTCATCGAGGTATCATCATGCCGACCCCGGCAGCGTAGGGGATAGCGTGCTAGCCTCGCGTTGCAGGGGTCGCCGGTTCGAGTCCGGCCTCAGGCATGGGTGGTTTTAATTAAGTGTTGTGTTTGTCTTGTGTCGTCTATATCTGGTAGAATCTATAGTACATTGAATGATTCAATACATAGTTGCAAACTACAAAGTTACATAGAGCTTGCTGTATGGTCGTGTAACCAAATGCCATTAAAAAAAAAAAAGGGCATCATCATGGCCACAACAGACAACCGAAGGACGCGAAAGCGCACCAGACACGACATAAACAAACCATCTGGCCCCAACAGACGACAGAACGATGAAAACGCACAATAGTACGTATAAATACGATAAAGGCAAACCATGCTTTGTATAAAGAAACGGAGATGCGCAACTGCATACCATATTAACAAATGTAAATAGTAAGTAACCATTAGCTATAAAAATATCTCATAAAAAATATGCTCATAATTTGTAATAATAGGATAAAAATGTATATAAAACTATATATAAAAACTGTAACACAAATTCGTCGCTGATGATGCCTCGATGAGAGGTGAAACGCGTACGACGCAGCAATAAATAAATTAAACAGTTGCATTGGCGTGTTCTTTCAACTAGTAATTAAGTTAAAAGTGTCTGCAACTTATTATCCTTTTAAAGGTATTACTTATTTCAGTAGAAATGTTTATCGTGATTTCAGCGTACAAGCGATACCATATTATTCGGAGGAATTAAGCTGCTGTTCTTGTCTTTCTCTGCCAATTTGTTAACTGTGACATAATCAGTTTAACAGAGAAGTTCGTATATTAACAGTCCACATGAACGAAGTTGCGGGCAATATTTGTAAGTCTGATGCACATTTATACTTATATTTTTATTTTTTCTTAAAAGGAGATTCACGTCCCGTCAGTATCAAGGTAATTAGAATCAGTAAAGACCAGAAGACAAGGAATGGATAGGATATAAGCCAAGACCTTCATGGAAGAACTATCCCAATATTCGGCATGGAATGATTTTGGGAAACCTTGAGAAACCGCAGACCGGATGACCAGAGAGGGTTTAAACAGTAAGCATCATAATTCATGTGTCAAAAAAATAAGCTACGACATACCTTGTTAGTAAGATTACCCACAAAAGACACCGAAAATAAGTGTAAAGAAGTGGTCCTCCATGCTGTTTCGCTAAATGCTGTACCATGCGGGTGAATTGCGAGCCCGTTCTTGAACTAGTTTTATCGTTGCCAGAAGTACCTGATACACAAACGCCACTTTTCTCTCACATTAAAGTAGATTGAAGTTGATGTCCTTGGCGACTTTTAGTAGACTATGTATAGAACTAAGCGAAAAGCCACAGCCGTGCGTATAAATACGTACTTCCACTATCACAATTTTGTATAGATTTCCGTGTTTATTTTATCTTATATCATTCAGGTTGATTCTAATGAGAATTCCTGAAAATGAACTAATTTTTCAATTAGCATCTAGATTATTCTCCTACAGTTTACAGTCTATCTTTTCCTTGAAAAATCAAATTATTCATCAGTCCTATGCTTAATTAATTAAATCTATACCTTAGAAACTTTTTTGTCCATAATTATTCCAGAGAAATGTAAAACGAACTTGGTGTCGTTTATAGATGACGTAGAATGTTGTTTGGCAGTGGGAAGAACCTGAGTATTTCCTTGCACGCCTATGTGTATTATAGTTTGCAGAATCACTGCAGATGAATGTCTGGACGGTCCCTCCTTTCAGGTCATGTTTAATTTCCTTTTATTAACTTCTCAACGATTACACGAGTATTCTGGCTTTAATGAACTAGCTGCGAACGAGCAGTTAAAACAATTTTGGATTTTTTAAAATAAAATTTAAGTGGATAGACAAGCCTATGATTCTACGGTGCAGTAATAAAAAAAATAGTGGAATATAATTAGAAACTTCCAATCGTGGTGTCTGGCAGTTGGTAGAGTGCGAATTCTATCCCTGATACGGACATATAGATTTTGGTTTTTCACGGTTTCCCGAAATCACTCATGATAAATGCCGTGACAACACCATAGCCGAACTCCTTCCCGTGCCTTGCCTTAAATAATCTCTCGGCTCAAATAATCTAGGTACTGGTGAACCGTAATGCCCTAAACAAATTTTAAAAACCTGTTTTTCATATTTCGCAGTCTGCCGATGGCATAGCCAATTACGTTAATTTATTTATTTAATAAGGTTTTTAAGTCCACCCCGTGTTGTGGCACACTGGAAGTGCCCGGCGCAAGACACCTGATTAGCTGATTTGAGCCATCCGGGCATGGCCGGTATGAAAGGAGTGGTGCTGCTGCAGCATTCCTAATCACTAGCTTGCGCGTACTACCGGTTAAGATCCCAAATCTCTCAACAGTGTGTATGGAGTGAGAGCATACGACACTGCTGACGCTGAATCATCCGTCGAATGGGGATATGTCTTTCGGAATGAGTAAGCCTGGATGGGTGAGCACCGTTTATCACCATATCCCTTCTTTCATCTCTCGTCCACATCACAACATTGTCATACTTGGGAAAGAAAACAGGAATCCACCCCAGTTCATCTCCCCTGGAGGTTTTGTATGGACAGGGAACACGCTTCAATGTATAGGTCTACACGCAGAACCAGGTATGTCACATATATGTTGCGGCAGTTCTATAGCGGGATCGTCAAGCCATGAATAATATTTTTGACAAAGAATGGGAAGGATTTCAGTTATGGAACACATAGAGAAACCATTCCAACATTCACGTACACTGATTAAATGCAACCACAGGAAACCGAAATCGAACCAGAGCACTCCAACTACAGATTCGAAAGTTAACCGCGTACTCACTAGACTAATGACATCCATCAGAACAACCAGAACCTCTCAGATCTGCATTTTTTAAGTCGTAATGCTTCCGTGTTTTCAATCAAAAATCGTCATATTTATATCAGCTGATATGTTTCAGCATATTAAATGGTCATCGCGTTGAACGTAGTTTAGTACTTGCTTGTTGAAATTCACCTTGTATACGGAGATGTATAACCTCCCTTTTCGCGTTTCGGTGACGCTGTTAAATAGCTCAGATGTGATGTACCATGTATGTCACTGTACCCGCATGCGAGATTTGTCTGATTCAGAACCAGCCCGGTCACCCTGAAATCGGTGGTCTGTGAAGCATATGTCCTTCCCATTTTCTTGTTCCTTAGTAACTGATGGCTTTTACAACTACTAGTTACTTGTAATTCAGAAAGATTGCTCAGGTAGCAAGTGCAGTTTGCTGCTGAAATGTTTTAAAGGCAACAATAACTATGGACAGTGAGAAAAGTTTGATATACACTGTGCTATTTTTCCTTTTTTTCCAGCAAGTAATAAGACATAATCGAGTGTGTGCAGGATATTATTGCGAGACGAGGAAAACGCGAATACCAAACTGATTGAATAGATTTCCGCAAAGTTAGTTCCATTGTTTTTTTTTTATCTGCTTAGCGTCTCTCTAACAGCGAGGTCTTTGGAGACGGGAAAGGATGGGGGGCAAGGAATGGGAAGGAATTTGGCCATGGCCTTTTGAAAAAAATCGTAGAAATAACAAAATGATGTACGTGGTTGTTGGAAAATATATTAATCCGCTATCCCGCAAATTCTTCAATAAAATTCTGTTGAATGAAAACATTCTGGAATAAGTTCTTATTTTCATTGGTAAATGAAAGAAGCGAAAATTCTTTTATTTTTTTTTTTTTTTACTAAGAGTGTACAGGATTTTTTTTCCCTGCGGAAAATTGTCGAATCGCAATGCAGCATTGATTATTAAAAAAAGATGGTTTCTTGAGCAGCACCAAAGATTTTTTTTAAAAAAATGTTAGAATTATAAATGGTCTCATGTTTACAAGAACGCTTTATCTTAAATTCTGATTCGATATTAAGAATTTTAAATTGGCCAATCATAATTAATATCGCTGCAAGTTACTAAGGAACAAGAAAATGGCAAGGAAATATGCTTCACAGGCCAAAGATTTCAAGGTGACCTGGCTGGGTCTGAATCTGACAAATCCGACATGCGGGTGCTGCGAAATACACGTTACACCACATCAGAGCTATTAACAGAGTCACCTGAACGCGAAGTTCGAGGTTATATATCTCCATATGCGGGGTGACTTCCAACAAACTGGTTATAATGCCTAACATGAAGTACTAAACCACGCTCAGCGCGATGGCCATTTAATTTGCTCAAACATATCAGCTGATACAAATATGATGGTTGTTTTCCAGTCGGGTGTATTAGGTTTGCGATGAGAAAACTGCCGTCACTTAACATTGTAGTACATTCTCTGACGTTTACGTTTCGTTTTTCTTGGCAGTGCCTGATTATAATTCTGTCGGAATTCACAGTTAAAGGAAAAACATGTAAAATGAGCTTAAATTATATTTCCGCTACAGAATAGACTAATTTAATTTAATTTAATTGCAATGGAGCACGCGCTCCGGTGGCAATTTCCCTACACGCCCATTTTCCTGCACCCACCTACATTTGCCCTCTACAAATTTTAACATTAAATTCTTTCAACGTTTTCGGTAAGTTATTCATCATTTCCCTTGGTAAAACATTCCAATCCCTGACACCCTTACCTAAAAAAGGAAATCTTCCCACACCCTTGTGCCTAAAATCGGGTGCCAGCTTGTGGAAATGGTCATCTTTTCCCTTCCGTGCATAACTTTTCATACCTACACCAATATATTTCCATGCCTCATCGCCAGTATACGCCCTGTACACTCCCATGACCCTCCTCATTCTCCTCCTGTCTTGCAATGAATCCCATTCCAACTCCTTTATCATATCTGTCACTGATTACATTCTGCGATAATTTCCAGAAACAAATCTAGCAGCCATTTTTTTCATCCTCTTCAAGTCCTGTATTTGATAGTCAAAATGTGGGTCCCATACTACACTACCATATTCGAGCAATGGTCTGACCAAAGTTTTGTAACCCAATTCCTTTACTTCTCTCGTACATCCTCTCATCACTCTCTCCAACAAATGCAGAATTTTGAAACCTTTTTCTACCACCTGTCTAATGTATCCTGTCCAGTTAAGCTTGTTATCAAATGTAATGCCAAGATATTTACATTTCAAGTCTTCAACAAGCAATTCTTTCACAACCTTATAATCATAATCAACCTTTAGTCTTTTATCTGTGTATCTAATAAGCTGACTCTTCTTTGCATTTATCTTCATCCCATGTTTACCAACCCAACTAGATATCGTGTCCAGATCAGCCTGCAACTGTTTACAGTCCTCTATCGTTTTGATCCTTTTATATAGCATTATGTCATCTGCAAACAATCTAATTTCAGATAGTAAACAGTCAACACAATTGTTCTTTAGAATAATGAATAGCAATGGTCCCATTACGCTACCCTGTGACACTTGTAACATATTACGTTGGCGATAATATACCATCTTCATTGTTTCAGAGGGGCGAAAAAAACCATTCTAGAACTCGAACATGTGTTTGTAACCAATTTGTTTCTCTTAGAAATTTTTTATTGGTTTCGGAGTTGGGAAAACTAACGTAAGCAAATCTGTTTTCTTTTTTGGGTGTTTCATATCATTCTGTCATTCACTGGGAAATACTGACAGCGAAATATATTTACATTAATTATTAATTTCTTTGAAAATGCAATTCTGTTTCTTTTCCATGAAAATTCTTGCCCGCGAATAATGTTTGTCGAATATTGACTCATCTGCTTGCACAGTCAATTCGCGTATTAGTAACTTGAGACTTTAAGAGAAGTCTTGCAATATTACCGATTCGTTCGTCCACTTCAGAATGAACAACAAACTCTTTAAATATAAGAGCAAGAGGTTTTCCACGACGTGTTGCCCGCGTTTTCATTTTACAAAACGATTGTGATTTTAACGTAAAAAAAGTTTAAAAACAAGCGCTCTCTAACAAAAGAAAATTTAGAAGCAACTTTACCTCTTAGATTCTTCAGTAACTGTTAACATAGTTATTTTACTATTTACAATAGTGCAAGAAAACCTTAGTGGCTCCATGAGTAGAAATAAAGGTAAAGTTACGTAAAACAACTTCCAGCTGATGTTTACAAAGTTCATTGATTCGAACAGCAGTGAACTGAACGCCATATATATAATATATATAAAACAGAAACTGTATCTGCCGGCGAACGGACGTGTTTTGCCGGAAAGGTTACACCATCCTGACCTCCTTTAAAACCTAAGTAAGCACAATCCTTCCGTTGATTCATCTGTCCGTTCTCTTGGTGTTAGCTCATGTAAAAACGATCTGAGAGATATGGTTATAACAGTCCCATCCAAATCCTTATGCCGTATTAACCAACTGAACACAACGACGATAACACACAGTTTTTTTAAAACAATTTTCTAGATAACGGCAAATAGTGTTCAACGTGAATAATGTTTGAGCATTCTATCAATAATGTTAAAAGTTCCGACAGTTTAAAACTACTTCAGCAACTACAAAAATGTATTGGCAAGACGTTTTCTGTTACGTAAGGCAGCCTTGCAAACGCCTGAATAAAATAGAAATTTTCAATAAGAGACAGTTAACGGAACCCTAGTTTCTTTTGAGTAAGTGGTTATCACGTTTAAAACTACCATTGTATGTCACCTATTGACACAGATCCAGTTTGATAGCCGCTACCGTGTGCCATCGCGTGACCCTGACCGTAACTATGCAAGAAGGATAGAGTGAATAATACAGGGGTAAGATCGATTGCTAACCACGTGTCGTATCGTCGACAGATATGAGAAAGTCATAAAGCTTCAGCTCCTGCAAGAACTGCCATCTGGTATAATCTCTGGAAGCGCAGATAACTCGATATAAGTTGAAATCCTCCGCATCTCTATCTTGGTTTAAATATTTATTTAAGAAAGCGATTCGTCCTAGTAGTGGAAGGCATCATCAATGACATACGTGTAATAACTATATTGTTGGCAGTTTTAGTTGGACAAGTAATTATGCCGAGCATACATACATAAATTTGATTCAACGCTAGTGCTGGTGCAGAAATATGCGCTGCTCTTGGTCATCACAAGCGAAAACAACTAAACTTCATTGAAGATTCCCTCTACCATATAGGCGAAACGAGTTTCAAAAATAAATATTTGTATCATCGTAACACAAAATTCGGTGGTGAAACTTTCTTGGCTCGTTAAATGATAAGTGTAAAAACCATTGTGTTTGGAATTTATTCCTGTCTGCATCCGCATTACGCAAAAACTAAAGTGAACGAATTTTAACGAAACTACACATAGTAATAGGGTAACATAATGATACCTTTTATTCAGGTCAGTAACGCATTTCTAAATGATACATGGACCAAAACCGTAAATTCGAAATTTTTGTCTAAACGCATTTCAGCAAAAGAGCTTATATCATCAGTTGGCTTATGACAGTAGTCCGCAATCTTTAGAGGCTGAAGAGCCAATTTCATCTTTAAAGGTGTGAGGAAAAATTTATAAGAGCCATAAGCCTAGTTATATTTTAATTAAACATTTAATGTAATTTATTCAATAATAAATACACCATCATACATACATATATGTAAATAATATATTCATAAATAAATGGTAAGCATTTTAATTACTGAGAACAGTTTGCTGGTATTTTCTAAGAGAGTCTTACGATGTTAGGTGCGTAGCTTGTTCTTTTTAATTTTAAACATGAATCCAAGTTCTCATAATTTATTATTGATAAGGTTCATATTGGAAAGCGTTTGTGTAGAGCCAAAGATACTAAAAATACCAAATGCAAACTTATTAAACTCATTGTATGAATCCGGTAAACTCTTACAAGTACTGAAGATAGTATCGTCTTTTTATGTAGTTTTTTGTGAACAATTAATACGTGTTTAGAAAGCAAAGTGCATTTTTCCTTTCTATATTCCTAATTACTATTGCCGGTAAATATGTATACAAAAAATACTATCAAAGGGCCTCGCTAATATCTTCTGAGAGCCGCTGTTTGCCGACCCGTGGCATATAAGATACTTTTCAGCTATATCAGTAAAAGAGTTCTCGATGACACAGAAGCCTAGAATCTTTTTCTTTGTACTCGCATCTGCAGTACATTGATAGAAAAAGGTTGTATTATCCATATCATTTACTAAGTTAGGCATTATTTCATTTTTATTTATTTTTTTGCTTCCGACTTCACGCGTTGTCGACGTCGAGGTTATTAGAGGCAGGTATGGACTGGGGCAAGGAATGGGAAGGAAATCGGCCAAGGCCTTTTCAAGGAACCATCCCGATTTTCACCTGGAGTGTTTTGGGAAAACCATGGAAAACCGAAATCTGGTTGGCTGGAAGGGGATTCGAACCAACGTCCTCTCGGCGAATGCTAGGCCAGAGGGGTTACCGCTTACCCACCACGCTCGGTCACTTACAAACACTTCTAGTAGTGTAAAAATTAAAAAAAATTGATCTACTCAATACCATTTACATGAATTAGACATGTCTCACTTATTTTATGTAGTCCCCAAACTCTTCTAAAAGTGTAAAAATTAGAATTAATAAATCTTCATCATAGGATATCTTATTCTTATTCGATGTGCTGACTACCAAAAGAAATCGAACAATCAGAATCATAGTTTGTTAGGCTGGCGGAGTATACATATTTTGACGTGTACCGAAAACACAGGAGCTTGGTCTGATAACAGAAACAAAACATTCATTTGACGAAGCATATTTGCCATTAAAGTAGCTGTTTCAGGAAAAGTTTCGAACAATATGTGAAGGACAACATATGGAATCATTTATTGGTTACCAACTATAGAAGTAAAATTTTCTATTGCTGAATACAGTATTCTTTCACATCTGAAATTGTTAGCCATCAACACTGCACAAGAGAAATATGATGACCATTTGTCGTTTCCCTTGTTGGAACGATGTCGTTTAAGCTCAATGTAAGAACTGGCGTCTATATCATGTCCTGTTCAAAGTGCTGTTCAAACATATTGCTTTTTTTTCCCTCTACCTGGCGTTCATCCATAATTAGGTAGTTCTTGTTTCCTTTAATCACACACAAACAACTTTCCTGAATAATTTTGAGATAATTAAGTTCTATTTTTAATCATTGCTTAGTAACTAAAAACCACATGAAAACCATCTTTTTCCGTTATAGTAGTATGAGAACAAAGCATCCTCCAAGCTCTCCACTTTGAAGGAACCTTCTGTTCTTTCAACATTTCTTAGTTATCCTATTCCGACCTGTTAACTGCATCTTGCAACACAGCTTTTAACGGAAACATTCCACTCTTTAATTAGCGATTTACACACTGTCTCGACTGCTCCTACAGTTGGGAAACAACTTCTTGTCAGCAGAGTATCACACTTAGTCAATTTACTTTGTACAGTGACTATTCTATGCAGAAACTCTTATAGCTCCAATGATAGCTTCCTTTCTTCATGTTATACATAAATTATTTGATTTACTGAGAATTTGAATAAAGCTCTTTTACTGATGATTATTTCATCTACTCAGCTTCCCTAACATGTTGAAAACAAGGCTGGGTTTTTAAACATCCAAATATAACCTTCGGAACGGTAAACATCCTTTATGTGGAGGCCACAACCTCCTCCGGTAACTTTGAAACCATACAGAGCGTAAACGCCCCCTACAGGCTCTGAGGTGGGAGTCAACATTAACCACAGCGGAAGGTTTCTGTTTTAGGCATAAGCAGAATATCTTGATAACTGAAGCTAGTCGGAGATTATAACTAGTGATAATTCGTATAGTTAGCTAGTTTTTTTTCCAAATCGAAAATGACGGACTAAACACAGTGTTCTTGAAATTAATTTCTTCTCAGTTTCTTAACTAAATAGAATTCTTAATAATTAACAATTATAATCGTATTTTTCGGCTCCACCCAGTTCCATTGCGTAATCCTCTTCATAAATAACATGTAGCTTTAAACAAAAGAACACACCTTTCTTTATATTGAACCACTTCAAAAACATAGCCTATCTTCTTAGCTCGATAAAATAGCGACATCTATGGGCAGAACGCGAAAACAACTCTGGCCGTTGCTGGTGCCCCCCCCCCCCCCCCTCCCCAAACGAAGGCCGGCTCGTGATATCACAGCGTTACAGAGATAATGACATTATGACCAAAATTGCCTTTTATTAGTATTGATGACAGTATGCTAATATATATTTGTGATTGTCATCTGTTTCATTGATCTCAACATATTGGTACAAATATGACTGCAATCAGTTTTCATCAAATTGTGTGGGAACGTATTTAAAAAAAACAACTGAAACTCATTCAGCCTGCAGAGAATTGTATTTTAAATGCTATATCTTGTTACTTCAACTGGCGGCTCAGGGTTGGCCCCTCTCCTAACCGCACCACCCCTTCCCTTCCTGCCTCTTCGAACTGATCGCTGAGTCCGGGTAGGCGAATGATAAATTTTCCCTTCGCATGTAGGGGTAAGGGTAGTTGAATTATGATGGAGCATACTGCCCCTGAACCGCCTCTGTTAACTGAACTTGCTCTAGATAACTGTCTTTTTTGTTATATTTCCTCTTCCTTTAATGGTCTATCAGTTTCTATATACGCACACAGAACATTAAATCAATTCAATTTTACCGACTAGTCTAACAAACACGTAATATGTCTCAGAGTCTTCTTACAAGCATAATCTGAAGCTCTTGTCCGTTGTCGCTAAAGCGCACTAATACTGCTTTGCGTTCCTAAATGTTTCAAGTGCCTATCAAGTCCTTGACTAGCAGTGAAAGAAAGATGGAGATACATAATTTATAACCACCACCAGAAAGGGTGCTTAAGGCGTACGTTCAACCCCAAACCTTTCCTCTCTGCGTGTGGAGTGAGGTTGTTCGTCAATACCGATGGGAGCAGAAAAAAGGCAGTATTGAAGTGAGAAGCTCTTTACTTGGGCTTTAATTGGTTTTATTTAAATTGCCATTAAAGATTTGAATTTGAACGTAGAATAATTTATATTTAATTTAGATTTGATGAGTAGGGTATCAAGACATTTATGTAAATTAAGAAAATCATGACCTGACATTTATTGATAAATAAGCATTTTTAAAATGACGCCGGACGTGGTGTATTTACTGTTAACTAAATAAACAATCAAAATTAGTTTGCAAACGAACACCAACGCCCTACATTGAAGGGTCGAGTCATTATATGACAAAACAAATGATCAAGAACGCACAACAATTTACGTTGCATTGTATCTGGAATAACAAAATTTGTAAAGTAGCGTAAAATTCAATGTTAACAAAGGTATTGCGAGATACGATTCAACTGTTAACGTATCATTTTGCTAGCCAATGGGCGCCAGTTACTCCAGACAAATAATTACTCATCACAAATTTAATTAAAACTAGACGACCCGTGCGAAAATTTCGCGAATAAAATGCGATGAATAGTGAGGTTGAATATATTGTCACCAAGTTCAGTCATTACTCTTCATACTCCTACTTCATTTATCGATTTTGGTTAGAAATCCAGGGAGACAAATGGCACAAAACACAAAAAACGTATTTTAGAAATATTGACATTTTTGCGCTTTATGGGTCGAATTACGAAAAATTTCCTTCTTAGAATATAACGTTACTACGGCGGAGACCTTATTCTTTAATATGATGCCTCATTTATCTATATCAGTTAGATATCAAGGGAGATAAATAGCCCGTGACACAAAAATCGGTAATAGAAAAATTTATACTTTTTTCCTTTAAGGGTTGAATTCCAAAAACATTATTTCTTAAAATATGATTTCACAAAGCTGATAAATTACTCCTTATAATTCTACTTCATTTATCGATTTTGGTTAGATATACTGGGAGATAAATGGCTCGAGATACAAAAAACGCATTTTAGAAAAATTGACATTTTTGCTCTTTAAGGGCCGAATTACGAAAAATTCCTTTCTTAAAATATAATGTTACCACGGCGCAGACCTTATTATTTAATATGATACCTCATTTATCTGTATCTATTAGATATTAAGGGAGATATATCGCTCGTGACACAAAAATGCGTTATAGAAAAATTTATACTTTTTCCCATTAAGGGTAGAATTCCAAAAACATTCTTTCTTAAAATATGATGTCACAGAGCTGAGACAATACTCCTCATAATCCTACCTCATTTATTCTTTTTGGTTAGATATCTTTGGAGATAAATGGCTCAAGATACAAACAACCCATTTTAGAAAAATTGACATTTTTGCCCTTTAAGGGTCGAATTACGAAAAATTCCTTTCTTAAAATATAATTTTACCACGTCGGAGACCTTAATATTTAATATGATACCTCATTTATCTATATCAGTTAGATATTAAGGGAGACAAATGGCTCGTGACACAAAAACGAATTGCAAAAATATTGACACTTTTGCCCTTTAAGGGTTGAATTCCGAAAAATTTCTGTCTTAATATATGACGTCACTAAAGCGGATATCTTAATCTTTAAAATCATTCTTCATTAAACGATCTCAGATAGGTATCCAGGGAGATATTTGATTCATAACACAGAAAACAGCATTTTAGAAATATTGACATTTTCGCCCCTTAAGGGCTGAATTCCGAAAACTTCATTTCTTAAAATATGATGTGACCAAAGGGAAGACCATAAGCTTTAAAATGACACCTCATTCATTGATTTCGGTTAAGTATGAAGGAAGATACAGGCTTGTGACAAAAAAATACCTTATAGAAATAATATATATGATAACTGCACACGAATTTACATCAGAGTATCTCAGACAAATTTCTTTATCGAGAACGTTGCTGAGGGCAATGAAAGTATAGCACATACACTGAAGAAAATATGAACAGCAGTATTGTCTTTACCGTTATTAGAAGTCGCAGCAGGTCACACACCCATCACTCGAAGATACATGGCTTGTATCGTCAGCCTACACACACCAGCTGTATAACTCAAAATTGCTAAGTTCGACAAATAACTTCTATGCTTAAGACGAAGTCTTAAACTGTGCTGCGCTGCTGTTCATGGCACTGGAGCCCGTTGAGTCTTGAGGTGCAGCTGCGAATCATCTCTTCTCTAAACTTGCAAGTAAACCCCGTTCCGTCCGTCAGGAAACGCCCTCTGTCTCCAGGAGCCAACCAAATATTCTTCGTCCCCCTCTTCCTGGAGATGTCCCGACATGTGAACAAACATTTCGGCCATCCTGATCTGGGTTTTCCATGGTATTCCCGGATCGCTCCAGGCGAATGCTAGGATGGTTCCTCACATTAGCCCATAGGCGCCTCCTGCCATATCCTATATATCTCTTCCAAACTATTACCCTTTCGGTTAGGTGCAATGCACCGTCCGCCACACACTTTTAGTGAATCGCGGAGTAATAATAATAATAATTTTACATGTTAGCAACATTTTCACATAAAATTTTATGCTATTGGAGGAACTCAACGCAGCTGTCACACATCTCACCCCCTACAGAACCTCTCTTGAATCTTATTGGGCAGAACATTTGCGTCGTCACGTAACGCAGTCATCTCTGTCTGTTTATGGTACTCTCTCTCGCACAAACATTATTTTATGCGAGTGACTGTGACATATAGAAAACAGACTCGCGTTAGGGCAGCCAGCTGTTGTTGCAGGTGGTCTTGTTCGGCTTTCTTGTCGAACAAACGCAGCTTTGGGTGGGCGAACGTTCCCCTTTGGTCTCCCGCAGTTTTCGGCCGGCTTCTAAACGCAGCGAGGCATCGGTAGTCCCTCACATCTATCTCCTGTCAGGCCGCTGCACTACTTTGAGAAACAAGACCTTGGCCTAACAAGTGGCGTTCTAACAGATGCAGAAAAATTGCGTATTACAATATGTAGAATCCGTCATACTACAGAATACGGTATATTTCGAAAGAGCAAGCCTGAAGAGCTAGGGTATTTTCATTCTCACACACTCAAACTTATAATAGTCAACTACACATGTATTTGTACAGCAATACGATACAATAGAGGGAAATGAATTGGGCATGCTACCATCGCATCATTGGCTTAGTACGACTCCTAAGGGGTATGAGACCTGCCACAGTGTATAGCACCACAGGTTCATTCAATCGAAATATATGGTGAGCTGGAAGTTGGTTCTTGTGCAGCATCCACTTAATACCGAATTCGTAAAACAAATCTAAAATATTAACCTGACCCGTCAATGTTGCGAGCGTGAAGGTATTAAAGGACCCAAGTTCGAGATCTGTTCCCGGTACCAACCGTCACGATTGTGGTTTTTAGGTGGTTTAGGTGGTTTTGTAACATGGACGCATAACGATGTAGTCTGTAGCCAGATGTTTCTCAAGGTTTGACTCCTCTTACCGTCATGACATTTTCTTGATCGTGCCAGTGGAACTTTAATAACTGTTATTGTCACGGCGGAAACGAAATCGCGGTTTGTTAAATCGTTTCGGTTGCTGAAGACCTCTCGTTCACAGCTGTCACGTTTCTTATTGTCAGATATTCAGTCAACTCCCTCTATGCAGTATGTACCTTTGTAACTTAAGAAACAACAGTTTCGTTAATAACTATATGCTTCAAAGATTGACCGGTAGTTTCTAAGAATAGCTCTTCGTCTGTGTGGTTAATAAAGCAAGAATGGAATTTGCTGAACTGTAACGGAAACGAAATTTACCCTGGATATTAAGAAAATGAAATTTTGATTGCCGTTACGGTATTTGACTCTTATCTAGCATATTTTTTTTTTCAATAACAGCACTAGATTCTATAAAATTGGGTATGCGTAATACACTTGTTGCCGAAAATATAAGTGTATTTTAATGGTTGCGGTGCTTCTGAAGAGCCTCAGGAGAAAAGATTCTACGTTAGTATATCCTCGGAAGTAAGACTTCTGTAATTAATATCAAAATTAAAACGGTGTAAGAGATTACAAATGATAATAACCCACTTGAGCTCTTTTTGGTTTTAGGCAATGAGGGTTGCTAGGCTCGGTTATTTTTTTGTTTTAACGAGGGTATATTGGCGCAATAAATTGAATTGAATATTCATTAGTAATCTTCTTTACTCTTGATTGAACTTTTGAAAATTCCACTTTGTAACTAGAATACTGCATTGTTATTGTAAGTCAAGGATATAGGTGGTAGTACAACAGTCCAAAGTGTATTGTTCTAATTAACAGAAACATTGACAACAACACAAAGAGATTGACAGAATTTAACGGTGGTGGAAATCGGCTCTCTAAAATTTGTTGTCAAGTTTAGAAACTGCAAATGATAAGTAATGATGGAAAAAATGGGGGAAGAAAAGTGTTACAGTACAAATACAAGATTGTAGATTAAAACGATACGACAACATGAACGGTACTCCAGCGGTGGCTAATTACGTTAAAGAAAAGTCAGCCACAAGAGTGAAGAAAAATATGGAGACCGAGATTAAAAGAAGATCTGTGGGAAGATAGAATCCTAACGAACAGAATGACAGAGAAACCAAGAGTACCCTATTGTACTAGCTTATATACAACACTAGTGCCTCCAGAAAGCAAGTTTTCTTGGGGCCCTTATCAAAAAGTAAATATAATTTTAGAGAACTAATACCGTTCTTTCTTTCCCGTGAAATCAGATAAAGTAATATCGGTTAGCATGGTATACATTTTAAAACCATTTGGAGATAAAAAGTGCATTGCAAGAAAGTGGAATCAAGACCAGTGGAATGCAGTTATAATTGAAGCAAAGTCCTTTGGAAATGCAAAGACGTGTCGGCTCCACCGATTGAGAAGGAAAGCTGAGCTAAAGAAAGCCAAGGAGAGCGACGACACCGGCGGGACCCAGTGGTGAATAAAGGGAAGGGGGTCGCATCAAAAAACTGCAGTGGACTGCTCAGAGGGATACAATGATAACACAGTCAGTCTGTACATTTTTACTTCTCTAAACCTCCGAAAAACGTGTTGTTGCAGTTAAGTAATGAGCTGAAGTTTCTCTTGAGTAGCTGAATAAAATTTTTAACAGTTAAGTACGCAGTAGTAGTCCCAGGTTCAAATCCGGTGGGGCTAGGAATTTTTTAGAGTAGTGTCTGATCATATGAGCTACGCTAGGCCGCTCCGTGGTTTGAATTCCACGTGAAACTGTTGGTCCTAGAGGAAAGGAACTGCCCACCCTGCCTTTGACACAATGGCTTCTTGGTATGCCTTGTTCGGGAGGTTCCAAACAACCCTTAGGGTTGTGGACTAAGTTATTTTTTTTTTACCCATTGCAAGTTTCTCTTGTGTACCAAAGTAAAAGTGACAAACAATGATCGTTGTTCCACACGTATTTGAGTAAAAAAAATATTCACGTCAACACTTGTAGAACCACCGGCTACTCTTTTTTTTTTTTTTTTGCTGAAACCTCCTCATTAAACTTGTGGCACAAAGCACAAAACACGCACTGTTCACTGATAATAGGCGACACTTGCAGTCTCCCCTACTTAGTGAAAGATCAAATTTGCACTGTAGCTACTCTTAGTATGCGTACGCCAAGAACATTTACGTAAATTACGAAATAAAAAAAATCCTTAAAATCCTCATCTAGAACGATATGTGTAATCAAATGAATCATTATTTAACTGATATATCATCCTTGATTAAGTTATGACCAGCACACTGTGTGACGTTAACAGTTCGTAACGAAGGTATTTGTTATGTGTTTCAGATGTCGACCAGCACAGAGGACTTGGCGGCTCGCTCCGCTGCAGAGGAGAGGTCCGGCATTGACAACCCGGTAGCTCTGCAGGTGAGGCTACCAACTACACCAGCTGGCACTTTCAGCTTCTCATTGCTCACTCTTACACCTAACTAGTTTTGCTATCATTCGTAGTAAACACTCCATAATTAGAGAACTGTCATACCAAGGCAGTTGTACAGAAACGAGATAACTAGGTTATTCCTGTAGAGTTCTCATACTCATTATCATTACTTAAAGTTTACACTTCTGCTGCTAGTCCGGGATATCCCCATTCCATATTTGACTGTTTTTCCAAGAATCCTTCTCTCATATTTGACTCCAGTCTACTCTCTTGCCCTCCCCGTCTTTGGTCCATCCAGCTTGTCCGTAGTCTTTCGATGGGTCTCCTTCCCTACACATCTTTTAAGAGAATTAACATCGGCATACTCTCCTCATCCTTCTATATGAGATGCCCCAGCAACCTTTCCTTCCTTAGGGTTTCTTCTAACGCCTCAACCTTCATGCAATCTACAGTGTTTTAATGTATTTTCCTATACCTTATTTTGATTTTTCTATTCGTCCTCTTTTTCTTTTTAACTTATGACCTTACGCCTCGTCGACATCGAGGTCATTAGAGATGACATAGGACTGAGGGCAAGGAACGGGAAGGAATTCGGCCATGGCCTATTGAAGGAAGCATCCCGGTATTCACCTGGAGTGATTTGGGGAAACCATGGAAAACCCAAATCTGGATGCCTGTAGGGGATTATTCATCTTGGTCTCTGCAATGTGCTTAAGTCTCTTCTCGTCCATGTCAAGGTTTCAGAGCAGTAGGTTCATACTAGTTGGTGGTATATCGTAAATATTTGACTTCCTTCCCTATATCCACCTCTATATTATATCCATAATCTATTATCTACCCTATCTTATTCTCGGCCCTATTTCCTCATGCGTCCTTCCATTGGTGTTAATATGGATCACAAGTTACAGAAGAACCAAGCCAATCATTCCAACTTCTTACCATCGATTTCAAAGCTGCGTATCCACTACGTGCGGCAAATCCTAGAACAATGTGTCTCGCGGCTGCCGCGCATAATGCATACGGCGTCGGCGCGCGAGCCAACTCGAATATTAGCGCGGTCGAACATGCCGCGCTGCGAACAGCTACTCGTGCACATGAAACGCCCATGGATGCTTCACGAAAACTGACCGTGCCTGCATTGTCTGCCGCGCAATACTGGCTGGGTTGAGTTGCCGCGCGTGGCTGCCGCGCTTATGCCAAAAAAGGCTAGTGAGGCAAATAATAACGCATAATCAACACGCAGCTAAACACTATCACTGTTTATAAATAAATTACTAGAAGGCAGATCACCTTATTCATATTGGTGAGAAGCACAGCAGGATACTTGTTGCAGGAGTTTACTGTCCTTTCGATAGACATCAATGGAATCGTATGACCTTCGACATTGCATACGAATAACGAATTATCAGTAGTACGTTCGCTCACTTAGAACAAAATGTGGTGAGGATTTGCAGATTAGCTCAGATCTATATATGTGGATTAGGTATGTTAGACTCAACTCTGATACCGCTCGTCAGTTGCCAGATCAGAACTCACCATACATGGTGGATAATGTCCGGAAGGAGCTAGTTTTCATTCTAGTTCCGCCATCTAGATTATAGTTTTCCATGATCACCAGAAATCTCTGTGCTGTAATGACCTAGATTTCGACTAATTATAAAGTCCTCTTAAAGCACTTATCACCATTTTACCATCTAACAGATCTATAAATCGCGTGTTAAGTTTATCAGGTACTGTCACACGAAGACATAAAACACAATTACTTCAACTTTTAATATCTTGCCACGCGGTCAGAACGATCCCGGTAAGAGTTACAACGTTTTTCCCATCTTGTTCTGCGATCAGTCTGTTCATAAGTAAACCTCCTTAGTAATTTCCTATCTACAAGAACCACCAGTTGCAAGAAAAGCAAATAATTTTGACTACAGAAAAGAGGCACAAAGGATTATGCTAACAGAAATAGTTTATGAGGTCTGAGGTAATAAAAATATATTTTCACAGTCAGTGAGGATTCCGAATAAAAATCTCATGATTTGATTTTGTTTTTTGTTTTTGTCGAATAATTACTTGCTTCTGGCAGCTTTTTTTCAGAATTAGACCAGTTCATCTATCCATTAATCTATGACTAACAGCAGCAAGGAGCATCTGTGTGACGTCATACGAAACTGTTAATGTTCAGTCTGCCAGTAAAGGCCCCTGCCAGGCAGACCTCACACACAACGCGCCTGCACGCCGGGATACATATACGACTCCAAACAGGCGCAGAGACATCAAAACAAACCAGGAAAACAAATAGAATCATCTAGAAGCTAAGTGGGACTATTTCTTACAGAGGTCGCCGTACTACCACACAACGGAATTCCTGCGCCAGGCCGCCTATATAAGCGTAGTCGGCCGCTCCACCGCCAGTTCCGGCCTGACCGCGGAACCAGCTTCAACTACCGAAGACCACCGGAAGTTCGCGAGAAGTAGAAGCCGTCTCTCTACCCCGGATCAGGACCAGGCTAAATTTCTCGACGGTCATCCGCTAACTGTACCACATTTGTTATTGTTTACCAGTGTTTTGTGTACATAGTAATAAACCTCAAGGAACCATTAAGTGTAGTTCACTTCAGTGGCGACAAGGTTGGGATAAGAACTCTCGACCATCATGGCTACGCCAGCAGCACCTACGGAATGGCAACAGTTCCTCCAAGGACTTCTACATCAGTTCTTCGAATCTCAGAGACAACTGATTGCGGAAGTCAGGAATCTCCGCCAACCCACGGCCCCGCCTCCGTTCCCAGCATTCAACGACGACGTCGAAGAATGGGAGACCTACGAGAAGCGCATAAAACAACACTTCGCAATTCATCACATATCCAAAGAAGAAGACCAGCGTGCATATTTCCTTTCCTGGAACCAATCAAAGATGTATGTCTTGCTCACCAAACTTCAGCCACAAGACCCCGACACCCTCACCTTCACGACCATCTGTACGACACTGAATGCATACTACAGACGCCGGTACCATGTCGTCGCGGCCCGCGTCGAATTCTATCAATGCCGGAAGAAGCCCGATCAGACGTATCGCCAGTGGGCGGCCGAACTCCAAGGCCTTAGCAGAAAATGTAAGTTTCAAACTCGTTGTTCCCACGAATCCTACGCCGACGACATGGTGCGTGATCACATCATACAGGCTGCACCAGATGCCGCACTCCGGCATGACGCCCTCAAGTTAGAGGACCCATCCCTGGAGCAGGTCATCGAACTTGCCTACAAATTCGAAATATCTACGGCCGCAGATCGCCGCCTGGAGTCCTGGGCGGATGTGGCCGCAATCCGAACCGACGTAGAGGACACACAGGACGTCGCCGCCATCCAGAGCTCCCAGTCGCGCTCCTCCCGACACCACAACCGGGGACCGCTTCCTCAGAAGGACATCGAACCGGCCCGTTCCGGCAGGGGCACCAAGTCTCGGCAGCAGCAGCGGATCCCGCAGCGCCGACGCCGCAGCCCGCTCCGCCTACCCTCCTGCCCCGCCTGTTATTCAGCACATGAGAGGGAAAATTGTCCGGATCGTTGGGCTGAATGCTCACGTTGCGGCAAGGAAGGACACCTGGCGTCCGTCTGCCGCACCAACACCACCAATGCCAATCCCGGCTCTCGCCGCCCAGGGTCTTACCAAGACAGGTTGAGCGGCGCACCTATGGATATCAATCAGGTAGACACTTCCACAGCATCCAAACTTTTTATTGACGTTACGGTCAATGGCAAGCCCCTGCGCCTACAAGTCGACACAGGAGCAGCAGTCTCATTGCTTAATTATACTACTTATGTGCAAATTGGCTCGCCCCCCCTCTCGCCGGCCCCCAAGCGCCTCCTGACATACAACAAACAGGAAATAGCACTCCTGGGACAGTTCACAGCAAACGTCATGTATAAGTCTGTACATCGTTCAGTCCCCTTTTTAGTAGTTAACAGTTCTCTCACAGCAGACTTATTTGGACTGGACGCTTTCCGCTTATTCGGATTTTCAATTGAGGATAACATACACCTCGTATCTCAGCATGTTCCTTTTCCTGAAGTGGACGCCCTTTGCACCGAGTTTCAGGACCTGTTCTCACCAGGCGTCGGCTGTGCAAAGGACTTCGAAGCATCACTCCAACTCCGGCCGGACGTACGGCCTCGATACTTCCGGGCACGCCAGGTACCCGTAGCGCTTCAACAACCACTTCAGGAAGAACTTCAACGTCTCCAAGACGAAGGGATCCTCCAGCCGGTGCGGTTCAGCCCCTGGGCCACGCCGTTGGTCATAGTTCAGAAGCCAGGACGCCGCTTACGTCTCTGTGGTGACTTTAAGACCACCGTCAACCCGCATCTGCTGGTAGACGACTATCCACTTCCGAGACCGGACGACCTCTTCCGTAAACTAGCAGGAGGTACCTACTTTACAAAAATTGACCTGGCAGAAGCATACCTTCAAATCCCTTTGGATATCCAGTCCCGACAATACACAGTCATCAACACTCCCTCTGGCCTCTTCCAACTCAACCGGCTCATGTTCGGCTTGGCCAGTGCTCCAGCGATTTTTCAACGGTATCTCGAACAACTTCTCCAGGATATTCCGGGATGCATCAACTATCTCGACGACATAGTCGTCACGGGACCCTCCGCTGCCGAACACATGACCAACCTCCGCCTACTCTTCCTCCGCCTCCGTGCAGCAGGATTAAAATGCAACCTTTCCAAGTGTCAATTTTTTCAACAATCCATTTCCTACCTGGGTCACATCATCGCTCAGGAAGGCATCTCCCCAGCATTTTCCTATGTGGACGCTATTTCCAACTTACCTCGGCCTCAGGATCTACATCAGTTGAAATCTTTTTTAGGCAAAATTTCATACTACAGAAAATTTATACCCTCAGCAGCACAAGTGGCAGCACCCCTGTACCACCTCTGTCGCAAGAATGTCCCGTTCCGTTGGACCCCAGCTTGCGAGACCGCATTCCACACCCTTAAACAGCAGCTCAAGTCCGCAGCATGCCTCATGCCATACACTCCAAACCTCCCCTTGATACTTGCCACAGATGCATCCGATTACGGTGTGGGGGCAGTTCTGTCTCATAAATTACCAGATGGCACGGAACGCCCCGTAGCCTACATCTCCAAAGCCCTATCGGCTGCTCAGCTTAAATATTCTCAAATCGAGAAAGAGGCGCTAGCTATTGTTTTTGCCTGCTCCAAATTCTATTCCCTTTTATATGGGATTTCTTTTCATCTCATTACCGACCACAAGCCACTCCTATCACTATTTGATCCGTCCACACGTCTGCCTACCAAAACATCCCACCGCATCCAGCGTTGGGCACTATTCCTGTCCCAGTTCAGATATACCATGCATTTCCGTACCACCTCCAGGCATGCCAATGCAGACGCCTTATCCAGACTACCGCAGGGACCAGACCTTGCCTTCGACAAGTCGGAACTTCTGGTGTTCCAGATCGACGATGACATACAAGAAGCACTGAAGACATTTCCAGTCACGGCCTCAAAAGTCGCGGCAGCCACAGGGGAGGACCCCCTCCTCCGTGTCATCCGACACCACATCCAACACGGGTGGCAAACACGTTCCCCTCCACGCCATCATCAAGACCTCAAGTTCTACTACTCCATCCGCCACCAGCTCTCAGTAGTAGAGGGAGTGCTCCTCCGCACAGAACCAAATTCCACCCCGAGGGTCGTCGTTCCGAGATCCCTACAACCGACAATCCTCCAAACTCTCCACCAAGGACACTGGGGAATTGCCCGCACCAAATCCCTTGCCAGACGCCATGTATTCTGGATCGGCCTTACCACGGATGTCACGAAGATGGTGCGGCGCTGTACCATCTGTGCCCAACAACTGCCCCGCCCCCCTCAAAAGTTCCTTTCCTGGCCGGCACCGTCCGGACCCTGGGAACGCATTCACCTCGACTTCGCTGGCCCATTCCTAGGCCACCAGTGGCTCCTAGTGACGGATGCCTTTTCCCACTTCCCATATGTCGTCCGTTGCTCCACAATCACCACAGAGGTCACCATTTCAGCCCTCACGAAGATCTTTTCCATCGAAGGATTACCATACGCTATCGTCACAGATAACGGACCGCAATTTCGAAGTCGGGAATTCCTATCCTTCTGTACCGCCAACAATATCCAACACCTCCTCACCCCGCCCTTCCACCCCCAATCTAACGGGGAGGCGGAACGGCTAGTCAGAACATTCAAAACCCAAATGACCAAATACACCACAAGTCACAAACTCGAAGAGGCATTGACACTCTTCCTCAGTTCCTATCGAACCACTCCAGTGGGGGCCAAAAGCCCGGCGGAATTGCTACATGGCCGCCAACCTCGCACTCTCCTCCATCTCCTCTTACCCCCGCCCAAAGTACAGGTACCTTCGGGCCCATTCCGTTTCACCCCGGGCTCCCTAGTCTGGGCCCGCGGGTTTGGCTCCCGGGCCGGTTGGCTTCCGGGGGTCATCCAGCGGCCCCGGGGCCGCCAACTGTTCGACGTCAGCCTGGATGGCCGGATAGTGCGACGCCATCGAAACCAACTACGTCCCCGCTACCCCACGGCACCGTCCTCTTCCACCACGGCACGGCCATCCACTTCTTCCTCTCCTTCCCTGCCACCTCCACCACTCCTGCCGTCTAACCGTTGCTCAGGGACAGTTACAGCGCCACCAACGACGCCACAACCTGTCGGTCGCTCCGACACCCTTCAGCCGCAGCCTCTCGACCACCTGCGGGGACCATCTTCAGCGCCCCCCGTACAGCCCCCGGCCATCGACGCCGACGAACCGATGCCGTTAGCTCCACAAGTACCTCCACCACAACCTGCACCACGACGCAGGTCGGCATCGCATCGCCAGGGGAACAGCTCCGTACTCCCCTGGAGGTAGCCTTCATAGTCTGCTCCAGGGCGCCGCGGCAGACGACCTCGCAGACGTCGCAGACATCGCTTCCCCCCCTCCCCCCCCGGGAGGGAGGTATGTTCAGTCTGCCAGTAAAGGCCCCTGCCAGGCAGACCTCACACACAACGCGCCTGCACGCCGGGATACATATACGACTCCAAACAGGCGCAGAGACATCAAAACAAACCAGGAAAACAAATAGAATCATCTAGAAGCTAAGTGGGACTATTTCTTACAGAGGTCGCCGTACTACCACACAACGGAATTCCTGCGCCAGGCCGCCTATATAAGCGTAGCCGGCCGCTCCACCGCCAGTTCCGGCCTGACCGCGGAACCAGCTTCAACTACAGAAGACCACCGGAAGTTCGCGAGAAGTAGAAGCCGTCTCTCTACCCCGGATCAGGACCAGGCTAAATTTCTCGACGGTCATCCGCTAACTGTACCACATTTGTTATTGTTTACCAGTGTTTTGTGTACATAGTAATAAACCTCAAGGAACCATTAAGTGTAGTTCACTTCAGTTACGAAAGATGAAACATTGTATGCCCTCTGTTCTCGGAGCTCAAGCAAGCGTTCATTAGCACTACAAATCATGAGCCATACAGACATCAGCTTGAATGAGTTTGGAACATAAATTGACACTAAAGGAAGAATCTGTGTAGCATATACTCTTTGAATCGAAGAGTGAGGAATATCCCGGCATTGCCGAGGTGAACGCGAAAAACCTCCTAAAGCCTTAATCAACATGATCAGAACGCCTTGCCCTTGTCTGATATAGGGGCATTTTAACAGGCTCGGGAAAATTGTTCAAATGAAAAGGTTAATGTTTAAATCTTGCTTATTACTGTCGGTTGTGATTGGAGGAATGTATAAAAAACTTTCTCACGACAAAGAGATGACCGTCTACTGCTTCCTCTCCACCCCTCCCCCTATAACTACTTGCAACCAACGACTGCATTATGTTCGAACATCTCTTAATACAGTTGGTCAGTGTAACTTCTTAAGCACACAACGAAGTTTTCTCAGTTGACTGCGCCTTTGGGTTTTGATTCTGACGAGTGGTTGGTTCTGTGACCAAGCAATAACTATACACATTTCGTTACGCTCGTATTTATTCGTATCTTTAACTTTGAATGCAACACTTTGTTACTATTTTGTTGCCTTGCTGGACATAACACAGGATTGAATTTTTTGTTGGCGTTTACTTACCTAACCTTTGAAGATCCCTCTTCATGACAAGGCATTGATAACCTTGTCAGTTTTCCTTAAGAAAATGGGTTGCCTTCTTCGCCATTTACACCATACCGAAGAACTTTTTCTCTACCGCAGATGGCGTTGAGGTGTTACTCCATATCCGTCGTCAACTGTCTGCGTTATACCTCATAGGACTTGGTCCCGGACTTTGGCATTCTACCATTCCGGCCGACTGAAATGAAGAATGTCCACAGCTACCACGCAAAAATTAGTCAAGGAGCTGAGTTAATGGTTCTGTATGATACCATAACAAAAGGAAGATGATCGTCTATAGCCACCAAAACAGGCTCGCAAACCACACCCGGAAAACAGGAGATCGTGCCCAATGATGATGTTATACGTATCTTTCAGATCTTGCAGCTACACCTGAAAAAAAAAAAAAAAAAAATCTGCAAGAATTAGGACTACGTGCAACCAGTCCCCTGTTTTACACAGGCGGCCAGTGTGAATCATAAGAGGACCTGTGTCCTGCCAGAATTCAAACCGGTTTTAGTATAGCTGGCATATAGGAGGGGAGCTTGTATTTCCATCTGTCTTCGAATCGTGTAATTTCTTTTGTTCTGTATGTTTTATTTGAGAAATGTTTATTTTGTGAGGCGAAGATAGGGTATCATCCCAGTATTCGCCTTGATGACTGTGGAAGCCACCTAAAACAACAATCAGGACGGCCGGTACCGCGGGGACCAGCAGTCGTACCCGGTCCCGTTGTACCTCCCAGATCAGTGTGCGGCACCTTAACACACTAAGCCACACAGGAGAATATTTCTTAATTACTATAATTAATGAATTACCAGAGTTTAAGGGTGTTAAAAACGACTGGTTAAACGTAGTGTTACTGAACTGATTCCTCCGCAATTGCTTAACTTATTAAATAGCTCTTATAACTTTGATTTTGTCTTCTTCATATTTCTTAGCTTCCTACAACAGCAACATCTATGGACACATAATATAACGAAGACATCTACATCTATTGTAAATAACTCCAAAACCGGTCAAAAATGATGGATTAATGCTGTATAATGCCAATTAATTTCTTTCCAGTTGCTTAAGTAAATATAATAGTTATTTAATAATGCTCTAAACCATGATTTTGTAATGATTTCATAACGGCTCGACCTCACTCCATTGCACAATCCTCTTTATAGTTAACGTGTATAATCAAACGAAATACGTATCTATCCTTATGGTTGATTTGCAATTTAAAACATATTGAACCGTAAAAGAAACAAAACAAAAACCTCATTCGTAGGTTGCTGCAAAGGCGTTGTCCGTAGATAGAAAGTATCGTTGGCCGTTCCTAGTCCACCAACGAAGGTCGAGCGCATGAGCGTTGCAGACACGTTGACATAATGACCAAGCTGGCTTTTTATTAGTATTGATATATATTAGTTATCATATGACAAGGCGGATATAAATGAATTAATTTTTCATTTATTGAAATTCCCGACATGTGTCATAATTATAGTCAAATACAGATTTTTTTCTGTGGATGTTACATATTTATTGGCCGAAGATGTCTTTACCAATATTTACATCTACATCTACATCCATACTCTGCAAATCACAAACATTGTGGGTGGCAGATGGTGCTAAGCACCAATCCTAAACCCGCCCATTCCAATCCCGAATAGTGCGAGGAAAGAAGGAATACATACTGTATAAGTATCAGTACGGCATCTTATTTCTCTAATCTTATCCCTCCGGTCATTGCGACCTAAATAGGTTGGCGGAAGAAGTATTTCATTGCACTCGAAATTTAAATTTTTTCGCATATTCTCCAATAAATTCGAACGCAAGCTACGTCGTCTGTCTTCCAAACTATCCCAGCCCAATCTATGTATCAATTCTGTAACGCTTTCATAAGGGCTGTAACAACAAGTCACGAATCTAGCGGCTCTTCTCTGCACCCTCTCAACTGAGTCAATCAGAACCTTGCGATACGGATCCCAAACCCTACAACAGTAATCCAGATGCGGACGCACTAGTGTTTTATACGCTATCTGCTTTGTATGAGCATTACAATTCCTCAACACATGACCTATGAATCGCAATTTAGAATTTGCCTTGCCAACGACGGAAGTTAAGTGCATGTCCCATTTCATGTTGCTTTGTACTATCACCCCCAGATACTTCACGGAATCAACCGTGTCAACAGGTGAATTGTTTATTTTGTACTCGTGAACAACCTGATTCTTCTTGTTACTTATCCGCATTGCCTTGCACTTTTTGCAATTAAGTGTAAGCTGCCATTTACGGCACCAATCGAAAATACCATCCAAATCACGCTGAATTTCTAATCAATCGTCGGAGCACCTTATTTCCCTATAGATAACCGCATCGTCGGCAAACAATCGCAACCAGCATTTGACGTTGTCACCTAGATCGTTTATAAATATTAAGAAAAGAAGTGGACCTATTACACTTCCTTGAGGAACGCCTGAAGTAACATTTATCTTAGAAGAAACTTCCCCGTCAACAACGACATATTGTGATCGACCAGTTAGAAAATCACGTATCCACTCGCAAATCTGAGCCGAAATATCGTAAGCTCGAATCTTCGCTAAAAGTCGGTTGTGTGGCACAGAATCAAAAGCTTTCTGAAAATCCAAAAAAACCGCATCAACTTGCGAACCTGCATCAATAACTTTCATTATGTCGTGGGAAAATAGGGCCAATTGTGTTTCACACGATCTCTTCTTCCGAAATCCGTGTTGACATGGTGTATGTGCTAGATGTTCTACTATCGGCTTGACGATTTGTCGGGAGCAGAGACACCACTCGTTACTGTCGTGACTAGGCGGGTTGAGAATCGTGAAGGCGGCAGCGAGTCGCCGTAGAAAGTGCTGGTTATCGCCTCAAACACTGAAGTGTCTGCAGCATTTTTAGGGTGGCTGCCACAGTTTTGCTCCCTTGCTGCACATGTTCCGAACTCTTCTTTGGCTTTATTCGTTCTCTTGCTCTTTCAGGTGTCTTGCCTTCTGTGCTCTTCTATCGCTCGTCATAATTTCCCAAACGAAGACGAGCTTGCTCAGCGAATCGAAGGATGTATCAGTCTCACCTTCGCCTTGGCCACTTTAATTCTTCACATGGCTTGGGTTGCCAAAATGTGGATAGTTGTTTGTCACATGTGACCTTCTGTTTAACGCAGCAAAGGCGAGAATCGAATTGTCAAACGTGAATAAAATCTTGGCCTTTCACCATAAGCAAGATTCCTGTTCATTTACAGGAAATTTATTACTGTACATCTGCATGATACGTGGTAATCCAATTTTTCCACGAAATGTACCTCATTATTGATGCTTCCTGAGTTGTACTTAATATAACATCAACTATACTATTGCAATCCAGCAGAAAAGTGCACCACACCAGCTTTCTGATTTACATATTTTATGTTTTTCACAAACGAACTGTATTTTTTGCATACAAACCATGTTTTACTTTGTCAAAAAAGACACAGAAAACAAGTTGAGCAGAAATATGTTATGCTATGTAACAGTTCCAGACCTTTTTCTAGACCAATGAAACATAATTATACAAACATAGAAAATTATGAAACAGATTTCAATTAATTCCTTAATTCAGACATGCAAGCGAAAAAAACTCTTTCTTTCTTCTTGTTTTTTCATCTCGAAAAATCTAGGAAGTGTTTCCTATGAAGTGTTTCATTGGCTCATCTCTCAAGTGTTTCCTCCTGTTGACATGATACTTACTATCAAGATATTAACTCACTATAACAGATTTTTAAAATCAGAATCCAATACGTGGATATTTCATTAGCATCGGGATAAGGCCAATCTGTGGACACATTATTTTACTAGGCTGAATGTTGAAATGGTCTCTATACCTCGTCTGGTCATGAGCATTTCAAAACGATGGTAATTTTATCTTTGAGTTCGATTTTATTTAATTAGTTATTAAGATAAATATTTCCAAGGGCGCCACTCCAAAATAGGAAAAGTTAGGACAGAGTTTTGCCTCACAATTGAATAGGAAAACGAATGAAATTAATTAAAACAATTATGTTTCATTGTAGCAATAAGAATTTATTTAAAAAACTGTTAATTAATCTGAAATAAAACATTAATAAATGTCAGAGTTCTGTTCCAGAAGGGCGATCATTGGACATGCATTAAACAAGCACTGTTCCACGCTAGCTCTCTCGACGAATAGGGTGTTAATTGCTGGAACACAAAGTTGCAATCCCAGGGTCGCTCTGGGCCTAAACACTTTGGCAGCGAAATGTCAAAACTGTCCAATCAGAAAGAATATTATATTACCATGTGAAGTCCTTTCTGGTGCTCCTGCATCTCACAAATTAATATAACTGTATTAGCAGCAAACAGCGTTGCCCGGCACTTGCCAGGTTCTGCAGCAATATGTCCGCTCTCCTCTTGTTGGCGACACCACCGTGTCTCCTCGACATGGAACACAAGAGCATCCAGGGAGTCAAACGCGCCTAAATTCCAGCGATCTGGTTGGCTTTTCGTTCAAACCATCTGGCGGCCTGTACATAGCACCCTATTCGCTCTTTTTTTTTTTTTTTACTTATGGCTTTACGCTTCGTTGACGGCTAAGGTCATTAGAGGCGGGATGGGACTGGGTACAAGGAACGGGGAGGAATTCGGCCATGGCCTTTTTGAAGGAAGCATCCCGGCATTCGCCTGGAGTGACTTGGGGAAACCATGGAAAACCCAAATCTGGATGCCCGGACGGTGATTCGAACCGGCGTCCTCCCGAATGCGAGGCCAGAACGTTAACCGTTCACCCACCACCCTCGGTTATTCGCTCTTGCCAACCTAAGGAGTTAGTCTCCCCTTCCTTCTAAGTTCTAACACTCCTGACCGCACATTCTTCAAGGCCGACAATGCGGCGCCAAGCCGAAACAGTCTATATGTTACCGAAACTTTTCCTCCGACCACTCTCAGCATGTTCACTTTACGCAAAACACTTTACCTTTTTTTATGAACATTTGATGACGTATAAAACATGTGGTGACGTTTGCAATCACCACAATGTATAGCGGTAAAGGGCGGTTATGTAGTTTCTTTTTTTCATACGTCACTGTTGCCTCATATAAGTCTGTGACTTAAAGTGTAGATTTCTTCACATATCCTGCAGTTTGGTGTCGTGCTTATTTCGAAGTCAAAAAGCCTGATTTTTTTGTTCGCTTCTTTTTTTTTTTTTGTCACTTCAGCTTCATGACTTACAATTTTAATTGATGTGTATGTTTTCCCCCATGAGTTTCTATTTCATCTGTGGATATTTTAATGAGTATTTATTCTTACCATAGAGGATTTCCTATGTTGAAGCCTTCAATCGCTCCTCTACAGAGTTGTTTTCTACGAAATATAGATTTTTTTTTTACTGCTTAACGTCTCTTAACAGCTAGGTCTTTAGAGACAGGAAAGGCTGGGGGGCTAGGAATTGGAAGGAATTCGGCCATGACCTTTTGAAGGAAGCATCCCGGCATTCACCTGGAGTGATTTGGGGAAACCATACGAAATATATAAATATTATGATACTTAATTTTTGCAAAATTTAGGGGAATCCTTATATTTTAACGTTGCAGCTAAAGCGCTATTATTTCAGTTATCTTCTTACCTTTTTCAATAGTAGCGCTTTGAATCTGAATTTCAAGTGACAAAATATCAATCTGATAAGTAAAATATTGCCTTTTTACAAAAACCACCCGACGACTGATCGTCACAGTTTGTGTATTTGTTCCGGCAGCGGGTACATACATGCAACATGGAACAATTTTCTGAATGGTAAGGTCTTCATCAATTCGATTCTTGCATGAGGGATCTCATTTTATGTTGCTGTATACTTGCTCTGATCTTCGTCGTAATTGTTCATACTTGTTCTGAACTTCGTCGTATTTGTTCATTCCTCTGTTTGTTTAAGTCCTACCGTTAATGCAAATTAGAGCTGCTTGATTTGTTTGTGGAAATTACGGCTGAACACAGACAGTAACTGATCATAAAGGAGCTGGGTTGGGACTCACTGGAAGAAAATAGCTGGAAGAAGAAAGTTCTGGGAGTACATAAGGCGATGAAGCTTGGATGAAGATTGATAGAAATATGTGGAGGTTAGAAATGACCATGATCACAAACTAGATATTGATTTCAGGTATAAAAGAGTTCAAAATTTTTCTTTGTAGGTTAGAGAGTCAAGAACTGGAATAAATTGCCGAGCAATGTGCTGAAAAAGGACGATTTCACTGAAAGAATTTAAAAAAAAAGGCAGTGAAATGCTTATGAAGATGAATAGGGATATTGCTACCGTATTAGGCCTATTCTCGATGGAAATTGAATTAAATTAAGATTTATCGATCATTAGGAAAAAGCGTGCGAGTCGGCAGTTTCCCGCCAAACAAATTTGGGTACGATTCCAGAATTTTTCTAGATAGTTTTAGAAAGTCTCCCAAACAACTCAATCAGAATGACCGAAGAGTTGATGAGATATGTATTCACGCCTTTGGTGTATTCGGACATGCTGTCTAGTTTGGTACTTATTTTATTCCTTTACGATATAATTTTGATAAACATATGTCCTAACGTAGTTTCTTTGCTTAGTATTATAGCATATATTTCTATCTGTTTATTTAGCTTTTTTTTTTTTTTTTTTTTTTTTTTTTTTTTTTTTTTTTTTTTTTTTTTTACTCCAATAACTAGTATAAAGCGAAACAATTTTATCCTAAACTTGGTATCAAAAAAATTCTAAATAAATGTGATAAATTTGTGGAACTTTTGATTTGGTGCTTAAATGCAACCTACACATTGTTTTCTTCCCATCACCCGCTGATGCAATGCAATTAGCGTGTGCTAATATCAGGAGTCCTTGAAGCGGTAAATCTCTTAACAAGCATACAAACGTTGCTTCTTCTACATATGTATTTCTATTTTCTTACCGTAGATCTGAACGTGAATTTTAGTTTAGTCTTATTGGTCCCTGATAAAATTGCGAAGTTAATATTGCTTGCAGAAGGACCACGGAGTTTTGTGAGGTAATGTCCTCATACGGAGATGTCAATTTTATGGCTGTTTTGGTTAAAATGTCACTGTTCAGAGAATTGAAACAGTCCAATGTTGTTCGAAGATATTTGTTTAGCCCATATCTTTCAAAGTAGCATTTGGATAAAATTGGTTGAGAAAGTACAATGCTAATTTGACCTCTAAGTAATATCCTGCGATAAACTGAGAAAATATTTTGAGTGTAGCGTTGCATTCTATGAAGCAGAAAGGAAGAGAGGAACGAAAAATGGAAGCCCTAGAATCATGACTGTGTAGAAAAAAGGATAGTACGAAGTAAAATGTTAATGTACAGAATTTAGAGGTACTGAGAATAGAAGGTGAAGAGTGGAAAATATTATTCAAGAGAAAGATAATCTGGACTAGGTATAGTATAAAAACTCCAGAAGTTCAAATATCCACAGATCCAGTATCTTGGCGTCTGGGATTTGCAAAACGACCAACAGACTTAATCAGTAGCAATAAAGTAAACTATTTTATAGAAAAACATTAACATGGTTTCATTTACAACAACAGTTTATTAACAAGTTGATCTGTTCATGGTACCACTATTAGTGTTACAATATCTTTTGAAAGCTATGAAATAAATTACGATAGCAGATTAATAATAGTCATGAAGCACACAGTAAAGTAAAAAAGTTTTCATAGCACAGAAAAGAGCTATTAGGTTTCTGTGTATGGTAAAACCAAGAACTTCTTGCAGACAACTCTTTAAGAAACTCAATATTCTTACAATGTATTCTGAGTATATATATTCTCTCATGAGCTTTGTCATAGCAAATTTTAACCTGTTTACACCTAATTCACAGGTACACAGTTTCAATACAAGAAACAGAAATAACTTGCATAAAACACAAACATCTCTGTCATTAGTACAAAGAGGAGTTAATTATTCTGGGATACATCTGTTTAATAAACTACCTAATCGTATAAAACAGCTTTCAGAGAATAAAGATGTATTTAAACAAAAACTTAGAGATTATCTTATTGGCAACTCCTTCTACTCCATTCAAGAATTTGAAGAAAATAATTAATTGTACTCATTATGACATTTGCAAAACTCAGTTGCAAAAATGTATGTTTATTATTATTTCTTGTATTTGTAAAATATGTATGTATATATATTTACTATGATATGACTCATATTATGTGTATATGTATCAACAATGACATGTTTCACATCCCAGAGGTACTTCCTCAGCAGGGATCCATGGAACAAGATTGATAAATAAATAAATAACAGTAATAGTTTAAGTGAAGGTAAAATAATAGCGTTTCTTTCTAATCGTAAGCCCTAAAAAAGAAAAGGAAACCTGTTCTTAGCTGATGGTTTTGCACCGCTCAGTATTTAACAGGACCTCTGGAATGAGAGCATTCCTTCACCAAGGTAGAGGTTCTTTCCATCTTTGGAACAGTCGTATGCAACAAATTTCGTGAAGCTACTGCGAATGAAGTAACATTGCGTTTACATAAAGTATCAACTTTATATAGCAACGCAATGAAGTTCGAACATATGAGAATCGATATAAGCTGTGTTCTGCGTGCCTTATGTTATTTTATTTGTGAAATTAGATGTTTCTGAGGCGGAAATTGGAGACTGCTCAGTATTATCCAAGATGATTGCGGAAAACCGTATAATAGATGCGGTCTGTACGCCAGACCCGAGGTTTCAACCTGGGTCCTTTGGACCTCACCGTGTCCATTACTGAGACGCTTTAATGTGGTCGGACAAGTACAGGAGAATTAGGTGGACAGATCGCAGGCGAGATGGAAACGAGGCGTGGAGAAAGGATATCTCTAATGTTTATGTGGACCACTTTTTTACGCATATTTTTTTAAGTTTTGAGTTAATAGTACATCGGAAGGGAGAACTGTAGAGGTAGGAAAAATGTTATGTGGCTTGACAGATAATTTAAAATGAATATTATGCCGAAGAGATTAGCTAGTAGTGGAAGGTGTAAGACTTCACCTAGGACGTCAAAAAAAATTAATGAGGAGAAAATACAGAATCTTGACAAACTGAAATATAATCACGGCTCTTCAGTAATAAACATAATCTGCTCGTATATATCTCCGAGTAAGGTCATATAAAAATTAAATACGATGGTAATCTGAAACATTTTCGGCTCCGACAGAAGATAACAATGCCATCGACAAATTACGAAACGTGGTATTGCGAAAATTATGTGAAATCAATCTTACCAAGCATGGTGGGTGAGTGGTTAACGCTTTGGCCTCGCATTCAGGAGGATGGCGGTTCGAATTCCCGTGCGGGCATCCAGATTTGGGTTTTCCATGGTTTTCCCAGATCACTCCAGGCGAATGCCGGACTGCTTCCTTCAAAATGTAATGGTCAAATTCCTTCCCGTTCCTTGTCCCCAGTCCCATCCCGTCTCTAATGACGTCGACGAGGCGTAATGCCATAAGTAAAAAAAAAATCAATCTTTGAACAAGTGTAAGTTTACTACGACAGTCTGTTAATTTATTTTTTATTACAGCAATAAATATCCATGACTGAGACCAAGAACATTTCAGACATTCCTAGTATATGATGTGAGTGAGGCCTTGTCAACTGCCACGTGCGTTGGCAGTCACCGTTGCAAAAATCCCCACTTTCTGTTGCCAGACGAAACAGTCCACTAAAATTACCGATGATTGCAAGTGGTCCACATTTCGGATAATTCATCTCAGTCTACCATGTTCGTGAATCAGAACCAGATATACGAGGGTTATTCCAAAACTAAGGTCCGATTCGCTGTAACTATTTGAATTGGGCGCCAAGGACAAAACACGCATGCGCGGCGACTCCCGGCATGCCTTGCGCGTCAAGCGCCGCCATTAGCGTTGTTACTGTTGCTGTGTGCTGTTTGTAGTGTCAGTTCACAATGTTTAAGACAATTTATCGGCCCGCCGATTGTGAAGTAAGGGCAGTGACTACGGTTTTTGTCTGCAAGAAACGTTTCAGCGATAGAAATTCATCGGCAGATTACTGAAGTTTACGGTCCTAACATAATGAGTGACAGTAAAGTGCGCAAGTGGGTGCGAGCTTTTAATGAATGACGGGAAAATGTGCATGATGAACCACGGTCTGGCCGATCATCAGTGATTTCAGAAGATTTGGTCAATGCGGTTGACCAAAAAATTCGTGAATGATCGACGATTCACTATTTCAGATCTCGAAATACTCGTACGAGTAGATTTCCAGAATGTGAGTAGAACGACTTTGTACAGAATTGTGTCTGAACATTTGAATTTTCACAAATTGTGTGCCCGTTGGGTTCCCTGGCTGCTTACTGAGTCCCAACAAATGGAAAGAATGGCTTATGCTCTTGTTTTTCTGGAGCGGTATCATAAGGAAGGTGACAGAGTTTTAGACCATATTGTCACAGGGGATGGATGAGACATGGATTTCTCACATAACCCCCGAGTCTAAAAGTCAGTCGATCGGAATGGCATCACACGTCATCGCCAGTCAAGGTCAAGGCAAAGCAGACAATCTCAACACGCAAGGTTATGGTGACCGTGTTTTGGGATAGACATGGAGTATTGTTAGTCGACTTTATGGAAAGAGGGACAACGATCAATAAAGCAGCCTACTGCGCTACCCTGACTAAACTTCGACGTGCAATCCAGAATAAGCGACGTGGTCTGTTGTCGTCTGGAGTGTTGTTGTTGCATGACAATGCCAGACCCCATACTTCGAAAGAAACGCAAGCTCTAATCAAGAAATTTGGATGGGAACAGCTTGACCACCCGAACATACAGCCCGGATTTGGCGCCAAGTGATTTCCACTTGTTCCGCTACCTAAAGGAGTTTCTTGGCGGCAAGCGCTTCGACACAGATGATGAAGTGAAAGAAGCAGTTAAAAACTGGTTATCTTCGCAGGCGGCCGATTTCTACGACTTAGGCATTCAAAAGCTTGTTGAACGATGTGACAAATGTTTAAATAAGCATGGTAATTATGTGGAAAAATAGAGAAATATGTAAGGAATGTAAATAAAACAATTGTTTTTGAAAAAATTTTGATTTTGATTTTTTTTTCTAAACCGGACCTTACTTTTGGAATAACCCTCGTATATTAGCCATGAATAATCATGTAAGTGAATAGGATGCTGTAATTATCTCGATCAAAAACTATTACTTTTTTTATTATTTATGTGTTTTCCTGTCTAATAGTGGTGAGAAGTGATATGTATCTTTATTTGAAGATTTGTTTTTATTATTATTATTAAAGAGGAGATTTATGCTTGTTCTTCAAGTGTTCCAGTCCTTCAGTTAGCCACCAGCTGTTTCGGTTTAAAATTACGTTCGTGTCGAATGTTAAACCTAATAAGAAAATTCACAGTAAAAGCTTCCTCCAAGGAGTAAATTTTTATGTCTGTTGTCTTTGTGACTCAGCGTTTATGATGCTAATGAATACTTACTTGAACTGCCACAACACATAGTAAGAACAGCTTTATCTTTCTTTTACTGTGCCATATGACGTCAAAGAGACGGTTAAGGTCTTTGAATTATTGGTTGGGTACAAAGTTCGTTGGAGTATGGGGTTGGCGAGATAGCTGTTCGTATTTCGGCAGCTACTTGAAGAAATAAAAGCCGACAGAAAGTGGTAAATATTTGACTTACGTCAAAAGAAACAAATCAGGACATGAGATTTCATTAAAAATTCTTACTGTGAAAACTATTTTTAGATAGAAAACTGCCGTAAATTTCATCCTTGCCCCTCTTCAATTTTCTGTAATTTAAAGTATTTGATGTTTCTGAAGTTTGCGGCCTCTGTTGGCAGAAGAAATGGTACAGATTGAAGAAATTTTTTTGTTAAAATACTAATCGACCAACAATCAAATAATAATAATTATAATAATAAAATATATGACTGAACTGAAGAAGGGTCGAAGTTTTTTTGTTCAAACTTTTGCCTGACGCTACCTCAAGCGGCTTTCATATCTTTCGAGTTTTAAAGTTAATGTTCAGGTGACCAATTCCTTTGGATTGGGACTTTACGACTCGTCAACAGTGAAATCGTTCGAGATGGAATAGGCATCTTGGGATGGAAAAGGCTTATATTGAAAACCTTTCCAGACATTTTCCTGTAGTGATCTTTGTAGTCAGTGGATAGCCTGAATCTGGATGGCCAGACCGAGAGTCGAACCAGAGTCCTTACGTATGCCAGGCCCGAGTGCTCACCCGCCATGACCAGTATGAATGGTAGTTCGTTTTAAGAACTGCACAAATGCCCGCTGAAATGGTAGTGTTGTGTAATTTTCAGTTATCTTTCTGATGGCATCTGCGGCATAAACGTTACGAAAAGGTGACCTATCTAGTAAGATATGGGTGCACGGCAGTGCACCCACCAAGTCGAGTCAACGGCGGCACTGCCTAACCTTTCCTCGAAGAGATTCGAGCCATTTTTTAACCTTAATATCTTCGATCGTATTAATGCTTCAAGTCTCAAATTCTGTTATGCATAGATATCAGAAATCTTAGCAAACATACTAAATTTATTTCGTTACTGTCCTTAGTTCAGAAGTTATTTGGATGCAAACTTCAGCGATTTTGCCACTCATTCACTCACTCACTGATGATCATCAAAACTCTAAGATACTTCCCGTAGTCGCAGAAATCTGAAATTTGGTAAACAGATAAAATTTTACCCACACATTACAAAAAAGTCTGAAACTCGTAAATTTCGATATAACTACCCCTTACCAACTCCTACCGTGAAATCGGTTTCTACCCTATTAACTTTATGCACCTCAAATAATCAGTGTAGAGGTAGCTTACTAAGTTTAACCAATGCGTTACACTTTACTTCTTTCCTTCTCTTAGTTTGGAAGTTATTGAAATTCAAAATTTTATTTCGACCACGACACCCCGACATCAAAATTCCACTGTACTGCCAGTAATCCTAGAAACAATTAATTTGACACACATATATAGTTTCATCTCTAAAACATAAGAAAAGTCTAATATTGGAGTTTCTTCCCCGTATTTATTTAATGATAATCCCAAACATGAAAAATTATCGCACATACATATTTGCGGCTTAACTGATCTTCTCCGGATGAAGCCATATGCCTGAAATTTTTTTAACGCATAGAGATCAGTAAGTTCAACTGTAATACTAATTTTTACTTTGTTCCTATGCTTAGTTTGGAAGTTACTAGTTATTTATTTATGGTGGTAGTTAAACCAGCGCAATCTGCATTGCTCATATACGACGCCTACCCATTGTTTTCATAGAGTGGGTCATCAAATGGAATCATTCTATTTGAAATACTAATCAGATTAAGTGATAAACTTACAAAAAGAAATGATATCGCACAAACACAATTCTTGTAAAAATAGGCCAAGTCTCGTGTTCGTATAGTGACAAAAAGCTATGAGATCTTCTTCTGAGTCAAGTCTACACTTTACAGTGTGTATTCACTTCACTTTGTGAAACAGAATGGTTTCTCTCGATGTTATAGATTTTATTTAGAATGGCTACTATGCACAGTCATAATTTTTACTGAAATGAAAGTCATAATATGTACTTGTCAAATTCGAGAAGGTGCGAGAGAAATCTTTGCTTGTTTGTATTTGTAAGTTTGATAAAGCAACACATTTGAGGTATTTATATATGTTAACTAAAACATGGCGAGCATAATGCCCAAGTCACCAGATTTTTTTATTTTAAATAAAATATCTATAACACCGAGGGAAACCATTCTGTTTCATAAAGTGAAGTGAATACAACTGTAAAGTGTAGAGTTGGCTTAGAAGAAGATCTCATAACTTTTTGTCATTATACGAGTACGAGACTTGGCCTATTTTTAAAAGAATTGTTTTTGTGGGATCCAGTTTTCAGCAACTGCAAATGTCTTACATGTCTAACAAATGTATTAGTTTCCGTCACCGTAACAGTAGAGAGTGTATTCAGATGGTTAGCACTCAGTCGAAAAATACAAAGCATTTCAACATTATATCTCGGTTGGGTTGACTGTCGTAGCACAAGGAGGCAACACCATTCGTTTAACCTTGACACTTGCGAGCTACAAGAAATAATTATCTGTACAACATTGATACGTTTTTACACAGATGGTGGCTATGGAGGAAGGGGACAGAGGCCCAGGTGACGGCGAAGGCGACGGCGTCCTGGAGATGGAGTCCCTCCAGAGACAGCGTCGGCGACAACTGCAGACCCAGCAATCAACCGTGTGGACTCGACGACAACAGGCGGTTTGTGTGCGTAGGGCCTACAAGAAGTACGGCTCTAAGTCGGCGCCCAACATAATCCTCGACGGGCTCAACATGACTGTGCCAAAAGGAACCATGTGAGTACTCACACATTGTTATTTGTAAAAAATAAGTTTGTGATGAAGAAGAAACCAAAATTTGTTTCCATTATGTATTCAGAATTAACATAAAACAAATAATAATTTAGCACAATACATACTTTTAGTACACAAGTGCCATATTTCCGGTGGATTGAGTATTTTTTTTTTTTTTTAAAAAAACCCTCGATAGACATTTGACAAAAAAAAAAAAACCATAAAAAAGGAGAATACAAAAAAGAAAAACATTATTTTTGCTGTAGATATTTTCGAAATAGGAGAGTTCGGTTTTTATCTCGATGCGTGTTTTCAGTTGTCCTTGAAAGATATGCTCCATTCGTAGACACTTATGAGGCATAAATTTCTTTCATTGTCAAGTTTGCTGTTTAAGAAATTTTATAATAACGCTTCGTTTCGCGGTTGGATGCACTTCTAGCTCCATCATAACAATTAAAAAAAAAAAAAATTGTATTTCAGGTTAGATGCTAGACCATTGGAGCAAGTGCTCGCAATTCTATCATTTTTGGAATTTACTTCTTTTAATAGGTGCTAAATGCAAATCGCGATTTAAATTTGAACTATTCTCATATTTTCTTGCATGATCAGGATCAAATTAGAGAGCTCAGTTGACTTATGAACACATATTCCTTGATTCCGAAAGCTTCCGCGGTCACTGTATGTATTATCTTGGTTCCCCGGGTGGAGCCATCGTTCTGTGGCTTTCATCAATCCTCTGATGAAAGCCACAGCACGATGTCTCCACCCGGGGAACCAAGATAATGCTTATTCCTTGCTATCCGACGACCACACTTGGTGTTTCTGCCATTCAGCACCACGCTGACAGATTACAAACAGCAGGGGACACCAATTCCGCCCCCTACGCTCTTAAGAACTTTAAGTTATTTTAAGTTATAAGAATTTTAAGTTATTTGTCTTCGTAATTAAAATTTATTAGCCTGGTTTAAAACCATCTATTCACTCTAATGTTCCACACATCAACACGGTCACTAACGAAGTACTGAATGCAAGGAAACACTTTAAACATGAAGGTTAGCGTGATAAAATTCACGTAACTACAATTCTAACGCGATGTATCATCAAAAATATTATCAATCGATAATACAGACTTATACATGCAGTAGGTATAGTCATTAAAAAGATAGGAAGAAAGTAGAATCCCAGAATGTTAATTGTATTAATATTTAAAAATCATTTCCGTATTAAAAACCTTAAATATTTCACCTCAGAAATATTTTATGCTGTAGCATCGTGGCTAACGTTTTTATTGACGAAAACACAATTCATTTTTTAAACTCTCATTTGCTTTTATTTGCTTAATTTTACTAAGAGCTACTGGACACAAATTTCCACTTTAGATATAAGAGACAAATAGGTCATTAGTTACCCTGAACTGAGGTAATACATCGCAAGAATAGACTCCAAAGTACATGATACAAATAAAAAAGAATTCAGAATTTTTTCTGGTAATACTCTCCTACAGACAATATAGAAATTCTCAACCGCAAGATTCCTTTAAAATAATTAGTATGCTGCAATCTTTCAAGTTGCTCATACTTACAACAGGAAAAGCTAATGATTTGATGTGCGTGATCAAGTAATTTCACTTCTCCCAATTACAATTTTTGTCGCTATGCTGTTGAACATAGCTAAATTTCATAATCGTATTTAAAAGTTGAGTACAAGCCTTTATATCTGAAATTATGTGTACTCTTTAACTGAAAAATTTTTACAGCGTAATATTTAAGTTGTTGTGGTTTAAGCTCACAGTTTTTGGCTACCAAAATCTTCCCTTCCAAGCTCCTCGTTTGTGGGTATTACCAGACACCACTCGCCTTGAAAATAAGGGAGAAGACCACACACAATATAGTCGACTACCGTGGTTTGTGAAGCAATAAACTACGCAAAATACAACGTCCTAATCTAACTGTGAAGGAAGAGATATGAGAGTCAAAAGTAGCTGTCACTCAATACATTTCCCTTGCACAGGTAGTCATGCTCGTATAAATTTTCTTGTTTTATATTCTAGGCCTTGAAAATGAATTTTGTGGACGTTTACTAACGTTTCTATACAACATTGAGTTAAAATGTTGTTTACTGGACCTGCAGCTACGGCTTGTTGGGAGCCAGCGGATGCGGCAAGACGACGCTGCTCAGCTGCATTGTCGGACGACGGCGGCTGGACGCAGGGGAGATCTGGGTGCTCGGCGGGCGGCCTGGCTCCAGGGGTTCCGGCGTGCCCGGACCGCGAATCGGCTACATGCCGCAGGTATATAACCCTTCAAATATCGTACCAAGAAAATGCAAAAACAAGATTTTTTTAATTCTTCTGAGAAACGGGTGGCCACTGAAAGATTAACGGATTTTAAGAAAATTATAATTTGTTAATTTATATATATATATATATATATATATATATAAAAACTTAACTTAGTCCACAACCCGAAGGTTGGTTGGATCCTCCCGAAGGAGGCATACTAAGCCATTGTGTCAGAGGTAGGACGGCCAGTTCCTTTCCTCTGGGACCCACAGTTTAACGTGGAATCCGAACCACGGAGCGTCCCTGCATAGCTCATATGATTAAACAACACAACTCTCAAAATTTCTGCGCCTGCCGGGATTCGTGCCCGGGGCAAGAGCAGCGAACGTTTTGAAAGTAAGCGCTTAGGCACTTTTTTTTTTTTTTTTTTTTTTTTGGGCCTCCTTCCTCCCCTTCAGCCCTGCCTTTCGCTCGCCAGTGGTTGGCTCTTTGCCTGGCTCTAAACCTTTTTATAATAAAATTTGGGTTTCAATGTTCTCTTTTCCTGATTTGTATTTATTAGTGGTATTTTCCATCAGTTGGATGTTTTGTTTTTTGAGGTTCTTTATGATTTGAATATTTGGTACAGTTGGGTTCCCCTCGTGCCTTTGATTCAAAAGGTCTCTCTTTGGGTCTAGGCGGGGTTTATAAACAGTTTTATTTGGTTAAATTGTGATCATTGGAATGGTTCTGTCATTATTATATCGAGCATCCGTGCGAAGTCTTTTTTATAATTTTGAGTTTGGATAATTTCGTAATATATAGTATTCATATATGCTATATATTCGTCGTAAGTACTCTTTTCCGTTTGTAGCATATAAGTTAGGGTATTGCCTAGTATCCATTGTACCGTGTTGTGTTTCGTTTCAGGATATCTCTTTTTCTCAGGTTTCAGTATTTCCTGGATGCTCACGGTTAAAGGTGATGTTCTGTCAAGGAAGGCTATTCTTCTTCTTGCCCAATTCCATATTTTCTGGTTTTGGTTACACGTTATTCTGTGTATCAGGGTGTCAGTATTTCCGCAATTTCTGCATCTGTCATTCGGGGATAGATGTATTTCGTAAAGTCTTCTGTTGGTTGAGATTTTTTCATTTACTACATCATACCACAAGGATTGTGTTTTAGTGTTTAGAGTTTTATTCGTTATATTTTTCCAGATGTTGCTCCAGTTGTATTGTGGATTTTTAATTTCGATTTTATTTCTGTGGTTAGATGTGTTGATTATTTTGTAGATTTCTTTTGTTGTCTTGTTGTACAGGGTGCATCCTATGGTTTTTGCATAAGTTGTTTCTAGGTGAAATTTTCTCATATGTGGTAAGTTGAACTTTATCGCGGCCATGTTGAAAGGTATTTCCTCAGTGACCGGTTTTGTTTCTTTAATCAAGTTATTTGTTGGGCCGTTTGGGTCATTTTCCGCTGTCGTTATGGTTCTTTTGAGGAATAATGCGCAGCATCTTTCGCGTACGCTTATCATTCCTATGCCTCCTTTTCCTAGGGGTAGAGTCATTGTTTTGAACGCTGTTTTGAAGATCTTACCCCTGCTTGCGAACCACCCGAGCAGATTCTGTATCCGATCTGCAATTGTGTTGGGTATCGGCAGTACTTGGGCGATGTAGACCATTTTACTCAATAAAGATACTTGTACGATTTTAGCCTTCTGTATTGCATCCAGATCTCTATCACAGTGCATGTTTATAACAGCCCTAATTTTTGGTAGTGTTATGAGCCAGTTTTTAGTTATTGTTTTCATAATGTTCTTTTGAAAAACAATGCCTAATGTCTTATGTTCTTCTACTTGCTCGTACCAGATGTCTGTTGGAGGTGGGATCTCTGCTCCACTTATTTGGAGCAGTGCAGTTTTCTTTGGGTTAAGTTTTGCGCCTGTTGCTTCCGTGAACGTTGTGATTATTTCCCACGTTTTTTGGATGTCCTCCGCTGAAGTTTCGGCTATACAAATGTCGTCTGCGTATCCTCTGCATGTAAATTTGTATCCGTTTAGATTAATGCCTGTTAAATTTTGGTGACATTTCTCAAGCAGGGGTTCCGTTGCCAGTGCGTACAGGATCATTGATAGCGGGCATCCTTGTCTTATCGATCTTTCTATCTTGACGGGCGCTGACAGGTGTCCGTTTATAAGAAGTTTTGAATGTGTGTTTGTAATTATTTTCTTTATTACTTCCACGAATGGGGAGCCAAATCCTTTATGTTCCATGATTTTTAAGAGGTAATTATGTTCAATTCGGTCAAAAGCTTTTTCAAAATCGAGGAATAGTAGAGCTGATGGCGTTTGTTTTTCTGCGTTTATGCTGATAATATCACGGTATTCGCACACAGTATTTAAGATGCTACGTCCGGGAATAGCACTGGTTTGATGAGGTCCTAAGATTTTCTCCATGAGGGGTTCCAGTCTAGTTTTGAGGATTCTCGTTAGTATTTTAAAGTCTGAATTTAACAAAGTTATTGGTCGTATTTCATTGATTTTTTTGATCTGGTTGCCTTTGGGTACTAGCACTATGATGCCCTCTGTGAAGGCGGTGGGAAGATTATCCTCTGTCCATAAGTCGTTTAGAATCTCTGTTAACTTATTTCTTAGCATGGGCCAGTAATGAATATAAAATTCTATGGGTAACCCATCCGGTCCTGGGGATTTCCCTCTTGCTGCTTTGTTTATCGATGTATGAATTTCATCCTGGTCAAAAATTCTTGTTAGAGTTGCTGATTCTTCCACACTTGCTGTGTTACTTGAGTTGGATATTAAATCGGAGATTGCCGCCGTACTAGTTGGAGTTGACTTAAAAATATTTTTATAATGCGTGGTAATTTCTTTAATTATATCTCTTCCGTCCTTGATGTTTTCACCATTTTCTTTAATTATATTGGTTATTAAAGTTTTTTTACTCCTTTTTGTACTCCTTATAAGGTGGTACAAGGCTGCCGTTTCTTTGGTTGCGACGTCAGTCGGTTTTGAAGTTGTCAGAAGTTTGTTTGCTTGCATATTTTGTAATGATAGGATCTTGGCTTTGTATTTTTTTATTTTTATATTAGTATCGACAGTTATGGTGGGCTCTTGGTATAATTCCTTGATGCATCTGTAATAATACTCAATTGTGCCCTTCATCCAATAGTTCTTTTGTGTCCCCCAGGAGATTAAGGTTCGTTTTAGTTTCGGTTTCACATGTTCAACCCACCAAGATAGTGTGCTTTTATATTTTTTACAGTTTTTTAGACATTCGTCCCAGACACTTTTGATTTCTTCGTCTAGCGCCGGGTCTTCAAGCATAGAGATGTTACATTTCCAGAATCCTTTGCCTCTGATAACTGGCTGCCTCTGCATGTTGACAGTACATTGCATACTGTTGTGATCTGAAAAGCTTAGAGGAAAGATGTTTGCACTGGTTGTTTTGGTTCGGAGAGTCTCCGTTACGTAGATCCTGTCGAGTCGGCTTGCCGAGTTGTTTGAGACATATGTGTAGGCTTTGGCATTTCCGTGAATGCATTCCCAAGCGTCGTGAAAGTCCATCCCTCGAATGAGGTTAGTCAGCTCCCTGCACCCATTGAAATTTGGGGTTTGATCTTTTTGGCTTAGTACACAATTAAAGTCACCTCCCATTATTATTGCACCTGTGGTATTTCGCAGGAGATAGGGTAGCTCTGTTTTGTAGAAGTGTGCTCTTTGGGCTCGATTATTATTGCCAGAGGGGGCGTAAACATTGATTATTCGCGTGTTATTTATTGTAGTTGCAATGGCCCTGCCGTTTGTTAATGTTTCTGTACTAACCGTCTCAATTCCCTCTCTAATCACGAGGGCCGTTCCCGTGTTGGTTTCTTTGGAGTAGTTGATTATTCCATCGTATCCAGGGATGTTTAGTTCCGTAAAAGTCACTTCTTGTAACATTGCGATGTCAATACTGTTTTGTTTAATATAATCCGCTAGGCATTTTATTTTGAATGGCGTAATTACTCTGTTCATATTTATAGTTGCAATGCTATAACTTTGATTGCTTGTCATTGGTTATTTTACGTCTCATCAGATCCCTCCATTACTTCCTCGTACCAGCTGCCTTTACTGAGGAGTTTTGGTTTATCTTCTTCTCTTATCTTCTGATCGTTTACGTATTTTGGTGTGTCTTGTCCTTCAATTCTCACTTTGGTTGTTTCTTCTTCTTCTTCTTCTGCTTGTCTTGATTTGGCGTTATTTGTTGTTCGTTCTACTTTCTCTGCTATTCTTTTTACTGGTTTGCCGTTGTTTTCGAGTCGTTCACTGAGAGCTCGGCGTTTTTTTGCTATGTATTGACTTGCGGTATTGGCACCATCCTTATTTGCACTTCTGCTAGATTGTCTTGTTATTCTCTTCTCGCTTATTTCTTTCTCGGCTTTGTTATTGATCGTTGAGCTGTGCATTTCAATCCGTTGTTTTGTTTCGGAATCTTCTTCTGCCTGGTGAGTTGTTTTATTTGTAAATGTTTCTATGTGTATGACATGTTCTGGGATACTCTCTTCTTCTATTTCTTTTTCATGTAATTTCTGTTCCGGTTCTTGTTCTTCGTTTTCCTCTTCTTCTTGTCCAGATTTTTCGGCTTGTGTTTCCTGTTTACCGCCGAGCTGTTCCGAGTTGTCCTCTACATCGATCTCCATGTTTTCCGTGTTTTCCAACGTTTCTGTGTGTGGCTCACATGCTGATGTTACAGTGTGGCCTATGTTTACACTGTTGACTTGTGCCGTGGCTTCTGCATAAGACGCTGTGTTGCTACTTTCCTTACTCGCTTCCGCGATTGTAGCATTTGCTGTTATAGTTTCTGATATTGACATTTTTACTCTTGGAAGTTGTAATGGTCGGCGTTTTGTACACTCAGATCTTAGATGTCCTGGTTCATTGCAAACAGAGCATGTGCGCGGTTGTCCCTCATATATTATTAATGCTTTGAAACCCTGTATCATTATATAGGAAGGTATATGTTTTTTTAAATCAATTTTCACACACCGTATGCCGTTGTTTGCTTGGAATCTGAACTTAGGGCTCCATTTTTCGTCGGTCGCCGTTATTATTTCACCATAGTTTCGGATTGCTGCCGTTACACTAGCATTACTAATTTCAAATGGTACATTAAAAACTCTTACTGATCGTAGCCCCAGCCCTGCGTGGCTTATATATACGGTACTTACGGTTCCATCTGGGTTCTGGTAGTCGGCTTTCCCTCCAGTTTTCTCTACGATAGTATTGCACAAGTTGTCATTTGTCATTTTAACGTATACTGCATAAGTCAAGAAGTCCATTTGGATTCCGTATACATCTGCGTCTGTCAAGTCGAATTTTTCATACAGCCATTCATGGAAGTCATATGCACGTGGTCTTGTCTCCTTCGCGTCGAACGCAAATTTCAGTGTATTCTTCCGTATCGTCGATTCCATTTTCACTATCGTAAACCACAAGCTAAGTTTTCACTGATACACTCACTGAACCTCGCTTGAGGAAAGTATCGAGCAACCGCACGCGACGGCGGCTCGATGCGAACTGAGCTACCAGAATTTTTTTTTTATATTGCTGTGAATATGTCTATTGTTGAAATTCAGTCTTTCAGTGGCAACCCTATACTGGGCCCATTACACGCACTCTATTTTCCAGTGATTTACATGCACAATTAACCCAAAAGAAACAGATTTTTTTCTATAGAATCAGAAAAACATTTTTAAACCTTTCCTGTTAACGGCAATTCCAGGATTTAATCAGAACAAATTTTGTTTTTGATTAAAATATAATAATCAAAAATACTGATTTTGGATAATATTTTTCATTTGTTACTACCTTCGTACAAAATGGGAATAAATTGCTTCTAAATATTAAGCGCTTAAATTCTTGTAACTTTTCAATGTTTTAGTCACATGTCTCTTAGAAACAAGGTTTATATAGAAGATGTAACGTATATCGGATTTTTACTTTTTTCCATTTTCGCGCAGTTTTTACACATTCTAGATTTTAATGAAGAGTTTCCCAGTTCGCAACTGTTAATTCTATGAAGAAGCGAGCTCCTCTATGTAATTAACTAACGTAGATATCATAGGTCTCTACTTTAATTTTTAACATCGAGAAAGACTTCGTTCTGATATGTTCTGAATCTTGTTGCCTGATAAATGTGGTTGTGCACTCACTTTTAAAATCTAGACCTGCTACAAAGAAACCCAAAATTAGTTTTTATGCAGTTACTTTAAGAGCAACTGTTTTTTATTTCCGACTTAAATATTCAATAATTCAGAGACTATGAGTGCAACCCTAAATGGTAGTAAAAAGATTTTTCTACAGACCTTACAGTAAATGTTAGAAAGCAAAGTATTTTTTGGGCAGGAGACTGCGAAGAATAATTTGACCGCAGTGGCGGATCCTAGGGGGGGGGGGGGCTAGGGGGCTCAAGCCCCCCCCAAAAGTATCTGAGTCCACCCCCCAACCTTTTTTTTTTAGCTCTACGGATTTGAGGCCAGAGGAGGCTATAAAGACTACCCCATGGCCGACTCAAGCCCCCCCCCCCCCAAAACCAAAATCCACTGAAGGCAAGCCCTCTGAGCCAAAATTCACTCAAGCCAAGCCCCCCCCCAAACCAAAGTCCGCTCAAGCCGCCCCCCCCCCCACCCAAACCAAAATCCTGGATCCGCCCCTGTTTGACCGCATAAGTGACAGTTTCATTTCGCCGCGTTCTTCACTATTATCATAGCTACCGTAACTTAATAAGATAATCTTAAAGGGTAAATGGAATCTACAGTCTTATGCGGAATTGTGACCGAGCGTGGTGGTGTAACGGATAGCGCTCTGGCCTCGCATTCGGGAGGACGGCGGTTCGAATCCCCGTCCGGGCATCCAGATTTGGGTTTTCCATGGTTTCCCCAAATCACTCCAGGTGAATGCCGGGATGCTTCCTTCAAAAGGCCATGGCCGAATTCCTTCCCATTCCTTGCCCCCATCCTTTCCCGTCTCTAAAGACCACGTTGTTAAAAAGGGACGTTAAACTGTTACAAAAAAAAAAAAAAAATTCCAACAGAAACCGGGATTCGAACCTATGTTAAAATGAAATGGTGAAAGCCAGAGTAGTAAAACAAAACTACTTTGAGCCTCAATGAATAACGTTTAAGATGGTAAAATTATTTAACTGTTAGGAGATAGGAACAAATAGCCCGTAGAGGAATTACCCCGAGTCGTGACCTATAAATCACTAAGACGATTTAACGATGTCTCTCTACACGGGGTTCGAGGTATGCTGGTGGAAATCATTCAGGATTTCGTCAGCAAAGTAAGAGAAATGGAGATGTGTAATTTATGACTACCAGATTATATATCTAACGCCTGTAGTAGAATCCAAGCATCTCTGTTGAGCGTACTGTACGTTTTTTTATTTTTTAAAAATACCTGTTATGTATTTATCTTTTGTTTGACTGCTTTTAAATAATTTACATTCCATCTCTTACTTTCAATCTTCTGCTATGAAAAAATTTTCTCTTTGTAACGTGAGACAGGTACATTTTTTAGCTGGCGGTAGAGTTGAAGAGAAAAACTCTAAAGCCAAAGATTATGGTATACCAAGCAGATAACTGCGAACAGTCCTTGCAATGAACAGATCAGCATGGCATAGTACGAGCATGGAGGAAGGAAATATATGGAGGAGAAGTGAGGTTAAATTGGTGAAGCATGCGCAGTGGCGGCAGCGGCGATAATGCGCTTCCAAACAATTGCGATGTTCCCAGTATATCCCGAAAACTAAGCAAGATATCGAAAAATTGTATTCTTTATTTTCGATTTGTCTCGTCGTGTTACATAAGAATCGATCATTAAATTTGACTTTTGCGAAAAAATTTTTTTATCGATTTCAACTCAAAGACACCTCACTTTTGATACAGTGTATCTCTAGAACTAGGTGAGATATCGAAAAATTTTATTCTTTATTTTTCATTTGTCTCATCTTTTTAAATAAGAATCCATCATCAAATTTGACTTTGACCAATTTTTTCTTCTGAATTTCAACCAAAACCATTTCACATTTGGGACAGAATATCTCGAAAACTAAGCAGGATATCAAAAAATTTTATTCTTCATTTTTTATTTGTCATATCGAGTTACATAATAATCCATCACCAGATTGCGGCGTCACCTCTATCCTAGAGTCCCCTTGAGGTTTTTGTACATATTCCCCGTGTCTGTATGGAAGCGGCCATGCCCCCTCCACTCCGGCCATGTCCCCCACTCCTCCTCCGCCCTGCTTCACTTCAATGCGTGGTGAAGGTCTCTTGCGTCGTCTCCATATATTTCCTTCCTCCATGAGTACGAGATGGATAAATACATCAAATCATCCGTGAGACTTACGTCATCCAGTTGCATGGCGATAATTAGTTTACCAGCACTCTTCAAACAATCCTGTAATTCCTTATCCTGGTTTCAGTACAAGTCCATATTTTTCGAACTTCTCTATTTACGCGCAAATTCAGTAACAGTAATACAGATTTTCTCAAAGTTTTATTGAAGTTAAATGGAATCATTGCTACTATCGAGTATAAATAGTTTCAATTTTAGAAAGTAGTTTTACAGTTATTATTTCGAAGTGTTACTTGCAAATCATCATTCCTATATATATATACATTTATATATTCCTTGTCACGGATAGAAGAATTACTATAATTAAAAACAATTATTTGAGTCATTTAATGATCGTGAAAATTTCTAGGTACACATTACAGGTACTTACTTCTTGTGTATCTGACAGTTCATAAGATGTATTATTTACGCGAATTTCATAGACAGATAACGTAATCTGCAAGCACATCAAATATTTTTTTAAAATGATGGAAGTGTTTGTATTTCATTTTCCCACCGGAAAAGTTATTAGTTTGTAACAATATTTTATGTAAGTGCAATAAGTTTGCAATACGCTAAAGGGATAATGTTTCCAAGACCATTCGATAAATGAATAAGGATCCAATTGAAAGAACAGTTTATCCATAATGAATGTAGAAACTTTTCACCAGTACCTCCGTTTTAGTCATTTAAATTCTAATCACCATCTATCTCAGTGCTTAAGATATCTGACATGAGTATCGAAACGTCTTTCGTACGCATCCAGCTTCTGCTGAGTGTGTCCTTCACTTCTAACAAAACTTACTTGGTGTATGTGAAATATGCTTCCATGGTTGGAATTACAAGTAAAGTCGTACTTCCATTTTAGTCACTTAATATAACTTTTTTTATGGGTACATGGCATGTGAGTCGCTGAAGAACTCATTAACAAGTGCGCCTCATTTGGAATTCATAAGAAATAAAATAAGAATAGGTATTAATAATGTGACGTGGAGAGAAAGAGAATACACTCGTAACTCTGATAATGGATACAGTAGTAATACGATACCCAGATTTAGAAAGGCAGAGGATAACAGATATTTTAAGGAGCGAATGGAAGCCACGTTGAGCGCTCACTTGCTCACACAGGCAGCAGGGCTCGGAAAGAGCCAAGCTTAGAGGGTTAAGATTCGGACCTGGCAGAAGACAAAACCACAAAATATCGCTGAAAAGCCTTCAGCTTTTCTGGCTGAGAATAGTGGAGTTGAATTTGGCACTGCCACCTATGCCATAAATGAATACGACCTTCATTGGACATTATATTTTAGGTGGCCGTTACCAGGGCCGCCGTAAGCGGGCGTGCAAGGCGTGCATCGCACGCGGGCGGCACGTCGAGGGGGGCGGCAAAACGAGTGATCGACAGTCGCCGCCCCGCGATAGTTGCCACTCCATTGTCGCCGCGACGAAATTTGCAGCGCATTATGTAGCGGGCGACCTTTTTTTTTTTTTTTTTTAGCTCAACAGATGCTTCGGGCGGCCGGCGACACTCGGGATGGCAACAATAGGGGCGGCAAATAATGTTCGAAGGGGCGGCAATCTTGACCCGGTTCGGAAATTTCCTAGATCCAACACTGGCTGTAGTTAGAGAGGGGGCGACATAATCGGCATTGCACGCGGGCGCTCAAACAGCTAGCGGCGGGCCTGGCCGTTACCATGTTCAAAAATCCACCCCGTGACAATGCAGTTCCTCAGTTTTATAATTCTCAGCACACGGTTCTCAGTTTGCATCACCCAGTTCGCAATTCTCAGATGTCGATACGAAAGCGGTGTTTTGTGGACACGGGATGCAAGCGTGGCGCCCAGAGTGGAATCGGAGATGGAATTCAGTCACTAAGCATAATTAAGCACCACCAAATATTTCAAATTAAAGCTACTCTCAGGTAAGACGGTCAAAACAGAGAGAGATTGTTAGGTCAACTAAAACATTGTCGTTTATGCAGTCACTCCTTTGGCGGATTACTGGCTCATTATCATTTCAGCAAAACTTTATGTGCACAATATAAACAATGCGATGTTGTTAATTTCCTAGTGCTTCGATATCTCTACAGGTTAAAAAACGAGTTGCAACGTTTACAGCCAGGCAACTTTCAGAAACTACATAAATTTTCAATTATTTCAGGAACTCGCTCTGTATGGCGAGTTTTCTTTACGCGAGACTTTAATATACTTCGGCTGGATCAATGGAATGACCACCAAGCAGATAGATTCAAAATTGGATTTCCTGCTGAAGCTCCTTCAACTTCCTCAGACTGGAAGACACATCAAAGAACTAAGGTATTGTATTTGAAGAAATGAGAAATGATTCTATTATGCTAATTAAGATATATTTTCTCTATTGTTAAATCAATGACTCTTAGTCCGTTTATATGAAAAGAATTTTGTATAGTCCTGCTGTATATTGGTGTTATTTTCTATTAAATTTCTTTAAGAGAAGTAAGACTAACTTTATAGAAATAAGATCTTCAAATAACTATTACTTCAATCATAAAAAAAAAAATATATTTAACAGTTGGCTTTTTCAAACAAAGTCAATTTGATTCCAAAGAAATTAGTTTCCTAAAGGAAAAAACGAGCAAACGCAGAACAGTGCAGACAACATTTCTTCAATCTTTCTAAAATTAAAAAAAAAAAGGTTGGGCAAAAAAATATCACTTGCAGCGATCATACTTGATATTTCAGTGTATATTAAGATTATTGGCTAAATGTTTTACATATTCATAAATTTAGATTGGTTAACTCTAATCACCTGTTTCTAAGCATAACAGATTTTTAATTATTTACTTTTGTTTTCTGGATTAAGAATAAAGTAAGTTTTTTAAATTCCATACTAGAATTTCAGAAATGGAAATCAGGTCATCAGTTTCACGAATACGCAGATAGCTCAGTGGCTAAAGCGCTGGTTTACTAATGTTTGGGTCGTGGTCTCCGGTTCAAATCTTCGTGGAGGCTAAGATTTTTAAAAATTGTTTTTGATCGCAAGAGTCACGCCTGGGCCATCGGTTATTCGGATTGAATGTTAAACTGTAGATATTACAAAGTTAGGGGTGCAATGCGAGGCAAATCATAGGTAGTCTTGCAATGCTGTAGGTGTACACTTTTTTACGTTATAATGATCCCTCAGGGGTTGTTCGCAGTCAGTGTGTGTGTGTGTGTGTGTGAACCGCAGTAAGAATGCTATAAATACGGAAGTAAGTCTCTGTCTTCTTGTTACGTTTTGACGACTAAATGGCTAAATTGAATTTAAGAAGAAAATCTGTATGAAGGGCACTGGACATTTTTTCCAGTATGATTAACAGTTGTAGTCACGAAAATTTGAGACCTTATCGAATGGTGACAGAAATATGTTGGAAATTGATTCTCTTCAAGAGACAGGTTCGACGGTAGAGTGATATAGTGATAGCTTTCCTGTCATATTATGCCGACTCGGTGTTGTTTGGGACCAATCCTTCGTTACCAACAACTTTCTATATTCAATTCTGGCAAAAAAAAATATTCTTAATCCACGTGTATGAAGTCGCAGGTACGAGCTAGTACTGTAGGCCTATAACAATGTGGTTTACGAAGTCATTTCTCGATTCTGTAACCAAAAAAAATTACATGAAAAGGAAGTTGTGAGTAAAACTTTTACTTTTGGAACACTCGAGGCCTACACTCAGTTACTTCTGTTTCAGTGGAGGTCAACAGCGTCGTGTCTCACTCGCGGCAGCGCTGGTGCATGACCCCGAGTTGCTCATCCTGGATGAACCAACAGTCGGAGTGGATCCTGTGTTACGGCAGAGGTCAGTTCATGCCCCTCTCTACCAGAACATCCTCAAATAACACTGCAAAATTATGCCTAAGATTCCAGTATACCGAACTGAGTGATGTGGTAGTACATTGCAACAAATTAGACAGATGATTAACTACAAAAGATTTTATAACCATACAGACCTCAATTCAAATCAAGAGATGATATCATGATATTACCGATCGACATGAAACCAAAATTCACTATACTGGTTCAGGCACGTGTCAAATTCATTGGATGGGGGCCCTCCCTCAGACCTGGATGGGTGATCCTTTTTTAACTCTACTACTTGCCCCGGGCGGCGACAATGGGCAGAATGGACCTTCTTGGCCTTGGGGACCTCTCCGGCCACCATCGGGGGCCCCCTTCAGTTGGGAGCCCGCAGAATATTGCCTTTCCTCCCACTCTATTGTTACACCATTACCACAATTGCCTGGGATACACTGATGTCTACTTCCAAAATGATGAAAGTCATACAGAAGCAAACTGCAATAACCAAACAGGATGCTTTGTGGAAAAATTCCTCATCTTTCCTCTCCCCATACTCGATGTGTTACCGTATTTATTTCAGTTCCTTATAGTTCACTCTTCATTTTCACTCCATTGTCACACTCAAGGAACAGCTTCCTGATAGAACTTCTATTCAGAAATATCTAACCTTCTTCAAAGTACTATCATTGGGGCTGTAAACAATTTTTGAAACATCGTTGTAAATATATCACAAATGCCTCTTTTGAAATGAAGCACAACTACACAGTACCAATCTGTATTATTTTGACATAAACTAGACTACTTTCAACATCTCCAATAATCATCCTTGATCACTGTGTTTAGGGTCATAAATTCTCAATGAAAAAAATTCTGCATGGAAAAATCTCGGTCATAATGTAACCATCCAGCCAATGCTTTTCCTACTTCATTCTCAAGTTATCAGGTGAAGATACGTCTTTCAGTCAAAACCTAAGTTCACTTGGTGCATGACCACAGAATCCTCTCCAACTTTTGGTGGTCATTTCTGAAACAATATGATGCTTATAGCACTGTTGTAACTGAAGTACAGTTGAACAGTTCACAGATTTCCCTTTTTTTCCTTTACAGCTCATTGACATGGAGGTAATTAAAGGTGGAGAAAGAACTAGGACATGGAATGGAAATGAATTTTGGCATGGCCTTTTGAAAGATAGTGAATGAGTGATTTCGAGAAACCATCGAAAACCTGAATCTGGATGGCTGGGAGGGGATTTGAGCCCAAGGCCTCCCTAATTAGAGATTAGGGCATTACTGCTCACCCACCCCAATAAACACATATCTGGAAATTGTGGATCACCAAAGAAATTGAATGTTTGTGCATTTATTGAACTCCCAAATGCATTTAACTTCTTTTGCAGAAGCAACTTCAGTGGATTCTCATTTACAAAAGTCACTGCTGCTGAGAGTGGATCATAAGTATATGCAATAGGCCAAAAAATGAGAACCTGCTGAAGATGCTTCTGCAAAAGAATTGAAATGTGTTTGGGAGTTCAATACATGCACAGACATTCATTTCCTTTGGCATTATTTATTTACGAACTAAATAAACACATTTTATTCCATGGAAAACAAAATCCATCTTACATTTACTAATAGATTGGTTGTCAACATATTTTGCTCTCTAAGGGTGGTGAAGAGGTACACAGAAGAAGCCATTTATCTCCCTCCTGAAGAACATCTTTCTTGCTTTGTTTGTTATCATGAAAAATTTTAAGATCTGATACATTCTCAAAGAGAGCTCTATGGTTGTAAATCTATTCTCAACAAGTTTCAAAAATCAGATAAGCATTAACACTCTTGTCCACAGGATCTTCATCAACTGTCAGGATTTAATCAAGGTATCCTTATTTTCCTTCCACATTCATGTTGAATTGAATATGAAATATAGGCTACCATCATTAAATGTATGTATTATTGATAGTATTGTCTAAGTAGAATCTCATTTGGCAATTAAAATTTTATCTATAGCTTGAAAAGTGCTTTTAAGTATACAAATTCTTTTTTTCATTGTAATTCACTGATGCATTAAGGAAAAGTCACGACATTTTTGGGGTAACATGTTACATTTAAAAGTTGGTTAGTGGCTGAATGCTTCATTGCTATCAGTTCATTGCAGCGGGCAGATATTCTCATGTTTCAGCATCTGGGACCACCTGGTGAACATCACCAAGGATGGCAACCGCACAGTTATCATCACAACACACTACATCGATGAGACTCGCCAAGCTGGTATGGTAAGTTCTCTCAACCATCAATTACTGGAATATTATGTATAATTGTGGTTTTTGGAAAGATGTTACTCCCTCTTGATGTAAAATAATTTTTTGTTGAAATTTGGAAACTATGGAGCACTAAGCAAACAACATAGCCTTTGTTATAAAAAGAGAAATTGAGAAATTTGTTCACAATCACTGTTTTGGAGTATGTATTTTTGAAACTATCTACTTTTGCTCCAGTTAATAGCAATCCTTGCAAAATATTTTCAAACTGCCTAGCCCCCAATAGCTATGCCCCTGAATGCAACAATTAACTCTATATGTTCAGCTTACAAAGTTGGATCACCCTCAGACCAGAATATACACAAGTTGAAAGAATGGTTTACAACAAATGGCCTTCATATAAAAGCTGAGAAAAATCAAAAATTGTGTTCTCAATAAGCATATAGGAGCAATGGCACATGAGGAAACTCCTATCTGCGCTGGTGTCTACAATTCTCATCAATAAATACATTTAGTGACATCAATGTATTTATTGATGAAAATGGTAGACACTTTGCCTTAATTAATGGACTGTTTTGAATTCTTCCACAGCCTAGTGTGATGTGAAGTACAGATGGGTGAAGGAGCTGATGGAATCCTAAGAGGTCAAAATGAGTTGTATCATCCAGTCACATATCAGTACTGTACAAAGAAGTTTGTTTAGAAGAAGTAATTTATAATCTGTACAGCAGGCACCCAACATCAACAAACTGCAACAATCTTACTTTCCCTGCATAACAGACTCTGAAATAAAATTCAAGACCATAAACTGCATGAGTGGATTTTATCAGTCTACTATCTGAAAAGAATAAAGGAAATGTCTAGTAACAAACTAAGAAGGAAATTACAGTAACAATAGAGCAGGAAGAAATACCATAATGTAGTATTTTTTAAGGAAAGAAGAGATAAAATGTACTCACTACAGAATACACCCACCGTCCTTCTCTCTTCCAATGAGTCCCACTCCAGCTCTTTTATCATATCTGTTACTGATTGCATTCTGCGATAATTTCCAGAAACAAATCTAGCAGCCCTTCTTTGCACCTTCTCGAACTCCTGTATTTGATAGTCAAAATGTGGGTTCCATACTACACTACAATATTCAAGCAATGGTCTGACCAAAGTTTTGTAATCCAATTCCTTTAATTCTCTCGTACATCCCTTCATCACTCTCTCCAACAAGTGCAGAATTTTGAAACATTTTCCTATTACCTGTCCGATGTGTTCTGCGCAGTTAAGCTAGTTATCAAATGTAATGCCCAGATATTTAAGTCTTTTCAAGTCTTCAAGTTAATTCAAGTCTTCAGCAAGCAATTCTTTCCCCACCTAACAATCATAATCAATCTTTTGTTTTTATTTGTGTATCTAATAAGCTGACTCTTCTTTGCATTTATCTTCATCCCATGTTTACCAACCCAACTAGATATCCTGTCCAGATCACCCTGCAACTGTTTACAATCCTCAACCGTTTTGATCCTTTTATATAGTATTGTCATCTGCAAACGCTCTAATTTCTGATAGTAAACAATCAACACAATTATTCATTACAATAATAAATAGCAATGGTCCCAATACATTACACCTCCACATTGAAAGAAATGATTAAGTAAAGTTCATTAAAAAAGTCCAACATTTAAAAAAATGATTGTTAAGAGTTAATTTTCATTTAATTTCACCACTGTATATAAGTTCTGCGAACCGCCACCGGCATTTTCGCGATTCAATTTGACAGTTAAACTAGGGTTACCAGACGTCCCCGTTTGCCGGGGACAGTCCCCGTATTTAGCTCTCTGTCCCCGGGCAGATTTCGTCCCCGCAATGTACCCGGATTTTTACTGTTGTCCTTAGAATATACAATATATATATTTTAATCAAGCGCGAGTTCTTTAGATGCCCTGTTTTGCTAACGCATTCGTTTAAAGCAAGAGATATGAAGTGCACTTCTTTCCTTGTACATGCCTAGGAATAAAAGAAAATTACAAGGATACTGCGTCTTGGACACAACAGCTTTGGAAAATCAAGTATTCTTGCTGTGTGCAACATGGCTGTCTGTGATCCTCATTTAAAATACAAAATATAAACAATATGTGGCTTTCAAGTTAACCCAACCTTTAATCATGTAACTCATAAAAGTACAACGCGTTATTAGGACAAATGCCAATAGCGTCCCCGGATTTTGGTGAAAAAGTTGTGAAGCGTCCCCGGATTTGGAGAAAAAATTCTGGTAACCATAAGTTAAACAGATATACAGGACCTCCTTTTCAAAAAGATGGCAGGTTTTAGCCACATACTACAAAGTTCTCTTGCCAATGCTATAAAATAGCCACTCCAATTCTTTTAAATTTTCAAACTAACTGAAATATAATTCAAAATAAAGGCATAACACATGAAAATGCACAACACTATTAAAATACTTTTGATAGATTTAAGGAAATTTTCAACTAATTTTGACTCAAAATAGGAAATAATGTAACATGGCCTGGCTTCTATGATAAACTGAAGCAAAGTAATGCAAGCAAAAATAAAAAACCAAGGTCTTTAATGGAGCACCAAGATGCACATGACAAAGCTCCTCAAACCTTCCAGATATTCTTAACATTTCTTAAACAATTACTTTTATTAAAATTACTTCTTTAAATAACCCAAAGTAAACAAATGCTTCTGAATAATTTCTTTCAATTTACTAACCTAACAATTACTTACTTAACAATTGTTTGCCTATTTAATAATTTATATTTAAATTTCTTATACAGAACTATTTAAATCTGGCATCCACTGAACATGCTTAATGGTTATCTTGATAGTACTACAGTTTCTGAAACCTTCTTACAACTTGCCATTACTAAAATATGAAATAAAATACAAAAATACTTTAAAATTGATTGAAACCCTAAAAATGAAGTAATATGACCCAGAATGACACCAAACCATTTCAAAATTAGTTATTTTGCTTCTGTAAACCCGTTTTAATTGAATTTCCCAAGAATAAAGTCATATATCTACAAATCACTGTCTCATCACAATTTATGAATGGGAGAAAAATATTTTAATATACCTATACTAATTAAACAAAGGAAAAACGAAACGGCTTTAGGCAATACAAATTACAAGGAATGGGAAAATGACTCACCAAAGTTGAAGGCAGCGACAGGAGAAGAACATATATCACAAACACACACATAAAAAAATATAGACAATATTTTTTTGTGTTCGTGATATATGTTCTTCTCCCATCACTGCCTTTCCCTTTCCTTGTAATTAATATACTTATACGACATTCAGTATCTGAAAATTATTTACTTACAGAAGATAACCGAAATTTTCAGTTTATGGTTTAAAAAAATGGAGGTTTTTACTTTCTCTATGTATAATGGTAAGCAGACAGAACAATAACTGTGTAAATATTGAGTTTTTTGAGTTTATTTAAGTTTTGCAGTTCCATGTGTTTGTTGGACATACACTAATGAACTAAAACAATAGCATGATGGTCTACATTTTGAATACAATACAGCAGTGATTGGGCATAATACTGCACCTACCAGCCTGCATCCATGGCATGGTGCATGTTTTGAGCAGCTGTTCACCTACAACATGGTGTATACAGACACAACTATCAACCTGATATAACATGAAATGTGATTCATCCATCCAGGTGACACATTTCCAATGATCCATGGTCCAATCTCAATTAATTACATAGTTTGCCCAACATGTAAACACATAGGGGTAATTTGCTATAGAGCCTTATATTCATCAATGTGCACTCACGGTATACTCCAAAATATTTGTGCCTGTACCACCATCATACTCTTCCATCAGTTCACTACAGATTGCCCCCTATCCAACTTTATAGAGTGGCCTCCACATTCTGCGATGAGACATGGCCATCCACTATCTTGTAACCTACTCATGTTCCATAGATGCTCACTACAGGAGCATGCGAACAGCCAACCAGCCTTGCTGTTTCCAAGATACTCGATCCCAGACATTGGACAATAACAATCTGCCATTTAACAAAGTAACTTATGTCAGTGGATATCTCCATTTGCCACAAATATCATCGCTAGCATGACTCCCCAAGGATCTCTTTTCTGCTTACCACATGACATACCCATACCATCACCAGATGGCATCCAATTTCACAATGGGAAGTGATCATAATGTTTTGGTTCATCACAGTGGTGGCTCTAGACGTAGTGACAGTGACGTGGCACCACCTTCAAATCAAGAATAAAAAAACTAAAAAATAAATGTAGTGAAAGAAAAATAAATATTTAAAAGTGCGACATTATCCACTCTACTCTAACTTAAATAAAGTATTGAACGCCATCTGTTGGCCATATCAGTGAACTGTTTCGCTGTCGTGGTGACAATTGCCGGGTGTAACAAATTTTGCATGCGCTCTAGTGTTTTTACAGAATTTTCAAGGGAGGAGGTCCGCTTTGTTAATGGCAAATGGAGACAACTTTGTTCTGTCACACGCTGCCCCAGGCAGTGGACAGATACATGGGTTGTTGAGCTTGAAAAAGTTAGCAACACTGTCGGTAGAAAGCTGTCATTTTTGCAACATTCGAATAATATCCTCTGGAACATTTCTTCTCAACCTGTGGTTCGTGGTCCACTGGTGGTCTGTGAAGATAGTTCAGATGGTGCACAACTTTTTAAAAGCCTTGAATATTTCAATTACCGTACCAAAATTTGGCATTTCCAGGATGAAGATAGAACAGCATTGTTTCTACAATGGTCTTTTCATTTCCAGATGGCATCAGAAAGAGCACCATTCTTCTAAAGATTAAGTAAATGACGGTTTCCTTAGGGTTTTAAACAGTTATGAGCAACCGCGTCGCAGTACGTGGTAGGATTGGTAACATAAGAGTGATGAAGTAAACAAATATAAAAGGTGTACCCACTAGCGTCTTTTATTTTGTGCATAGAGGCCAATGGTATAGTGTAGCACCCAGCAAGTAGTAACATTATTATTTACTTGATTTAGTAAATATTAAGACTCTGGTTAATACATAATTAACTTCTAATAGTTCACATCCAGTTTCAGAACTATGTTTTCATACGAATTCAAAACATGGTTTTAGATTTATTATGTTAGAGTGGTACATGTGCCAGATGTTAACAATAATATGGATAGTAAAATTAGGCCTATCCAAGTTAGTGGTCTGCAACATTTTTAAAAATTTACTGGTCCTCAGATTGAAAAAGGTTTAGAAATGCTGTCTTACAAGCTTTGTCAACGCTAGGAGGCAATATTGTTTCTGTATCTTAGTTCCTCTGAAGGAGTATTATATAAGATTATGACTGTACATAACAATGTAACAGGAAACAATTCTCAAGCGAAATGTGTTCCACTGGCATCGTGGTCATCGAAGGCAGTGCCAGATTAAGAAACTATGGGGCCCTAGGCACAGAAAAATATTTGGCCCCTTTGTTTTTGAAAATAGTTATTTGTACAGAGAAAAGGTTTTGTAGATGACTAATTGAATTTATCATATTTTTATGAGGGGAGGGTAGGGGGTAGAGTGGAATGGCGCTGAAGTATATGAAGTAATAAATTGGCAATTGGAAATTGGGGTTCACAGTAATAGAGAAAAATAAGATAAATTACATATATACGTATAAAGCAGGAGCTAAGCAGCAAATATTACAAATAGGTGGAGTCAAAAATAGATGTACAGAAAAAATCTATTTGTTTCAAATTAAACTTTTCAAAATGAAATAAAAAATAATCAAAATATGTATATAAAAATATGAATTTAAACATAAATAGCAATAATAGTGAGGTGAGGAAAGAAAGCAGTGGGAAAGCAGGAATGAGACTGTGGCAGGCAAATGAAGATTTGAACTGGGTGGTTGCTTAGTATCCAGTATGTACAGATAGGGCACCACCCACTATCTAAATTCAAAGAAACTGCTAGTGGATGGGGGTTCTGGATAGCATGAATTGTGAAATAAGAATTATAGTTGTAAGAATGAAGCTTCTCAAGGCATTGTTTATAAATAAACCCTTCTTGGGATTCCAACTATTTAAAATTGTCACAATTCAGGGATATTTTGAAGGTGTCTCTCTCTGCCATAATTTTCAACCAAAGGTATAATGGTATACCATTGGTTGAAAAAAAGAGCTGAGAGAGATTCCTTCGAAATGTCCCAGAATTGTGATATTATAGTTGTTGCTGTTATGTGTTGCAACAGGGTGATCATAATTTGTCAATGAATGTTCATACTGATTAGTTGGTATTCAAGACCAGTGTATTGGTAGCAGGGGTGGATCCAGGATTTTAGTTTGGGAGGAGCTTGAGCGGACTTTGGTTTGGGGGGGGGGGCTTGCCTTTAGTGGATTTTGGGTTTCGGGGGGGGGGCCTTGAATCGGGCAAAAGGTAGTATTTATAGTTTCCTCAGGCCTCAAATCCATAGAGCTAAAAAAAGAAAAAAAAGGTCTCCAAAATTAAAATGTCGGAGCCCCATAGCCCCCTGGATCCACCCCTGATTGGTAGCAAATAATGTGATAAATTTCAAAAGTGGTATGACCTAATATAGGAAAGGTCTCTCAGTGCTGTGATTGGTGAAAGTGGTGGTTGCTGGATGCATATTATAAGTCTTATAGAAGGTTCTGTTGCAAGGAAAGGATACTGGGTCCTTCCCTTGGTTAGTGGTGAGACCTACACACGAACTGGTGCAAGTTAGTTGATATAAATGCTGTGTTAAGAATGTGGTATGTCTAGTGATGATAAAAGTTTTCCCTGTGGGTGGATTGGAATAGGTCATAGTGGCTGGAAGCATATTGCAATTTTTGCATGAAGGAATAATGTCATAATTTTAGACAATCTGAAGATAAGTATTTATGTATCAGATGTTCATGAGGTTGGTGGTCTACTGAAACATGTTCAGGGTATAATGGGTAGTATTGTGGAGAGAAGAATGCACATTTTGAGGAAGAAACATAGCAAGCGATACCACAATAAAGGATTTAGCTAATACACTCGAGACCAGGAGGGAACTGGCTGATGAATACAAGGCTTCAGTTAGTTTTTAGAGGTGCATGATGGGAATTATGTGAAGTGTGTGTAGCAGGCAATGAGGGTAGCTGTGGCAATGCTGTGTATCTTTATTGCAGTAGTTATTTACATTTTAATGTGTGAAAGCCACCAGAACACTTTTTGAGTTCTCATACAATTATTATTATTTTTTTTTTGCACTTTTATATAATGCAACATTGTTTGAAAGAGAGTAAAACTTTCACAAATGTGCAGAAAACCTGACCTTCTATAGTTAAAAAACAAATTTCATTGGAATAGTTAGCCTCAAAAATAGCCACCTGCAGTTATTATGATAATTGGACAGGAAGTATCTTACAGTTAAGTTTCATCAGCACCAGGTTTTTGACCTAACAGAAGTTGACATATTCAGGACAGTTCAGTTTCTTGGCATAGTGGTCTGGTGGCACAGTTCATTAAGACATATGACTGATCAGTAGGTATGAGATAGAATTTTTATGGGCCTTAAAACTTACTTCATCACTGGAAAAGCTCTGCATTGATCACTTGAAGTAACCTAGGAAAATCCATGGTTCAGATTCCATACATTCCCTTTATCCAGTAGGATTACTGGGGTAGGTTATTGAAGCCAGACAGAGGCACATGCACAGCAAATCAAAACTCTGTCACTTGATGATCAAAATACCTTTCGGGATCTCCAGGACAATAATACCATATAAATAATTTTAGCATCAACCATCCGAAATAATAGGCCTCTTGAGGAATGTAGTTATATTTGATTTTTTTTGTTATCATTAGATAATTTCTTCAATCCAACAAAATACTAAACAGTGTTAAAATATTTAAGTCAACGTAAATATCTGTAGCTTTGTAATTCTCTCATATGAAGTAATAATATATTAAATAACTAAGAATGTATCAAATGTTTTGCTGTTTGATTTCATACTGTCATCACTTGTTTCATATGGCCTATCTTACAAGTGTAATAACAATAGAGGATCGGCATAGCCAAGTTGAGATAGGATGGTGTGCTTGCTCCACCCTGGCTCCCTCAAGTAGTTGAGCAAATAATATATGAAAATAAAAATTCTCTCTCTTAATATTGAAAATTAAATTTTGTCAAAATTTAATCTGAACCCACACAGAATGGTGCTTAAATAAATTAAATGAGTGTTTAATTTTTTTCCAGGAAAACCATTTTCAACAAGTATTTTTATTAAGTTTGCTTGTTTTTACCGCACCCAGAAGATAACCCTGGTTACAACCCTTGCAATTGAGTAATCACACTTCACCATGCTCTCCCTTTAGGATAAATAAATTGTTGTTACCCTTGGCAAACTGAACTTGTCATAAAACTTGAATTTTTTTATTTTGGTACTTGTTTCTAGATTGGACTGATGCGAGCTGGTAAATTCCTAGCTGAGGAATCACCAGCTGAACTGCTTCACAACCATGGCTGTGATTCTCTTGAGGATGTATTCCTCAAGTTGAGCAAATTACAGAATCAGGGCAAGCGCCGCCGATCCAGCTTTATGCAAGAGATCATGGCAGCTCTGCCCCACCAGAGGTAACAACCCAATTAAATGCAGACCAACATAAATTAGTTGTTAAATTTGCATGCTACATATACAGTAGTCATGGTTATAGTTGTTTCCTAATTTTAAACTTAGGGAAAGGGAAATTTTGTAAGTCTCCATAGCTGTTATATAGAAGCAATTTATAAATATTTTCTGATATTCAGCTGAATCATCTGAATTTCTGAATGTAGTTGTATTAGAATTTGTATACAGAAATCCTGATTTGTTTAAAACATTTTATGCTTAATCTAAACACATTTGGTTTATTTTTTTCTTTAAAACATGTGTCTAAGTGAATTATATCTGCTAATTCTTTTACATTAAAAATTCGAAAAACATTCAACCATTTTTGTTAGTATTGTAGTACATTTTTGTGAAGACAGTTAATAGTGGATTTCTCAAATTAGACAAAACATATTATATCAGTGATGATTATAAGGACTAGCTCTTTTTCATGACAGCCAAACATCTCAACAAATAAATCATAATAGAAAAAAAATTATTACAGAAATTTGCATAAAAATAGGAATAAAATAGTAACTTCATCTAAATCAAACTAGCAGTAAGTTTGCAACAGAATGACACATTATGCCATTGCTAACACATCTGGATTATACTATGAGATACATCTTTATGTGACTACTTGTTTTAGAAATTCGATAACACCATGTTTGAAATACATTGAATGCATCAAACATATTAAAAAATACTAATAAACAAACTTACAAGAAACATTTTGTTTCAGGAACCAGTATCATTTGATCTTAACTCTGAGATCAGTGGAGAGTTTGGTGATAATGTCAGTCTCTCTAATAAGGAAATGGAGATTCCTGTAAGTAATTTACAAATGTGTTCATTTCAGAAAATTATTTTAATTCCCAATAATTGAACTTTCACTTTATTTTATATGTAGACAATTTTTAATTGGTTGTGATCAATCAAACATAAGTAGAAAAAATAAACCTACTGTTAAAGCTGCACACAGGAAATTAGATGCCCCCCTGTAAGCATCTTAGAATTTTAGTAAATTCTAGCCTCTCACCTCTAGGCATCAGGGGTAAAGCTTATTCTGTAGTAAAAGATAGTTTTCAGTTCATGTTTAGGTTATGGGAGTGAAGCTCTGTATAGCATAGAGATACTGTAACCAAACACACTAAATAAAACCCTTTAGGAATAATAAATGCACCCATAATTAAATAAATGCTATAAATAAACCTTTGATAACAAAAAGAAAACATCAGTTTGGGAGGGAATAGATTAAATCCCACGAGTTCAGTTTCAAATAATAGATTTTGATATAGGTTAACTTTGTAGTTTCTAAACCAATTTGAAGGTAGTAAAGACCTTCAGTAGTTGCTAAACGCCGAATATAAACTTTGAATGATAATAAATAAACTTTTAATCAACTGAAAATTAAATAATCAGTAATAATATTACCTTGGACTTAGGAATTTCTACTTTGGAAGCATTTTGTCATTTGTTAAACCAATTTAGGAGCAAGAAAGCAACTCCATACTTAATAATCCAACTATACTAATTTTCTGTAATGATATTAACACCTTTTACTAACCTTAAATATGATAATCCAAAATAATCCAGTTTAGTACACAAGCAATTTCTAATATTTGGCATTTCACTGTTTTCACACACTTTCGAACAAAATAAAGTAATTGTAGGGAAGTAATCATGCAATTAAAATATAAATTCACTAAAATTTCGTAGTTTCTGAACGTTCAAATAACTTAAATCAATTTTTATACTTCGTCAGATACTCTGCACTTTTAATAATTTTTTATCTCAAAATCCTAGAGAACATTCGAAATAAAAAGTAGATTTCCGGAAAGAACTAAAAATCTAATATCACATATAATAATTTCAAGTAATTCCAAGTAATAGAACCGATCTTATAGAGATCATAAAATTTATTTTTCATTGCAGCCATGTGGGCAACTTAGAAATATTTTCCAGCCGATCTAAAGTAGATACAGAGATGAGATAACTTTCAGAATACGTAGTTTAATTCAGTGAATCCCGTAGTAATTTTATATTTGCGATAAAATTAATAGAAATAAAGTTATAAAATTAAAACTGAAATCGCACTTTGGTTATGTCGTAGTTAAACTTTCCCTACACCAATCTTAATAAAATTTACACCAATAAACTCAGGAATTTTAGTAGAACACAGTGATAATAAAATAATTTGCATAAATCGTGGCGTTAATAAAATGACGAAAAGTAGAAATTTCCAGCACAATAGTACTTCCCCAGAGTAGAGAAGTAGTTCACTCCTACCCTTACAACTTTTAAACCAGTTGCTTAAAATTATTCACTAAATATCCATTATTTCACAATTAAATATGTAGAAACACTGCAACACCTAAAGTTTTGGATAACCGTTTAGTTACTGAGATATTTCTGGCCTAAATCGTAGAAGTGTTAGCAGAAAGTTGTGTTTTGGCTCTGACGTCAGCGAAGGTATAAATCACAGGACGCGGTGGTGACGGTGCCTTTTCCGGGTTTGAAGTCGTGCTAATAAAATGTTATAGGCGTGTGTGCGTTGGTAGGTTCGCAACTCCGACTTATGTTGGTAGCTCAGGTCTTCAGTTGGCACTACCGGGTTCGGCCATCATGATTGGGGCGTGGCTCTGTTTACTCACCATGAACTTGTAAACATTGCAAAGGGGTCGGTCGGTGGTTTCTCTTCACAATCTGCAAACTTGTGGAACGAGTGTTCGATATGCCTGCTCAATTGTAAATGCAATTTTGAACTTTTGATTTTGAAGAATAAAACCTTGAAGTTTTCTAAAAGTGACTTTGTGTGCTTCAGTTGTTAGCATAGAACCCTTTTCTATATTCGGGGGTAACGAATATAGTGGCGACCTGAGCATTCAGTTGAGTTACTTTGGCTACATGGTCAAATCCAAATTATTTAACGAGTTTTAAAGAGAACTGTTAGTCGACAAGAGAGTAAGTTAAGGCACATAAGCGATACTACAACCCCGGTATCGGTCTTGTTCCTTACACCCCTTGATCTTTTAAGAGTAGGAAAAACAAGGTGAAGGAGCCCATAAATATGAAAGTAAATTTAAATGATGGAAATCACAAATTTACCAGACAAGTATTAAGTGCTGGGTTTATCGTAGAAGAGGAATAGGAGGGAGTACTGTTGTAGACTGAGGTTAGGTGAATTTCTGATGTTTACGACATGTTTATAGGGCACATTCATCTATGCTAATATTTCTAATACAGCGAAAGGAACCATGGAGTAGTGTAGGCAAGCAGTTGTATTTGTGGTCAAGGATAATCTCCAGGTTTGGTGGGCTACTGAATGATGTTTGTGTAGCAGTGGATAAGATTTTGCGGACACCCTGTCATTCTTCAATAACTCTGTTTTGCTTCCCATTCTCATATAAACACAAGATCCATTTTTGTAAATATATGCATTTTTCATTTTTTCTTTATTTTTTTCTTTGTTTAATTATCATCCCCTATTCCTATGCTCCCTTCCTGTTCCACAATTATCTTTTCGTACCACATGATCTTTCCCACTAGTTCTTCCTCAAACAATTATAACAATAGTCCTTCGTTCACACAGCAATCTGCTCTGTATTTATCTGTGTTACGCTTGCCATGTATCCAACACCACTCAGCTACAAAGTAAGGAGGATGGTTACAATGGTTTAGTGCAAATTTACATCACTACCACTGCTTCAAACATCCATTCATCTAAAGTTCATGAATCAATCTATTTTCAGTTATACCTAACTGTTAACCAGTTAGTCTCATATTATTTTATGCTGCTAGGATTTTTTATTAGTACATCAATAGTGCATTTCACATTCAACCAAATTATTTTTTGATTTTATATTTTTACAATGGACATACATCAACTAATGTTTTAGTTCTCTTGAATTGTTAATCTCTTGCTGACATCACTACATAAAACCCATTGCTACTTGTTTACAATGCTATAATTTTGCTACAGACTGGCCAGCCACTTGACTTGCCTCCTGAAGAAGAACCTCCTGGTAAATGCACAGACATGTTTAGAGTTGCAGAACTTCATCATCTAAAAGCTCTACTTTGGAAAAACTTTCTTTGGATGTGGCGTAATTATGGGTAACTTGAAAGAATTCAGTTTTAATTCTAGATAATCTTAAGATATCTTTCATATTGGTAAAACAATCCTTTTAATTGAGAATATATCCTGTTAAAATGTAAGTTGACTCTAACCTCATTTGTTTTTATGATATTTTCTTTCAGATTTATGGCATTTCTATTTGGGCTGCCAGTTTTAGAAACAGCTCTGTATTGTTTAACTATTGGCCGTGATCCAGTGGGCTTGCACCTGGCTATTGTCAATAATGAACTGAATGACACAATGGATGGCTGTAATGAACACACTGGCTGTGACTACAATCTTCTGAGTTGTCGATATCTACAGCATCTACAAAAAAGGACTGTGTTACTGGTAAGTTGTGATTCCTTGTTTGAAGTTTTCTGTAACATCCGTGTCATTGACAGAAGTTTCTTAAGTGATTTTAATGAACAGAAATACCATAATTTTATGCAGTCAATCTAAATAATTAAAGTGAAAAAAAATTACCGCATTTACTGAAAAAGTAATGTTGGAAAACAATACAAATAAAAACAACCAAAATACATATTATATCTCCCTATTGGTAAAGAGAACTAAACATATGGCTTTTGTGCATGTCTTTATGTCTATTATTACATTTTAATGCTGTTTGATCCAGCATAAACACAATTATCTGCTAGATTGTGCCCATGACTTTGTTTGTGTTTGTAAAGAATTTTGATTGATAGCTAAAGACATGTGGTAATATAACTCTGTTGGTGCATGTGGTGCAGGGTTTGAGTCCTGCAGATGACGCCAGAGTTCATTTGGGTGGCCAAGTGGATATTGATTGATTGTCTATCAGGCGTGCGATCACTAACCTGTAATCTTCTTCTTGTCAGGGTGACGATCTTCTGTCTTGACACCAGGCAAGTGTTGATGACACAGTATTGCCAGACTGCATGGACAAATAGCTGCTGAAACAACTAATATCAGTCAAAGATGTTATAGTTTGATTGAAAGGCTGCGTGAAGTTCTTATGGGTTGAGTGGTGGTAGCCTGATATGGATTAGAAAGGTTTCTCACAGTGAAACAGAGGTTACAGTAAAAGTTCAGGATTATTGTCATTCTTTGAGCACAAACAGTTCTATAAACACTGAAAGCGAAAGTGAATTGTTGGTAGCACATGTTTACATTGTATGTTACCGCACAAGTTCCAAGCAAAGACTCTCTCAGTACAGGTGCAATCGCATCGAAATGTTGACCGCTACCACGTGAAAGCATCATGTTGAACTGGCAGCCAGCGTGCTTCTGCCACTAACAGCGATCAAGAATTCACTCTGCTGTTACTGAATATTGATGGGATTTATTTCATCCCCTTACAATGCAACCACCATAGTGCACAATGGGAGACTTGAGGCTAATACCAGTAGCAGTGGTCTGTGGTAAGTGGTTGTGTTTGCAAAATGTAATATAAGGACACACATGTATCTGGTCGAAATAACAAAATACCCTCGGTCGACCACTTTCAACTACAATATCATCCACACTCCCACAGCTACCAACATGCAACCACCATAGTGCATGATGGGAGACTTGAGGCCACTACCACATACAAACGCCAGTGGTCTGCACTATGTAGCTGCGGCAGCAATGTGAAATGTATGAACACACGTTTTTGTCAAAACACGAAAATGTTCCTGATTGACCACTTTAAACAACCATATCTCCCACACTCTCACAGCTACCAACATTCAGTCAACGTTGTGCATGACTGGTGAGTTTATGCTAATACCAAACGCAAACACCAGTGGTCTGCGATAGGTAGTTTTGGCTGAAAAGTGAAATACAGGGACACACACATCTTTGGTCGAAATATGAATGTGCCACAGGTCGACCACTCTCAACCACCCTATCTCCCACACCCCGTAGCTACCAATATGCAACCATCATAGTGAACAAGGGGAGACTTGATGCTTCTACCACACATAAACTCCAGTGGTCTGCACTATGTCGTTGTGGCAGCAAAGAGAAATATAGGTACACACATGCATTTAGTTGAAATATGAAAATGTCCCTGATCGACCACTTTCAAATACAATTTCACCCACACCCCCACAGCTACCGGCATATGGCCAACATTGTGCATGATGGGAAACTCCATCATGCACAATCAGTGGTCTGCGCTAGGTAGTGGTGGCTGCAGGGTGAAATTTAGGGACAAACATGTCTGTATATACATAAGGTACTTACGTAATCAACTAAAAGTTTACCAAGTGTCAAGTGGGAAGGAAAGCAGAAAAATAATAGAAGGAAACAAACTTTAGTAAGGGAATGAGGCTTTACACAAGTGATACAGTAGAGTAAAAGGGGATAAAATATACTGGATATATTTCTAATGAAGCCTGATGATAATATTCAGGGGTCTCAAATAACTAAGAGAATCAATGATCACAAAACAGTTATCATGGATATTAGAGGGTTTAGTAAACCAGTACTTTAAATTGAAGGTGGTATAGGGAAAATTTAAAAAATCACATGGTTCAGAACTGAAGAGTATTTCAGGGAAATGTTCAGAATATGGAAGGAAGGAACAATTACAGTGAACTCAAAGTGAGAACAGTTCAGGAAAATAATAAGAATGTGGAAAGAAAGGTTTGTTCCAAACCAGAAAATAAAGAGAAGTGTGAAACCTACACTCTATAATAGGAAGGTTAGGTAGCTTGTAAGAATATAAAACAACAGAGTTAAGAGACAGCAACGCAGTAAGGAACACTTGTAGCAACTAAATAACGAATTAGCAGCAGCAAAGACAGAAGATAATGATTGGTTTGTGAGGAATAGTATGGATACAGGGAGACTAATAAATGATGAATCTAGAAATTTCTATTGTTGTATAAGAAAACCGAGGGGAGGGAAGGTATTCAGACAATGCTAGATATGGATGAGGAAAAAGTTACTGAGGAGTTGAGAAAGACAGAGATATTAAATAACTGGTTTAATGAGCAGTCTGGTGGCTCAGTGGGTAGGGGTCTGACTGGAGATCGGAAGGTCCCTGGTTCGAATCCCTGTCTCGGTGGGGATTTTCATAGGTCCTTAACCTGACTTTCACCTCTGGCACAGCTTGCTGTATAATGTGAAGTACACCAGAATGCTTTCATGGTTCAGATTCCATGTTAAACTGTAGATCCCCTGTACCTGGTTGGATTGTCATGTTAGTTTAAGACGGCTACAATAGGGGCAGAATATGCAGCCAATAGAAACCCTGTGTCCAAGTAATTACAACCACACAGAATTATTATTATTATACTGGTTTAATGAGACCATTGGTGACTATTATCCAGAGATGGAAGGTTGTAAATTAGATGCCATATCAGTCAAATGATCAGAATACAAATATTTAAAATTTATTTGAAGAAAATTATGAAGAAACTATGAAAGCTGAAATGGGAAAGGGGAGGATAAAATTCCTACATATGTATTAAATATAGTGGAATATGATATTCTACATGGCCTTGAAATGTTATTTAATTGAATCTGGAGACTTGACAATTATCTGAGGACTGAAAAAAGTAAAGTAGTAGTAACATGCTCATAAAGATGGGCCAACAGGTGAAAATGACAGGCCAATCAGTTTGACATATATGGTATGTAAATTGATGGCAGGAATATTATTCAAACATAACACAACTGTCTGTGAGAAAAGAAATTGCTTTAGGCAAGGTTATTCATGTGAATCACAGTTAGCATTAAATATTTTTGAGTAAACAACAAGTGAGTCCAAACTGATAGTATAATATTAGATCTTTCCAAGGCATTTGACAGAGTGAGCCATAAAATGGTTTTAAATAAGGTAAAAACCATGGAGTGAATGGAAAGTGACCAACTGGGCAAAGTAATTCTTAAAGATAGAAAGCAATGAGGCAGGTTAAGAAATTCCATATCAAAAGAAGCTGAAGTGAAGATGAGAGTGCCACAGGGTATTGTGTTGGGACCATTACTATTCATTATTCTAATGACTGATCCTGTTAATGGTTTACAGTCAGTAGTTAGGTCATTTGCAGATGAGGTAATGATATATAATGGCGTCAAAATGGGAGAAGACTGAACAGCTGCTAGGTGACCTGGCTCGATAAGTCTATATGGAATGAATATAAATGCCAAGAAGAGAAACTCACTAGGTGCACAGATAAAAAAATACTAAAGGTTGTTTATTGTTATAGAGAGAGGAAGGAATTGCTTTTTCAACACATGAAGTATAAACACCTTGGCTTGACAGTTGATAATAAACTCAACTTGACCACTGATGGGAAGAGGTCTTAAAATCCTTCATTTACTGGAGAAGGAGATGAAGGGATATACCAGAGAATGCTTGAATATGATGGTGTAGTATGGATCAACATTTCTGATATAAATACAGAAGTTGGAGAGGGTGCAAATGAGGTCAGCTACATTTGTTTGTGGAAATTACCATGTTACACAGTCAGTAACTGATATAAAGGAGCTGGATTGGGATTCATTGAAAGACAGGAGGAGGATGAAGGGAGTGACTGGAGTGTGCAAGATGTATACTGGTGATTAGACTTGGAAGGATATTGGTAGAAGAATTAAGAATATTACATGCAAGGTAAAAGTTGACACTGACCACAAGCTGGCACTTGATTTTAGGCATAATGGAGTGGTAATACTTTCTTGTGTAGGTAAGGAAATCGTGAATTGAAATAAATTACCAAGGGAAGTGCTGAATATTTTCATAAACACCCTGAAAGGGTAAAAGTATGTGGGTGGGAATATTACATTCAAAGAAATTAATATAAAAAGTACCGTAATAAGAAAAATGGGTATGCAGGGAAATTGCCATAATTAAATTAAAAAACAAAACATATTAATATAGTAATTGATTGTAAGGATAATGCAAACAATGGGCTTGTATGCCATAATGTTCTGTGCAATTGCAGTTAGGGTACATCATTCACTATCAATACCTCTCACCTTCGTCTTTCTTTTATGTCCACTTTTGCTTTAATATGTTTAAAAATTGTTTCTACAAATATCTAATAGAACTATTAGAATAATTTATCACTTAATGCTTGCAAATGATTTTCAGTATCATCATGTGTTCAGGATTTTATATCTCTTGCTATTTCCACCTACTAAGCTGGTAATACTAGTAACAGGAATACCTTACCTATAACTGGAAATTGTTGGAACATCTTTTTGTATGTTTCCAGTCATACCCGTGCTCAAAGTTACTAAGCCCCAGTAAATATGCTTGTATTTTCAAGTTTCCAGTGGATGTGGACTGGTTCCTTCTAACAATTTTTATGCTGATCTATCTATTGCAGGGTACATTCAATTTTGTGTCCCTTGATGTCTTTCTGAATATTAAAAGCTGGCTCTGGATTTCACTCTCTTTCCTCTTTCAGCTCTCATGTGTAACACAGAAGAGGCACAATAATATTCACTCATCACAGTCATCTACACATGCAGTAATACTAAATGTATTAGGGAAGCAATGGGAAAATATCCCACTCAAAATTTCCCAGGAGAGTTGCTATATATAATTAACACTATCCATGGTAATTGTCTATTCATGGAAGACATGGCATGTCACAAACCTTTGTTCTTCAAATTATTGTTTTTTGTTTCCAGCCAACCTTCTTAGCCATGATAATGCTGTTAATATTGATAAAACAATGATCGCTGGTATAAGAAAAATGTTTAATACCAAATTCAAACAAAACTAAGAGGTTTAAAGTAAAGTTGTCTATTACTGTAAATTCCCATGTTTTCTCCCCATTTTCTGTCATTTATTTTACCTTTCAAAACAGTAGATGAGTCAATATAGCACTTATAAGTTTCTAGTCACTAATTTAGAGCACACAGAAAGTTTTGCTCTCATGATTTAAATCTATGAGAAATACATAACAGTTGATTATTGATGCTCTTGTGAACTTTGAATTATTATAAACATGCAACACTAAAATATATTTCCTGTTGTTATGCACTTTATTTACCATGTCATTAATTCAATTAATTATATAAATTATTTTAAAACAATAAACTACAATTTTTTTTTTTTTTTTTTTTTTTTTTTTTTTTTTTTTTTTTTTGCAGGATAGCTACAAAGATATTGAGGATGGGCTTTATGCTGTAACCAAGGGTTATGCCTGGGGAGTTCTAGAGTTTTCTTCTAACTTCTCACAATCCCTAGTAAAACGGCTTGAAGAAGGAAGAGAAGCAGATTGGGAGGAAATTGAAGGCAGCGACATAAAAGTCTGGATGGATATGTCAAGTAAGTCAGACAATTTTCTTAAACAGAAAAGTTATATGACATGAAAATACTGAGCCAGATCTGGGGTGCTTGCAGTGCTTCTTTTAATTCATAGCCCACCACAGAGAATATATGCAGCTTTGCTGTATTAATATGAATAATAGCCTTAGCTGTTAAAATAAATATTCATGCTTAGTAGCTATAGCCTTTCCCCTCTCAATCTGGAAGCAGATAAGAGATGACCATGACCCTTGATTTCAGGGTAAGGGATAGTGAAATTTTTTCATGTAAGATAATCAAATACTGGTATAAGTTACCAATGGAAATGCTGAAAAAGCAAACTTTTGGTGAAATTGCCCTCAAGGAATTTAAGATTAAAAAGGAATCATAAAATTAAAAGTATGTGTGTGGGAAAACTGCAACAGGAGCATATGCTGCATCGAAATTAAATTAAAATTAAAAAATAGAGAAGAATGCTTTCACTTAAGATAGCAGGAGGCATGACATCATAAAAAAAAAAAGAAGTGACAGTTCCTTTCTTCAGTAAGAAGGCTATTTACATGTCTGCATTAATAAATTTTGTTAGCAGAAGGGCCATAGATTTAATGTTTACATGCACTTTTAAAGATGTAATCAATATGAAAACTAACTTGAGGATGCTTAATTTCTATGTTCTTTAGCAACAGTGAAATCATTTTCTCTATAATGTTATCAAATTATTTAGACATATACCGCAAGATACATGGAATTACTTAAGTAATAAAAGATTGAAGACAAGAAGAAATGATAGTGAGAAAATGTCTCTTGGGGTTTGAAGATGCTTCTGATTTGCTATTACCATAAAGTATTCTTCTTCCGATACTTATGATAAAGTATATTTTCATGGTTCTTTTCTAGAATTGGATACTATCTTCTTAGGGATACTTTTACTAAATCTTTAGCTCTGCAAAAAGCAACAGTATTAACACAGTCTATTTTTAAAGGAAAGAGGATGCCAAAATTGACTTTTCACTGAATATATTCCTCAAAAGGTTGAATCTAATTGTTAATAGTCAGGAAAATTAACACATTTGTGAAGAAAAAAAAACTGTTCATCAAGCTTCAAAATATAATGAAGATTGCAGATCATGCTTCAAACAAATGTCACTAGAATTACAGCACTCATTCCTGCAATGTTCATCACTTGCAACCCCATAGAGTTAGCCTGAAAGAAATGATCAACTTTAAAAAATTTCTAAGTTGCGTTTCTCTCCAAATCAGCTACCATCCCCGATATGTAAAATTATTCAAAGTCCCACATGGCATTGTGCAGACCGGCATAGATCCTGCCCACATTTGTAAGATTGTTTTAATGACTGGCTGCCTTGATACAGCTTTTCCCCGAGACTGTATAGAATACCGGCAATTTACCATGGTATCAACTCTCCATTTGATATCCAAAAGTCCTCTTTTCTCGCAACCCTTAAATTTTATCTTCCTGAAACTTTGACATTACGTAGATTGAAATTTTCCTAAAACAATGTTAATTATTTTAGCTGGATAGTTAAAAACTTTATTTACTTATCTCTAATTCTTAAAATATTTTATCCCTTGTAAAGTAGCATCTATCAAATGATTCCTTTTAATTTCCTGTCTTATTTAGTGTATGATTTTTAGCTCTATATCTTTCCCTTTAAATGCATTATCTTACAATATGAAATGATGCAATACTTTCTCCCACCAAGTGTTCTTCAAAATTCAATATTTTTATTATTAATGCATATTTTTAAGTAACGTCTTCACTATTCTTCCTTAAATTTTTATGCCATTTCTATTTATTACCATCCTATCTTTAAAATATTTTTATGATAAATATCCCTATATATATATATATATATATATTATACTATGAAAACTCCAATAATTTGTGTACCCGTTAACATATTATAACATTATTTTAAAGTTATATTCCTTTTAAGCCTACTTTTGTGCTATGACTGAACAATGATGCAAACTGAATTCAAGCTTTAAATAAAATTATCCACCTACACATCCTTACATCAAAATGATTATTTTTAATCATGTTAAATGACTCATCACTCACCAAAGTTGAAGGCTGTGACAAGTGAGAATCATATGAGATGAACAAAAACATATACAATGTTTCAGTTTTACACCTTATTCATTTTATAGGGACTGAGTCGTGTGGTAAACTTTGGTGTGTGCATACCTCCCGAACCACATGCCTCGGGCCCTATAACATGAATAAGGTGTAAAACCGAAATATTGTTTATGTTTTTGTTCATTTCATATGTTTTTTCACTCATCATAGCTTTCAACTTTGGTGAATGATGAATGATTTTCCCTATCCTTGTTATTTATATTGCCTAAAAGCTGTTTCTTCTTTCCTTAATATCAATCCTAGTATTAAAGTATCGGGTAAAATACTGTGGTAGATTAACTCATAATTGAACAATATTTTCTTACATTCAGAGCCAAAATGTTTTAGCTTGTCCACTAGAAAGTTTTTACAAGCCAGGAACCTTTGTCTCCTGATTTAACATCTGAAAAAAATCTAAGACACTATATTACTTGCTTACAGATCAGCAGATTGGTCAGATGCTCAGAAGAGATATGGTTTTCTCTCTGATGGATTTTTCTCATGACATACTGTCCTCCTGTGATATAAATCCACATTTAGCAGAAACTCCCATGAGGGTAAGAAGATAGATTAGAGTGAAAAGTTATATTTTATTTCTTCTGATTGTACTTTAGAAACAAAACATTAACAAGAAATTTTAAAAAATAAATACTCCAATTACCATTGTTGTGAATACAACATATGCATTTAACTTGTGTGACTTTTTCTCGTATTTGCAAATTTGGATAAACGTACACTGATCGCAATTTTATCATGACAGAAGTGTTTAATTTAACTTTTTTCTTTTAGTTTAAAGATCCAGTATATGGCTCAAGAGTGCCAAATTTCAGAGATTTTGCTGCTCCTGGTGTTCTTCTCACGTAAGTCAATGAACAGTAGTATATATTTTGATAATAAGATTAGCTGAAAATATTAAAATATCTTAATATATTTTTCTGATTCTGCTTCTCTTTTGTGAGTTCCTATTTGGCTCACACCCTGTGTACTTCACCAGTAGAGACCTAAGCCCCAAAATTACTAAATTGTTCCACATTTATATAATTTATAGTTCTGCAATTTGGCTTCTGGAAAAAAAAATGACACATGCAGTTCTGCACCATTATTTTATATTTCTGAACTTTCTTGCAATCACCAGTAATATAATGAAGTTATAGGTTTCTGAAGTTGTCTTTGTTAAACATAGCTTTTTTAACAACCTAGCCATTGTATCCTTTACTCTTAACTTTAGAATAACTGAAAAAATTTGCATGTTTTTATTTTTATGCTCATATCCAGTCTGGTTATAAGGTATATTACATTTCAGTAGACGATGCAAATACTAACCAGAATCAATTTGAACAGCGCTTTAAGCTGCAGCTTTCAGTTTATATCAATCATTATATCTCTAGAACCAATGACCTAGTTTGAATGTAGTTTCTTTTTTCCAATTTATAGCTTCATTAGCTGGAAGGGTTTCTAAGCATATTGAATTTAGCATATTTAGTTGTGTTGATTTAACTGAAACATCCTATCTAATGTGCATAATATGTTACATATAAAAATATTTTTTTAAAAAAATCTGTTATTTCATAAGTCTCTGTACTACATAATGTATCTAAAGCAGTTTATATCATTTTTTTTAATGGACACGGAAAGCAAACACATCACTTACCAAACTTAAATGTAGGTGGCTGCGATGACTCATCCTCCTCCACATTTTTCCATCTTTAGGCTTGGTAATCTTCCACTACAGCTTCTCCATTTTCCTCTCTCTTCCTGTCGGCTGTCTGTCACCACATTAGTATAATCCTCTCCCCTTTTCAGCACACACTCCTTTGAACCAATCATCCATTGGTCATCCTATGCACCATTTGCCCTGTATTGTTACAATGGGAGTCCCATAGTAACTGTTGGCCTAACCACAATTCTCAACTTTCCATGTGCTTTCTCTTGATTCTACATGATTAGTGGTTCTTCTAAAATATTGTCTTATTGCAGTTATTTTTTCTGTGTGTCATCACAGACATTTAAATCCCTATCCCTCTCTTTTTGTTTCCATTATGACAAGGAAGAATACTTAAAGTAAACACATCACTGACCACAGTTGAAGGAAGCATAGCCATAACAAATATATTAACATGAACACACTTTACAATATTTCAGTATAAGTCTTAGTCATGATTAGAGGATGGTATGTGACAAGGTGTAAGCACCTTAGAATTTGGGTAAATTCTGGTTTTCTTGACTATAGAGCATAAGGGAGGGAGTAAGCTTTCCAGTAAACATAAAATTTTTCAGTTAGCAACTACAGGACATGAGAGACACGTTTCATGCAGAAGCCAATACTGCAACCTAACTCAGTAAATAAGCTGGTTTAAAAACAGTAAAGTCACTCAGCATATAATACAAGCCTTAAATAAACAATTAAAATAGTAAATAACATTTAAACTAACCTGAAACAGTGTTATCCATAATTATCCAATTTGTAAACAATCGATTAATTCAACTAATTCTTAACACTTTTCGATGCAGTAAAGTAATTTCATAATAATAACCTGAAAGAAAACTGAATTCATTAAAAATCAGTAATTTCAGCCCGTATAAACAAAGTAAACAATATTTAAACATTTCTTGTAGTTTCAGCATTAAATAACAACACGTTTTCGATAATTTCCCGAACTAAAAAGTAAATTTCCTGAAAGAGTAAAGAATCTAGTATCATATATATTATTTCTATAAGGTATTTTTTTGTCACAAGCCTGTATCTTCCTTCATACTTAACCGAAATCAATGAATGAGGTGTCATTTTAAAGCTTAAGGTCCCCACTTTGGGCACATTACATTATAAGAAAGGAATTTTCGGAATTCGACCCTTAAAGGGCAAAAATGTTAATATTTCTAAAATGCTGTTTTCTGTGTTACAAGTCATTTATCTCCCTGGATATCGATCTGAAATCGTTTAATGAAGTATCATTTTAAAGATTAAGATTTCCGATTTAGTGACGTCATATATTAAGACAGAAATTTTTCGGAATTCAACCCTTAAGGGGCAAAAGGATCAATATTTTTGCAATTCGTTATTTTGTCACGAGCGATTTATCTCCCTTAATATCTAACCGATATAGATAAATGAGGTATCATATTAAAGACTAAGGTCTCCGCCGTGGTAACACTATATTTTAAGAAAGGAATTTTTCGTAGTTCTACCATTAAAGGGCAAAAATGTTAATTTTTCTAAAGTGCGTTTTTTGTATCTCGAGCCATTTATCTCCCTGGATATCTAACCAAAATCGATAAATGAAGTAGGATTATAAGGAGTAATGTCTCAGCTTTGTGAAATAATATTTTAAGAAAGAATGTATTTGGAATTCAGCTCTTAAAGGGAAAAAGTATAAATTTTTCTAAAACGCATTTTTGTGTCACGAGCGATTTATCTCCCTTAATATCTAACCGATATAGATAAATGAGATATCATATTAAAGAATAAGGTCTCTGCCATGGTAACATTATATTTTAAGAGAGGAACTTTTCGTAATTCGACCCTTAAAGGGCAAAAATATTAATTTTTCTAAAATTCGTTTTTTGAATCTGGAGCCATTTATCTCCCTGGATATCTAACAAAAATCTATAAATGAAGTAGGATTACAAGTAGTAATGTCTCAGCTTTGTGAAATCATATTTTAAGAAATATTTTTTTTGGAATTCAACCATTAAAGGGAAAAGTATAAATTTTTCTATAACGCATTTTTGTGTGACGAGCGATTTATCTCCCTTATTATCTAACCGATATAGATAAATGAGGTATCATATTAAATAATAAGGACTCCGTCATGGTAACATTATATTTTAAGAAAGGAGTTTTTCGTAATTCGACCCTTAAAGGGCAAAAATGTTAATTTTTCTAAAATTCATTTTTTGTGTCTTAAGCAATTTATCTCATTGGATATCTAACCAAAATGGAAAAATCAAGTAAGATTATGAGGAGTAATGTCTCATATTTGGTGTCATCATCTTTTAAGAAAGAATGTTTTTGGAATTCAACCCTTAAATGGAAAAAGTATAAATGCATCTATAACGCATTTTTGTGTCACGTGCCATTTATCTCACTTGATATTCAACCGATATAGATAAATGAGGTATCATACTAAAGAATAACGTCTCCGCCGTGGTAACATTATAATTTAAGATAGGTATTTTTCGTAATTCGACCCTTAAAGGGCAAAAATGTCAAATTTTCTGAAATGTGTTTATTGTGTCTCTAGCCATTTATCTCCCTGGATATACAACCAAAATCGATAAATGAAGTAGGAGTATGAAGAGCAATGACTCAGCTTTGGTGACATCATATTCAACCTCACTTTTCACCGAACTTTTTTTTTCGCGAAATTTTCGCATGGGTCGTCTAGTATCATATTAAAGTTACAAAACATTCCAGGCAGTGTAACAAATATTAAATCAATTTTCAAGTAATGATGTCATAAACAAAAACGTGGTAGTTTTCGAAATCAAACTGTGACTAAACAAGACCATTTCCATAAACATAACAACTTTTAAAACATGTAACTAAATAAAAGGAAAATTCAGCTAATAACATTTTTTCGATATAAATAACACCTGAATAATTATTAACGAGAAACCAAATTTTTTCCAACATGTCGTCTAGGCAGTCTCAACCTAGATTTTAGTAAGACACATAACTTCTCTAATACACCACCGATAATAATAATAGTTACATTTTTGAAATCAGGAGCAAACACAGAACATGTTGACACTAATTTAAACATGATAATTTGCAATCCAGCAGGAATTTCTAAAATTGTACAAATTAAGAAATAGGTCGGGGATTTACCAACTGTTTTTAGGAAACCCATTACCACTACGCCTTCAAACTTTAATGATTTACAAGAAGATGCATTAATAATACTTTTAATAAACCTTAAGCGCCAGGCTACACACTGTTAAATTTTGAACACTAACAATAATTAAACTTTTTATACTATTTTTTGGTAAGCAGTAGATCAGGGTTAGCATGCGGCAGAGGGTATAAATTAAGCTGCTCAAACTGTCTGGCTGTCTTTATCATTTGGCTTTATTATTTGGTCTTTTAGCCTTTTGTTTCAAGTCACGGAGTAATCATGAGCTAGTGTGTTTCGTTGGGTGTCGGTCAGCCAAGATGACTTCCGGTGGTTTTGAACTTTGAGTTATCACTTGTGCGTGATACACCGCCATGTTAACTTTTTCCGCCAGTGAAGGACGCTAGCATTGACTATGGAGTTATAAATTTTCTAATGGGGTTTAGTTGGGTTTAGTCCTTTTCATGACTTGTGATTTTTGGAGATGTTTAGTTCAATTTTGCCAATTCGACTGTAATAGCTATTTTCAAATGTGACTGAAATAAATTTAAAATTTCTCATCAAGTGGACTTACATGCTTTCATAGTGAACATTAACCTTTCCTTAGCTTTTGGTTTAAATAAGTTTTGTGGTGACCAACAGGCTTTACAGTAGAATTATCCAGGCACATACATGGTCATTCAAATTTATTAATGCAAACTTAGTAGAACTTTCAACAAGTCAGAAGTCAGTTAAGGTAACAAAATTGATACTACACCCCTGGTACACTGGTTTTGCACCCTTACAAAGGGTATAAGAAGTGGATACATTGAGACTCACCACATGACTCAATGTCACTATTTTTACCTTAGATGATGGCTGGGTAGCATGAACACATGTAATGGACACGAACACAATAAACACTGTCTTTCAGGTTTTAGCCCTTCACCAGTTTAAATTGAAAAATATACCTTATTTATTACACAGAAATTTACAGATTACATTCAGAAACGAAAATAATAAAATAACTTAAATACCTACCTACTGTATACAAACTGTTTAAAAAACAAAAAATCATAAAAAGGATGGTGCCCCAGTAACAAGGTAGTGAAGGTACCAAGAATGCTGGCTGCATTCTCGGTTGAGTTGCCAATGAAATTTTCTGTGAAAGGAATGAACCAGCTCTTTTGTGACCAGCAGCGTCGACTAATTTTGGGCTAAGATGTTAAACAATGTTTTTTTCATTATTTTTTTTTTACTTATGGCTTTATGCCTCATCAACATGAGGTAATTAGAGTTGGGATGGGATTCGGAACAAGGAATGGGAAGGAATTCGGCCATGGCTTTTGAAGGAAGCATCCTGGAGTGATTTGGGGAAACCATGGAAAACCCAACTCTGGATGCCTGGATGGAGATTTGAACACACGTCCTCCCAAATGCGAGTACAGAGCATTACCTGCTCACCCACCACGCTCAGTAAATTTCTTTGTATATGGACCCCATGGACAGAAATGCCAAGTGGCATAAAATATATTCAAAGTTGAAATTGTAAATAGGATATAAATAAATAACACTAATATTTTACAAGCATCAACATAGTTTTGTTTAATTTTCTCACACTTAGCTAAAGTTTTCAACATTTTATCTACATCCAACTTATTGCATTTCGCTAATGAATTTAGTAGAGTGCTGTTGCCCAAAAATCTTCTTCACAATTCAGCAATTAGGGTGTCCAACATTTCGAAATAATCAGATTTAAAAGGCTGAGCATCCTGGTCTTCTATATTTTGTCTCACAGAGAAACAGCAAGGGCCTTAGATCAAGTAGTCATTCACCCAATTTGATTTTTCAACTTGCCGCTTGAGCCTCTTCTAAGTATTTACAGAATTGCCACTTGTCATCTACTTAGTTTCTTGCAAAGTCTGATGATACATTTAATCTGATATCAGTTTCATCATTTCTTTTTGGACACACTTTATAGTTGTTACGGCGTCATTCAATCCTGCACTTCAGATTGTAAAGCTGTATCTGCAATTTGAAGCATGGATAAGCTTTCTTTGGCGACAACCAAGGCCATTCGGAATTCCAAATTGAGCATGACTGTTTCAATGTTGACTGTAAGGCACAAGTGTTTACTGTGGGCTAAGTAACACCATTCTTTTAAACAATGTTCATGACCATAGCCTCTGGTACACACAATATTTAAATGATCTGGTCTCCACACACTTGTTACACCCGAAATGTGAAAGGTAGTATTGAAATAAGTTCACTGTGCACAATTTTAAAGTTACATAAGATTTATATTCTTCCAAAAGTTCTCCTTCACAATTTTGGTACCAGATTTTTGGATGTGGCAATCAGACAACAGTTCCACAGAAGGTTTGCAGATAAAACACACTCACGAGAAAAGACAAACTCCCCCAGTAACAAGATGAAATTATAACTACGGCATAATTTGAATGTACTGAGACTAACAACCACATGGAGCTATTTGCTCCACCAGTGACACGAGCTAACCATTATGAAAACTGCTAAAAGAATGAGCGCCAGCCCGGATGTCTGCCCTCTACTTATTGAATCGGTTGATTTTGTGATGTCAGCAAAAACTTTTGAAAATTAATATCTTAAAAGGTAGTCAACAGCTTGAATCATAATTAATATTTGGTCTTCTTAGTACCCTATTATATCTGTTTTAAGCTGGTTTAGTCCTCAAAAAGGCTTCCATTAAATTAATCCTATATTCTCTTACGTCACCAGTCTTAGCGCACTTTTCAATAATCATGACAAAAAAATCTCATTTATTTTTCAGAGGCCTTGAACTTTCTACAGAAACCAATATATATTTTTAACCCTCTTGATTCCATCTATCTTCTGAAATTAATTTCTTGTTTCTACCTACTTTATTTTAAATTTTGATTTTTTTTAAAAAAAAATTAAAATTCCTAATTATACTTTGCCTAATTGATTTTATGTTCAAAATATTCTAGAAGATTTTGACTATAACTGGTGATAAAAGATTTGCTGTAACTTTTTGTATTCATTAGTTATTTTAAATTTTAGATTCAGCCCACTCTGATCGCATGGTTTACCGACATCAACAAATCAAAATATCTTCTAAATAAAATTTTTCTGGCTTAATGAATACACTTTAAAATGATCTCCATAATGAGTTTAACAGTGAAAAAGAATGCATGAAAAAATCGTTGGACTTGAAAAACTACTTTAAATAAAATTTCTATCTTCCATATAGGCAGTCTTAAAATGGAACTATAAAGTATGTTATTGCTGGGAATAGCTAGTAGAAATGCTTTTATGTACTTGTTCTGTGGATTAAAGCTATCCCTAAATGATTTTGACAAGCTTATAGATATTTTATATGACACTCTTAGCGATGACATCTCAGTTAAATCTGCCTTTTTTAATTTCATCCACAGTTGTCAAAACTGATGAGTAATTATTGTTTACAATTTTTGTAACTGCCAAATATCCTAACCAATGCTGTTCAAGGAGCCGGAAAATCCTTTATTCACCATACAAGGCAGCTAGTTTGCTATGGGGAAAGAATTCATGTAATATTATGCTTGATAAAAAATAAACGAATGAAAGGTATTTCTGAGATAGTCCTCACAACTATCAAATGCAAGTGATGGTTTTAGCAGTGAGCATAAGGAATTTTTTGGCCAAATTTATTTTCTATTCTGGTCACAACTACCAAAACTTTCCCAAACATTACATCATAGCATTGACTTAGCATACAAGAGAGTCAATGGTATTTTCTGTAAGGGTATTTAACATTACAAAAGTGGCTGCATCAAGATTTTCAGTAGTTGTTACCGTCAGCAACAACTCATTGACAATTCCATCTTTAACATAATGTATTGCTATTACAATATTTTCACAGTTATTTTCATCTCTCATCTTCCCTTAGAGTAAACCAGTTCATGGAAGATTCCTTAATATCTTTAACAATGGAACTTTGTGGTGATTAAATCATCACTTGAATTATTTGATTTTGAATTTCAGATCAAAGATATGTTGCATTTAATTGTATATCACTGAGAACCTACTTCCAAGAGGATTCCCCACAACATAGATCCCACACATACTTCAAATGCTATCTGTGGGTGGAATTAGTATATATGACAGTGACAAATCGTGGTTAATTTGGAATTGTTTAGATGTCACTACGCTAGTAGTAAATTATTTTTTCCCCATCATTTCATACTATGAACAAACAGTTTAGGGACTTTGCATGTTATCTTAGTTAATTGTATTTTTAAGACGGGGCACTGGTATTTTGAGGTAGGATACTGCCGCACAATGCCCCACTCCCTTTTCTACGGCCATGGTCTCAGTTACAATAACAAAAAACCTGCAGATAAAAATGGCTTTAAGAAAAATAAAATATGACTGAAATTTAAACTAGCCACAATTAAATTCTTTGATAGTACCTTATAAAGACAAAGTGAAATTGATTTATATTATACATATTCTTTTTTTTATTGCTTTTATAGGATTATATTCTTTTTATCGGTGGCACTTACATCTGGTGCCATGCTGATTGAAAGAAATGATGGTATGTTGGAGAGGGGACTGGTTTCTGGTAAGTAGTCAATAGCATTAATCAATATTAGGGATGGAAATAAAATTTTATTAATAGAATGTAACTACTAAATATAATTAATTTTATTTTGGTGAGTAGGATAAAAGAATATTTCATATTTGTTCTTGCTGATTATATTGTATGTCATTTTTGTACCATATAAAACAAAAGTGATATGTTCCAATCTTTGTAATGAAAAAACATGCTTCCACAATATTTATTCTAACAGTCTGTTTTCAAATTTCAAACCCCTTACTGCATATTTTGTAGCTACTGAGCAACAGCATTGCTGGATTATTTTTTCTTTCTTCTGCTTTTGTTTGTCAGGTTCTGATTCTTATTCAGGTTTAGCACCATCTGTACTGGTCAATAGCTTTTTAGCCCATTAATCATTATAAATAAGCATAAAGAAGCTGGAAGTGTAAGCCATCAAAATGTTGTGTTTCCGCAATACAGTCTAGCAGTACAACAACAAAGACTTCATTTACAATTGATATTTATCAGCAGGGTTTTAAAATTCACAAAAACACACAGATAAAAAGAACATTGGAAATATCAGTTGTGAAACCTTCATCAGGACAAGAACATGATTTGTATTGAGTAGCAGTAAGAAAGAAGATATTACCTAAAATATAAATTATCATACAAGCTTCAACTATAGCAAAAATACGGAAAGTAGACCTACCCATTTCCAGAGACAAAGGCACGAGGGTAACAATAAACACAAAAATACAGACTCATATTGTAATATTTCATTTTAAAACCTTATCCATGTAAAGATACATGTTGCTGGGAGATCAGGTATGCATACTCTGAGCCAACCCACATCAGTTGGGCATAGTGGACAGAGTGGGAGTGACGGCAATGGAAAGAATACAAAAAAAAGCAATTGATAACTATGGGAAAGTAGCATCGTAGGGAAATTTCCACACAAAGTATAGGTTCCCAAATAGGATCCCAAGAGGAGAAACAAAGTTTATGCCAGGGAGGGGGGGAGGGGTAGAAATGGTGGGGGGGCACAATGTGCAAGTTACCCCAGCTCTACACCATCAGAATTACCATATCTTCTTCACCACCTTTTAGAGTTGAAAATCTTTATTCTAACATCACATACTTTGTGACTTTCCTCTGATATATCATTGTTAGTTCCAAGAAGCAGGCATTTAACTTTTTAATAATAAATTTGTGGCAAGGGGATATACAGATAGGAATTTTTATTTTAATGGGAGAGGGGAGGGTATGGTTAGAAAAATTTTGGTAACCTATAACATAGAAATTTGATGTGTTTGTGGGAAGAAGTCCAAGTTAATTTAATGGTGCGATTGTTGTTTATGGAACTAAAGAAGTCTCGAATGTGGTTTAGATTGTAGATCCAAACAAAAAAATATATCATCTGTGTATTTGAACTGTATCAGTGATTTAAGTGGGACATTGTTCAGGAATTGTCCTCCAGATGACCCAGGAATAGGTTGACATGGGATGGTAACATGGCAATGCTGCGTAACTAGTGATATATGAGGGCACTGAAAGAGAAGGTTTTTGAGAGTATGAAGTGAACCAAGGATATGAGGAAAGATGTAGGGAGGCTGTGTGTGGATTTCATATTTCAAGGAAATGTTCCATGGTACTGAGGCTCTTATGATGAAGGCATTTAGTATACAAAGAAGTGACAACAACAAAGGAAAGCCAAGAATTTGTTGGCACTGGAGTGGAGACTGTGGACAGACTTTCGAGAATTTATGAGGTGTCTTTTATAAGTGAATGGAAGTTCTGCGTAGAAGGTTGGAAATATTGATCCACAGGGGCCAAAATACATTCAATGGACAGATGACAGACGGCAACTATGTGTTTGCCATGGTTAGCAGCTTTTTATATCTTTGGAAGAAGATACAGGTTTGGTGTACAAAAATCCTGAGGATTAATAAAGGGAAATAGATTGTAATAAAAGGCTTAGGAAGAGAGGATCATACTACCTAGCAAGTGGAACAGGTGCCTCAAAGCCTCAGCCCCATATTCACTGCAGTCTGTAGCCATAGTGGTTGAGCATTTGTTAACTGGGAAGGCAATGATATTATCTTTCCTAGGCAGTTCTCTCATGGCTCGTATTTCTGCAGAGTTTATGTTGTTGGAGTGAGAAACACAGTTAAGAAAGGAGATTGAGGACAGTGTGGATGTGAGGAACACCTGGAATGGAAGGAGAGAATGGTTTTGGAGAAGGGGAAGTAGGTTTGAACTGCTTTAGACTGGACTCGATTTCTTCATGCTGGTTGCCCTGCTAAGGTGGTTGGAAAGTATGGTAAAATGTTAATTAGTCCTGGACCAAAGCAGAATGGTTGATAAAAAATTGTAACTGCAACTATCAGTGAGAATGATGTATCTAATTCATATGAGCAGAACAATATAAAATGCTGAAAAACCAACTGCCAACACTGAGCTTTATTTTTTGACATTCCATTCACAGATACAGTTAACCATAGTTTTATGTTATATGATGATGATGATGTTGATCTTACGAATAACAGTATTACAACTTAGCTACATTTCAACTTATGTGTATAGCAGTGAAATATGGATACTGGAAACTGTTGCTAATTTTTCATTCAAATCAACAAAGTATATGAACAATATATACATTTATTTTTGTCCAACTAATACAATTTTTGTTTTAATTTTTGCATTCTTTATTGATATTTAAAGTTTCTCATTCAAGAAATCTTTTCTCAGGCCTAGTGTTAAAATGTCAAATTTTAAAATTATAACGGTAGCCCACATATTCAGATCTGCTTATTTCTCCAAGTTGATCAATAGATTGTAACTCTTTATTGATTTGCTATTATTTCAGGAATAACTGTGACAGAAATACTCTTCTCACATGTGGCAACACAGTTCTTGGTTATGTCAGGACAAACAGCATTAGTACTTGTGTTCTCATTTCCTGTGTTTAATGTCACCTGTGAGGGTAACATGGGAATTGTCATTGCATTAACAATGCTAACAGGCTTCTGTGGCATGTGTTTTGGTAAGTACTTTTTAAAACTACCCACAATATAAACAAAACAATGGTAACTTTTGATGATTAATTAGTTACTATACTTATCAAAAAAATAGTGATTCGACTCTTAGTCATTACTGCATGTGATACAGTACCAGAAAAATTTATATAGTTTTAAATTTGTATTTCACAATTCAACTTTAATTTTAGTTTTCCTTCAGGTGTTTTTCTTATACACTGCAATAATAATTCAAAATACTGCATTACAAAATAGATAATTATGTCACATTGCTTGTTGGTAAAAACCACACAGGATTATTTTGTGACTGAGCAGTAAAATGACTTCATATTAGAATTAGATTACATCCATTACATGATGTTTTCATAAAGGAAGAATGATAGCATAAAAACTATACATATGTTTACCTACATCTTTTGAGTCTTGTTGGCCAAAAAAATCAACTGAATCTCACTGCATTGCCAACACAAAAAACATGCTGTACACTAGGTGGAAAGTGGTGTGAACCTTGCTGCTCATTATGTTGTTGCTGTTGAAAGTGTGAAAGGTGGGATGTATTCAAATTAGGAACAGTGATGAGACAAAAAGAAATACTTAAAAATAAATAATTAACAACATAAATGAAGATTATAATACTCAAATCTGAACATAAACTATTACAGGTGGTGCTTTGTTTGTAACATAGAAAAAGGGAAGATAATCATGAAAGCTTATTCAAGAGTGGGAATGAGAACTGAAGAGAAGAGTAGTGGGAATGGATGGATGATAGCCTCAGTGCATTTAATATATATATATATATAGGACGCTACTTAGCGTCTTTTTTTCATTGTTATTATATATATATATATAATAACAAGAATGAGAAGAAAAATGCTTTAAGACAATAAAACTAAGCAAAGATAGGGAAATACAACCCAACACTTAACACAGATGAAGGTGGCTGGGAAAAAACAAACATAAGAAACACACAATATTTCAGCGGTTGGCCTTATTATTGCTAAAAGTGAGACACCAGCATTGATATAGGGAGATCAACATAATACCTGAGTGACGATATGAATATAAATCATATTTTGAAAAACTTTAAGTAGGAAAAATAAAATTTAATCGATATAAATAGTAGTGTTAGAAAGAACTGGGTATGTTTCATTGTAGCTAAACATGTACAGAGCCGGCATTAAGGTTGGCGGAGGGGAGGGGGTAAGTGGGGCAAAAGTAACATGGACCTGGACACCAGAAGGGGTGCCCAACAGCCAAGGTGCTTAGCTAAATAGAAATCAAATGAAAATTTTATAATCTGCAGATATCATTTTGATCATGTTTACATTAAAATTTTCTGACTTTATCGAAACAACCAAAGTTTAAAGTAAAAAATTTTGGCAGAGGAGGGGAAGAGGGGGAGTGTTATCTGGGGTCTTAGAATCCTAATGCCAGCTCTGAATATATATATATATATATATGAGCACTTAAGATTCACCCCTTAAAAAGGTTACAAGAATGCTATTAGCAATGATATCTGCATGTGGTATGAAGTTCTCAACCTTTAACACAAATGACAATGCCACTGTCAAACCATGAAATCTAAAAAAAGTTTGGTGGTTATTTCCTTTCACAAACGAGTACAAGTTTTGTACAACACATCATAAATATTGTATACAGTAGAACTCCAATTATCCGAACTCCGATTATCTGAATCGCTGATTATCCGAATCGCCGATTATCCGAATCGCTTTTTTAACTAAGATGGAAACGTACTGCGAAAAGGCTTCCCCTCTTTTATAAAAACCAACCCAAATTTCGGATGACTGCAGCTTTGTTTACCGAGTGGTATGGCGAAATTTTCATCCCTGAAGTGCAAAAGCATCCAAAATCTCTTGGTAAAGAAGGCATTTTCAACATATATACAATAATTAATTAAAATAGGCCCTTTTTCGGAAAAAATCCGATTATCTGAATTTTTGATTATCCGAATGGGGTCTAGTCCCAATTGATTCGGATAATTGGAGTTCTACTGTATTTGTTATTAAAATATGGAACTACTACTTATGGTCACATGAGAACTTTTCAAATTATCATTAAGTCAAATAACTCCAGGAATCTCCACAAAACCAATATGGAAAACGAAATGAGCCCTTTTAATAAAATGTATAAGATTATTTCAGAAATTATAACATGAAGATGAAAGCTACAGCTGAATCAGCAAAATCTGAAAAAACTCTCTGACAGATCTTTATATTCTTAATTAAAGTGTAAAAAAGTATTTTAGTAACTGAGCATTAATAATAATAGTAATTGCTCTATCACAAAACAGGTCTTGACTTGGCATCTCATCCTAATACTATCCACCACCTGGAATCTTTCATAATCTTCTTAAACAAACTTCACATAAAAGAGGACTTTCTCAATTCAACTGTAATTTTTTTTACATATATGTTTAGCGATATCTTTGCCAATTGTGAACCGATTGTAATGAATTTTCTTTAGTGGATAGGATATACCTTCGAATCAATCCCATATAAATTTCATTGAGATCCAGTGATTATTATTTTTCAGATGTTAAAATCTGTCAAGCACATATTCATGGATAGGCAGATCAATGTTCACTGATTTTTTATTATGATTATTATTATTTTTTTGTGAACTCACAGATCAGATTATTAAAATCTTCTTAGTCTTGATGATTTTATATGGCTCAACACAGGCAACCAGAAAAGAGTAGTTGATTTTACTGTGCCACTGATGATACACATTGTCTGGTTCAGGATGGTTTCAATGGACACAGAAGAACAGTAATCAGCTGTTGAGAAGACCAGACCGATTGCTGAAGATTGAAGAGTGGATGCAGTAGCTCCCCACATTGATCCAGCAAGTTTCTGGATGTTGTTGTTCCTTGTACTTAGTTTAGCAACAATCTTAATCAAGTGTGTCCTGAAGGACAATGTCTGGTCTAGAATAACTCCAAGATACCTGGGGTTAGGGTTGTCTGATAGTGCCATGCCATTACGTGAACGGCCAGCGTGACATTAGCCTGCCTGTTGCTGTTTTGGAAATACTTGATATCAAACACCACTTTTTTAAATATCCTTACAAAATATAAAGAGCAGCATTTGACATTTCTTCTACCTTGTACACTGTGGACTGTTGAGTAACAATTGCCAAGTCATCAGCATGTGTAAAGTAGTCAAAGGGATATCTGCTATGTAAAGATTGAACAGTAAAGGGGAGAGCACAGATCCATTGATGAGCATTTTTAATTTACTGTGCTTATGATCCATCACAACCTGAATCAACCTGTTTGACAGCATATTGTTTATGAGCTCTGACATTATCTTACAACCCTCAAGTTTGATGAACTTGAAAATTAGACCTGCCCTCCAAACCATATCATGTGCAGCTGTAAGGTCTAACTGATTAAAGTAGGAAAAGAAACCTGCTTGGAGAAAATATCAGAATTTTAAATCAAAAGTTAATAAAACATTCATACTAAAAAAACTTCTTTTCTTTCACTGTTCTGTTCTTGTATATTGTGAACAGGTATCATTCTTATGTAAACTTTGCTAAAATTATAGATTTTCTGTTTCAATTTAAAATTACTATTCTACAGATTCAACTACAAAGGTTTCAATGAATAAAGTATTATATATAATCAATGATTATGAAACAAAACTAGCAAAAAATTCTTAAGTTTTTCCTACAATATGGTAATGAAACTACGGAATACTGAATTTTGTACATGTTCTACAGGTTTTTTTGTATCCTGTGTTTGTGCGAATGAGAGGAGTGCCACTTATTTGGCTCTTGGAAGTTTCCTTCCTATTGTTATGCTGTGTGGTAAGTCACGATTTTTTATTCTTTTTTCCTTCCAGTATTATATTCAAAACTTTTATGCTTTTCCATGAAAATGTTGAATTTTGCTACTTACTTCTAATTGCAGAACATAGTAAATGGTAGATGACTACTTTTACACTTAATTCAGAAACATGACCAAAATACTTAGAGATTCAGGAATATTGCCCTTTAACAAAAAGGAAATTGCTATGAAAAGGAGTCTGCCTATTTTTGTTGTGATGTTAAAAGCAAACTTTTAAAGATGATATTTAATGAAAAACTGGCTACGTAGATTCTTTGTAAATAAATAAGAACTTTTGCTATGACAGTATGGAATTAGTTATAGTAAAATCAACGTTAATAACTTTTAATAACAACCCTTATATTTGCTGTAAACAATAATACAATTAATCCATGACTCCCACAAAAGATAAACTTCTGAAAAAATATTAATATCTCAGTCATGTATTATATTTATACAATAATTGCTGAACATGTGGAGTGTAGGAAAATCACTCATGCTCAGTTTCAAACAAACCAAAGGACTAATTCAAAAGTTATTAGGTTAAATAATTCAAATATGTATTAATCATGACAGACAAGATGTTAGTGATAAATTAGCATGTAGTCAATGTAACAAAAATAGATGTAGGAGACGATAACTAATAGGTGGAAAAATTATGTACTTATAGGGAAGGATAAAGTAATTTAATTAAATGTGTTTTTACCTGAAAAGAAAATAACTTAAAATATCCAGTCTATACAAAAGGAGTCATAGATATGTGAAAATAGGAGGCAAATATGTCTGTTAATGTGACAGAGATTTAACAAAATAACTTATCCACTTATCATAAAATAGTTTCCTGCCAAACAGATTTTTAAATAAGAATTAATATAAATATTTACAAAAATTAGACAGTTGAAAGCATTGTTTTTGCACAAACTTCCCCCACATAATGCTGGTTTTCTTTTAATTAATGATTTAAATGTTCACCTAAACCATGATGGATTTTACTAACCCATATCATGGCAAAATTAAAATGGATGTAGAAAAATAAAGGTATCAACACTTACAAAAGACACTTCACAGGTACTCGAACTGTCTTTACAGCATACATCTACCTCCTAAGTATACAATGTTTAAATAACTGCACCTCAATTTTTTTTTTATGAATTGAACTTATATTTATTCATTATTATGCTTTTAATTTTGGTAAATGATTATTGTAACATTATCACTAACCAGATGTATTACTTTTTCTGTATGAAATTTATCTGAGTAATACAGCAAACATTCACTGATAATGTAAAATAAAATTGCAGGAATCATCTGGCCAATTGAGGGAATGCATCCATCACTGCGTGCCCTAAGCTTTGTTCTGCCACTGACTCAGTCCACTGAGGCACTGCGGACAGTGCTAGCTAGAGGCTGGGAATTTACACGACCGACCGTATATTATGGTTTTATCTCAACAATGATATGGATCATAATATACTTGACAGTCAGTGTTCTTGTCCTCAAATTCAAGAAAGGTTGAAATGTACTGTATGTTGTGAGTGAAAGTGTGTTAATGAATCTGTACATGATTCCAATGCAGTAGGTGTGCATCAGGTTTTCACTCCTGAAAGAAAACTTAAACCACCCATACAGCTTGCAGAAGCTGTAGTGTGATAAACTGGTTATTGTAGATTTTCAAATTAGTTTTGGAAGCCACCTTTGCATTTGGACATATTTTAAGCCAACATAATTGTTGTGAAGAAGTTAACGTTCCATTCACTGTAACTGGCCGTTTTGTTGCCATAAGAACAGTATTTCTATATTATGGACACATTTTATAAGATCATTTTGCATTTTTTATTGTCACAATGATGAAGTTTTATTGTCATAAGTATAAAAATCATGGTACTAGAAAAACAAAAACAAAAAACACGCATACTCATATATAAAATTTTGTCTCAGAGGTTTAAAATCATCCCTGCCAATTATTTGAATGAATTTTGTAATTACCATTAATAACTCAAATCATACAAGTCATAATGTATAAAAACCATGACATAATTAAGCCGTTTACTATCTCAACAATATCAGTGCCAGAATTACTATATATATTATGTACATAAATATCTATTTTCTATAATTTAATTTAATATAGGTCTAATATAATATTGTATAATTCATTTGTCTTTACTATTCATCTGTGATGTTAATATCTGTTTATGAAATAGGATAGTGATAGAGACAGTAAACCGACCACTAAAATGAGTGTCAATGTGTACACATCTGTTTCCCTTACCGTGTGTCTCGCCTCTATACATGATTAAGATTTATTTTGAAATATTATTAAGGGTGTTCATATCATAAGTTCGTCGTACCTCTCCTGCCCTCATCTTTGGTGAGTGATCGGTTTACTTTCCTTATTTTCATTACCTAACAGGATTTCCACTGTCACTATTATCATAAACTAAACAAAGGAATGACTAAAAACAAGATTTCCAAATCTTACTGTAAGGTGCCCAGGCCAGGCCTAATATGCGTACCCCATTAGAGAATGAAGAGAGCACCTGAAATATTATTTGCTTGTATTCATTTTGTTTTTTTACCACAACTATCCTTCTACCAGCTTTGTTCATAAGTAATGTTATTACTTTTCCTGTCATTGTGCTAATACATTTCACCTTTTAGCATTTGCTCCTGTTCTCACTGCTATAATCTACTTGTTTCTCTTCTTCCACAAACAAAAAAACTCCTTGCATCAGTAAATTCTGTGGAAGAAAAATAATTTGTTAAAAAGCATTTTCTTAACCTATAAATACCACATAAAGTACATTTATCTTTGGCGAAGCAAAGCATCACTGTCTTTCATGATACAGTACATATAATAATTTAGTTTATACAGTGGAAACTGTTGACCAGTGGTTGCTATATAAGAGCAAGTGCTCCAGAAACCCAACACTTCACCAGAAGATGGAGTCGGAGAATGGTACTGTAACATTGCATCTGATTGTGTGCTCCCCCCGTGGGTGGCCCGAGAAGTTTTTATATAATTTATACTCGTCAACATGATTAAACTGTGATTATTTTTTTTTTTGTTAAATGCAGATGAATTTCATATCTTTAACTATGAACATACAATGAATGTCTATGCTTTCCTGTCGAGGAGATTAAAACTTCCATAAATACAAGACTCCTTAAAGTTTAAATTTTTGGTTCAGTTGTGTAGTTTAATAGACAATTTGGTGGAGATTCATGAATATGCTTTAGTTTTGAATGAAACAACTGTAACTTGTTACTACATTATTTCATTTCTCACATTGTAAGATTTGTTTCAGTAAAAAGAGACTTATTTTTTAAACAAGGAAACTGGCAGATTAATCACCATTACTATTTACCTGAGTTGAAGAAAGAAACTAATATTTAAACATCTGATTGTAACTTTCTTTAAAAAGATTGGCTTGTCTTTTAAAGATATTTAATTGTGCTGTTGCTTAACATTATATTTTCTTTTGGGAACAAAGAGGAGAACTACTATAAAGTTAAAAATACAATTCTTGTTAATGCAACAGTAAGAAGTATCCTTCAAACCATGGAAATATGAACAGATTTATCTAGTAGATTCCTAGAAAGTAGTGTGGAAAGAAGTAATTTTATGATAGCATAAACTTAAAAATCTATTAGCTGTCCTCTATTTTGTTACATGAAAAGAAAAGGGGGCTTGCTAATACAATAATGACAAGAGGAAGAATCAGTCAAATACCACACCAGGAGGTAAATCACCAAAGAAACTAAACAAGGAAGATACTATGTAAAAACTAATGAAGGACAAACACTGAACACACCAAGCGATAATGATTCCATCCGACATCCTTCTTGGTTCCTAAGACAGACATAGATGTAAAAAGATGTTTTATATTTCTGTAAACTGTGATGAACCGAACTTTTTGGCTTATAAGTGGAGATAATTTATTATTATAAAGTATTATGTGCAACATCTCAGTCCAATTAAAAATTACATATTTACATGGAAAAGAAAGGAAAATACACCCAACACTCACCAAAGTGAAGGGAGGAGGGCAGCAGCAACACACACACACACAAAAAAAACACAACAAAGAAAATACAATTTTGTGTTGCTGCTTCCCTCCTCCCTTCAACTTTGGTAAATGTTGTGTGTATTTTCCCTTTATTTTCCATGTAAATATTGCCTAGCAGCATTTCTTTCCTTTTATTGTTACCTAAACATTACATATGATACTTTTATTTACATTTCCTGATACAAATATTTAAAATAATAAATTTGACAGGAATGAATAACAGGCAATGTACTTCAAAGATATTGGTTTAAATTACATAAGAAAGGGTTTTGGGAAACTTGACAAGCACAGGTTTGACAAAAAAAATCCAGTAGAAAATGACACAACTAAAATATTATTGTCCTTCTGAAAACTGAGTGAAGTTGTCATTGGGATAACCACATACTTAACAAAAAGAGGTATTTATAGATTAACAATACAGTATAGTGCACGTAGTTATTTAGTGGCTTTGGAATTCTTTACCAGAACAAGTGTTTAAAGGGTCTTGTAAAGGCTCTGTACAGTAGTTCCTAGAGTTTGAGACATTCATCAGATCTTACAATATATTGTGTGTGTGTGTAGACTTTGGGCAGAGGGTAGGGGAATTGTTCAATTAAGCTTTGATTAATTCATATATAGCACAGTCTAGGGACACTATTCTGAGTTAATGGTATACTAGTGTCGTCACAGTTTTCAGGAATACAGTAGGTGTTGTGTGGGTAGTCTGGTTTAACAGTCCTAAATTAGAATCTAGTAGTTTTAAAAGCTGCTCCATTCAGTAATATTCTATCAGTAGAATCGTATTTTAATCCCTAATAGAGTATTGTTCTTGCTACTTTAAAACTTGTTACGAAAGTACCTGAAGTATTTGGGAAAAATTATGCCTGAATAGTGTGGTACCTGTTACAGGAACATGAAGAAGGGTGCAACAAGGAGTTTTATTGTGCATGTAGTGGAGAGGGAACATGGGAAATAAATGAGGCTCTCCCATGGTTTTGCACACTTTGCATTAGGGATTAAAGGATCAGGGAGATATGCAAAACACTCAGGGAGAAAGACGAAGTGATCAGGGAGAAAGACAAAATGACCAGGGAGTCGTGGGGAAGGGTCAGGGCCCTTGAGACTCAGCCTGTGGAGGCTCAGCATTTAGAAACAGAAAGTAGAGATGGTGGATGTAGAGAAGAGGGTGAAAAGGATGGTTGGAGCTGATAACAGGATGAAGAAGCCAGACACTCCAGAAATTTTGGGGAATAATAGTTTTGACCTGTTACCAGAGTCAAGAAGGGAGGAGCCTCATGTAGAAGTATGAGTAGGTAAGGTGCAGCAGGCCTTTAGGAATAGGGATCTGCAAGGAAATAATAGGAAGGAAAGGGTTCTGTTACTAGGTACATGGGAGAGGTGTAGGCCCTCTTTTGCAGAATCATCTGGGCACAGGCTACCAGGTCACAAGTTTTTTCAGTGCATAGGTCAGGTAACAGAGGATATAGGTTCACTTTGTATGGGTTTCACTAAGAAGGATAGAGTAGTGAGAGTGGGAGGTGTAGCAAACAGTATTGATAGAAATGTTAATTATACTATAGAGAGTGAACTAAAGAAAGTGTTGAAGGAGGCACAAAAAACTAGCATGGAGTTCTAAGCCGCCATGACCAGTTGCAATTAAACGATGCTGTAAGGCAGGTAAATATGGAAACGGAGGTACTGCTGCTTGAGAACGGCATTAGTTCTGTCATGATGGTTGTGCCTGTGGAGACCATTGATAGGTGGGGTTTCACTAGGCATGGTCTACACATAAATAAGAGGGGCAAGGAAATACTTCCTGAGTTGTTAGCCAAGGCTTTAAGGAAGCCCACCTCCAGTGTTGACAAGGTCAGAACTGTGCCTTTTTTAACTTAGGGGCAATTGGAGAGAAGATAAAAATAGGTAATCAAAGGGATACTGAATGTAGATCCATAGTTAAAAAAATCACTAATGCTAAAGAAATAGATGAAGCTTTTGAAACAATAACAGAGGCAGCCAGATCTGATAAGGCAGATGTTAGTGTTGAAAATATCACAAAGCCAATGATAAGAGTGTTACTTGTAAACTTTAGAAGTGTAATGAACAAAGTAATGGAGTTTGCAAACCTAATAGATATACACAAACCTCAAGTAATTAAAAGGGTAAAGTCTTGGTTAAAAGAAGGAGTACTAGACAGTGAGATTTTCCTGATGGCTCCAGAGTATACTGCAGGGATAGAGGAGTAACTGGTGGAGGGATATTTATACTGGTTAACAAAGACTTCAACAGTTCAGAGATCATGACCATGGGCAGGGCCGGTGCTAGGAATTTCGGGCCCGGGGTAAAATGGGTGACCTTTTTTTTTTTTAGCTCTACACACTGGCCGGCCAACAATGGGCGGATTCTTGGCTTCATGGCCTGAGGGCCCCTACAGTCGGTGATGGGGGCCCCCCATCAGCAAGCGGGCCCGGGTACTTTTGACCCGCTTACCCCTCCCTAACGCCGGCCCTGACCATGGGTTACTTGGGGCAGACGTCTGTGGAAATAAAAAATAAAAAATCAGGGTGTTGGTTCCATACCATAGCCTCTTGGGAAGAAACTAAATTATATTCAGAAGTGAGCATAGAATGGCCATAATTGGTGGGGATTTAAGCTTAACATGTTTCAAGTGGGTATGAAATAAGATTGATAACATACGTGAATAGAGATTTGCAAATATGTTAGTAAGAGAAATAGGCTTTACACAAGTAGTTGAGCAGAACACAAGGGGACCAAACATGTTGGATATCTTCCTAATAAAGTAACTGAAGGAATAAGTGATCACAAGGCAGTTCTGATGGATATAGGGAGATTCAATAAACCAGTAGCCAGATCTGAAGGGGGAAATAGGTACAGTTATAAAAAAGCACAAATTTCAGGGATAGTTTCAGCAAATGAAAGAATGGCACAAGTACAGTGGAGTCGAAGTGGGAAGAGTTCAAGGAGGAAATAAAAAAGGGTGAACAAATATTTATTCCTAAACAGAAAATAAAGTACAGAACCTACATACTTTATCAGGGAGGCAAAGAGGTTAAAGAGGTTGGTGAGATGAGAACATAATAGAGTTAAGAGACAGTAGGGAATTCTTGAAACAACTAAATAAGGAATCAATTATGTCAAAGAAACTGCCTAAAGAAGAGTTTATGAATAATATCATTGGTGTAAGGGGACCACTGACTGATGCATCTAGAAATTTCTATAACTATATCAGGAAACTAAGGAGAAGAGACGATACTGAGACAATTATAGATTAGGATGGAGAAGAAGTAACTGAAGATTTAAAAAAAAGGCAGAGTTATTAAGTAACTGGTTCAGTGGGACCATTAGGGACTATAATTCAGGTATGGTAGTGAGTATATCATAAAACGATCCTATCTCACAGATGGAAGTGAACAGAAAGAAAATTTGAAATTCAATATGAAGATGCCATGAAGGATCTAACCAATCTAAAAAAGCATAAAGGAACTGGTGTGGATAATATTACTACACACGTCTTAAAGATAGAAGGATGTGACATTATACCTTATCATGAAACATTATTTAAACTGAGTCTCGATACTTGTTGCTTACCAGAGTGCTATTGTTGCATCGTTCCCTATAGGAGGGGCGACAAGTAGGGTCAAAAGCTACAGGCCAAGCAGCTTGACATCACTGGTAGGTAATGGAGCAACCATATCAGACGTGTCTGTAAGGAACGTAAGTGGTTTTCAAGTCGGCAACATGACTTTAGGCAAGGATTTTCATGCAAATCTCAGTTATTTGGCTGTATTGGATAAAGGAAACAAAGAAACTGCCACGAGGCACTGAAAATAAACAGTTACCCGTCACTTATCACAGATGAAGGCAAGAGGGCGAGACACGTAAAAACACAAAAACAAACGAATTGCACAATATTTCGACTTTAGTCTTAGTCATGTGGGAGGCGAGACATATGGCAGGGGGAAAGATGTGGTCACATCCCAACCCGCCACAAACCATGTGATCTTGGTGACCAGTACATGGTAAATGATGACTCTATTTAAAAATATGCACAATGCTGGGAACTGAGTATCTGGATAATCTTATCTTCAAGAAGAGTTCTGGCAGTGCTGAACCTCAATTAATTTATCTTGTCTAATGTATTCCCAAGCTTTGTATGTGTATAATGGTCAGACATTTTAACTTGTGCTTGTAAAACAGTTTTAATAAATTTGATTCAAATAAATAAACCTGCTAAATTTTGCGACATTTGCAAATTTTTTCGTAAATACTTCATCAGTCTGTCACTATTCACTCTCACTGCAACAACGCTATAACTTAAGTGATGGCTTAGGCTTAGAAGCAATTTTATAAACCACATAGATCCAGTTTGGCCTCCTGTGAATCCCCCCACCCCCAACCACGTAGCCCTTCTTGGCTTTTGCCTCTACCCCTCCCCCACCCCCACCCCCCCACGTAGCTTTTTTTCCTTTTGATTCCAGAAGACATTTTGCAATGTTTCTCCTGTAAATTACATATCGTAAATTACACATGCCGTTGTGTGTTCTGTTCCTCATTTTAACTGTGAAAAATATTATGAAAGGAAAGCTACATGGCCTGGTGTGAAAACCCCCCCACTCCCCCCACGTAGCCCAGAGTAGCCTTCGAACCAACTCCCCTCCCCCCTGTCCTAGACCGAAGCCACATAGTTTGTTCATTCTCCCTTCTCCTAAGTTACGAAAAGTATTGACAATTTACGATTTTCTAAAGGTTAAAAGGGGTGTAAGGGTTTTGGAGAGGCTATACTAGCCTTTTCCAACCAAATGTAAACCTCTCCTTCACGTGGTGCACCCTGTTTGCACGGACGAGACTCTGGTGACTGAAAGATTCCCGGTATAAGGAATCACTCACTGCTTGCCAACGGCCTCTGAAAGGAGGGCGGAAGAGCGGGGAGTGGTCCAGGGCACCCTCTTACCCTTGGGATTGGAAACGGCCCCAAAAGGCGGATGAATCAGAAATGATCAATGGTATGGGGATGCAGAAGGCAATGGGAAACCACTGCATTAAAGACCCAAAGGTTATCCCAAGGACATGTAATCCTCTCAAATTACATATATCATGATGGCTTCTTCCGGGGTAAAATATTCCGGAGATAAAATAGTCCCCCAATCGGATCTCCAGGCGGGGACTCAGGGAGGAGTCATCAGAATGGATAGAAACATTCTGCGAGTCGGAGCGTGGAATGTTAGAAGTCTGAATAGGGTAGGTAGGTTAGAAAACTTCAAAAGGGAGATGGAACAACTTAAGTTAGATGTTGTTGGGATTAGCTAGATTAAATGGAAGGATGCACAGGATTTTTGGTCTGGGGAACACAGTACACAAGCTGTCAATGGAGTCACTGGTGTAGGATTTGTAATGAATAAGAAAGTAGGGAAGCGGGTGAGTTATTATGAAGTTTAGTGACAGGATTATTTTGATGAGGTTAGAAACTAAGCCCATCCCAACCACATTAGTACAGGTGTATATGCCGACGTCACAAGAAGATGATGAGGAAATAGAAAAAATATACGCTGAAATTGAAGAATTATTCCAATATGTGAAGGGGGAGGAAAATCTAATAATCATGGGTGGTTGGAATGCAATAGTGGGAGAAGGAAAAGAGGGGAATACTGTAGGAAGTTTTGGTCTAGGAGAAAGAAATGAGCGAGGAAGCAGGTTGTTAGAATTTTGTGAAAGATATAAGCTAGTTGTGACAAACACACTGTTTAATAATCATGCAAGAAGGATATACACCTGGAAACGTCCTGGGGAGACAGGCAGATATCAGCTAGATTATATTATGTTCAAACAGAGATTCAGGAATGTAAAGTGAACCCAGTAGCATACATAGAGTCTGACCATAATTTGATAGTAATGAAGTGCAGGCTGAAATTCAAGCGAATAAGGAAGCAGTATAAGCAGAACAGACTGGAAGTGAATAAACTGAAACAATCGAACACGAGAGAAAAATTTGCAGAAATAGTAGACTTAGGTCTAAGAAGTAACTGAAGGGAGCTCAACTGAGGACGAATGGAATGCATTAAAGACCGAAATAATGAAAGCTGGCAAAGAAACATTAGGCTTTAGGAAACAAGCTGCCCGAAAACCATGGATCACAGAAATGGTTTTGGAGCTGATGGATCAGAGGATAAGGTACAAAAATGCTCAGGACGAAGCAGGAAGAGAGCAGTACAGGCAATTTAGAAATCAAATAAATAGGAAATGCAAAATAGCAAAAGAAAAATGGATACAAGAAGTAGAAAAGGAAATGGTCGTAGGTAAAGTAGATGTTGCATATAGAAAGATCAAACAGAATTTTGGAGAAATGAAGAAAAGAAGTATGAACATTAAAGCTGCCGATGGGAAGCCTCTTTTAAGCTCAGAAGATAGAGCTAACCGATGGAAATAATACATTGAGAAACTGTATGTTGTGGAGGATTTGAACAATAGTGTAATGGAAAAGGAAGGCAATGTCGACATTGATGACTTAGGAGATCCTGTTTTGAAGACAATTTAATAGAGCTCTGAATGACTTGAAAGCAAATAAGACAGTTGGAATTGAAGAGATCCCTGCAGAGCTTCTTAAATCCCTAGGAGAGGAAGGAATCGAAAGACTATTCAAGCTCAGGGGCGTAGCTACTATGGGGCTAGGCGGTGCAGTGCACCGGGGCCCCTACACTCAAGGGGCCCCCAAGCATACCTCAAGGGGCCCCAAAGTGCATCACTGGGGACCCCCAAGTGCAGATTAGAGGGCCCATGAGCCCTCTTGGCAAACTGGCGACTTTTGTTATTTTTTTTTTAGCTCTACCATCGTCTAAAGGGGCCCCTGAAACACAGGAAGACCCCCACTAAGGGCCCTCACTGCTCAAGGGGACCACAACCACTGCTCATGGGGCCCCTAAGGGCAACTCAAGGGCCCCCATCCTCAGCTCAGGGGGCCTATACCAACACACGAAGCAAAAAAAAGGTCGCCCGTCTGGCCTGAGGGGCCAAAATAAATTTTTTGCACCGGGGCCCTTGTTGACCTAGCTACTCTACTGTTCAAGCTGATATCAAAAAGTTATGAAACAGGAGAAATTCCAACTGAATTTAATAAAAATATAATCTTCACACTTCCAAAGAAAGCACAAGCCGAGAAATGTGAGTATTATCACACAATTAGTCTAACAACACATGCTTCAAAATTACTGACCAGAATAATATACAGAAGGATGGAAAGGTAGTAGAAGAGATAGTAGGTGAAGATAAGTTTAGGTTTAGGAAAAATCGCGGTACAAGGGAAGCAATTCTGTCTTTAAGATTAATACTTGAAGGGAGGATCAAGAAAAACAAAGAAACTTTTATGGCATTTGTTGATTTAGAAAAAACTTTAGATAATGTTAGATGGGACAAAATGTTCAAAATTTTTAAGAACTCAGGTCTAAAATATCGAGATAGAAGAATACTCTATAAACTATATAAGAATCAAGTGGCTATAATAAAAGTAGAGAATAACGAGAGACATGCTTTAGTTAAAATGGGTGTGAGACAAAGTCGTCGTCTATCCCCCTTAATATTCAACCTGTATGTAGAAGAAGCAATGAAGAAAGTCAAAGAAAAATTACCATGTGGCATAAGTTTTCAGGGAGAAAAAATCAGTATGCTACGATTTGCGAATATAAATCAAAGCAAGACTAAAGTGATGAAATGTAGCAGAAATGATACCAATACTAGTAGATTAAATATAAAAATAGGATCGAATGCAATAGGAGAAGTAAGCGAATTCTGTTACTTGGGAAGTAAAATTACAACCGATGGCCGAAGCAGGAATGACGTTAAAAGCAGCATAGCGCTAGCAAAAAGAGCCTTCATGAAAAAGAGGAATCTGTTAGTTTCAGATATTGATCTAGGAATTAGAGAGAACTTTTTAAAACTCTTTGTGTGGAGCACAGCACTTTATGGTAGCGAAACATGGACTTTAGGAATACCGGAAATAAAGAAAATTGAAGCATTTGAAATGTGGTGCTACAGAAGAATGCTGTAAATTAAGTGGACAGACAAAGTAAGAAATGAACGAGTTTTGTAAATGATGGGTGAGAAAGAAGTTTGTGTGAAGAAGCTTACAGAAACAGGCTGGTAGGTCATATTTTGAGACATGCTGGATTGGATAATTTGTTAGTGGGGGGAACAGTCGAAGGTAAGAACTGTAGAGGTAGACAGAGATTAGAATATATGAATCAGATAATTGAATACGTCGGCTGTAAGGGGTATGTAGAAATGAAGAGGTTAGCACAGGATAGGAAGGGATGGAGGATTGCATCAAACCAGTCGAAAGACTGACGACAGCAAAAAAAGAAAGGTTAAAAAAAATAATGTCGTAAAAAGCGGATGTCCGATCACTGCCACAGACAAAAGACATCGCAAACTAGACGATTTGATTCAAAATGACCGGCAAAGTTTATTGCAAACCATACTGTAATTCGTAAGACCACCGACGTCGAGTGCGTCGTGTTAAAGGAAACCTGGCGCCAATACTATTGCAACATGACCATGCCCGTGCACGCAGGGGCGGATCCAGGATTTTGTTTTGGGGGGGGGGGGGCTTGGCTTGAGTGAATTTTGGTTCAGAGGGCTTGCCTTCAGTGGAATTTGGCTTTGGGGGGGGCTTGAGTCGGGAAAAAGGTAGTTTTTATAGCCTCCTCGGGCCTCAAATCCGTAGAGCTAAAAAAAAAAAAAAAAAAAAAAAAGGTCTCAAAACTACAATGTCGGGGGTGGACCAAGATACTTTTGGGGGGGGCTTCAGCCCCCTAGCCCCCCCCCCCTGGATCCGCCCCTGCGTGCACGTACCTCAGGCGCAACTGTAAAAAGGCTCTGCGAAGTCTAAAGTTTAAACCGACTCCACACCCTCCTTACTACTCCGTCCTTGCGATTTTTTTTTGATTTTTTTTTTTTTACTCAAGGCAGACCACAGGGCAATCACTACACCAAAAAGCAGCTGTCAAATCCTGGATTCGAGAAAAGTCGGAAGAATTTTTCAGTGAAGGAATTAAAAAAAAAAAAAAAAAAACCTTGTTACACTTTGTGAGAAATGTGTTAACGGTGACAATGTTGAAAAATAAATATATGATTCTGAAACATAAGAATCGACCGATCTTGATATTTGTTTTTATTCGTGTTCTACATGTTCAGCCTACCCTCGTATCATCTGCAAACAATCTAAATTCTGACTGTAAACAATCAACACAATCATTAATTAGAAATTTTTTTTTACTGCTTTACGTCTCTCAACAGCGAGGTCTTTAGAGAACGGGAAAGGATGGGGGCAAGGAATGGGAAGTAATTCGGCCATGGCCTTTTGAAGGAAGCATCCCGGCATTTGCCTGGAGTGATTTGGGAAACCATGGAAAACCCAAATCTGGATGCCCGGACGGGGATTCGAACCGCCGTCCTCCCGAATGCGAGGCGAGAACGCTAACCGTTACACCGCCATGCTCGGTATTAATTAGAATGATGAATAGCAGTGGTCCCAATTCGCTGCCCTATGGCACTCCCATATTCACTTCCACCTCTTTTGATACTGCATTTCACTGGCGGATCCAGGAGGAGGGCTAGGGGGCTGAAGCCCCGCCCCAAAAGGACAAGGTCATCCCCGACGACACCGATTTTGGGGACTTTTTTTTTTTTAACCAAAATCCTGGATCCGCCACTGCTGCATTTCCTACCCTAACGCTTTGCTTTCTGCCTTTTAAGAATTCCTCTACCTAGAGATTTACTTTCTCATCCACTCTGACAGTTTTCAACTTATTTAATAGCATTTTGTGGCTCGCTGTATCAAATGCCATGAAAAGATCTATTGCCACACTATCAACTTTTCCTCCCTTGTCCAGTTCATCCGAAATATCTTACACGCAGTCCACCATCTGAGATTTACATGAATATCCCTCCCTAAAGCCATGTTGTCGATTTTTATTTCCTGACAGATATTTCTGATGTAGCTGTATATCAATTTCTGCTTCATCTTGCCTATCACTGATGTCAAACTAATCGACCTATAGTTCTCAACCCTATATGTCGCCCCTCCTTTTTGAACCGGTACTACTATCGCTCTTTTCTAGTCCACTGGTAAGCAGCAAGACTTCAGACTCAATTTAAATAAAATTACAAGGTAAGTTAAAATATCGTGTCCAACCACTTATAATACATCTGTAGTAATATTATCTACACTGGCATGGTGTTGTTTTTTTAGCTTTCTGAGTTCCTTCATAACACCCGGAGGATCCATTTCGAATTCTAGTAATTTTCTCATTTCTACTTATATGCAAACGCTCTTCTGATTTATTCCCTTCCATCACAGGATAATAGTCACTAAACCATAAAATGTCTAGGTTCGTTATGCCGAGAAAACATTTACGTGCATGAGATGCAAGATTTAATTATTAAAAAAATGTTATTTTAATATTTATTTTTAATTGCAAAAAGCAGGCTTAAATTTAAATTACATCCTCTAATTACAAAAGGACAACACGAGGGTGGAATTAAAAGCAAAGAGTACATTTATAAAATAAAACACAAAGAAATACATGTTTGTTTAAGATTACACAAAATATTGAACTCAGTCAGCAAAGAAAAAGAACAGAAACTGACAGACAATAAACAAATTGTTCCCGGCTAGGGAGAGCACGAAACTCCATCAGTTTGGGCGTATACTGGGTAAATGTTTATATGAATTTTTATCACTTCTCGTTATGGAGTAAGCTGTCGGTGACCTCGATATTTCCTTCACAATGATGAAACACCTTTCAACGCCATCCACCAACTGAGATGGGTTCATTCTTGGCAGCACATGACGAAAAACACTATGACAAAATGTTGTCGTGACAAATAAAACAAACACGGCCTCCACGCTTCTGGAGTCCGCATCCACAAATACACACGTGCGTATTATCCGGGATTTCAACCCGAAGTGCCACTCGCTACCGCACGTCCACTCACTCCTTCCCGGATTCAGGAGCGCCCTCTGTACCTGCGTCAAAGACACACACACGCGCCAGGAACCTGTCGCCAGACAGGAATTCCTCCCTCCGCCGTCTCACAAAAACGGCTGAGTGAAATAATAAAAACAGCAGAGGCTGGACATTACAACCAGTCAATCAATATCTCTGCCACTTTCTAAAAGCCACGCTCAATACCAAAATAACTTTTTGTTGTATTAAGTGAATTGTAATAATAACAGTATTCTAGAATTATTCCATGATAAACTCGTGCTCAGCACCCACATTTAAAGATTCGTTCAGTAAGTGAAATATGAATGTTACATCCGCTTTTGCAGGGCCTTTGTAGTTCGAGATGGGTTCGATACAAATAGACTCCGCAGGTATTGTGAAAAACTGGAGATCCTGCAGTGCAGGAAATTGCAGAATATCGTGGTAATCCAGGAAGATTATCCTCACATCTTGTGATTGAAATCGAACCCCTCCTGACTATATAGTAATTCGTACAGAGAAAAAGTGCTCAGGTAACCCCAGACTTCATTAAAGGAATTCGAAGTAACGCTATAAATTTTCCACAAATATCTCTAACAACTATCTGCCGCAAAGTCCCAAAGCATCTTTCATCCCGGAAAATTATGAAATTCTTAGACGGAAACAAATTAATTATGTTAAAACAATAGGAATTTTGGAGAAAGCATATAGTCCAGTAACGGGGTAGTTCTCACTTGCATCACATCATGTAGAAGATTTTTTTTTTCTTATCATGTATATATTGGTGAGAGTATGCAGAAACCAAGTTTTCGACCTCCAACACCCTCGGCACAATTTTCTGTGGCCAAAAAACATCAAAATTTGGGTACATTTTTCAGTTTTTCGACTATAACTCCTTCCTGATAAGTCCTATCAAGAAATATTCTATTTTCAATTTGAAAGAGGACAAAATTTCCTACAACTTTCGTATGAGAAAAATTTTTTTTTAAACTCAAAACTAAGCGAGCTACAGTTCTTTGAAAATCAGCGAAATTTCACACTTTTCCTAAAAGTTGGGTTTTTACCTACTTTGCAGCTCAAAATGACCTGAAACCCCTGTATATATAACCGATATATATGTATTTCTGTATGACATAGTATATATATGTACTATACTTTGTTACTGATGGTCCATTCAATAATCATATAGCATTGTTGGCCGGGAGATCCCGAAGGATTGTTCGGCCGCCAGGTTACAGTGTTATGGATAGGCCGCGCAGTGCGCTTCTTGTGGCTATCTAACCTGACCAAGTACTAGTACCGCATATAGGGAACCTACAGCTTAAGGTGGAATTAAACTGGCTTTCTCCATATTACACAGCAAGCTGGGGCAGAGGTAAAGGTTGGGTTAATGGCCTTTGAAAATCATTGCTGAGACCGGGATTTCGATCTCCAGTCAGACGCCTTGAGCTACCAGATCGCTCTATTACTGAAGATAATAGAGCGAACAACAATGCATAATGTTATGACGCAAAGTTATAAAGTCATAATAATTTCGAAATAAGTTAAAAAAAATGGTCATAAATAAATTTCGTTTCCGTTTGGATTGTCCCGGCTTATCAATGAATTGTCTCTTTCATCCATTGCATCAGGAACAGCTTCCTCGAGGTCGAAGAAATCTTCCTCTCCTTCATCTACTACATTCCAGGAACGCTTTCACGAGGCAGGCGAGAGCAATTTTTGCAAGCAGATGAACAATGCAGTCCAGATTAGCAACAGCTGCATGAAGGAGTATAAGGTTTCTGGAAGGAATATGATACAACCTTCGAAGTAAACTCAAGTGTATCGTCTTTTATTATTGTTTTTTTTATGACTTTACGCCTCGTCGACGTCGAGGTCATTAGTGACACGATGGGACTGGGGACAAGGAACGTGAAGGATTTCGGCCATGGCCTTTTGAAGGAAGCATCCCGGCATTCGGCTGGAGTGATTTGAGGAAACCATGGAAAACCCAAATCTGGATGCTTGGACGGGAATTCGAACCGACGTCCTCCTGAATGCATTTATTATTGTAACTGTAATAATACTGGACGAGCCTTTCCTTCATCCTCACGGCAATGGGTACGTTTCTCGACCCAACCAACCTTTACTTGGTGGTACGTGCATATTGAGTGAAACGTTGCCGCATCTGATTTTGGTGGCAACCGTGCTAGTCTGAATGCATTTTTTGGGCAGATTTCTTAATCATTTCATATCTGAGCCTTCCAATGTTCCACAAGCAATTTTTCCGTACCGTTCCAAGATGATCTGTTCCCCTGCGTGTTCTCCAAATGTTCTCTGGAGGCCAGAGTTCTGAGAAGTTAGCATGCATGTTACTTTCAGAAATGGTTGGTATTTAATCATGCAGTAGAAGTTTTCTTTCCCATAGCCGAAATATGCTGATATTGTATCACATCCAGCAAATGCATGGATGAAGAGGATGTGTGTGGGTTCAAACTCGTGGTACCAAAGCCCATTAGCAAAATGAGAAAGCCAATATACTCACTTAGAATCATCACACTGTCGAATTTTGCTGCTTGGGAAATTGCTGCGTCAACGATCAATCCAGCAGCATCTCGTTTTGCCTGTTGATCTTGGATGCCTCCTTTTTCAGTTTTTGCATTGGTATCAACATTACACAGTTTTTGCTGCTCTCATTTGCTGAGTCACTGTAGCACTTGTTTCCTCACTGAAAATGATGCCTGCTGAAGGATCTGATGTTTTCAAACTACAAATCATTTCAGATGACTTTATTCCTCTCTGCGCAGCATAACTTCGGTATCCGTCAAATATAACTGTGATGTTGGATCTATAGTTCGTTGTCAAATAGGCTTCATATTTTCCACAGAAGCAGCCAAGGTATTTACTACTATGCCACATAACCTTATGCAGGAGGAATCATCCGTGCATAGGAAAAATTTTTGTGTTGGGTGTTGTATCATGAAGAGATTTAAATGCTTCATGTAGCGACAATTTTTTTCCATTGTTGTACGGAACAAATTCAAATGGAACACATTGTTTCAATCCATTAAAACGGAAAAGAAATGGATTTATGACTAATTTTTGACTTATGATGACTTAATTTTGACTGCATAAATAAACTTTGTGCCATAACATTATGTTTTCAGTTTTGCAAATCCGTTTTTCAAACTGGTACAAATACCATCAGGTAATAGAACGAAATGGTAGCTCAGTGGTTAAGGCGTCTGACTGGAGATCGAAATACCGTTCTCAGCAGTAATTTTCAAAGGCCATTAACCCGAGCTTTACCTCTGCCACAGCTTGCTGTGTAATATGGAGAAAACCAGAACGATTCTGTGGTTTTAATTCCACCTTAAGCTGTAGGTTCCCTATATGCGGTACTAGTACTTGGTCAGGTTAGATAGCCACAAGAAGCGCACTGCGCGGCCTATCCATAACACTGTCACCTGACGGCCGAATAATCCTTCGGGATCTCCCGGCCAACAATGCTATATGATTATTGAATGGACCATCAGTAATCAAAGTATAGTACATATATATAATATTTCATACAGAAATACATATATATCGGTTATATATACAGGGGTTTCAGGTCATTTTGAGCTGCAAAGTAGGTAAAAACCCAACTTTTAGGAAAAGTGTGAAATTTCGCTGATTTTCGAAGAACTGTAGCTCGCTTGATTTTGAGTTTAGAAAAAAGTTTGTAATACGAAAGTTGTAGGAAATTTTGTCCTCTTTCAAATTGAAAATAGAATATTTCTGATAGGACTTATCAGGAAGGAGTTATAGACGAAAAACTGAAAAAAGTACCCAAATTTTGATGTTTTTTGGCCACAGAAAATTGTGCCGAGGGTGCTGGAGGTCGAAAACTTGGTTTCTACATACTCTCACCAATATATACATGATAAGAAAAAAAAATCTTCTACGTGATGTGATGCAAGTGAGACCCCCTTTTTACGACCCCGTTACAGGACCAATAGTGTGAAACACAGCTACCCCTATTTTCTCACGACGTGATGAAAGTTTTTAATTCAAGATCATTAGCAGATTCAATTTTTGTTAGGGGGATTTCCAGAAAGTTTTCTACAGTGTACAGCACAACTGTATCGTAACGAAGAAGCAAGCAGAAGGGTTATTTTAACATATGAGTGGATGGATACATGATTTCCTAACTGTAAGTCCTTCAAAGCAAAGTCTCAATTAATCTGTATGTTACAACGGGCATCCCACAGGGAAATGTAATAAGACCACTTCTTTTCTTAATTTTTATAAACGATCGTGGAGACAATGTTAGCATCAGTTTAAGAGTCTATGCTGGTGATGTCCATATACATGTCCGCATACATAACGAAGTTGTGGGCAGCGACTAGTGGAGAGAATAATTTTGGTGTGGAACACTCTCCGCCAACCACAATTTTTTGAACTATGGGCTGTAGATGCAGGTTTTAATATTTAAGGCAGTTTGAAGATTTGGTGTCCTGTAGCAATGTTATCTGTGCGAATAATCTAAAACTGAACTAAAGACTTTTTATGACCACTTTGCAATTAGCAATCACCAATGAAATAGATTCTGTGTAAAGTGATAAATTTACTTCTGATCATTAATTTGGCAGTATAATTTTACTGCATCTTACATATTGTGCAAATATATAACAGTTCAAAATTTATTGTGACAAGAAAAACCTTCTTTTAAGAGATCTTCTGTGATCGCGACATAATACTATCCTAGATAGTTTGCACGTTACTCAGTTTGATCAGCACAGTGTGTGTTGTACCAGCCGAAGATACGAAACCAATTGTTCAAATACGGGCAATCTGTATGTACAAGGCCACAGCGTTCCAAGTAGCGGTATATATGGCAGTACGGCAAATGAAATTCTACTAGAGGAAACATTCGCAGCGTATTATGGGGAGATCCGAATGTGTACTGCTTTTGTCTGCTGTCGTCACCCTATTTCTCCTGATTGAGGTAGCAATTGTTTCTTCGGTTTAATAGAAACAAATGAAGATATTAACAATACTTTTTAATAATTTATGTATTAAATTAATTACATAATTTCAACAAAAATGACTTACTTTACCATACCATAACTTTTTTATAATTTAAGTAGTGTGATAAGTACCTTCAATTACTATTCATGTTTAATCAATTAATATCTCAGAAATTCTTTTAAAAAAATCTATTCTCACATAGGTCTAAAATTAGTAATGCCACAACAATGTAACAAAACATAATGTATGTGCATAAGTGAATTAATGTAGGTCCTCTATACTCGGAAGAATTACCAGCGGCGGCTACAACAGGGTCGGACTGCGCAGCCGATAAGAAAACCCTGTCACCAGCTCATTACGACTACACGAATTTACTTTTTTTTTAGTGAAATGAATGCGCGAACAACCAGGCTTGAAAATATTGAAAAGTACTTGTTAACTATCTTTGAAAATTCATTTCTCGTATTGCGTTTTACGTAATAAGGAAACAGGAAAACTTTAATTTAGTTTGTTAAGAGAAAAATATGCTTTCATCAAAAGATTCCCTTGAGGATGGACAAAACAGAAAGCCTTGAAACTGGTTACTAGCAGTGCCAATTCTTTCTGAACACATTGTTCGTAAAATGTTTTTTTCTCGTTTTCTCCTCTTTTTTTTTAGCAGTTGTAAGCTTTGCATAAGTTAATTTAATTATTTAAGCAGTTCAGAAGATAATTAAATGATCACCGATGAATATATTTTGTAGATTCATGGGGAAAAAAACATTGTTTTAGCGATAACAACCGGTGTCTTTAACCATGAGTCTGTTGCGTTATAATATTCTTGTTAACCAACAGGCCTTCGCTTGCCAATTACTTTGCCAATCCAACTCCTGAGCTGTAAATCAAATCTGATTCATACCTGCAATGACCTCTACCCAGGAGCGTCGGCTTTCAGAAAACCTCGTGGGTGCTCATGCTCATTTAATGACTCAGTTCTTTTAAAAGATATGGCGAAGTGTGTGAACCTAATTTGACCGGATTTTAATTAGCAGGATGTCGACCGTGCAGGAAGTAACTTAGACTACTTTTCATCATGGAAAAATTTAAGATTAAAATTTAAAAAATAAACCTTCCAAATTTTTTACAAACATGAAAAGTGTCGCTGGCATCAGTTTGTCTTACATAATCGTGAAAATTGCATCCAAATCCTTCGAGTAGATTTCAAGTTATAAGTGAGCAGACAGGCAGCTTGGCACTGAAAGATTTTGCATTTTCTAAACACTATTCCATACCACTAAAATGGGTTCAGTATTTTGACGCGATAGGGTAGAAAACTTAGATATTTTCAAGTTTATAATAACAGTCAATAGATAAATAATGATTTTTGTATGCATGGAAAACTCAGAATTTTATTATTGCATCTGATTTGTGTCCGCTAGTATTTTGAACAAAGATACAAAGGAGAAGGAAAAAACACGGGCAAAAAAATGTTAGAGTGGACAGTGAAGAACAGATACCTGTCAATAATAAAAATATAAAAATAAAATCATTATATTATTATTAACATAACTTTTATTAACAGGAGATATTTATTAGTTCCTAGGCCCTACTAAGAGTATTTTATTGTATTACGAATTGTATAATCAACTAATAATCATTAATAAACCTTTGTAAAAAGGAATATTTTGTTTTATAACCTATTTAATATCATTTTTTTCAATGCAAATGTATTTTGTGGAAGTGCAGCTCTATTTATAAATACATTAGCGATTTCTTCAAGGTACAAATCATCCGCTATTTCTCGGTTTACGTGCAATACAATGTGATCATTCAGTCTCTACAGAGTCAAAGCACTCCTTAAATAAGTTTTATCCTTTGTAATGCTTAAAATGACGTTTCGGGCGTGTATATCGATATTGAAATATTAAAACAATTTTTAACAATTTGATGAATTCTGTAGATTCTCAATGAAAAATTACATATGAAACAATGACTTCCACATAACCCAGATTGACATTTTTTGTTCGTGCAATATTTGAGAGCATGTTGCTATGAAGAATTAAACGATCACATCAAAGTCGTCTATATAGATTTCTTTCACGTAACCGGTGCTTGCTCAGTAAGAAATACAGTGATTCCATGTTATCAAACGTATTGTATCATTTGTAATCTTTATATATAAAGATGAATGTATGTCTGTTTGTTTGTTTGTTTGCTTGTTAGTTTGTTTGTTCTTCATACAAATCCACAGTTTTCATCCGATCTCGATTTGGTTGAAACTTTATGTGTATAAATAACACATGTTGTCTCAAAACTTCGAAATACGGCGATAGACAGACACGTTGGATGTGGACGTCAACGTACCGTGCTCTTGTCAATACAGCCTACGACTTTATTTAACACTTCAAAACATATTTTTCGATAATATTCAGCTGAGGAGGTAACATAGTGAGGTTCACTTGATGAATCGTTTATTTTTTAAGGACTCCTTCTTATTTTTTGAGTTTTAGGTTCATCCATTTTAAAGATAAGAGCTAAGTTCACAGTCAGTTTCCAAAGGTTTTGAAATTTTTCGTCAGTTCTTTTGGAAAATACAATGTGCTTTACGGAATTCATATTATGGACAGTTTTTTGCAGTTACAAAGAAATCTTCTCTAAAGTTGTATTCAGACCTACGGGAAGATCGAGAATTTCTATCAGAAATTTGATAATAAAAAAAGATAAAAAGACTGAAGACTTTTTAAAAACCATTTTACTTTCGCGCCGGCATCATCTTTCCGACTTTTTGTGTCGTTCACAATATTTAGCAGGACACATTAACTGTTTAGAATAGCTTTCAAGGAAGATATACAACAACATCATTTTGCTTTGAAAAATTGTCTCAGAGGAAGGTTTTGAGCATCGCCAACTGCCGATAGTGATTGAAAACATGTTTGGCGTATCGGTGAACCATTTACGGAGACATTAGGCTCTCTTACTAACACTAAAATATCTCTTATTGCAAGCACTTCTTTCAATGTGTCTCGAACATTCAGGTGTAACGAGTGAGCGACGTAATGCACATCCTTCGGTAGCTTTAACCCACGAGGCATAGTATGCGCTGCATTAACATTAGCAGCGCCATTGCAAATCTTAATATTTATGTCGAATCTTCTTGGTACGTCATTGTATATTTCAAACAAATTTTCAGATGATTTTGATACCGCTCTATAGTGGCTGATAATAATTTCATTTATTTTAAGCGAAAGTAGAATATGACTTGTTCATTATTTGAAATAACAGTAGAGCCATCAACCATAACTGAGCACTAGACAGCATTTTGTACTGCTTTGATTATGCGATGCACTTCGTCAGTCAAAATTGTACAGTTTGGGCTCCGCAGGAATCATGATTTTAACTAGGAACATCCCGTTATCGCAGCTTCAACAATCGAATGTAATTTGAAAGTTAATGCTAGTGGCCCCTTATAGATAGGCTTTCGCTCATTAGAAAAACGAAGAGTTGAAACAAATGTTAAGAGGAGTGTTTTAGCTGTGCTTATTTTTAATCTTCAAGTTTATTTTTTGATAACTTGTAGTGTTAAATCGCGCCACACGAACTAGCTACATGGTTTGTGAGGTCGATGATACAGGTATCGCTCAAAGTCGATTACTATTTAGATGTCTTATGTTCATGGGTGCTCCGCACCCACTACTTACTTCTCGTGGGTGCTGGTCTGCTGGATCCCCCGAGTACCCACAGAGTCGGCGCCCCTGCCTCTACCTGGACTTAGTTGAAGTTAGATTTCAAGGCAAATCGGAGAGCGCTACCAATTGACTATTAATAACAGTTCTTGCCGAAAGTTTTGATGTTTATCTCATTTTCATTGAAGACTGTTCACTGTTTCCAGTCCAGTTTGACGGCTCTGTTTTCAATCCAATCTTCAGTGTCAACGGCTTCTCAACGTTCGTAAACACCACAGATGATTGGAACCTGCAGCAATTTCAGCAAAGAAATATATCAAATGTCCAATTTTCTAACTGGATTTGTTTTCCAGCGCGTACTCCTATGACGCCTTTCCCATGTTGTGAACAGATTAACACAAATGACAAGTTCATAAATCTAGTGTAGGAATTCCACATTACAGTTTACTGGGTGATTCAGATACGATGCATTGTGTTGTAACTTACTATCGTTTATCGGTAGAATTATTGTAATAAGAATGCGTCTGATATTATAATAATGAGAACTCCGAATGATTGTTAGGTCGTCTAAGCAAGGGTGTCGCGAAAACTGCGCCCAGTGAAATTTGTGGCCAGTGAAATTTGCGATCAGAACTGGGTCTGAACAATGCTGTAGCGGTTAAGTCTTTGAAATCGGTGTTTATTATCGAATAGGTTCAAACTGGTTGTGTTGACAGCCGTCCTGCAGGCGCTCTGAGGGGATTTATAATTGTTATTAAAACATAAGTTTTATTCTGCCTTTAAAAACGTAGAAAAGAAGTGTCATAGCGAGCCCTATACTTATAGAATTGTAGTAGATTTCATGCAAAATCTCCCTTTACATTACAAGTGAAGGAAATATTTTACTATCGGTAGTTGTGGGTTAACTGTTTTTGCATTTATGACTTGAAAACAAAAACAAGCAAAACTTATTACTGCCATGAAGGCATTGCGAAAAAAAGGAGGGACTGAGGTTTCCTCTTTCCATAATCACTTCATAGCACATTTCATGCCCCAAACTGTAGGTTTGTGTGGGAGACGATGAAATCATCCTGGAGTTTAACAAGTGGTGGGCCAAGCACTTTAAAAATATGTGCTCCCAAGTGAAGCTCGAAAACAAAATACGTGGTTTTCCCCACACACCGTCAGTCGTCTTGATGGCATGATGGACGAAACTGTTGGATATTGGCCTGACCGGATATCCAAATAATCTTGTCAGTCCACGTCATCCACATCAATTTCCCTGTAGATGACACGATAATGGAGTAACATCGCTGCATTTGCGGATGGAGCGATCGTATGGCCCGACGACCTGTCTGCCAGCACGATCTGGTTAAACCGCACTGCAATCTCCGAACACTGTTTGTTGCAGATCAGCAAAAAATTCAACTTTCAGTAACAAGTGCGAAAAAGTTCTAAGAAATAATACTTAACTTGCGAAACAAGGTAATTTGTTTTTAATTCGAAACATTTGCGTCTATATATATATATATATATATATATATATTAATAGAAACTAGTTTGGCTGTTTCTGCCGTGTAATGTAAAATGTCGCTGACTAGGTTCCGTTCTATTTGTTCGCGTAAAAACTTCCAGGCCACTACTTAGTGAGACCAGGTCTGGTCGTCTAAAGGTAAGGTGACCAGACGTCCCGCTTTTGGCGAGACAGTCCCGATTTTCAACAATTTGTCCCGCGGCGTTTTAAAAAAAGTCCCAATTTTTTGAAAGAATGCACGACTAGCTAGGGAATGGCGGGACAACGTGAAGGTACACTACGATTTTCGGCGGCCATGTGGCTATTTCGCTAGGATATGAGATTTATATCATTTTTATTAATTTTATAATGTTTAACAAGTAATCGTTGAGAACTGATTATAGAGAAGTGATTATCAAGAACTGGTTATCAAAAGTTGCGTCTTGTTAATCAGTTGTTAGCATTCGACCATTATTGTTTAGACTTAATGAACTATGGCACTTTTCGACACTGACAACGACGAAAACATTTTGTTACTGCCTCTCAGACGATACACATCGTGCTGCGTGCTAGAGCTAGTTAAACAAGTGATGTCAACAAATTAGCTATTCAGATAACTAAGGAACTCATTTATTTGATTATTACAGAAACGTATTTTAATTTAGCAGACAGCACTCGTATTATTTATACTGTATTTTATAGAAGTGGCAAAAAGTTTAGCGCCGGCCTTGAAAGTGACACTTTACATTACGGCAAATTCAGAGGAAAAATAATACAAGTTAGTATTGTTATTATTTATAAAGAAATATACGATTAAAATTAAAATAATTATTAAAATATAGTTATTTTATAACAATCAAACTAAAAGTATAGTAATATTTCCGAAAATGATCTTTTTAATGAAGTATCATTATTAAAAACATATGTTGACAAGGAAAAGGTTAAATCTAGGTCTTCAGCAAAAGTCGCAATAGAGAACAAATGGTTAGAAATATTTCATCATTTTGAAATAAACCATGTTCCATACAATAATGCAATAAAAAATGTATAATAAGCGCTGTCCTTAGAAGGAGCTAATGCTGCGACAGAACGCGTTTTTATACGGTAAATAAAGTGTGGACATCAGAAAAATCACAATTAAGAGCTGACGCTTTGGAAACCATATTATGTGTGAAAAATAATTTAAGAAAGTCTTGTGGAAAAGTTTATGAAGTAAACAATGACAGCAATCTACTGAAAAAAATCACTCAAATGAGAAATATTCCAAAGAATAAAATAATACTATACATAAATTATTAATGGATTATATTTGTAAATTGTACTTATGTTGAAATAAAAAAATAATACAATACTGTTTTTTCGTTCTATAAAAAATTTTGTTGCTTCGTATAGACGAACATTTTAATCAAGATCCCCCTCCCCTCCCCCCCCCCTCCCGTCAATGGTGTCCCGCTTTACCAATGTTAAAATCTGGTTACTTTATCTAAAGGGGCCTTTTTTAGAGTGACTACGAGTCGCAGGTAGGCCGTGACACAAAGGGAACAGTGGCCGCAGATTTCGCAGATTTTAGGTTGGTCGCTAATTTCACTGGTCGCAGTTTTCACATATCCCTAAGCAAGATAGTCTCACAAAGCCTAGTGGATGAACAATTAATGATCCCGTCTGACATCAATTCAATTCCGAAGTCACTCCAAGCGAATGGGAGGATGGTTCCTTAAAACCATTGCCGAATTCCTTCACCTTCCTTGCCCTAGTTCTATTTCTGCACTAATGATCAAGTAGAGGAAAAAATTAAATTTACATACAATATGTCTCAGTCATGTTTGGGATCAAATCGGGGACTTTTTAATCCATTCCCACACACCCTTCTGTCGAGTCACCAGATAGTTTATTGTAACTAATTTAAACAATTATCACAATATGGTTACAACATCCGTTTTGCAAAGAGGGTATTGTGAATGTAAGGTATCTAGAGTGCTAATGAATATCACCTTTAAATGATGCTGACGCGATTTCTGGACTACGAGACATGGTTGATATTTTTTTTTAGGGCAAAAGTGGTGCTTTTTTAATGATCCTGTGGAGAATTTTGGTGGTGTTACTATCCAGGCGTTGTTTCAGGCCCAGGAGGTTCTGGTGACAATAGAAGAAGGTATCTTGCGAGGAGAGACGGTTACGGGCCTGTATGGAGCTACATACACACGTTTCCTTGGAGTGCCGTACGCAGAGCCACCTCTAGGGGAACTTCGCTTCCAGGTAACACTTTCAACATCTACCACAAAAACTGTAATCCACATCATATTATAACGCTCTGGCATTACGTCCAGACCTTCTTCGATGGGCCAATATGCGCCCTATGTAACGCTGGTGTAGCAACCTATGAACGAAGGTTTCTATAAAAGTTTAAATTGGAAACGAATCATAAATATACATATTAATTACTAGTTGCTTCTTTATAATACCTACTTATGTTTTTGTAGTAGTTCAATACTTCCAAGTCAAAGAAAACATTTTTTTCGGTTGAGATTTTATTTCTAAAATAAATAACCAAAAGTGTTCAACACTCATATTTTTCAATAATAAAATCTCACCAACTTTGAAAACTTGTACTACAGTAAAGTTATCAAATACAAAAATTCCATGGCGTCATAATACGTCAACATCGCAAATCAACTAGAATTTTTCGTATGGCCACTTGGAAGAAAGTCATTTTTCAACTAACCCAATTGATAATATTATATCTCACAAAGACATTATTATAGAAACCTTTATTGTTCCAGTCGATAAGGAGTGTCATAAACACATATTTTTTGAGACTTTCAATCGGTTCAAGTTAAATTAATGAGTGCTAAGATCAATTTCCTTAAAGATTCTCTCTGCTTTTCTCAGTCGTGGCAATATAATTTCGCTATCCATATTAATCAGTCAGAAAATCCACAGAATGGATTAAGATTGTATATATTTGAAAAATGTTTTTCTGAGGCCAATAACTCAGTGGTTTGTTATAGCTTCTTCAAACGTAAGAGTCACTTGCACTGTGTAATAGCATCTTGATTCTCCATTCCATTGCCCCTGCAGGCTCCCGTACCGGTATCCAGTTGGGAAGGTATCCGAGATGCAACACAATTAGCAAGCAACTGCACGCAGGAAGGAGATGGCTCTGAAGATTGCCTGTACCTGAATGTTTACATTCCCACCGCAGAGACCAATGCGGATCCGCTACCTGTCATTGTGTGGGTACCTGGTGGAGGATTCACCAGCGGCAGTGGTTCCTATCACATGTACGGACCGGATTTTCTCATGGACTACGGAGTCATCCTCGTTGCCCTCAACTACCGTCTTGGGCCTCTGGGTTTGTATTGCATCCAAGTACTATATCTCTTTCTTACTACTTAATCCACCCTTTGAACATTTATTTACTGTTTTCAGAAAAATTAAGGCTCGTCATCTGGACTCTAATGTGAGAATCCTGTGAGTCATTCGCACAGCTTTTTCCTTTTTGTTAATAACAAAGAACTCTTCTGTGTTGAACGGTTTTAATCGTATGGATTCTCATGACCGGTAGATCCCCTAGGAGATTAGTTGCCGAGTTTTAAGTGGCCGCATCATCCGCCTCTGCTTTGAGCGCTATACTAGTGGATGAAGTGACTGTTGCCATCTGTCTCGAAACATGTAACTACGAGACGTATTTTTTAAGTGAGTACCGTTTTGTCACACCGTGGCTGCAGCGCTACGGCCGGCGTTCCGCTCATGCGCACTGGGTACCTGCATTTCTTGCCTACGCACTGACGCCATTACAGTCTAAATCTTCCTTGTTTAAGTTTTTCACTGAGTGTTTAAGAAGCCTCCGATAATCGTGAGTCCCGCCACGGACAAAACATTATGAGTGATGGAATGGTGAGAAAGTGGGTGAGAGAATTTAAAGATGGCCGCACAAATGTGCATGATGAACAACAGAGTGGGCGTCCTTCGGTCGTTAATGAAAGTTTGGTGCAGAAAGTGGACAATAAGGTGAGAGAAAACAGACGCTTTACGATTTCCTCCTTGTGACGACTTTCCTAATGTTTCTCGTAGTGTTTTGTATGGCATTGTGACCGAGCACTTGAATTGCCGAAAATTGTGCTCACGTTGGGTACCGAAAATGTTAACGGATGTGTACAAAACCAAACGTTTAGGCAGTGTATTGACTTTTCTTGAGCGGTACCACAACGATGGTGATGATTTCTTAAGCCAAATTGTTACGGGCGATGAGACATGGGTGGCCTACGTCACACCTGAATCAAAGCAACAGTCCATGGAATGGCGGCATTCAGATTCACCCAAAAAAGTGAAATTCAAGCAAACGATTTCTGCCCGGAAAATCATGTGCACAGTTTTTGGGACCGAAAAGGAGTATTGCTTGTGGAATTTCTGCCTCGTAATGAGACAATCAATGCAGCAGCTTATTGTGAGACATTGAACAATCTGCGCCGTTCAATCCAGAACAAAAGACGTGGCAAGTTGAGCAATGACATCGTTTTGCTGCATGACAATGTCCGTCCACATGTGGCTAATCAGACCAAAGATCTCATCACATCTTTTCGATGGGAAACTCTAGACCATCCTCCGTACAGCCCTGATCTGGCGCCCAGTGACTACCATCTGTTCCTGCACTTGAAGTAACACCTGGGCGGTCAGCGTCTTTAAGACGATAACGAAGTCAAAACAGTTGTGATGCAGTGGTTAACAAGTCAGGCGGCAGACTTCTATGAGGAGGGTTTTCAAAAACTGATACTACGTTATGACAAGTGCCTCAATATTGAAGGGAATTATGTAGAAAAGTAGAGTAAGGTACAGGATTTCATGTAAAAATGAAATTATTGAGATATATTTGCACGTCTTTTTTAATTTCAAAACGGTACCTACTTAAAAAAACATGCCTCGTATGTTCTGTGAATGAGATATGTTTTTTTGATTGTGATATGCGTAGTTTACGAGGTGGAAATTGGGAACCGTACCAGTATTCTTGATTATTTCGGGAATCCGCCTAAAAATAGCAATCAGGTGAAATAACCAATAAAAAAATGAGAGAAAATAATTATACTGCTGGGGGAAAATTATATTGATTACTAATTATTTATTTTTCTTTGATGGGATATTTTTCATTTTTACATTAAAATGAGTATAATTTTCAGGTTTCACAATTTAAAATTTATTTCCTTGCGATTTGAAAAATTACGAATCAAAAATAAAAATACAAAATCTTCTTATCACAAATCATACAAAAAAATACATAAACTATCAAATAATAAAAAGTCAGGCACCACTCGGCCATACTTGGATTTACTATAGTAAAACAAAGGGTAGAGCCACTGAGAAAGTTCTTATCTGCGCAGCGTGAGCTGCCAAAGCGTGTTCAGTTCGATCGAAATTGAGACAATGCAATCGAAATATTACACGTCGTATATTACCGTTTGATGTGACGATCGCTCCACTGTTGCTAGCGTAACAATCAACGTCACTAATGATCCACAGTAACACCTCGCACTGTAAATCGATCAGATCGCTGCACTATTAATGTACGACGTGGAAATATAGACACAAGCAAAACTCTTCAAACCGTCAACGCTTTCCATTGACACGGCGAGGCACTGTTCGTGTCGGCACCACAGACAAGAAACCCAGGCACTCTGAAGTTGTGGCCAACACATTCACCACGGCCACAAGTACTCTACAGTACTTAAATCACCCAGGGAAGGCGCCAATGGCTCACCAGTACCTGGGCCTCAACCTGCCGCCGATCTGACCTCCTCCGAATTGCCTCGTCGATGTCTCGTCAAGACCCGCCTGTAACGGGTTAATGGCATTTCCCCATTACTTTGGAAGATAATTTGAGAAGTTTAAATATTTTAAATAGTGGCGGTTGGCATGGTCGTCTGGTGACGTCAACATCCACCATGTCTGTGGGCTTAGGGAGGTAGAACCCAGTTTTAAAGCATGGGTTGAAACTGGTCGTCGTCTAATGACGTCAGCATCCGCCGAGACCGTGGGCTCGGGGGTGTAAACCCCAATTTCGAGAGCATGGTGCACTAGGAAGAAAGATGCACCTAGGCTTTCAGTCAGTCAGTCTACCGTTGGTCGTTGAGTCGGCGAGTCCGCCGGCAAAGTGAACATTTTCTTTGATGATATGAAGGAACTTAAGTAATGAAAAAGTTATGTACAGAATTTTTATTGTTGGTGGGCCATATGTATGGTCTAACAACTAGTATCGGTTTTCATGTATGAATGAGAAGAGAGCGTGTTTTAAACCTAAATTTATCGAAGACATTACCTGTAATCTTAAAAGATCGAAGTACGATAGCAAACTTTCGGAGCGAGATTATACTATTCAATGCATGTGCTTCAAATAAGAAAGTGCGTTTTCATTTCATTTACCAACTTAACGTTGGTTGGCGGCCGTCAGAGAAAGAATCAGAAACATGTGAGCGCGCAGAAACTTTAAAGTTTCACAGTAAGTATTGTAACCTAACCACCAGCATAACCGCGACACGCCGAAACCAGAAAACAGAGAGAAAAAAATCTCATTGGTTGCTGTTGTTTGGAATCTCGTTGTTATTTGTACATTTTAAACTTTTGCCAGGTTCTATCCACGCCACAACTTGGCGTCTGTCTCTCCCTCCGCACTTTCTAAAGTCACTGACCGTATCCATAACAACGACCTGCCTCCTGCTGTTATGCTTTTAGCGTGGGCGACACTGATTGAATGGGAAGGTCACATCTATTGTGTGAAACTTCCCTTGACCACTGTCGAAATTATTTGTGGTAGGGTTCACATGAATAGGCGACGGGCTGTAATCTACCTAAAGGCGTATTCCCACGTTCCCTTGTAGGCGAGGCGAGACGGGACGGGACCTCATTAGGCGAAGTGTAGGGACGACCGCGGACCGCAGGTTACTCCTAGCTTACCATGCCGCCACCTTCCCACCACGTTACCTAGTGTCGTTTGGCACAGAGCACTTTACAGAAATAGAAGGGGTGCGCACCGCTGCTGCAAACCGATGGCAACAGCGCACCGCTACACACGCCTGTGATGTTTACCGACTCAGTGTGGGTAGCTGCGTCTCGTCTCCGCTAGCAGAGGCGGCCCTGTTCCCACGGCGTCCCGTCCCGTCTCGCCTCCGTTTACAAGGGATCGTGGGAATGCGCCTTAAGATTTCTTCTTTCGCGTCGCATTTACTTTTACTTAAACAAAATGTAACGAGTCCATAATTTTTTTGCTCATTACACAGGACAGCAGGTATGTAAGGGCCTGGGCTCATGCCTTTGGCGCATTGTACTGCACGCTGTCTAATTCTGCAAGCGATCGATTACTGACGATACGTTAATCTAAATTCTAACCACCCTTTAACTAAGATCATGAGTTCAAATATATGAGTAACCCGTAATTAATTAATTCAAATTTTTCTTGAAATTCAACAATAGCAGGTTAACGAAAGCTGATTTTTTTTTACCATACATTATTAAGTCGGAAAGGGTAAACTTTACATCAATAATGCATTAGAATAATATGATTACTGAAAAAATAGTCTTTTTTTTTTTTAATGGCATTAGGCTACTGAGGCCATACAGCCAGCCAGCTTAATGTGATTTGTTACTGTTGTTGTTGATTGACACATGGACAATACATTTACACACACCCATGCCCTCGGCCAAGTGAAAATTGAAGTACAGGTGGAATTTTGGAATTTTATCCACCGCTGTATCTACGCTAGCAAAGCTCCAGCACACTGGAGATCGGAAAGTAACAAGGGATCCAGGTTAAAATTCCAGGCCCTCGTGCCAGCCTACTTTAACGCGGTTTTCCGCTGTCTTCTAGACGAATGCTGGAACCGACACAGTCCTCACCTCATGAACTACACATTTCACAAACAAAAATACACTAATCACGTAGAACACAAGTTACACGTTTAAAAGACAGATGGTGACACATCCGCTTGCCCCAATCAAAACTGCGAACGATCTAGCAAGCCGGTAGTAAATGAAACCGTGATAAGAAAATAAGCACACTCTCTGATTTTGGATCCGTAGTACTCATATCGTTTCTGGTTTTCAGAGAAACAATTAATTCTGTAATGATTATTTTTCACAGAATCGTATTTGAAAGCAAAGATTAGATAATTATATAAGTATATTTAGTTTTTGTTAGATTTCAATATAAAATAAATTACACAATTTCCGAGGTTAATGCAGAGAGTACACGAAATGTTGAAGGAATCACGAAGCATCTATAGTTCATTTATCTGCGTGTACCAGGTTTCCTCAGCCTGCAGGACGAGACAGTTCCTGGAAACGCAGGCCTCAAGGATCAGTTGTTGGCCCTGCAATGGGTTCAGCGGAACATCGCCAGCTTTGGAGGAGACCCTAACAACCTGACGCTTGGAGGGCAGAGTGCAGGAGGAGCTTCCGTGTCCTTCCATCTGGTCTCTCCGCAGTCCGCAGGTACAACACAGGAAAATTTTCCTTTTCGTTTAATACATTTAAATATATTGATCAGCCAGAGCATTATGACTGCCGACCTACTATCGATATAAACCCGTCTGGGTGATAGCAGGGTCGCCGGACGAGGAATGACTGGTAGCCAGACACACGCACGGTGCATGTAGTATCAGTGAGCGAAATATCTGAGTTTGACCGAGGGTAGTTTGTGATGGTCCGGATGCTTGGCACGAGCATTCGGAAACTGCACTACTTGTCGGGTGTTCGAGGAGTTCTGTGCTTTCTTCAATAAGTGACGAAAACAAGGTAAAACCACGTCCAAAGGTCGAGGAGTTGGGTGGCCACCCATCATTACATATGTCAGCTATCCTGGCAATAATTTTGAGGTCGACAAACATCTTTCATTTACGTTCTTTGTATTTAATACATGTAAACATAAATTCCAAAGTCTCATATAACTCTTTAGTCATACTAGCATTACCAACTGGGATGGAAGAAATTGCATTCCCATTGTGGAGTTGAACTGGCTTTAAACTAATTTTGGATGCATCTATAAAAAGTCTCCAGTCTTATGTAATCAGTCAAACACAAACATAATTATTAATCTCTATCAGCGACGTTTACATTACAAATTGTAGCAGAAGTACATGAAATGGAACCAATATTTTCATATCAAAGCAAGTGAAACGCAGAAGTTCATGTTTCCAACTGTTTTTTGTAAATTTCCGTTCGTATATTAAAAAAAAGTCTGGAAGTTAAAATATAACTAAAAACTGTACCTGATGGTAATTTCTGATTTCAGTTTTGAATTCCCCATACAAAAATCCTTTAGAAACACATATTCCCATATTGGAAATTTTTTCTTTGTAGAACAGTGTAATTCTACGAATTAATGTTTTATGTAATCGATTCACAATGATCGCTCCAAAAAATATCGTAATTTGCGGTCAGACAAAGCCTCAACAATACTTTCAACTTATACTATTCGCTTCGTATTTTATCCACGTGTTTGGACCATCCTGAGATGTTATTAACAGGATAAATAATTAACAAGTTCGTTATTTTCAGACAAAAGATTATATTTTTTCGCAAAATATTAAATGTTAACGACATCAATTTCTCATGATAAATTGTAATAGTAGAAGGGGTTTGCTGGGTCATTATATTTATTAGCATTCCATTTACCATTTTATTAATTTTAATGTTATGATTTTGTTGATCTCATCAATTTAATAATTTTAATCATTTGATTTTATCAAATAGGAAGAGGGTGCAAAGTAATAGGCTATCTTGCACTACTAATGTAAATTCATAATCTGACAGATTTATTCAATTCAACACTGAATGCCTAAAGACGTCGGTGAACTTTACAATTAATTTAATACATGAAAATCAAATGTTCAATCAAAAATTAACACCGAGTCTTACAATATGAGGCATAAGACGTTAATTCTAAACAAACAACAGTCACATATTTATGTGAAATTTAAGCAATATGTCAAAACTGAATTTGCTAACATGAAAATTCCTCTACTAATTTATAAAGCTGTTCACAAATACAAGCTTACAGAAATGAATTTCCGTATCTTACTTCAAGCAGGACGCCATTAAGTCTTGGACTGAAAATAAAATAATATTATCTGATTGATAGGAATTTATGACAGTCCTCCCGTATCGAATCAAGTTTCTCACGGCTATTAACACGCTCAGAAAGATTTGTCGGAGAGTGATACTCTGCTCAGAGGCGTTGACGGGTGGAGGAAACGCACAACACTGAGTTCTTTTTAATGACTGAATGTCTTTACCGTTTATACAGCAGCGGCGTTGCGTCGCTTCCTTCAGAAATAGCAACCGGTACCACAAGCCAGAGGTGGCTCAAACCGTACTGTTATAAGTCTCGTCGTAATCGGAGACCTGGACCTCCGCCAGACACCACTGCAAGGCCTCTCGAAATCCAAGGGGTTGGCTCATAGGAGATGTGGACCTAGAACACACCAAACAGCTCGTTATTATTTTGTAACATGCACGTTCATTGGGAGTTCACAGCCACATGGTTCACACTTGGATCTACCATAACTGCCTCACCCCGAAAATATCCAACCTTCTCCGAGTTTTGCTTCGGCCACCAAATTTTTCCGTTAGCGTGCGGGAATATCATCTCATTGTCCAGCCGAATTATCCACTTGACCGGAGAAGGGTCAGTTAGGCGATCCCTGCTGCTCGCTATTGAGAAATATGTTGCTACCCTGTTCAGTTATGAAGGGGTCGCGACTCACCGTTACAGGTGGCTACCTCCAGACTTAAAACCAATATACTCTCCAGCAAGATATTCCGACCCTTCTTTCAATATGAATTACTGTTAATATTTAAAACATTGTACGAGTCTGACACAGCAGTCTTGTTACAAAATGGAACTATTGAATAACCGGAATAATTTGATATATCCTACATTGAATTTAAACCACTGAATGATAAATAGCATTTTATAAATTCTAGACTGTGTTCTAGGCACTCCTGGATTGTCTCGAAATGCTATGTGGTTGTGGTATCATACTGCTGCAAAGAATATTATGTGTAAAACCCATCCGAAATTATTTAGCTTTTATCAGTTTAGAGAAAGAAGAAAATCCTTTCTTGCGAGTTACTACTGTGACATTTGTTCCTCACCTAAAGACACATCGTTTGGGATAGCTTGGTTGTTTGTAAAGAAGTAATTTTTCTTGTACTCTTTCAGTTCAATCTCTTTTTGTCTGCAGGGTTGTTTACACGCCTGATAGACCAGAGTGGAAGTTTCGTGGGCTCCTTATCGACGGTGAGGAATCCCGTCGAGAACGCGTTTCGATTGGGAGCTTTACTGGGATTCGAGACCGATGACTCGCAACAGCTGCTCGACTTCCTGCTATCAGTCGACGCGGAACAACTGATCGTCGACCTCGATGTCATAAAGACTGAAGAGGTAAGGTTTTTCAAATACACGTTCAAGCCGGCAAAATTGGAATTATCTAGCAATGAACGGTCGCTAACACCGTCATCCTGTGCTAATGTTCAGAGAGGATGATATAATAACTCGTAAGATGACGATTTTTTTTTTAGATACACTCAGGTTTTAAAAGATGGTAAAAACGGACCTTGAGCACTGAGGCACGCTTGTAGGTGTCGTTTATTTCTTCAGCATCTACAGCAGGTAAGGGCAACCTTTGCTTAGCTGATGGCGTAATTTTGGGACATAATCAGGTCGCGAGCCGTAGGTAAGAAATAAGTAGGTAGTAGTGAAGAAAAGGCGATAAATTTCACACTTTTTTTTATTTACTTCTCGATCTGTGGAGTTTCACTGCGTACGATTAATAATATTATGTATAGATTTTAGTATTTATGATTTGAATAAATACAGATTTTTTTTGCGCGTTATTTGAAATTTCTGAATCTCTCACGGGCCGGATTGAAGCTGGTGGCCATATATGATCTACAGAGATGATTGCTACCAGGTAGTCATCACCTTGAACGTAATAAGTAGATTAAGTGTTTTCAACTGAGGGGAACTACGATCAGTTTCGCTTCTGAGCATTTCCGTATCTACCCATGTATATTTTATACAATCTGCATCACTGTATGATTCCGACGAGTCATTGTGCAGCCTATGTCCCCTATATACAAGTTGTAATTGGATGTAGAACTCCGCTTGATAAGTTTTTTTGTTTTGTTTGTGTTTTTTTTTCTTTTTGTGAAATGACATAGAATTGCTTTTCTGAATCTACAGTATCTCCTAGGGGCTCACGACTTATGGTACCTGAACCTAGATACCATGGGATCGTATCTATTCCGGAATTGGTTCCACCTGGGCCAGGCACCTTCTGCCAAATTTCTTCTCTCTCTTCCTTAATCAACTCTTGTTCATTTCCGACCTTGACGGTACTTTAGGATTATGGAAAGGGAGCAAAATATATCGACTTCAGGAGCCTGTTTAGCTCAAAGTGTCGTTTATAGGGGCAAATACAGATGTTCATTTTTGAAAAATTATATATGTTTGCTCTTACAGTTTGCAAGCATCTGTTACATGTAATGATATATAAGTAATAAGGAAAAATAAATTTTTAAGGTGCCACAAATAGGTATGCTTACCTTAAGTGTAGGTAAAAAAATTACGTGTTCAAAATAAATTTTTATTTCCTTTCGACGGCAGATGACGCAGCGTGAAGAGATATATTTCTCGTTTTAAGTCGGGATCTAAGCATTGTAAATTAAAACGTCCGTTCAGTAGTTTTATATGCATCTGGAACAAACCAGTTAAGTTAATAACTTTTATTCCACTAGCTGAGGCTGAATTCGACATGGGCAATTCGCGACAACGGTCCGACTTCCTCTTATCAGCTGTCGCGAAGAAACCGATTGTAGACGACAATATCAGATTACGCTGCATGATTTCTGCTTCCATCTGTTATTTGATAGAAATGCAATTTTTTTTGTATAATTATTAGTAGCAGAATTCGATTCTGCTGGGTTTCCTATCAAAATTTGGCCACAAATATCTTTCATTAGATATAAAAGAAATTTCAAAAAATTTCGTTAACTTGTTTTTAAATAAATTATAATTTATTTCAAAGGTAGACATGTAAATTACATAAAAATAATGGGTTGCCTGTGTAAAAGTGACCCCAAGTAGTAGTTGCCAGCTGTTAAATATATGGAAGAGCAAGAGAGAGTTAGCGCATCACACCGTCTGTCAAGTAAAACAGCTGGCAATCCCTACTTTAGATCACTTTGGTGCATAGGCAAACCAAACTTTTTATGTTCTTTAGATGTCTCTTTTTGAAATGAATTGTAATTTATATTTTTTAAAAAAAAAAATGAACGAAATATTTAAAAAAATTAATTAAAACTGCTTGCGTCAATATTTTGATATGCAACCAGCAGAATCGTATTCCGCTACTTATATTTATACACTAAGATTGTATTTCAATCAAATAACAGATGGACGCAGAAATAATGCAGCCGGACCTTGGTGTAGAATTGGGGGGGGGGGGGGGTACGCTAGACAATTTATGAACTGAAAATCAAGCATAGCCACTGTTTAACTCAAAATCCAGACAGTCTAGGTTTTTTTTTTACTTATGGCCTTATGCCTCGTCGACGTCGAGGGCATTAGAGGCCGACTGGGACTGGGGACAAGAAATGGGAAGAAATTTGGCCACGGTCCTTTTGAAGGAAGCAAACATTCCGGCATAAGCCTGGAGTGATTTGGGGAAACCATGGGAATCCCAACTCTGGATGCCCGGATGATTCGAACCGGCGCGGGCGTCGTTCCGAATGCGAGACCAGAGAGTTAACCGCTCACCTACCACGCTCGGTAGAAACCCTCGTCACAAAAATTGTTTCTCTTTGTTCGTTGGCTAAAACATTTTTAAATACTTTAACAGTGATGAGATTTTATTTACTTTGCTTTTAGCTGCGACGGTGTTTTTTTTTTTTTTTTTTTTTTTTTCCTGCCACCTAAATGAAATTTAATTGTAGATCAACCTCATTAGAATAATACTATTTTAAGACACTTTATTTGTGGACGTTTATTTGGCTTGGTAATTACTATGAGAAATTAAAACAGCATGTTCACATGTACCATCAAGTACGTTATTTTACTCCTCTAATTGCCGAATATGTGTAGCAACTAATTCCACCGTTGACATTAGTTTCAAGCATTTCCTAGAGATAAGTTAAATTTATTCGACGACATTACAAAAGTAACTTTTTTTTCTTTTATAGACGGCTTTGTACATCACTTACATACCCTGGGCGCCGACCATCGAACCTGACGTGGATGGCGCTTTTCTCACCGAGTCTCCAATCACCATCCTGAACGAGGGGCGATTTAACCAGGTGCCAATTCTCATTGGCACAGTCTCCGACGAGTCGGGTAAGGAAGTACGCTTAACACTTAGCAAAAATGTTTCAACGGTTCTCTTCCACTGCTCAACAGCAATTACTCGCAAATTTATTACCATCAGTACGCTGCATAGATTGCTTCCACCAAGTACAAACTTTTTTCGCTTGGCCTTATAACTCTGTAATAACATCATACATTGCAACTGCTTATTGTTATATTTTTCTTGAATTTTATATCGCGTAATTACTAAGCATACTATTAAACGATTACTTTATTTCATCTACAAGAGACCAACACAGTCCATATGTTAAAAAGGAACCAGTGATACAATGTAATTTTTAATATCTGGATATTGTGGGTAATTTCCTCTGTGGTGGACGAGTGATCTTTTATCTTTTGTTCGCCTTGCACCTCCCGAGAAGGACATATATGTATTTATAATCTGTGGGTAACCTCTAGTCATGCGAGCATAGTATCTTGAATTAAACTCTCAGTAAAGATAAGTACATACATACACTTTATTACATTCTTTATGTACATCAAGGCCTCCTCCTAGCTCCTTCAATATCACTCCAGCCTATCTTCCCTTCCTGTTACTTTAATCCCTGCCGACTACATTGCTTAAAGCTCTTTGGCTTGCTCCACCTGTGTTCTAGCTGTGAAGTTGTCCCACTACATCACTCGTAGTCTTCAGCTGCCTTCGCCGATGACGACCTCCTCCTACCTGCTTGAATAGCTCCATGACGATCCAGCAGACCAAAACAAGACCTCTCCTCAGCTTGTCAGTCCAGTTTTGAGCAGATCTCCCCCCCTTTACCATCGTAGTGGGGAGTGCCTTTGTCCAATCAGAATAATTCCTATCCTACCAGTTCTCTCCAAATGACGTCCTGCTAACTCATAATATTGCAGACGATCTGTCCTACTTTGGAATCGTTACTACTCTCTTGCTTACGTTCCACACAGCCTCTAACTGTTTGGATTCTCTGTTGTAATGCGCCCTGATTCCAACTCTGCTATATGCAGTCACTTCCACCTAACAGTATTAACTTTTTAGAACTGAAGCCTAAATTTCCTTGTCTGTCCACTATACCTCAATTGCTATAGAATCAGTTTGTATGAATAACTGTCATGCCAAAAAATTGAATTTGTTGTTTTATTAAATAAGAAATAAAGAAATTCAATTGCATTGGCTTGACAATTATTCGTACAAATTGATGCAGTTAAATCTTGAAACGTAAACTTATATTATCAATCTGTGTAACCTTTAACATCTGATGAAAATGATGGAGCCATAATTTGAAATCTTTTTAGTATTGGCTTTACAACTAATCGAGAGGGGAATAATGGAGCCTGGGAAGTATTATTTTCAAGGATCGGAAAGGAAATGAGCTACGACCTTTAAAAAGGAACATTCCATCATTCGCGTGAGGTGATTTTAGGAAACTATGGGATTTTAGGAAACTATGGGATTTTAGGAAACTATGGGAAAGAGAAATCTGGAAGGCAGAATCGCTGATCAAACTCGGACGCGACGGTTCAACCACTAGGCCAGATCGAAATATGTTTCCACAACAGCAGAAATCAGACTGTTTGTTGATATTCAGTCCTTACGTCGAGCTTAATACTAATTACATCGTTTTCTCTTGTGCGTGGCATGTGTTATTAACTGAGTTTACAGTTGTTTAGGAATTTCATCTGGCCCACAGGTTACGATCCAGTTACAGACATGGCGCTCATAACGAACTTGAACGAGCAGTTCGAGAATGTGGTTGGTCCTTGCCTTCACCTGCCAGTCACGGAGTGGCAAGCAGCCACCTCCCTCATACTCAGGGAGTTCTACTTCGGTGACGACACCATCACAGCAGCAGAAGACGCCACCTCACTCATCAACGTGAGCAAATCAACTATGCTGGATAGACTAAAATAGCTTTTGGAAATATTACACACTTCGTTGATAGCAACACTAATTATGATTAAAGTTTACGGTTGGTAGAGAATATTATTATTAAATTAGTCTGATCTCATTAATTAAAAATATAGCTATTATGTTTGCATCAAAATATTATTTATTCAGTTTACACATTTGCTTTCTTGCTTGGTTGTATGGGTAATTATGAGAGTACCAATTCCAATTTTTTACTAACGGGGCTAGCAAATACCAACTTCGGGAAAAAATATTCATTATATTATACGAAAATTATATTCCTGTTGTCATATAGCGGTCTGTGCTTAACTATATTTTACTATCACGTTGTTGTTGTTATTTGTGTTTAAGGACGCGTCGACGTCGGGGTCATTAGCGCCCTAACAACAACCGGCTTAGCAATGTGACTTAAAATTTAAATATTTCCGTCTGTATGGCCGACTGTAGAGTGGTCGGCCACACAGACGGCAAGTCCAAGTAAAATTCTAAATGTTGTTTGTAAAGGGGCCAATAAAATAGGAACCCCACTGCCCATATCTGGTTGGCTGTAAAGAGGCCAACCAGACATAAAAGTTTAAAACTACCAGCAAAACGAATAAAAACGGAACAAAACAAAACATAAACAATGTAAATGGATGAGTGCCTGTAAAATGGCCACTCGTCCACCTTAAAAGATTAGGCCGGTCTTCCCAAAAATTTTGGGATCAGACCGCCCAATACACAGAATTTTAAAACTTTAGCCACATTGCTAGGTTCATTGCTTAAAATAAGGGACAGATCGTTGGCTAGGCCAACGTCTGCCCTTAAGTCAAAAAATAAAACGCAATCAATTAAAATGTGGCGTACCGGCAGAGGTACGCCACAAGCATCACATTCCGGTGGGTCCTCCCGGAGGAGAAGAAAGCTGTGCGTGAGAGGACAGTGCCCTATACGGAGGCGAGTAAGGAGAACCTCATCACTCCTCGCCCGCTGGAAGGAGCTGCTCCACGGCTGAACGGTCGGTTTGACCAGCCGGAGCTTATTATGCTCTACTTCCAGCCACTGCCTCTGCCAAACATCAAAGACAAATCTCTTCACCGCCGAGGCAAGGACTTTAGGACCGGATCAAAGTCGGTTCTGACCTTGTCGCAGGCTAACTTGGCAGATTCATCAGCGGCCTCGTTCCCCCTGATTCCCACATGGCCGGGTACCCAGCAGAAAACAACCACCTTCCCACAGGAGTGGAGGGAAAGGAGGGCGTCCTGGATGTCCTGGACTAGACGATCTGCTGGGTACATATTTCCTAAGGACTGAATACAGCTGAAGGAATCACAGCATATGATAAATCTCTTATTGCGCATTACTTTCATATGCTGGAGCGACTTTAACACAGCGTAGCATTCAGTGGTGTAAACGCTGCACCAGTCATCCAGTTTGAATGTGTAAGTCGCTCGAGGGAACACTACGGAGCAGCCAACTCCGTAAGCCTGCTTAGACCCATTCGTATAGACCGGGGTAAACATGCGATACTGATTTAAAACGTCTCTCTAAATATATTAATAAAAACACTGTCAGCGGTAAACAGTTTATTATAACGAGAGATCTAAAATTATTCTGGGCCTCTTTAAAAGCCAGGGAGGAGATTTACTCCAACCCTGGTGATAAAAAGCGGGCAGCTCTAATCCATATTCTTCTAAAATTGCCCTTGTACGGTAGCTAAATGGTTTCGTTGCTCTCCGACGGTTGTTGTATAGCCGTTCGAAATTTGGATGCATAATTACGTCGTGCACGTGAATGCCAGGTGTTACGGCAACGTGCGTGAAGTGTCGCACCATGAGGAGATGCCGGCGGGCGGTAAGAGGCGGCTCGCCAGACTCAGCACAAATGCTGGGTATGGGGCTGGCGCGGCAAGCACCCGTGGCGAGCCGAATCCCTGCATGGTGGACACTATCCAATATTCGCAGGTAACTGTCCCGTGCCGAACCGTATACTATGGAACCATAATCCAGTTGCGACCGTACAAAGGCTCTGTAAAATTGTAGCAGGCAAGGGCGATCAGCCCCCCAAGACCTGCCACAAAGACATTTTAAAATATTTAAGCCTTTTAGGCCTCTGGCTTTCACATCTTTAAGATGTGGAAGCCACGTCAGTCTACTATCTAAAATGAGTCCCAGAAAATGGACAGTATCAGTAAAACTTAAAACGGTGTTCCCCAAGGTAAGGTATGGTTGAGGTAAAAGGCTTCTGCTCCGAGTAAAAAGTACACACCTGGTTTTCTCGGCCGAGAAACGAAAACCAGTGTGCACTGACCATTCGTTCAACCTGTTCAGCGCGAGCTGCAACAGCCGCTCAGCGCTTCTCAGCTTGGACGATGCACAATAATATCATCTGAGTTCAAGCCGTACCGGATGGGACACCTTATTACGTTTGATTTGCTATTGATCGCAATTGCGAAAATGTCCCACTTAAAACTGACCCCTGAGGAACACCGTTTTCCTGGATAAAAAGATCTGACACTTCTTTACCGACTCGGTACCGGAAGCAACGTCCTGATGAAAAAGATGAAAAAAAAACGGTGCAGATTTCCCCTAAATCCCCATTCGTGTAGTTGTTTTAAAATGACATGACACCAGGTAGTATCGTAGACCTTTTCAATATCGATACACATTCCAATGATATGTTGGGTGCGGCTAAATGCATCCTGAATGGCCGCTTCCAGGAGGATCAGGTTGTCCATGGTGGAATGGAACTTCCTGAATCCACACTGAAAGCGGCTCAAAAGGTTTTGGGATTACAGACACCAGACGAGGCGGTGATTAACCATCCTCTCCAGTGTCTTTCCCACGCAACTTATCAGTGCAATACTACGATAGCTACCTGGCAACAACTTGTCCTTCCCAGGTTTTATAATGGGTATTAACTTTGCTTCTTTCGACGAGTCGGGGAAGTGTCCTCCGGTCCATATATTGTTGAAAACATCCAGAAGGTACTCCTTAGCATCTTTACTAAGATGCCTCAGCATCTGGTACTGGATCATGTCAGGCGCTGGAGCGGTGTCATTGGCACTGTTTAGTGCCGACTCCAGCTCCCAGAAGGAAAACGGGCTATTATACGCCTGTGTATCCGACGAATCGAAGCACAGTATTCGCCTTTCTGCAGCAGCTCTTCGCTGCTGATCGCGAGGCAAATTATTAGACGAAGTGATGGCAGCGAAATTCTCTGCCATCAACTGAGCTATGCTTCGTTCGTCGATAACTATGCATTCCTGATCCAGCAATCCTGATGCTGGTGGGCGGGAGTACCTTCCATATATACGGCGGATAGATGAAGTGGAACGATTAATTGTGGTCACAAAGGTCTGGCATGACCTTCTCTTGGTCTCCTTAATCACACAGCGCGCCTTAGTTCATGCAATACGGAACGCTGCCAGGTTGTCAGATGTTGGCTGCAACTCAAATCGACGCAACGCCCGTCTGCGACCCTGAATAGCGGAGCGATATTCGTCGTTCCACCAGGGGACAGGCGTCCTTCGCAGCGTTCCGGAGCTTTCCGGCATGGAGATGTCAGCTGCACAGTGAATCATTTCTGTGAACTGATCCACCTTCTCCTGTTGCACAGGGTTGCAGTAGTACAGAACGGCAGTAGAGCTGCCAATCTGCACCACTGACGTTCTATACGTCGGTTACTACTTCCTCCACGTTCAAACGCGACGTGCATCCAAAAAGGGAAGTGGTCGCTTCCATGTAGGTCGTGATCCTCTTCCCAATGCACGGAGTCCGCAATTGAAGGAGAGCATAGTGAAAGGTCAATGGCAGAGGACGTACCGGAAGCAATGGTGAAATGAGTCATTTGTCCTGTATTCAGGATACAAATGTCCTCCTGCTCTATTAATCTACCCACCCCTCGGTCCCTGGGGCAATCGGTGTTCGAGCCCCATAGCGCACAATGGGCGTTGAAATCTCCCAAATGGAGAAAGGGCCGAGTGAGTTGTCGTACAATGCCAGCCAGGTCGTCGTAGTCGACAGATATACTGGGTGGCAGTTGGTCAGTTGGATTGGACCGTGTATTTTCACTGCTACTGCTTGTAAAGAAGAGGTGAGAGGAATGGGTTCAGAACGGACCGTGTTTAGGACAAACACAGCCACTCCTTCCTTAGCTCGATCACCTTCGGTATCGACCCTTCTATAAATGTCGTATCCTCTTAGCAGTGGATTTGATCTAAAATGTGTCTCGTGTAGACACAAACACAACGGTTTAGACCGTGCTAAGAGTTCTACTTCCTCTTTGTATTATGTAGTTTTCCACTGTAGTACGGGAGCCATCTCACCTATTCAACCTCACTCGCCCTGGGTCGGGTGGGTCCTCGTCCTGAGACTGCTGAGGGACGGGACCAGGTTCGTCGCCCAGCATTTCGGTGTCTGGGAGGCGAAGAAGAAGGTGTTTTATTGAAAGCTGTAGGGTCTGATTGCCGAAACTTCGGACCTCGGACCTTTTGTTCTTTTTGCCTTCCGCTCGTTTCTGCTATTTCTGTTGACGCTGGTGGTGTTGCTACTGCAGAAGTTGATGTATTTGTAATAGTAGTAAATGCTACGGATGACTGTGTAGCTGATGCTGGTGGAACGTTTGAACCTGTTGCTGAAGTGGTCGGGTTTGCAGACGTGCTGCTACCGACGACCGCGGTCTTAGGTGCGCCACAATAGCATTGACATGAGCTCATGGTACTTGTGCCCATGTCTGCAAAGGACGTCTGTGTAGCAACACCTTCTTTCCTGACGGGAGTTGATAACGTTTTGGCGAAGCTTGTGGTGAACACCGGTGGCGCAAGCGCCTTAAACCGTTTCTTCGCTTCGCCTTAAGATATTCAATCCTTTGTTTTCAACTCCTGAACCTTCTTTTCATCAAGGAACACTTGACACTCCCTGCTCCAGGCTGGGTGAGACCCAGTGCAGTTTACACACACCTGTGGAAGGGTACAACTTGTACCTGGCTCATGTGCAGTCTTACCATATTTCCCACAGGTGGCGTTGAGTTTGCAGGTCGCCGTCTTATGACCAAACCTCTGGCGCTTAAAACAGCGCATCCGGTCCGGTACATACGTTGATATTCAGATATCCTGCTTCGATATCTTTCGGCAAAGTCGGAGTGTCGAACATCAGGACAAAGGTGGCAGTCTTTTCGAGACTGCCGTTAGCCCTTCACGTGATCTGGCGAACCTCGATCAGGTGATCTGATTACCACTCCTTAAGAAGTTCCTCGGTCTCTAAATCAACCAGATCGTGGCAGGTGACAAAGCCCGTACTTGAATTTAGAGTTTTGTGGAGTTCGCACTTTACTGCAAACCCCCCGAGCTTCTCACACTTAAGGAGTAGAACAGACGGCTTGTAGTTGGATGTTTCAAGCAACAATGTCCCATTCTTCAACTTTTGTACTGATTTTAGGGTGTCTGTGATACCCTCTAGACCTTTTTGTATGTAAAATGGAGAGCGCTGTTCGAAAGATCCCTCCACCACTGTCATTATAACGCAGGCATTTTTATCAAATAATCCTTCCTGTTACAGTTTCCATTGCCCAGAGGAGGACTGTTGACGTTCGTCAGCTTGCCACTTCTTTGGGCATTAGAGTTACGTGGAGCCCCCGCATCACGCCACCAAGCCCGATACAACAGGGGTGCGGCAGGTGCCCCTGAGGTTGTACGTTAGCGGGTGGTTTGCCTCACCATCCATCCACCTCCTCGGCACGTTGCTCACCTTGAGGTTGAGGTTTTTTTTAAAGAAGTTTCTACCGTCCTCGCGATCCGGGTGATTAAGCCAAGATCCCCGTTCTCCTAGATACACAACGTTCCACCGCCACGCCCTACGGTGGTCGTTGAAGTATGGTAGGAGTTTATGGTGTGGGAAACTTGCGGCGCTCACAAGTTTCCAGCTTGGGCATTGCGGGTTCGCCAAACCCGTAACTGGCACTTGCGTACCAGGCCCCTGCGGGGATTTTCTTTTTGAAAACATATTCTAATGGTACCATTCATTTGGTGCTGCATATTTATTGTTATTTTGATCTTATTTATTTATTATTTGAAAGTAAGGTGCTTTGAGTCTTATCGATGACGATGTGGTTGCAACGAAGAGAGGACAGAGGACAAGGAAATGGAGGAAAATATTTTGGCATTCGAATAGAGTGATTACAGGAAACTACGTAAAAATGAAATTCGGATACCCAGACGGGAAAGTGGGGATGGGTGAAGGAGGGGGAAGTCATCGCGAATACCTGGCCTGAATATTTAGTGAGTGGTGAATGAAATGTAGCTGTAATCAAAATCAGTACTGTTCCTAGTTGAAGAGATTAGGAGATCAGCCCTCGGGCTAGGTAGAAGCGGCTGTAACTTCTGTGCGATCGCTAACCAATATCGTAACACGGGGAGTCGTCTCGCGTGACTGTATGAATAAGGCTCTGTTCTACAACGTCAATGTTTCCAATGGAAACGTCAGATGGCGCCTGGCAACAATTATTGTTGCCAAGGTCAGAAATACGAATAGCAACACTCGAATGCGCCAGAGGTGACCAGGGGAAAGGTGCATCGCAGCCTTCGTTGGACAAACGGTTCTGTCAGTATACGTGCTGTCAAGGATGTGATGTTCCTTGCCGCTGGCGCGCACACTGTATCGATGCTCCGATTATTCCGACATGCGTACCGGAAGAAGTTCAGGGAGTTGGTGACAACCTGAGGAACGGGGCCTTCACACGGTACCGGTGGCGCCTGGTTTATTCAAAGAGTGTGATCGATGTCAGGTGAAGATGCCCCCTATCGCTGGTAAGCACTCTATGCCGCTAACTCCGAACAGGTGGGAGGGGGAGGGGGAGGGGTGAGCCGGGCCGGGCGGACTTGTTTTATGTCTTCAGACTCTATAAGATACCTTGGCGCGTCCGCTGAAGTTTGCTGGGAGCGTCCTGGTTTGGGCAGGAGTACACTTTAACCTCTTTGGGATTCCGTTATGGTGGCTTCCTACTGCCTGTACATTTGATAGATATAAAGAGCGGGTTGTGGGGACGTACCCGCCTTAGCTGGCAAGGTTCGCCTCTATCCGTCACCTAATCGGTAAACATCACGCTCGGGAAGCTGAAATGACACTAGGCAACGTTGTGGGTAGGTGACGAGGGCTAGGCTATGGCACGTGCTGATCCGTACAATTGGACTGCAGGGCGCGACCTTCAAAACCACGGGTCGTGGGAAGCCACCATTATGAGGAGTTCCACACGGCGCCGATGTGGCCGCGCGCTTATTTGGATTAGCAGACAGGACTGTTATAGGGTCGGCGACTTTGGAGTCTGCGACGTGGCTTACGAAGGCGCAGCCACCAAGTGGCTCCCCGCGGGCACGCATTTGAAGGTGGCAAAGTGCGCTGGACCTCACCGTCCCTACTGAAATTCTTCGGTGGTCTCATTCTGTGACGGTGGCGGGGGCAGGGTAGTCGGTAGCTGGGTTGTATGAACTAAAGCTCTGGGATTACCGATGACCGGCCTCAACCTCTTGCGCCCAGTAACGTTAGGGGGCATCCATAAATTAAATGAGGTGTTTTTTCCTGATTTTTGCAGCCCCCTCCCCCCTCGGTGAGACTTCGTGAGATCTGGTCCAACCCCGTCCATCCCCTGGTGAGATCTGGTCCCGTGAGACCCCCCCCCCCCCCCTACAGATCGCCTTCGCAACTTTTTGAGACCTTTTTTTTTTAGCTCTTACCTTCCAAAAGCCGGATACACCCAAACTTTTCGACCATGAGATTTCACTGCCCCCCCCCCCTATTTCACCTCACGTAATTTATGGACGCACCCTTACTCTACCTGACATTACTATAATTTACTTGATGCTTTTCTTCTGACAATTTATCTATACCAATATTTACGTTTTCATTATAACAATTATGATTAACGAAACCTCGTAATACATTGGAATAATCATGGGGTTGCCGGCTGAAATGTGCATCTGTCGAACAAATTTTTTCAAAAGGATCTAAACAATGTGATAATTTGATCACCAAGTGATAGGGTAGCCTGACTATGTGGCTTAGCATTTACGAAGTTTTTGCGAAATGTGGGACGCTACCCTTTAAGGAGTCAATGGTGTGCCGAGTACCAACTGGTCCCTCTGTAGCGCGTGCTGATCAATATAGTTCGTCCCAATGCGGCGCGGCTCATGATATGACGACCATAGGAAACACTTTTAAAGGTGTATGACGTGTTTATGGGTTATTAATTGTTTAGTATGGTTGATGAATGTATCCATAGCTATGTTCAGCTGATTGGCGACCATTCGCAGCCCTTCGTAAACTTCACGTGCACAGATAACGATAGAAAGATTCAGGATTATTAGGCGCTGTGGCGCCGGGATCAGATAGCGCGAGGTTTATTTTAATAATATTCTTGATAATTTCAGCCAGACATGACTTTTTTGGGATGTGATTGACAGAATCGTTCATTCACGACGTCCATCATCATCGAAACAGCATGGCTGCGGATCCCTCCTGGGAAATTCCGTTAACTAAACGAGTCCCTCCATTTCACATCCAATCTCTGAACTTTATCGAGCTAAAGCAGGACCAACACCTTATTAGTGGAATATCACAGGAGTTTTGATATGTCCACGGATTTCCCCTTCTATAGTCTGGTCATACATAAAACTTAAAAACTGTGTAAAAATAGATACATTTTAATCGTAATTTACGATAGAACCACAACGAAGAATTATTTACCATAACTCGTGTGCTCTTTATCGATGTTCTGTGAGTTATTAATGTGTCACATAGGCTGGAATGTTAAATGTTTAGTAGATAATAAATCATGCGTATTTTATAAAATGGAAACCCTTCATTATGCTCATATTAACATTGAATCCTTTTGGTAGAAAAGAAATTTATAGCTTAGACTGTACACTCTTGGCTTACTCGGGCAACCAATAGAATAATACAAATTATGTTTATGCATGTAGATGCAAATGTTTTACCACTTATTCTTTTGTAAGACACCTTTCATCGTTAACTCAAATCGGTATTATTTGTATTCGTATTTGAACCAACTGTTTTAAATATAAAAAATAATTGCTACACTCAACATGCAATTAACTTTGTATCACCATGTATGATGCTCGGTTTGAGTTTGATCATCGCCTTGGAGTAGTAACTTCAATAGTTCAATCTTATTACTGAAGACATCAGCTATGAGACTTAATTTATGTATTTGTGGACTATTTGTGTATTCTGCAGGTGGTAAACGACATCACCTACTTCGAGCCAACTGATTCTCTAGTGAGGGCAGTGACTAACCTTACAGAGCTACCAGTCTACTACTACGAATTCGACTATCGAGGAGTTAACGTCAACTACACGCCCTGGGGTAGGTATAAGAACTATATAGACCCTTCGCCATACACACTCTCTTTTCAGTTTGTCACAAATGTGTGATGGTTTAACGACTTATTTGATAAGAATCTAAATAATCATCTGTTGTTACACGTTTGCATGTACTTCGTCTTCACGTTTAATCATCAAATAACATATAAGGTATATGGTATTTTTGGTATATAAATATATTTATATTTTTTAATGTAATCGAGAAATTCGCGACTTAACATAAACGATATATGTACTGTCAATGCGTATTTTATAACGTTCACGAGTTGATAGGTTTGTATCAGGAGACGTTCAAATATCTATGTTCTGTGATAGAGCAGTAGGGAACAAGTCTGTGGAATAGTGTGATAGCCATTGTGTATAGTAGTCTGTTCTGTTGTCAAGAAACTGCAATGTTTGAGCATGACGCGATTTGTTTTGAAAATATTTATCAGTTAAGGAAAATGTACGACTCGTGAAAACGTGTTGATGTGCAGTGCATCTAAGTATCTGGTACTGTGCGTAGGGAAGCATATTAATGAACTGGTCGGTGTATTCAGTACGTATATTGAAAAGCATAAGAGCAGGTCTATATTACTGTCAAAGATTTTTTTTATATCATATAGATTGTAGACAACACAGCTTACTCGAGTTTTATTGCGATTCTCTGAAGGACATAGGGGTCGATTCATACAGTGTATTTCTTCAATTAAATGAGTACAGACTACACACTATGGACTAAAGACTTAATCGATGCCCCAGATCGGACTCGAACCGGTGGCCCCTACAAAACGAGGCCGCCGTTCAGGCTCCTACAGTGGCAGCGTTTATATTTGTACGTGAGCAAATTTACCTACTCGGATTCAATCATGTACTGTAGGTTCCTTTCCCTTTTTTTTACATAAATTTCAGCAATTTTCAAAGGAATTGGTCGTTTGTTGGGGACAAGAATCAGGAGGGTATTCGTTACGTGACACCTCACGAGGTTATCATTGGCTCGTCGTTGTTAACCCAGCATCGGAGGTCTGGTGCGTGACATCACATCGTTACGGACCCAAGACCAAACTCAGCCTTTCATTGGTATTGATGATGATTTTATTGTTACACATTTCAGGAGTTCTGCACGCCGGAGAAATGGGCTTCTTGTTCGTTCGTGATCAACTTGTGCAGGACGTGGACCCCAATTCGGAGGAGGATCAAGTGCGAAGGAAAATGCTGACGCTGTGGACAAACTTTGTAAAGTACGGGTGAGTACCTAACTTTACAAAAATTCATACAAGTTAGTAGATGGTTAATAACATTTGCGAACATTAAGTCATAATCATGTGTTCTGCACTAAGGCAGGTTTTCACGTAGCTGCTCTTCTGACTTCTGTCCTTCTCTTCATACTCATGTAGTTGCCGTCTCTCTGATGTTATCTGTAATCATACACTTCCTTCTTCCTCTCGTTCTCCTCCCTAAAACTAGTCCTTCCAAGGCGTCCTTTAGCTAGCACTCCCTTCCCGGCAAGTGTTCCATTCAATTCTTCTTTCTCTCTTTTATGACTTGAAGTAGTTATGATCTTTTTTTCTGCCTTATATTCCGTAACAAATCGACTGACAACAAATTAATCAATTTGCACTGATTTCTTGAGTTACCACTGCTACGAATTCAATTTTTTCCGAAATACGTGAGGAGATTTTTTTTTTTCTTCTTCGCAAACGGCCTGTAGCCACTCAGCCAACACTCAATGTATTTTCATATATCGTCAATGTTAATGAATCTTTCCAACTTTTTTAATGTAAACACTCAATTTGTAGGACAACACAGGACACACAAAACACAAACACACCCATGCCCTCGGCCGGACTAAACCAGCAATCATCGATACTTGTAGCACTCTAGCCCCTACGCTACCGAAGCCGGCGTGGAGATTATTTATAAGTGTAATTATTATTATTATTTTACTTATTCCGATAGAAAGCATTTTGCGGAATATAAAAAATGTGTCTGATTAAACTACTGAGTTCGAACCAGATCAGTTTCAAGGATCCGGATTCAAATATACGGCCAATCATCGTGACCACAATTTTTCTTAGCTTCCTGAAGTAACCCATTCGATTGCAGGGATGATTATTTAATAAAACTTCCTTGTTCAAAATCGTTCCTGTTACTGTTCCTATCCCATAGAGCTTACCGGTGTTCGGAGGATTCATCATAGCCCAGCTGTAATCCCCGAAGTAATAAAAAAAAATCACCTCTGGAATATTATTCTCCAAACATGTTTCCACTGTATTAGGTGACTGTGTTATATCTGAAGTTGTATGTGCATCTGCCTATCACATATCGCGATCGGTACTACAGTTATTTTAAAATTGATTTCAACTAATAAATGCGAAAAAGACCTTTTTAAATATTCGTGTGATAAATGTAGTATTAAATTTCCTGTTCCCTATCGTCATTAAATATGTGTCCCAAAGCGATAAAAGTTAAAAAAAAAAAAAAAATGCTAACATATTAGCACCTCTAAAATTGCACAAAATTTGAGAGTGGATTTCTTTTCTGTAATGCAATTTTGCTGAAGTGTGTTTTTTAACATTTATGAAAACGTAACATACTATTTATTAGACTTTTCATATATAGAATAATCGTTATTTTCTTAGACTAATACCGAGTGTGGTGGTGTAACGGATAGCGTTCTGGCCTCGCATTCGGGAGGACGGCGGTTCGAATCACCGTCCGGGCATCCAGATTTGGGTTTTCCATGGTTTCCCAAATCACTCGAGGCAAATGCCGTGATGCTTCCTTAAAAAGTCCATGGCCGAATTCCTTCCCATTCCTTGCCCCCATCCTTTCTCGTCTCTAAAGACCTCGCTGTTAGATAGACGTATAACAGTTAAAAAAAATCTTAGACTAATACCCCTTGCCCAGGAAAATCTGACGTTTATAAAAAGGTGAAAAATACATTAAATAAATCTACTACAGTCACATAAGCTAAAAACGTGATGCAATCATGTTTTATTCCAACTAAAACGTTTTGTTTATTTCGGTACAGTATTGCTGATAATTTATTGAACAACTTAGCTTTAAGATTAGTTTTCCTTTACTAGAGTAGAAAATATCCAAGAATTTTTTCTTTTTAAATATCAAGAGAAAAGTCCAAAGACGTTGTGTGATGTGTTGCGATATCTCTGGTTTGTTCAGGGATCCGAACTCGGCTGCCGACTCGCTGACGTGGCCACAGTACGACTCTGAGACCCGCAGTTACCTGCTTATCCAGGCGAACTTCACCGTGGCCAGCGGTAAGGCTGCAGAGCGAATGGACTTCTGGAACGAGAACGTGCCTCTCCTGCCCTATCCGGAAACTTTCTAAATCGTAAAACGTTAAACATCTACCTCGATTACGACGATTCTGCAGTGACGTGCATGATCGTATCATTTCACTGCTCAAACTATATACTATAAACTGAAGTAATGTTTTGAGATGTGCATTAAAATAACAGACATTGTTTCCTTGACGTTTGCTTACTAAAACTACACAGAGAGCTACAATTTGTATTGTTATATCTACTGCTATAAGTAGAAGCTATAGCTTAATTCTTTATTTGATTTACTGACTTGAATATCATATTGTAAATTGATGATTCAACTCCCTGTCACCAACACTCACACGAATCAGTTAATGACATAGCAACACATATGAACTGGAATTTAAAGAAGAATAAAACAAGCAAAACATTAAACTTATTACAAACTCTTCAAGGTCTTAAATTAAGAAATTTTGTTTACAAAAAAGTGATAAATTACTTTTTCCAGTTCACGAGCCGATGAGTCTCTTGTTAACATATGTTAAGCATGATGTTACGGGGTTGTAAAAACAACTCCGATAACAGTGGGAGCAATTGCCAGTAGTAAGATGAATTATAACATTGTGCTTGTAAGAAATAATGCCCCAATGGTTGGGCGGCAATTGAAACTTCTTCAATTGTGTGTGCGGGGGAGGGGGGTTATTTTAATTGAAAAGTGATTTACGTGGCAATCATGTTTATCGTAGATCCACGTTCTGGGCATCAATTCCAGAATTCCTTTAGCTTTTTTATTTTCTAATTTGAGAAATTATTTAATAAAATAATGTTTTATCACATTAAGTTCCTCGGCGTAAATTGTGATTGCCATAAATTAATTAATATGATACCTCGGGTCCTGTGGGTACAAAGTACGTTACAGTTACACATCATATATATTATTTCTTTAAGGTGTTTGTTTGTCGCAAGTCGTTATTTCCCTTGATAACTAACCGAAATGTATGAATGTGATATCATTTTATAGCTTAGAGTCTCCACTTTTATCAAATCACACTTTAAGAAAGAAATTTTTCGGAATTCAACCCTTAAGGGGCAAAAATGTCAATATTTCTAAAATGCTGTTTTTTGAACCACAATCTATTTGAGGGTGTAATCCGGGGGTGAGGGAAACATGACCCTGAGCCGCCAGTTGAGGGTGACCAGAGTATAGACTCAATCTCGCTAATAGATGTCACATGGGATTTTCCCCACCAGTAACAGTTCCTACAGTTTGGAATAAAGCTGTTTTGATTATTAGAATAGACCTCGTGTCAACACACTGCTAGTTGGAAAAATAATTCTATTTTTATCTGTTAAGTGAACTTCAGTGCTTCTTTAATTCTAATGCTCGGCGAAATGTTTTTCAAGTTTCAATATTTTCCAGCGCATTTCTTTAATACTAAATTATTATATTTTTGACTGACTACCAGCTTTATGGATTAAAAGAATGATTACCTTGTATTATTCCCTTAATAACAGACGTATCACTATGGAACTGCTTTAAGGTATCACCCACAGTTTGAAAGTTTAGGATCTAAATTAAAAACTGCTGTATCTCTTATGAATATATGAGCGGTGGACGGAACAATAATTGATATTCTGTACATAATCTGAAAATATAGGTTTCATAGATCAAACTGCTTCAGGGATAAGTATTCATTTAATATAATAATAATAATAATTGGTATAAATTGCGATGGAGCGCACGCTCCGGTGACAATCTCCATACACACCCATCCTTCTCCCTTCCTCTTCCGGGCCACATTTGCCCTCAACTAATATTTACTTTAAATTCTTTCAGTGTTTTTGGTTAATTGTTCCACACTTCTTTTGGCAATTGATTCCAATCCCTTACACAATTTCCTATATAAATTTTTTTTACCACATCCGTATGCCTGAAACCAAGTGCCAGCTTGTGGTCATGGTCATTTTTACCCTTCCAAGCACCTCTCTTAATTTTCCCACCAATATCTTTCCACGCTTCATCACCAATATAGGCCTTGTACATCCCCACGACTCTCTTCACCCTCCTCCTATCCTCCAATGAATCCCACTCCAGCTCCTTTATCATATTATTTACCAATTGTGTTTTGCAGTAATTTCCAAAGACAAATCTGGCAGCCCTCCTCTGCACTCCCTCCAACTCATGTATTTGATACCCAAACTGTTGGTCCCGTACTACACCACCATATTCAAGCAGTGGTCTGACCAGAGTTTTGTACACCAATTTCCTTACTTCTCTAGTGCATCCTCTCATCAGTCTTTTCAACAGGTGAAGGAATTTAAACCCTTTCGCTACTACGTATTCAATGTGCCCTGCCCAGTGAAGTCTGCTACCAAATGTTATGCCCAGGTATTTTTAAATTTCAAGTCTTCAATAAGTAACTCCCTTCCGACTTTATAATCATAATCAATCTTTAGCTTTTTATCTGTGTACCTAATAAGCTAGCTCTTCTTACTTTCTTTACTCGCCCAGCTAGTTATCCTATCTAGAACACCTTGCAGCTGCTTACAGTCTTGTATTGTTTTGATCCTTTTATATAACATTACGTCATCTGCAAACAATCTAACTTCTGACAGCAAACCATTAACTCAATCGCTCATTAGAATAATGAATAGCAATTGTCCCAATACCCTACCCTGTGGAACTCCCATGTTAACTTCTACTACTTATGATACTGCAGTTCCTATACTGACATTTTGCTCTCTACCTTTTAGGAATTCTTCCACCCAGCAAATCACCTTTTTGTTGACTCCAATAGTATTTACCTAATTTAGCACCATTTTACGGCTCTCTGTTCAAGAACTTTGAAAGTTCTAGTTCTACAATCTACACTATGAACTTGACCCCCCCTATCCATTTTGTCAGAAATCTCTTACATATAGCCTACTGAGATTCGCATGAATATCGTTGTCTAAGCCATGATACAGACTTGAAAACCAATTACGTTCCTCTCAGACACGTCTGATATGGTTGCATACTAATCTCCGCATTAATTTAGCTACCACTGATGTCATGCTGATTGGCCTATGGTTTTCTACCCTGTTTAACACCCTTCATTTATGAATCGGAATTATTATCGCACGTTTCCAGTCAACTGTTTCAAGATAAGGTACAATGTCCCATCCTATTACCTTTAAGACATTTGTAGTAATATTATCCACGCCGGCCCCCTTACCGGTTTTGAGATTCCTTAGTTCCTTTATGATATCTTCAGATTTAAAATCAAATTTTCTAATCTGATCACTTCTAACTGTGCAGATAAATTCGTTTTCTCATATGATACGTTCCGGAATTATTTTTCCCCGTATTCTCACTGAACCAGTTACTCAATAACTCTGCCTTTTTTTTTTAATCCTCAGTTACTTCTTCTCCATTATTATCCATAATTGTCTCCAACACCCTACCCTCTCTTCCCCTCAGTTTTCTGACATAGCTATGTAAATTTCTAGATGAATCAGTCTGAAATCCCCCTACACCAATAATATTCTTCATAAACTCATCCTTGGTCAGTTTGACATTAATTCCTTGGTTAATTGTTTCAAGAATTTCCTACAGACTTACTGTTTCTTAACTCTTTTATGTTCTCGTCTCACCAACCTCTTTAAACTCCTCACCTCCCTGTTATAGTACGAGTATGTAGGTTCTGTACTTATCTTTATTTTCTGTTTTGGATTAAACATTTCTTCACCCTTTTGTATTATTTCCTTGAACTCCTGCCACTTTGTCTCCACTGTACTTGTGCCATTCTTCCAATTAATAAAATTAATGCTGAAATATCTTTTCCATTCCAAAATTTGTGCTTTTTTAATAATTGTATCCATTTCCCCCTACAATTCTAGCCACTTTCTTTTTCTGAATCCCCTTATATCCATCAGAACTGCCTTGTGATCACTTATTCCTTCAGTTACTTGACACCCGATAAGGTTATATTCAGGCTTTATTAGAAAGATATCCAACCTGTTTGGTCCCCTTGTTTTTTGCTGTCACCCGTGTAAAACCACCTTTCCTTACTAAGGTATCTGCATATCTCTGTTCCTTTGTGTTACACTGGCCAACAAAAAAAATATTTGTTTCTGTAACACAAATTAATTACACTAATTCCTATGTATTTTTCACTCCGAAATCCGAAAATGACAATGAAAAAACCGTACCAGGTCTAGTTTTTGTTTTACAGGTACTGTCAAAAGTGTGATGACAAAGGGGAAACGAACACCACAATCAATTCTATGAAAACAGAAGGTGTAAAATTTATTAATCAATATATACCCTTATTTACATATTAATGAATTATATTTATTTATGAAGTATATTAATGAATTATTACATAAATGTAAAGGTTTTATCATGGTTTTTCACTTTTTCCTTTTATGCGGAGTTGCATCTTCTTTTTTAAAAAACCAGCAGTAATCTCCAAGCATCGCAGGATCCCACCGTTCTTGGTATCTTGTTTCAATGGTTTTTATTTCTTGGTGGAATCTCTCTCCTTGCTCATCACTTACAGCCCCAAGATTTTCAGGGAAAAAATCCATATGCGAGTGAAGGAAGTGAATTTTTAGAGACATTCGGCAACCCATGGCGTTGTAAGTCTTCAAGAGGTTGTTAACTTAAGTTTTGTAGTTGCTTACTTTTTTGTTTCCAAGAAATCCTTTTATTACCTTCACAAATGCCTTCCATGCTGCCAGTTCTTTTTTATTTAGCATCTCTTGAAACTCAGGATCACGTATAACCTTCCTGATGTCAGGTCCAGTGAAAACACCTTCTTTTATCTTAGCCTCACTAAGTTTAGGGAAAAGTTCCGACAAGTATTTGAAACCTGGCCCCTCTCTATCCATACCTTTTACGAAATTCTTCATCAGCCCTAACTTTATGTGCAGAGGAGGGAGAAGCACATGTTTAGGGTCAACTAAAGGATCAAACAATACATTTTTTTCTCTTGGAGTGTAAGATTTTCTTGACGGCCATGTTTTTTTTACAAAGTGGTTCTTACTGTCTCTGCTATCCCATAAGCATAAAAAAACAACAATATTTTGTATAGCCACCTTGAAGTCCCATTACAATAGCAATCAATTTTAAATCACTGCAAATTTGCCACTTAAAATCATCATACTTGATTGCTCTTAGAATTGCAGCCATGGTCTCATACGTCTCTTTCATTGAAACTGAGTAAGCAACTGGAATTGATGGCTTTGTATTTCCGTTGTGGAGTAAAACAGCCTTGAGGCTAGATTTGGAAGAATCAATAAAAAGGCGCCACTCAGTAGAAATATGTGTTATTCCAAGTTCTTTCATTAACCCCAGAATATCGAAACATACACACATAGGGCCATCAATTCTGTAAAATACAGAGAAGTTAGCATTTCTCTTTCTAAAGGAAGTTATGGTTGCGCCTTTGGCCAAAAGATTCCATTCTTGTAATCTTGAACCGAGAAGTTCAGCTTTCTGTTTTGATAAGCCTAAGTCACGGGCCAAATCATTTAGTTTGTTTTGCGTAATGAGATGAGGCTCACTCGACGACGGAACGTAAGTAGGGTCAGTTGTGTTTTCCAATAAATGTCCATTTTCAGAATGCAAATCTTCATTGCCATATAGTTCTGGAATTACCACATTTCCCCTATTCAAAGGGGGAGTTGGAACCGGTAAGCCTTCCACGTGTGGAACGGGTCTAATGGCAGAAGGTATAGTAGGATAGTCAATTTTGTTCTTCTTCTTCTTGGAATATCCTTCAGTATTCGTAAGGCAAAAATAGCAATCACTAAAGTGGTTAGTGGGTTCATGCCAAACCATAGGCACAGCAAATGGCATAGAACTTCGGTTACCGTTCATCCATTGAATAAGTGTTACATTACAGCTCACACAACAGATATGAGGCGCCCAGTGTTTATCTTGGTCTCCCAATTTGCAACCATAATACAAGAAATATGCTTTTTTTACGTCTTCAGTTATAGGCCTACCTTGCGATTTCAATACGTAACGTCCACAAATGTAACAAAACTTATCTGGTGAATTTTTACACAATCTTCGATTATTTGATAACATTTTCAAACTAAACTATGTACAACACTACACAATCGCACTTTACAGGTCTGTCTCTTCACTGACAATAATAAACAATAAACAAAAAAACTCAAAGTCCTCCACCACTATTCTGCAGTGTTGCCAATTTTCGAGTTATAAATACAGAAATATATTAAAATAACTATATAATGTGGGGTGATAACATACAAATGTGACGTGGTAGCACTTTTTCAATTATTAATACGTTATTAGGAAGCCCAACGGATATTAAAAATTGTATTTTTATGTATGTTACAAATACCTTGTAGACCAGTGTTATTAATTTAATTTTCCTATCGCGTTGATATCTGGAAAGTTCAAATCACCCACCAATAATGACCATTCTATGCTCACTTCTGAACTCTGAATATGAATTTAGTTTCTCCCCAAGAGCCTCATCTTTATCAAACATTTTTCCACTACCGTATGCAGCCAACACCCTGTCTTTATTTTTATATTTCCCCAGAAGAGTACCCCCCCCCCCCCCAAGTAACTAATTCCTCTACAGCTTTAATCTTACCATACAGCATTATGTCATCTGCTAACAACCTAACTTCTGATAGTAAACCATCACGACAATGATTCGTTAAAATAATTAATATCAATGGCACCAGCACGCTTTCCTTTCATACACTCATTTTCACAACCACTTCTTTTGATACTCTACTTCCTACCCGAGCTTTTTGCTTTCTACATTTTAATTCTTCTACACAATTTCTCACTTACTCCAATAGTCTTTACCTTATTTATCACCATTTTATCGCTCACTTGGTCAAAATAACCTTTTGAAAGAACTATGGCTACACTATCAACTCAATTTTCCTTCTCCACTTCATCTGAAATATTTTGCATACATCCTCCTAATAGAGAACCACATGGACACCCATGTTGCGATGCGAAAACCACTTACGTTCCTTACATAGATTTCTGATGTGGTTGTATAGCGTATACCTCTTCACTAATTTACCTACAACTAATATCAAACAGATGTGCCTATAACTTTAGACTCTACTTGTCACCGCTTCTTTATGTACTGGCACTAATACCGCAGTCGTCTGGTAAGTAACAATTATGAGCAACTTTTTTAATGGCTTTACGCATCGTCGAGGGGATTAGTGACGAGGAACGGGAGGAAATCAGCCATGACATTTTGAAGGAAGCATCCCGACATTCAACTGGAGTGATTTGGGGAAACAATGGAATACCCAAATGTAGATGTCCGGACGGGGATTCGAACCAGCGTCCTCCCGAATGCGGGATGACTGGAGGCAGTTAGGGAGGAATTGGGGGGGACTGATAGTGGTAGGAGTAGGTAGGTGGCCAATAGACAATTAGGAATAAAAACACGAATGTAATAAAATAAACAAGAAGCTTTTACAACACTTTGTCGGGACCAGCAAGGTGCATGTTGTCAATCTATTTCAAGTCAAATACAATGCTTGATGAAATCCTAACCAGCCATGATAGACTACAGTTAAATCTAACTATAAGATGTGTAATCCTCGGGATGGCGAGACTACTTGGGAAATGCTCGATATCTATCACGGGGTTACCAAATAAACAGCTGTATGGTGGAAAATCACAAAACCTGTCATATTAACAAATAAACTCAATAGTCATGATAAGGTACTTATTAACAATATTTATTAAAAATATAAAAGGCAAAACTGGAAGTCAAAGACTTCTACACTATGTAACCATTTTTAATAAACTTTATTAAAACTGTAAAAATTAAAACAAAACTGCAATGTTCTTCATTACTAACTACAAAAACCATTTTGCAGAGACTTCAGTACGAAAAATATCACCACCTAAAGAATTCAGATTATTGGATACTTTAAAGCATCTGTTCTAAAGTGTGAATTGTACGAATCATCGTAAATCAACAAGATTTTATATACATCAGACACTCTTCTTCCTGTCGTCATCAAATTCGGCATCTTCGTCTGCTGTGACCTCCTGATACTGTTGGTATTCTGATATAAGATCACTCATGTTAGACTCGGCTTCTGCGAATTCCATCTCATCCATACCTTCTCCAGTATACCAATGCAAGAAGGCTTTTGGGCGGAACATGGCAGTGAACTGTTCACAGATTCGCTTAAACAGCTCCTGAATGGCGGTGGAATTTGCTATAAATGTGGCTGCCATCTTCATTCCACGAGGAGGAATATCGCAGACTGCAGTTTTCACGTTGTTTGGGATCCATTCCACAAAGTAACTGCTATTTTTATTTTGAACGCTTAACATTTGTTCTTCAACTTCCTTCACAGACATGGGGCCACGGAATATGGCTGCAACTGTGAGGTAACGTCCATGGCGTGGGTCACAGGCAGCCATCATATTTTTAGCATTAAACGTTTGCTGAGTAAGCTCTGCAACACTCAAGGCACAATACTGCTGAGAGTCACGAGACGTGAGTGGCGCAAAACCAGGCATGAAGAAATGAAGACGCGGGAGAGGCACCATGTTGACTGCAAGCTTTCTACAGATCAGCATTGGGAACCTAAGACATGTCGTCACTCCAGACATGGTTAGGGAAATCTGATGATTCAGACCACCATAGGTTGGACTGGTCATTTTCATTGTGCGGTGGCAGATGTTGTACAGTGCCTCATTGAAAATACTGATGAGACATACTGTATAGACAATCAGCTGATGTACGGAGATCGTTGCATTGTATGGCTCAACAACAGTTTCAGAAACCTGGAAATAATGTAGAAAAGTCAGTAAGATCTAAGCGTTATTATTTTATACTATTTATAAAATTAATATGAATAAACAATGCGGTTTACCGACTAGGTGTCTGGAAATAAATTAACACTATTTTTAAAGGCATTTTATAGACTAATAATTTAGAAATCTGAAACAAACTTACCCAAGCTAATACGGTACCTACATAATGTGTCAAATGTAGTTTCGTGGATTCATAACAGTATTTCACAGGACTCTTACCCGTACAAAATATTTAGATATACTGTGGGTAACCTCAATATCGCGACACTACTACAACCATTTACCGCCTAGCCGACTACAATGCTGTATTTCTGGGAGTGACATTGTCTCCAGAAAGCAACAAATATCACTTACGGGACTGCACGGAAAATAGGGGTTTCCGGGCGGGGAAAAATTAAATATCCAAATTTTAAAAATATTATCGATTGTATGAAGGTAAATATTAATCGGAAATTTCAATCGCCGTTTTGAAGATGCACCGAATGGTATCGGTATCCAGAATATTGTCGATCCTCATACATTCATTTACTCATTACATGCGATGAGAAAAAAAATCAGATTACGAACTTTGTGTTTCTCCATAGAATGAATACCAATTTTCAACGTTCTTGGTATTATTTTACAGAATTAAACCCAACCTTGTAATCCTATATCGCTATATCCAGATTGGATTTTTCCTAATAGCATCATTGCTGGGACTAACACCATCTATTTTTAGAAATTGCCTATTGCTTCTAGTTAGTCAATTGATGTTTCAATACGCTAAAGGACTAGAGTTGCAAAGGGAACAGGAAATGCTTAAAACTGTGGGCGATGCTTTCCTTTCGTTCGTAGTATGATTGTCGATTCAAGTAAGTTATTGAGAGGAATGCTGCTACGTCACATTCAGCAACTTAGTGACGTCATACTTCACTCTACTTCCGAAAGTTTTTACATCGCAAAGCTGTAAGTGGCTACAGCGATATAGAGTTTACCCTATATTGCTACGTAATACGAACTATCTGGGAGTCAAATATTGATACAAACCAAGTTTCAAAATATGAACTATAAAGTAAATACATACCTTAGGCGAGGGCACAACAGAATAGGTGTTCATAATCCAGTCTGGATATTCCTCACGAATTTTAGAGATCAACAGTGTCCCAGGCCAAATCCAGTGCCACCACCAAATGAATGTGTCAGCTGGAAGCCTTGCAGACAATCACAGCTCTCCGCTTCTTTGTGAACTACATCTAGCACAGAGTCCACGATCTCTGCACCTTCAGTGTAGTGGCCTTTGGCCCAGTTATTACTTGCACCGCCGTGGCCAAACACAAAATTGTCAGGGCAGAAGCAGAACAGTTAGCCAAAGGGGACCAGACTCCAAGTCAACAAGGATGGCTCGAGGCACATACTTGCCCGCATACACTTCATTATAGTATATATTTATTCTTTCTAACTGCAGTTTTGACTCTCCACGATATGCTCCGGTAGGATCAATGCCATGCTCATCAGAAATTATTTCCCAGAACTGAAATACACAAATTTCATATTAAAATAGCAATTTGATATTAAAATACACCAATAACTATTGGTTCAGCTATCATAGCAGTAGCTTCATGGGTTGTTTTGACAAAATGCATCAAAATTTAAGAAAATTGCAGTTAATAAAATGTTTTAAAAAGAAGATTGCCAATATTCACCAGCTTCCAACTGCTTTAACATGCAACTGGAAGCTCTAGAATATTTTTTCCAACAGACAACGCCAGTAACCTTTTGATATTATATCACAGGACTCCCCCCCCCCCCTTTCTCCGGGAACAAATAGTAAATGGAACAAACAGTAACAAAACTGTACATGAACCCCTTTCACTTTTATTAGGACCCACACAAATTTAAGAGACGTTGGTATTACGGTTTCAACAGTTTAGCCCATTTGTTGCAACTACAGCTGAATACTGATAGCCTTTTAATTACTAGTAGTACTATTATAATTATTCGAAAAAAATTAATAATTCACCGAAACTTTCAAGATACAGTAATTTTGTTGCAATTAGACTTTTACCGATTTATTTGTATGCTGCTCGTGCCGAACGGGTTTTAGTGTATTTAAGTTTTACGTTGAAACAATTTTTTATAATCCTTCGTTAGGAGTGCAGAAACAGTATAGTAGGTTTATTATACGGCGTAGATCATTTACCAATTATGTTGTGTTAGAAAATACACACCTTGGGCTTTTAGTTTTGAACATAAACAAACAAAAATTATAAACGAGGCAACACTAGATCAGAAACTTAATCGTTATAAGAGTACAATATTAAAAACTTAAGCCTGATACATAGCAACCTCCTGAACATCCCGAAACACCAACTCATATGGGCCTAATTTTTTTACCTATTTGTTTGTTATTATCATCTGGCATATATTTTACAGAACCATTATAATTTAATGAATCTAAAAGCATATTTTGAATATTATGAAACTGGAATTAGCTATTGAAAAGTGATTACGTATTGACCAGACTTTTAATATTAAGGACAAAATAAATAATATTGTTGCTATAAACTGGATGCTACTCTATACCACCAACCCACAACGCAGAAAATAAAATTAAAGTTTCGAGACTTTATTCTTTTTATTTTTGTTTATTTCGCCACTCTTGGGTTACCAATCTTAATTTTTTTTTTACTTATGGCTTTACGCCTCATCGACGACGAGTTCATTAGAGGCGGGAAAGGACTCAGGACAAAGAACGGGAAGGAATTCTGCCATGGGATTTTGAAGGAAGCATCCCGACATTCCCCTGGAGTGATCTGGAAAATCATGGAAAACCCAACCTGGATGCCCGGACGGGGATTCGAACCGCCGACCTCCCGAATGCGACACCAGAGCGTTACCGCTCACTCACAACGCTTGGTCAACCCTACTGACGCTCCCTCAAAACTACTACAACACCCTTAGAAAACGGTCGTTTACTTAATCCCTAGTCGAATGGTGCTCTTTTTAATGCCAATTGGAAATTAACAGACTATTGTCAGAACAGTATTGTCCTATTATCATCGTGAAACGGCCAGATTTTTGCCTGGTCAGTGAAATATCCACGGATTTTAAAAAGTTGGGCTTTTAGTTTATTTATACCCGCTTACAACTTTACGAATATGTTATCTGAATTTTTAATAATTTTCCTGCCAATCATCTGTACCATCTTCGCGGACAACAGATTGAGAAACACATTTCTAATCAATAAGATGCTTTCGCAAATTGTTTCCTGAATTTTAATAGAGAATTAATGCTTTTTATGTTAACATTACCAGTTAAAACATTAAGTTGGTGAACGATAATTTGCCAGGATCTTAGTTGCAGATGGACATGACCGGATTCCGTCTCTCTCTTTGCCTCCCCATCGTCTCCGGGCGCTAATGATCTCGACATAGCGAAGTAAAACAAAAATTGTTTTAAATACTGTTAAATTTAATGTTTCAATGTCTAAAATGGTTTTTCTGGAAATATATCGGAGCTGTGCTATAACTACTACAACAGCTTAAAACACGAAGCATGTGAGAATTGCCTACATCGAATCTTAGGCTAACGGGTTACTGACTGAAGCAAAGCTCAGTGGTTATGAGCAGCAACTTTCAGTCGTTATAGAGCTTGCCCAGTTCCTCATCGAATAGAGAAATTCATTTTGTATCCGGCACACAAAAAATGTACAGGAAGAGTGGGTCCATGGAACAGGAAATTCTACTTGGCTTATATGTAGTTTAGTTTATGGGCTTGATGGCAGCTAGCGGTTAAATGACGATAATACAATTGTTTGCATTGCTAAAGATAAAAGGTATTGAACAAAAGACATTTTCTGACGTTCATCTTTAACGTCAGATTTAAAGATGCTTTTCTTTCTTCTAATGGTCTGTTTTGGATAGTGAAAGATATTTGATTTTTTATGAATTTTCGCCTCGTCGAAGTCATTAGAGTCGGAGAGGACTGGGAGTAAGGAAGGCGAGAATTTTGCGATGTCCTATTGAAGGAACCATTTGGAATTACTTCGGGGACCATGGAAAACCGAAATATGTATGGCCGGAAGGGGATTTGACACACTAACATCCCGAACGCGTGGATAAGTGTAATCATTCATCCGTCACATTCGATAAAGGTACTTGCATCTTTGCTCCACAGACATTCAGAACGTTTTCAAATTTACACTTTCATTGAATTAGAAATTCATTATTTCTTAGATTATTCAGGAATGGAAGGGAAAATAATCAGACTAAATTTTATTCACATAAGTAAAAATATACAGACCAGGAAAAAAACAAATTAGACTTAACGATATGTTAAGAAAACAAAGCAGGCTAAAAAACCGAAAGAAGGATGGCATTTACAGTTTTACTAAACACATTCCAATATTATTTTGATTAAATTTGGCGATAGCTGTTTACTAGGGCACCGAGGGTGGTGGTGTAATGGTTAGCTTTATGGCCTTGCATTCGGGAGGACGGCGCGGCGGTTCGAATCCCCGTCCGGGCATCCTTATTTGGGTTTTCCCTGGTTTCCCCAAATCACTCCAGGTGAATGCCGGTATGCTTCCTTCAAAAGGCCATGGCCGAATTCCTTCCCATTCCTTGCCCCCCGATCCCTTCCCGTCTCTAAAGACCTCGCTGTTAAGCTGGACTGGAGAAATGTCATCCTATTGCCGGTTCAAAATAGATATGTCCCTAGTAGGGTAGATACATTAATGAAGAAATAAATATGTAACCACGTTAGAAATGTCTGAGAGAAACGAAATTGGTTTTCAAATCAATAACGTGGCTTTTAGGATTTTCATGTAAATCTCAGGCAGTAGGCTATATGCAAGATATTTCGGTTGAAACAGAGAAGAGAGGCCAATAGATGGTGAAGCACTAGAGTTTTCTAAGGTATTTGACAGAATGAGACAGATAACAGTGGTAAATAAAGTAAAAACCATTGGAATGGTTGAAAAAGTGATTTGCTGAATAGAAGAATTCTTAAAAGGTAGAAAGCAAAAGTTATGGTAGAAAATGCCGTATCAAAAGATGTGGAAGTGAAAATGAGAGAGCCACATAGTAGCGTATTGGGACCATTGCTATTCGTTATTCTAATGAATGATTGTGTTGACGTTAACTGTCAAAAATTAGGTTTCTTTTTAAATACAATGTTATATAATAAGATCAAAGCAGTAGACTGTTAACAGCTGCAATGTGATATGGAAACAATAGTTAGCTAGGTGGGTCCTAACTGGGAAGAAGATAAATACAAACAAGGCTCAGCTTATTGGATACTACAGATAAGAAAATGAAGATTAGTTTATGATTACTGAAGTAGTGAAGGAACTTCTAGTTGAAGATTTGAAATTTAAATACTTCGGCATAACATTGATAATAAACTCAGGAAAGTTTGGACAGGGGAAGGAAAAGGATTCAGTCTTTTATTTTTTAAGGATAGAAAGGTAGAGGAGGGGTTTTACCAGAGAAGTGAGGGAATTGGGTTACAAAACTTTGGGCAGACCATTGTTTGATTATGATAGATTAGTATTTGAACCACATTTTGGGTATCAAATACAGGAGTTGGATGAGGTGCAAAGAAGGGCTCCTACATTTGTCTCTGAAAATTACCGCAGAATACAATCAGTAAGTGATATGGTAAGGGAGTTGGTCTTGGATTCATTGGAAGACAGGGGAAGGGATGAAGAGAATCATGGGGTATACAAGGCGTATATTGGTGATGAGGCATTGAAAGATATTGGTAGAAGAATTAGGAGAGTTTCAATGAAAGGAAAAAAGAAAAAGAAAATGGCACTCAAATTGGGCTACTTTATTTGCTTATTGTTTATGAATCGGCAGGAGTTAGAATGATTTTGTCTGATTTACGCATTTGTACATTTCGTCTAAGTGTGTGAGTGTATTTTCGAACTCGTAAACCATAATTACAAAGGTCTGAGAACTGGATTAACTGCTTCCCTCCGTCTCTAGTAAGTGGCGATTCAATGTACATGGCAATAATGACTTATTTTACTTATGGCTTTGTTGCTTGTTATTAGAGCTAGTAGAGAGATGGGGACAAGGAAGGTACGGGGAAAAAATTTGACCATGGTCTTTTGATGGAAACAGTTCATCTAGAGTGATCTCTGGAAATCATAGAAAGCCTAGATCTGAATGGCTATACTGGTATTACAAACTTATAAAATTTATCATATATGCATTAGTACAAACATTTATTGAGGAATTTCATTAGAAAATCTTTTAATGCGTCTTAAATTTAGTTTTGTATGATTATACAATAGAAGCGGAGTCGGAAGCGATATGAATATATAATCTAATTAGGCCAGCCATATAGGGAATGTTATAGGGGGAATGTTTTAAGCACTAAATTTACAGGATAGAGTGATGTTTCTAGTAGGTGTTGAAAATAGGCCACTTGGATAAGGTGGGTTTGTGGGGAATTTACAACATGGGTTCCCCATAGTGTAGTTGGAAGGCAACAGGAGTTGTCCGTGGAAATTAAGGCAGAATATGTTTGAGGTGGGTGAGCGGTAAAGCTCTGGCCTGGCATTCGGGAGGACGCGGGTTCAAATCCGTCCGGCCATCCAGATATAGGTTTTCCATGGTTTCCAAAATCACTAAACGGCGATGGTTCCTTCAAAAACACATGGCCGAATTCCTTCCCGTTCCTTGACCCCAGTCGTTTCCCGCCTCTACTGACACATGGGATGATGAGACGTAAAAACAAAAAGAAAAGAACTCGTTAAGTAACTGAGAGTAATTGGAAGTCGTGGAGTGAGTGATCGATGTGTATCAGGAAGAATTTCACGTTGTTACCCCAGTGAATACTGGAGTAAGATTTAAGAGGCTCGCGTGGGAACGAAAAGTGGCCGAAATCTATTAATTAGAATTTGACTTTATACGTAAGAAGGTTGTAAAATTTTGTTTACATTTAGGGGAGCCATGAATAAATTACACGTGGTTGAGCTGAAAAATACACTTCAAACAATTAATGAATTTAATTAAATTAAAACGTATAAGAAATAATTACATGTACTGAGAAAGACATGCCTTCTCCGAACAATTCTCTCTCTCCCCTCTTCCTCTCATCCCTTCTTATTATGTGCTGATACCACCTTACACTTTTTCATTTACTATTGCTATTATTTCAGGAAGCTGGCACAACGTCTGTAGTTCCCTATTTTGTCCTCCTTTTACAGTCGTTTCATTCTTTAAATGACCGAAAATTTCTTAGGGATCCAATTCACAAAATTCATTAACTTATTTCCCATTCTTCTGGTTAAAGGCCGTAGTTCGGCACCATACAATACTCCTGTATATCCTGAGTTTTAATGTTTTTGACAATAATGTTGACCTTAACATTTTCCCCATAGAAAAACTGCAACTGTATCCTTACCAGAACTCCTTTTCCATTATATTCCTCTCATTCAAAAACTTTCCAAGGCATTTAGAATCTACTGCTTTTTACATGGCTACTCCTTCCATATCCATTACCGTAGGTTGTACATTATAATGTCTAATGGGCAGGAACTTTGTTTTCTCTAAAATATAAATGAAAATATTAATATTATTCCACTTGAAATTTAAAGAACTAATATATTTCAAAATATTCTTACATAAGTTATTTGATACACCACGTATGTTCATTTAAACTTTTCTAAAGATGTTTTTCTTATAAAGCTGGCAAAATAATCTGATTATTCATTTATCTACACGGTTCTTTATTTTTGCCTTGGTCTCTACGTCTCGTCTCGTCGAGTTCATCAGAGACGGAAAACGACTGTGGCTGGGAAGGGAAATAATTCGGCCATGGCCTTTTGAAGCGACCATGCTAGACACTAGACATGAGTGATTTCGGGAAACCATAAAAACCGAAATATGGATGGTCGGACCAATAGTCGGACCCGCGACCTCCCGAATGGGAGGCCAGAGTATTACCGCACACTAACCACAACTCGACTCTACAGTCTACTCGGAGAAAGAAGTGAATAAAGGGGACAGGATACAACCTTGTCTTACACCACGAAGAATATTTACTTCATCCGTATTTTCTCCGTTCACTCTCACATGAGCAGACTGGTTCCAGTACAGGTTAACAATAATTCTGAGGTTTTTATCATCCAAGCCAACACTTTTCACAATTTCTATCATTTTCTGATCCTTTACTCTGTCAAAGGTTTTCTGATAATCTATAAAACCAGTATAGACATCACAATTTATATCTCTGTAGCGTTGAAATAGTACTTGGATGCTAAACAGAGCTTCTCGTGTTCCAATTGCATTTCTGAATCCAAACTGTGTAGGTGATACATACTCTTCACAGTGCTTATATATCCTTCGATGATCAACCTTGAGAAAAAGTTTTAATGTGTGGCTCATAAGGCTGATCGTCCTGTAGTCACCACATGACTTAGCTCCGGGTTTTATTGGTAATGTAATAAACTCTGATCTGAGCCATTCTTGAGGAATTCTGCCAGAGTTGTAGATGTCATTGAACACTGAGGTCAATCATTTTGTGTTCTGTCCTTAAGGTTTGGCCTATATAAAAAGTTACATTCACAATGACCTTTGTAGACTATAACACCCCGAAGATTGAGACCAACTGTCCAATTTTTAGAGGAGGCCGAAAAGTCGCATGGATGCCCTGTTTGTTGAGCAGCCTAGTTATTTCCGATGTTACTGCTCCACAGAAAGGTAAGTAGGCACGCGGCTTTTAAAGATTTCTGTCAACTGTTTGGGCTTCTTATTTCTTCCAATGGTTGCATGTCAGATTTCCTTAGTGCCATAAGCATTAGCACGAAACAAGCGTCACTTCCGATTTTTACCGTAAATTTAATATAAAGATGGTTCACAAATTAATTTAAGGCAGATATTCAACGCGACCACACTAGGAACCAATCGCCAAAAAATCTGTAAAAACATCGAGGCTTTAGAGAAGTCATGTCAAGGGCTACTTGGTCAAAACGTTCCATATAGAAGTTCTCTACTGTTTGAGACAACGGGCACCCCAAAGCCCCGCCATCCGTTTGCTCGTAGTATTCAATCTGGTACATGAAGTGAACGTGAGGGTGTGTGCAAATAATTACAGAAGTTTCAGATCAAAATGTTCACTTAGGAGTCCAACAGATTCCCTTAAAGGGACGTGACGTTCAAACTTACCATAATATCACGTCCTAACCTCATCTCCACAAATTCAGCAGAATTTTTTATATGATTTGCATATTTACCAACCAATACACTTAAATGTGAAATATTTAGCCAACCTCTACGTCGGCGAACCTATAGCACTATTCGGTTAATGCCCTATATTCAGTTTCTGTAAGCCATACAATCTTTATGGTCTTGGAGCTTGTACAGTTAGATTTTGATCTGAAACTTGAGGGGTGTCTAAATAACTACTACTCACGTCCTTCGTGTAGCTAATACTAAAACGGATGACGTGACTACGGGGTCCCCGTTTTCTCCAACAGTATCTAACTTCCATATGAAACATGTACTGTACCTCTTAACGCAGCTCCTTTAAAGGACAAGTGAGGATGCATATTATAAAGTTACAAGCTTTTTCGAAAATAATACAATTCTACGCTGGCGAGACGTTAAATCGAGTTATATGATGGGTAAGCTCAGATATCCAGCTCCTTGGGAAAGACACGAGACGTGTCATGTATTTGTCATACAAACAGCTATAAAATAAATAAACCTAGGGCAAGAATATGTGTTAGAACTTCACGTGGCCCATAATGTTACCGAATAACCATTCAATAGTCATAAGCTATTTTTAAAGAACTATATTCATCAAAAATATGAAGGCAAATATTTCTGTACTACGTTTCACAAGACAAAACTGAATACAAAATAAAAACTAATTCTGAAAATGCTTTATTACTAACAAGGAAACCAATTTACAGATAAAGATCAGTTAGAAAAATGTAATCATTGGTACAATTTTAACTATTAATGCTTTGAAATGTTTTTTTTTTCTATTCAGACATTGGAATTTCACAAAATGTAAATCAGAACTTTATAAATATTACAAGCTAATCGTCCAGACATTCTTCTTCCTGTTCGTCATCAAATTCGGCATCTTCGTTGGCTGTGGCCTCCTGGTACTGTTGGTATTCAGATATAAGATCATTCATGTTAGACTCTGCTTCCGTGAATTCCATCTCGTCCATACCTTCTGCAGTATACCAATGCAAGAAGGCTTTTAGGCGGAACATAGCAGTGAACAGTTCAGAGATTCGCTTAAACAGTCCCTGAATGGCGGTCGAATTGGCTATAAATGTGGCTGCCATCTTCATTCCATGAGGAGGAATATCGCAGACTGCAGTTTTTACGTTGTTTGGAATCCATTCCACAAAGTAACTGCTATTTTTGTTTTGAACGTTTGACATTTGTTCATCCACTTCCTTCATAGACATGGGACCACGGAATATGACTGCAACTGTGAGGTAACGTCCATGGCGTGGGTCACAGGCAGCCATCATATTTTTAGCATTAAACATTTGCTGAGTAAGCTCTGCAACACTCAAGGCACAATACTGCTGAGAGTCACGAGATGTGAGTGGTGCAAAACCAGGCATGAAGAGATGAAGACGCGGGAAAGGCACCATGTTGACTGCAAGCTTTCTCAGATCAGCGTTGAGTTGACCTGGGAACCTGAGACATGTAGTAACACAAGACATGGTCAGAGAAATCAGGTGGTTCAGATCACCATAGGTTGGAGTGACCATCTTTAGTGTGCGGAAACAGATGTCGTACAGCGCCTCATTATCTATACAGAATGTCTCATCAGTATTTTCAACCAGCTGATGTACAGAGAGCGTTGCGTTGTAAGGCTCAACAACAGTGTCTGAAACCTGCAAGTAGTGTGGAAAAATCAGTAACAGCTTAATGTTATGCTTTTATACTATTTATCAACTTACGCTATTGATAAAATTACTATAAATTAACAGTACTCTTTGCCTAAAAGTTTATGTCTAAAAGAGAAACCCATCATCAGTTTCCAATAAAAAGATTTGACACTAATTTAGAAAGCTTAAAATTATCAGAGCCAATATGGTACCTACAAATCAAATGATGTTTCAAATCTGTTTACACGGACTATAAGAACAGAATGAGTAAGAAATTATCTATTAAACAACCAGTAACAGGAATCATGCTCTGAAAAGATTAAAATCGAACTGAATATCTTTTGATAGCTTTAAAATGCTCACACTACTGGCAATTTCCCCGACACTCACAATTCTCCCCCCCCCCCCCCCATTTTCCCTGTACTCAACTACGTTTACCCTGTGCAAATTTTATTTTTGTAAATTATTCATCACTTCTCTTTGTAACTTATTCCATCCCCTGACCCTTTCACCTAACAAAGAAAATTTTCCCAAAATTCTCCTTACATAATCATCAGATAGACGCGTTAGAGTATGTGCAAATTATGACATGTTTGATCATACACCTCGGTGTTGATCCATACGAATAGGTTATGACATTCAATTGATTACATATACTGTGAACATATGTGACAACTGGAACTGAACTCTCGTGCACTGTTTGGTCAAAGTCATTTGTTGGCATGAGCCTCCAAAAGACAAATTTGTGTCATCTTGCCCGCGCGGCGTGAGAGGTATTACAAGCGAAATTATTATTCGCACAGATGTTTCCTTCCATTTATATAACAATTAATAAATTATTTAATTTGATTGTGATAGATAGTACGCTCTGATGGTAACTTCCATAAACACTCATTCTTTCCCTTTTCTGTAACCACCTACGTTCGCCCTCGACAAATTTCAACTTCAAATTCTTTCAGCGTTTTGGGCAATAAAGTCATCATTTCTCTTGGTAACTAAAACGATACCCTTACCTATGAAAGAAAATATTTCCACTCTTTTGTGCCAGCTTGTGCTCTTGGTCGTTTTTTCCCTTCCAAGCACTACTCTTACACCAATATCTAACCAAGCCTCATCACCACTATACATCTTTTATACGATTCTCATCACCCTTGAATCCCATTTCAGCTCCTTCATCAAATCAGTTACTAACTGTGTTCAATGATAATTTTCAGAGACAAATTTTGCTGCCCTGCTTTGTTCCCCCTCAAACTACTGCACTTGATACACTAAATTTGGATCCCATACTATCCCACCATATTCAAGCAATGGTCTGACCGAAGATTTTAACCAAATTCCCTAACTTGCCTGGTACTTCCCCTCATCTCTCTCTCCAATAAATCAAGGATCCTATGTGTGTAATATGTCATGCCCATTTGAATTTTTTTCATTTGAATTTAGTTTTTTATCTGCATATGTAATAACCTTGCTTTTGTTTGTATTTATCTTCATCCCATGTAGACCTATTGGGCTAGATATCTTGTCCAGATCACCATGCAGCTGTTCACAGTCTTCTCCTGTTTTGATCCTATTATATAACATAATGTCGCCTGCAAACATCCTATTTTCTGACAGTAAACAGAAATCATTAATTAGAATAGCAAATAGCAATGGACCAAAGTCACTACTCTGTGTTATTTTCATTTTCACCTCATCTTCTTTGGATACTGCTTTTCCTAACCAACTTTATGCTTTCTACCTTTGAAGACATCTATTACCCAACAAATCAATTTTTTATCAACTCCAAAGGTTTTTACCACTATTTTTTGCCTAACTTTGTCAAATTTCTTAGAAAGATCTAGTGTTACACTATCAGTCTGATATCCCTTGTCCACTTCATCCGAAATATCTTGAATATAGCCCACTAACTGAGATTCACGTGAGTATCCTTGGCGATTTCAAAAACCAGTTTTATTCCTCATAGACATATTTCCATTTATTTAGCTACCCTTTTTCCGGAATATCTTTTATGGATTGGAATTGTGATGACATTTTTCCAGTCCTCAGTCAAACAGCTGCCTCCAAATTTATTCCACATACTACTCCAAAGTGTTGATTTAAATAAGGTCATACTACTACATTTGTGCCTGCTTAGTTTACTTAGCATATCCATGCATCTAAATTGTAATTTCCTAATCTGAGCCGAGTATGGTGAGTGAGTGGTAAGGATCTGGCCGCGCTTTCGGGAGGACGCGGGTTCGAATCCCCGCCCGGGAATCCAGATTTGGGATTTCCCCAAATCAGTATAGGTGAATGTCGGGATGCTTCCTTCAAAAGGCCATGGCCGAATTGCTACCCGTTCCTTGTCTTCAGTCCTTTCCCGCCTCTAATAACATCTATTTCGACGATGCGTAAAACCATAACCAAAATAAAACAAAAATCGTAACTTGTATATGTGAAAAATATTTGCTATGAGTTTGTTCCTTTCATTTCTAAATAATCACAAAAATAAGGAATTTGTGACTCATTAGAAGCGTAAATTTCAAAAACTTCTTAACTGCTGTGGATCAAAGATTCAAATATCTTCATTGAACGTGATGGGTGAGTAATAACATTTGTCCTCGCATTCGGCAGGACACAGTCTAAAATTCCCCGTCTGGCCGTTCTCTGGAATAATTCACGATGGTGCTGTACCTTCAATAGGCGATGATAAAATTGTTTCCTTGATAGCCCCCAATCTGTTCCCGCTTCTAATGACGTCGACAAGGCGTAAAGGCATAAAAAAACAATCATATTTTACTATCCATTAAACTAAAATAAATAATTTTTAAATTTTCGGTTAAAAATAGACGTCAAAATTCTCATTTTTAGATACCTTATAGATTTAACAATTGGAACAATTGGATGATCAAATTTTTCCACTAGTTGCCATCAAGCCAAAAACTACGTACAATCCAATTAGAATTCCCTATTCCATGGACCCTCTCTTCCTGTACAATTTTTATGTGTCGGACGGAATATAAAGACCAAAGTAACACAAAATGAAAATATTCGATGAGTAACTGACGAGCGTTATAACCGCTGAATGTTACGACTTATAAGGGCTGAACTTTGGTCACTAACCCGTCAGTCTTACAGAAAAATTCAGAAAAATTAAATTTGACAATAACTACAACAAATTTTTTTGTATTATGTTTCTACGTCTAGTTTATTAGTGCCGGGAAAGGATGGGGAGGCAAACAGGGAGAAGGAATTCAACCACGGCCTTCTACAAGAAACATCCTGGCAAATTATCGCTCATCTACTTAATGCTGTAATTCGTACTGTTAACATGCAAAAACATGCAAAAACGTTAACATTCCTTATTATTTTTCCGTCGCAAACATGTATAGAAGTGCACGTTATATTCGTTTCTCCATACGTGTAACGTGAAGCACATTGACCATCGCCAGTTGACGCCTGCGCACCGACAGCTATTGCATTACAACCGCCTCCTATGTTTAAATGTGAACATTGAAAAAGTACTCTTCAAAAGTCACCCAGCGTAGGTTCTGCGTTATTCGTATTTTCAATTCAGTATTTCACTGTTAAACGTCATGAAACAATTTGTAAAAGCATCTAATTGAGTGGAAGATATGGCAATGCATAGAATTTGAAATTCATGAGCGATACTGTTGATGACGTCATAAGCAGTCGACCAATAACAACGCATGGGGCAGGCATATAACTGGGCCAGGACGTTGTTCCTCTCTCTCAAACAGTTGTCTACGAAGTGTTGTGTACGGTGTGTTGCTTCTTTTGTCAACCAACATTGTCGCGATGAGGGAGATAGTTCATGTCCAAGCTGGCCAGTGAAACCAGATTGGAACAAAGGCTAGTAAAAATCGGAAGTGTAAAATCTCGTTTGTGTTGTAACATGGCAGCATTATTCGTCTCACCATTGCTAACGGTTTAATTCTAGACTGTTATGTCAAACGCTACTAAATTGATGCGTATGTCTTGGAGTGTTTGTTGTAATGTGTTCTTCACAGAACTTTGCAGAAGTTATAAGAAATTTAAGACAGCAAAATGATTTCTCTGCATGCAGAAGCCTCATTTTTATTGCTTCTACGAAATTTTTCTGTCGTGGTCACTTTTTTACCATAGCAATAGCTAGCAAGAAAACAAAACGGTTAACAATAATACTTACATCGGTAATACTATTGTCCGAGTGTATTGATATTTTTCGTGATGTGATTGAATATTTGTATTTATGTACGGCTGTAGATTGATTTACTTATTCATTGATTTCTCCGCCTAAACGTCAGAATATACTTATTGGCAATCTTAAAGTGCGAGTATAGTGATATCTTTCGTCCTGTATAGTAACGGATGTTTCAACATGTTTAGGGGGTTGCTATGTATAAAGTTCTTAATATTTGTGTACCTATTTCAGGTGTACTAGCATACTAGTTTGGATTTTATCTGTATATGTTCAAAACGAAAACCGCTGAAGGTGCGAATTTTCTTGTACAATACAAGAGGTAAATAATCTAGGCCTCCTATGTCTGCATTCGTAATATAGAATTAAGAATAAATGTTTCGCAGTGAAACTTTGTTACACTAAAATTCGTCTTACCCCGGGCAGCATACAAATAATTTGGTAATTGTGTAATTTCATCAGAATTATGTTAGTTGCAACAAATGTCAAAGCTATTAAAACCGGATTACTAACATCTTTAAAATTTATCTAGGTGAGACCTAAATAGAAATTGAAGTATTGTTTTGTTTTTGTATAGTGTATTTTTTTAAAATTTGTGCCTGGGTAAGAAAAATACTGATTTAGCGTTATTGGTAACGCAGGGAATGTAAAAGTTGTCTTCACATTTCGGCTCAGTTGGAAGCTCGTGGGTTTTATCAGTCTTTTAGTTTCAAAGAAATTAAAACTGAAATTTTCTTTAGTTTTCGTGCACTTTTTCAAAGCAACCCAAGAAGCTAATGCCATGGCAACTGCCATGGGTAAACACTGGATAGCGATACCACTTACCGCCTCGCAGTGTTGTAAACACAAATATCAGTCTGTTGTATATGACGTCATTGTTTGAGTGTGATGTATTCAGTCTCCGCTAAGAAACAAATGTCACATACGACACTGCACGTAAAACGGGTATTCGAACAGTGATAAATTTAATATCAAAGTTCTGTTAACTGAAAATATTGTCTACTGTATGAAGCTAAATATTTATTGGAAATTTTAATCGCAGTTTTGAAGATGTACCGTATTGTATCTGTATCTAGAATATTGTCCCATTCTATATTGCGATACCTTATGTCATTACGAATTTCAAAATTCAATTCTAGATTTTACATTCATTAATTTACACATTACGTGTGATTAAAAAAAATCAAATTATGAACATCCGGTTTCTCCATAGAATGAATTGTCAATTTTCAATGTTCTTGGTAGTTCTAGAACTAAACCAATCCTCGTAATTTTATATTGCGATAACCAAATTGCATTCCCCCCCCCCCTAACAGCATTATTGCTAGGAATAACATGACGGTCTATTTTCAGAAACTATCTATCGTTTCTAGTTGCAAAGTGAACGGAAAATTCTCTAAACGGCGGGCGACGATTTCCTTTCGTTCGTAGTAGGCTCGTAGATTTAAGTTGACGAGAGAAATACTGCTGCGTCATATTCAGTAACATAATGACTACATACTACTCTCTATCCACAATTGTTTCATTACGAGGCGCTAGGAGGTTGTAGCGGTGTATCACTAGTTTAGCCGCTGCCATTTTAAATATATGAATAGTTATTGCCGTTTTTTAATATGAACTTTGTATATTTCAGTTCTGGGAAATCATTTCGGAAGAGCATGGAATTGATCCCACCGGAGCATATAATGGAAAATCGAAACTGCAGCTGGAAAGGATTGATGTATACTACAATGAATCTTCTAGGGGAAATTATGTTCCCCGTGCTATCCTTGTTGACTTGGAGCCCGGCACAATGGACTCTGTTCGTTCTGGTCCCTTTGGTCAACTGTTCCGCCCTGACAATTTTGTGTTTGGCCAGAGTGGTGCAGGAAACAACTGGGCCAAAGGCCACTACACAGAAGGTGCAGAGCTCGTGGACTCTGTGCTAGATATCGTTCGTAAAGAAGCGGAGAGCTGTGATTGTCTGCAAGGCTTCCAGATATCGCACTCACTTGGTGGTGGCACTGGATCTGGGATGGGGACACTGCTGGTCTCTAAAATTAGAGAGGAATATCCAGACAGGATTATGAACACGTATTCTGTTGTCCCGTCGCCTAAGGTAAGTATTTCGTTTAGTAAGTTACTGCTTTGCATTTAGTATTATATATCTTGGATGGCAGCAGTATGTGCCTAACAGAAAGTTAAGTTAGTAATACTGAGGGTTTTATCGGCTTCGAATGTGAATAAAATCCTCTGGTAACTAGCCAAGTGAATCTATCGATAACGCTACATTTCAGCGGTAATTGTCATTTGACGATGGCGGCTGAGTTTAATACAGCCGAAACGTTCTGTTTTATCAATGGACTTTCTCGGCTAGTTACCTTAGAGCGGTGTTTCTCAAACTTTTAAGGGCACGTACCCCCATAAGCTGCCCATGCACATACACATTTGCGTGCGAGTAAGCTCGCCAAACATTTACGCGCGGATATTCTCGCGACGAGTCTATACTTGTCAGTGCCCATACACAGGAACATCAGTTCCACACATTTGTCGTTCATTTGGCTCGCCGCGGTCAAATTGTTGTGTTTATGGTAGTCGTCTACGGATTTATCCGTCATGATTTCCTGGCTCGCGGCTCACTGGGAATTCCAAAACATCGCGAGCCAAGTGTAGTGAGGTTATGTTACAAGCGACGTGACAATATTGAAATGAATCATGTTTTTAAGTTCTACACACAAAAAAAAGTATTTATTCGTGCAGCAGCTTATATTAGAGCTGTAAAAAAGAAAAGAAACGTACAGTATGAAAAATAAAGTGGTTGCAGGAAGATTATAAACACGATCATATTATGCTACTTGTACTATTTGAAAAGCATTTTCTTAGATTTCTTGAGTATTACATAAATGCACAGATACATCTTCCCCTTCATAATTTGGGCTTCCTGATATTGTCCATTGGTTCGTGTTGATCTCTCATTAGTCGTAATAATATCGTAAATTAGTTTGTAGATTTTGACTTCGCCTATTCCACTTCTTGTCGAATTTTCATTTTTTATGTATTTCTTGCGAAAAGTACTCCGTAAAGAGTTGATTTTCTTTTTTTATTAATGCACTATAAACTTTTATACTATATTTCTCACAAACCTCTATCAAAGAACTATATCCAATTTTTTTAAACCTCTGTTCCCATACTCTTTTGGTTCCACCTTTCACAATGCAGTATGTTGCTGATATGTCACAATTAAATGAGCTACGAATTCTCTGCTCATCTTACTTAACTTGTTACACACTAAGCAAGGATTATCTGTCGCGAGTAAATTGTTAAGTGAGATATGTGTGTGTATGGTTAACGTCGCGCATGCTCGCCACGTTCAAATATGTAACGATTGTTATTGGCTTGTGATGCGGCTCGTCGTTAGACAATTAACACACACATTTTATCGTCTATATGGATCGCCACGGAATTGCTGGCGCACAAATGTGTGTGTGTATGCCTAGCTATAAAATGTCCCGGGCGCTGGAGAACCCCCTTGAGAAAAAACTGATTTTTTTCGCTCCACTACTAGCAACAATGGGCAACAATGAGCAATATTCACCACTGTGCCTTTAATTTAATTGCAATGGAGCACAGGCTCCGGTGGCAATTTCCCTACACACCCATCTTCCCCCTATCCTGCACCCACCTACATTTGCCCTCTACAAATTTTATCTTTAAATTCTTTCAAAATTTTCGGTAAATTATTAATCATTTCTCTTGGTAACTCATTCCGGTCCCTGACACCCTTACCTAAAAAAGAGATTATACGCCATTACGGAAATATTGTCTTGCCTGCGATAAACTAGCGAACCCGTAGGGGTTCGCGTACCCCACTTTCAGAAACGCTGCCATGGAGGATTTTATTCAGAATGATAGGTTGGTACTGCAATGCAAAGAGTCGGCTTATTTAGTACACAGATAAAAAAAAAGGTTGATTATTATAAGGTGGGGAAAGAATTGCATGTTGAAGACTTAAGTATAAATGTCTTAGCATGTCATTTGACAACAAACTGGTCTAAATAAATTCGACAGGTAATTGGGGGAGGGGGGAGTTTAACTCCTGTACTTGTTGGGAGAAAGTAAACGAAATGGTTTTCATAACATTGTCCAGAACATTGCTTGAATATGATGGTGTAGTATGGAATCTACATTTTTGGCTATCAGATACGGGGGTTGGAGGGGGGTGGAAACAAGTGCTGCCAGATTTGTCTCTGGAACTTACTGCAGAACACGATCGTTAAGTGATATGAGAAACGGGCTGATATGATGTTCATTGGAAGATAGGAGCGTGAAGTCACTGAAGTGTGCAAGGCGAATATTGGAGGTCGGTCTTTTGGGAAAATTTTCTTTGGTAGGTGAAAGGGTCAGGGGATGGAATAAGTTACAAAGAGAAGTGATGAATAATTTGCAAAACTAAAATTTGCACAGGGTAAACGTAGGTGAGTACAGGGAAAATGGGGGGGGGGGGGGGGAGAAATGTGAGTGTCGGGGAAATTGCCAGTAGTGTGAGCGTTTTAAAGCTAGCAGAAGATATTTAGTTTGATTTTAATCTATTCAGAGCACGATTCCTGTTACTGGTTGTTTAATAGATAAATTTTTACTCATTCTGTTCTTGTAGTCCGTGTAAACAGATTAGAAACATCATTTGATTTGTAGGTACCATATTAGCTCGGATAATTTTAAGCTTTCTAAATTAGTGTCAATTCTTTTTATTAGAAACTGATAATGGGTTTCTCTTTTAGACATAAACTTGTAGGCAAAGAGCACTGTTAATTTATAATAATTTTATCAATAGCGTAAGTTGATAAATAGTATAAAAGCATAACATTAAGCTGTTACTGATTTTCCACACTACTTGCAGGTTTCAGACACTGTTGTTGAGCCTTACAACGCAACGCTCTCTGTACATCAGCTGGTTGAAAATACTGATGAGACATTCTGTATAGATAACGAGGCGCTGTACGACATCTGTTTCCGCACACTAAAGATGGTCACTCCAACCTATGGTGATCTGAACCACCTGATTTCCCTGACAATGTCTGGAGTGACGACATGTCTCAGGTTCCCAGGTCAGCTCAACGCTGATCTGAGAAAGCTTGCAGTTAACATGGTGCCTTTCCCTCGTCTTCACTTCTTCATGCCTGGATTTGCACCACTCACGTCTCGTGCCTCTCAGCAGTATTGTGCTTTGAGTGTTGCAGAGCTTACTCAGCAAATGTTTAATGCTAAAAATATGATGGCTGCCTGTGATCCACGCCATGGACGTTACCTCACAGTTGCAGCCATATTCCGTGGTCCCATGTCTATGAAGGAAGTGGATGAACAAATGTCAAACGTTCAAAATAAGAATAGCAGTTATTTCGTTGAGTGGATTCCAAACAACGTGAAAACTGCAGTCTGCGATATTCCTCCTCATGGACTGAAGATGGCAGCCACATTTATAGCAAATTCCACCGCGATTCAGGAGCTGTTTAAGCGAATCTCTGAACAGTTCATTGCTATGTTCCGCCGAAAAGCCTTCTTGCATTGGTATACTGCAGAAGGTATGGACGAGATGGAATTCACGGAAGCAGTCTAATATGAATGATCTTATATCTGAATACCAACAGTATCAGGAGGCCACAGCAGACGAAGATGCCGAATTTGATGACGAACAGGAAGAAGAATGTTGCAAGATTAAGTTGTAATATTTATAAATTTTTTATTTACATTTTGTAAAATTCCAATGTCTAAAATGTTTCTTCTATTCAAAGCATTAATAGTTTAAATTGTGCCAATGATTACATTTTTCTAACTGATCTTTATCTGTAATATGGTTTCATTGTTAGTAATAAAGTATTTTCAGAATTTGTTTTTATTTTGTATTCAGTTTTTGTCTTGTGAAACAAGTTACGTAGTACAGAAATATTTGCCTTCATATTTTTGATGAATATAGTTTCTTAAAAATAGCTTATGACTATTGAATGGTTATTCGGTAACATTATGGGCCACGTGCAGTTGTAACACATCTTCTTGCCCTAGGTTTATCTATTTTATACCTTTTTTGTATGGCAAATACCTGACAGATCTCGTGTCTTTCCCAAGGAGCTGGATCTCTAAGCTTACTCATCATATAACTCGATTTACGTCTCGCCAGCGTAGAATTGTATTCGTTTCGAAAAAGCTTGTAGCTTGTTACTTGGTAATATGCATCCTCACATGTCCTTTAAAGGAGCCGCGTTAAGAGGTACAGTACATGTTCCATATGGAAGTTAGTGTTGGAGACAACGGGGACCCCGTAGTCACGTCATCGGTTTGCTCGTAGTATTTTCCCTGTACACGAAGGACGTGGACATGTAGAGTTATTGAGACACCCCTCAAGTTTCAGATCAAAATCAAACTGCACAAGCTCCAAGACCAAGATTGTGCGGCTTACAGAAACTGAATAAAAAGCATTATCCGATAGTCAGTGCTATAGGTTGGCCGACGTACGGGGCTAAATATCTCACATTTAAGTGTATTGGTTGGTAAATGTGCACATCATATCAAAAATTCTGCTATATTTGTGGAGATGAGGTTAGAACGTGATATTATGGTAAACTTGAGCGTCACTTCGTTGTTTATGCGGACTCCTTTAAGGGAATCTGTTGAACTCCTAAGTGCACATTTTGATCTGAAATTTCTGGAATTATTTGCACACACCCTCACGTCCACTTACTTCATGTACCAGATTGAATTCTACGCCCAAACGGATGGCGGGGCTTTGGGGTCCCCGTTGTCTCAAAACATAGCGAACTTTTATATGGAACGTTCTGACCAAGTAGCCCTTGACATGACTTCTAAAGCCTCGATGTTTTTACGGATTTGTCGGCGATTCGTTCCTAGTGTGGTCTCATTGAATATAAGCCTTAAATTAATTTGTGAACCATCTTTATATTAAATTCACGGTAAAAATCGAAAGCGACGGAACACTTCCGTTTCAAGATGTACTAATGCGTCGGAAGCCAAATAGGATAGGGCACGACGTTTACAGACACGGATCGCTACCTTTCCCCCCTCCCCCCTCCCACCCCTTCCTCAAACTGGGAGTGCTGAATACTCTCCTAGGTGGTGTCCGACGATGAAAAATTACATATGGAACTGTAACGCGTGTTTCGTGCTAAAGGTTATGGCACTAAAGAAATCTGACATGCAACCATTGGAAGAAATATAAAACCTAAACAGTTGACAAATCTTTACAAGCCGCGTGCCTACTTACCTTCCTGTGGAGCAGTAACATCAAAAATAGCTAGGCTGCTCAACAAACAAGGCATTTGTGCGACTTTTCGGCCTTCACTAAAAGTTGGACAGTTGGTCTCAATCTTCGGGCTCTTATAGTCTACAAAGGTCATTGTGTATGTAACTTTTTATATAGGCCAAACCTTAAGGACAGAACAAAATGGTTGACCTCAGTGTTACATTACCAATAAAACCCGGAGCTAAGTCATGTGGTAACTACAGGACGATCAGCCTTATGAGCCACACATTAAAACTTTTTCTCAAGGTTATTTATCGAATGATATATAAGCTCTGTGAAGAATATGTATCACCTACACAGTTTGGATTCAGAAATGCAATTGGAACACGAGAATCTCCGTTTAGCATCCAAGTACTATTTCAACGCTGCAGAGGTATAAATTGTGATGTTTATGCTGGTTTTATAGATTATCAGAAGACCTTTGACGGAGAAAATGATCAGAAAATGATAGAAATTTTGAAAAGTTTTGGCTTGGATGATAAAGACCTCAGAATTATTGTTAACCTCTACTGGAACCAGTCTGCTCATGTGAGAGTGAAAGGAGATACGGATGAAGTAAAAACTCTTCGTGGTGTAAGACAGGGTTGTATCCTGTCCCCCTTATTATTTAATATCTACTCTGAGTATATATATTTAGGGAGGCGTTGAGTGATGCGGAGATAGGAGTGCTGTTGAATGGAAACTGGATAAACAACATTTGCTACTCAGATGACAGTCATTTTTGCAGACAGTCAGAAAAGCTTACAATATCTTATGGAGTAGCTCAATGCAGCCACAAATACGGACTTGACATTAATATAAATAATACAAAAGTAATGGTCATTGGCAAAAACAACTACTCCCAATGCCATATTATAATTACCCAGAAGATCATTGAATACGTATGTTGGCACCACAGTAAACAGCCAATCAAACATCTGATGAAATAAAGTCACGTATTGGTACTACTTTCAATAAAATGAATAACCTTTCTAAAAGTCGTAGTTTATCGATCACCACGAAGATGAGACTCCTGCGCTGCTGTGTGTTCTATGTCCTGCTGTATGGCGTTGAAACAGATCCAACAGATCCATCTCAGCTCCTGACACTAGTTCACAAGATTTTTGAGAGAAGAGGAGAAATATTTGATCCTGAGGAAACATACAAGCAGTTTGTCATGACCCATGGACGCATTCTGCTAGATACAAGACTACCTTGGCCCCAGTGCAATGTGCACACAAGACACCCGTAAATTCTATGTTAAAAGTTACTCAGCTGAATACTAAAGGAAACGCCATGGTTCTACATGAAATCAGAAAGGTGGCTGAGGAATTGAGATCAGATATTATTTGTGTACAAGAACCGTACTCCTGGCAAAGCAAAATCCCGCACATGCCTGTAACATCACGAATAATCACAGAGGGCAATAACCCAATGGCAACAATAATCGTTTTAAATAAACAGATAACAGTTACAAAAATTACGCAGTTATGTGATGAACACACAGTATGTGCTGAGATAGGAGCAGCATGGGGAAGCTTCATAATGGTAAGCATGTATTTCCAGTACAGTGACGAGATCTTCCCATACTTAGATAGAATACGGCAGATAGATGCAGCTCTGGGAAATTATCCACTAGTTATTGCAGCGGACGTCAATGCAAAGTCTGCTCTTTGGCACAGCAAGAAGACTGACAGGAGAGGGCAACTTCTAGAAGAACTGTTAAGCGAATTGGGTCTAGAGGTTAGAAACCAAGCACATAATCCTCCTACTTTCTGTAACAGTGTTGGCGCAAGAACAAATATCGACGTAACAGTTACAAACATTCATGCGGGGAATTTGCTTTGGGGTTGGAGAGTGCTTGACAACATGACAACAAGTGATCACAATTTGATTGTCTTTGAACTGGGCAGAATGCAGACAGAAGAAAACAGTGGCAACAGAAACATTAAAACAGTATATAACATCAAGAAAGCTGCATGGGGAAAATTAAGGAATGTGTTCATTCCACCGGATTTGCCAGAAAACCACTTCGATGTAGACAAAGCCGCAAGAGAGCTGACAACTGCAATACAAAGTGCCATGAAACGGGCGATACCACTAAAAAAGATAGTAGATCCCACTGACAAAATATGGACAGAAAAACTTAAAAAAACTACGACTAAACATGAGAAGAGCTAGGAGAATGTATCAACAAAGCATGGTGGCAGCAGATAGAAGTTTCCTCCTTGAAAACTACAGGCAGAAGATGCAGATTTTCAAAGACGCGATGAGAGAGACAAAACAAAAATGCTGGGAAGTCTTTGTGAGGGAAAACCTCATGAACAATCCATGGGGTATTCCTTACAAAATAGCTGCAGGTAAAATCAGGCCTCCCACAATATTATCCACAGTAAAAAGAACAGATGGACGATTAACCACGAATTGGAGAGACTCAGCGGAGGAGTTATTAAAAGTTTTGCTTCCTGATGACAACCCGGAAGAAGAAACAGTAGAACAAGTTACACTACGAAGGAACATGTGGCAGCCCTGCTGGAGTCAAGAGGAAGGAAATAATATTACACCCGAAGAAGTAATAACTGCGATAAACAAAATGAAAAAAGGAAAGGCTCCCGGTCCAGATGGAATTCCAGCCGAGGTCCTGCAGGAGTTAATCATAAAATTAACCCCCGTCCTATGCAGGCTCCTGAACGAATGTCTATATCAGGGTAGAGTTCCGGGAATATGGAAGAAAAGCGAGGTGGTAATTCTGAAGAAAGGAGACGACAAGGATCCTCTACAACCGAAATCATACCGGCCGATTTGTTTATTGAATGTGCTTGGCAAAGTTCAAGAGAAGATTCTATGCAAAAAATTACAAAGCCACCGGGAGGTTCAGGGAATGAATCCTAGTCAATATGGATTTAGAACCGGGAAGTCGACAGAGGATGCCATAAATCGGTCGATGGAAATAATTTGTAGCAGTACAAAAAACTACGTAGTAGGCTTATTTATTGATATTTCGGGAGCCTTCGACAATTTATGGTGGCCCGCTCTGTTTGAACGGCTGAGGGAGATTGGTTGTCCAAGAAGATTATTTTACACCTTCAGGGACTATTGCAGATTTAGAACTGCTTCCTTGAGATGCCAGAACTCGTTCATCACGAAGATACTTACTAAAGGATGCCCGCAAGGTTCCGTTTGCGGTCCCATATTCTGGGATATAGGGATGGAACCAGTGATTGAACTATTACAAAGAATACCTGAACTTCTAGGTCTAATAGCTTTTGCTGATGACATTTTACTACTCGTGGAAGGAGCAACAAGAGCAGAAATTGAGTACAACAGTAATCTAGTACTTAACTGCCTTAGCCAATGGTGCAGTAAAGTCAAACTGAATTTAGCACCACATAAAACAACATTTATGTTGCTCAAGGGCAAGCTGACTCGAAAACCAACTATAAGAATCGACGGTAAATCAATTCGTAGAAACCCAGTGTGCAGGTACTTAGGCATTCAATTGGATGAACGTTTAAACTTCGAACCCCACTTAGAGATGACAATAGCAAGAGCAGTGGCGGTCATGAATAAAATCATTAATATTGGCCAACGAAAATTTACTGTTCCAGTCCAAACAATAAGACTATACCATGACGCAATTTTATCCTCTTTAGTGGGCTACTCAGCAAGTGTGTGGGCAAAGCATCTAAGAAAAGTAAAACTAAAACAGCGAGTCAGACGTGTCCAACGAGGAATACTTTTAAGATTGACAGGAGCGTACAGAACCGTGGCAACAAATTCATTAACCGTTGCCATTGGTGTATGGCCACTGGACCTTGAAGTAAGGAAACGGGGTGCCATATACTGGCTCAGAAAAGGGAAACAAGATAAGGTAGCAGAAATTGTAGGCAGCGAAGTAACATCGGAGACGCACATTCGGAAGCTTCTATTGGCGGAATGGGAACAACAGTGAAACAGGTCGAAGAGCATACGATATGTTCCCATCCGTAGAGGAGAGGCTAAAGTTGAAGTACCTTCAACCCTCTCCCGGATTGGTACACTACATTACAGGTCACGGGCCATACAATAGCTGGCTCCGAAGTCGAAATATTGTGGACTCGGACAGGTGCGAATGTGGTGAAGAGAGTACGCCGGAGCACGTGGTATGGGAGTGTGAAATAACAGCCAGTTTGAGAGAACACCAACAAGCTCGGCTGCAAGGTAGGAGCATATTTGACATTCTGCGCGACGAAAGTTTGTAGCATTTGCTGGACGAGGCAGCTGATCTAGCCTCAAAATTTTGGAAGGAGAAATTTATAAAAAGGAAAAATGCCGAACGAAATCAAAGGCCACAGATAGCAGAAGAGGAGAACCCAATTACACCGGATTGACGGAAGATATCCCACGACAATGAGCAGCATCAATCGTCGGAGGAACTTCAGTGTGCTCCAGAGAGGCCGTCTTCTGAGCGACAACTGGGGCCGTCTTGGTATTCCAGGAGGTCAACTCTTGATGGCCTGGGCGGCTGACTTTGCTGCCGGTTCCAGGGGACTCTGCCTTTGGAGCGCACACAACACCAAGAAAAATGAACAATAGTGGACCGAAGTGCGGCTGTGACAATTGGTGGTGGTAATAGTAGAATTAGTAGTATTAGTAATGGTTTTAGTAGTAGCAGTAGTAATGTTAGCAGTAATATTAGTGACAGTAGTAGTAGATTTAGTAGTGGTGTGGTACCCATTCTGTTTAATAACAGTAGATGTAGTAGTTATTGGAAATTGAATCAAAATTTTCTTTCATTCATTGTTTATTTGTTAATATGTTTTATATATATATATATATATATAAGATACAAACATATGTAAATGTAAATGAGTGGAAATAAGGGCCCAGATTAGATACTAGGTGCTGGGCTAAGTTGCATATGGAAAATAAATAAATAAATAAAATAAAATAAATCACCACGAAGATGAGACTCCTGCGCTGCTGTGTGTTCTATGTCCTACTGTATGGCGTTGAAACGTGGACGTTAACAGAAACTAGGCTAGAAGATTCTGAAATGTGGCTATATCGAAGAATGTTGAGAACACCATGGACAGATCACACCACAAATCCTGAAGTGCTCAGCAAAATGAAAAAAAAACATGGAAATACTGACCACCATAAAAACATGAAAGCTTCGGTATCTTGGCCACATCCTGAGGAACAACAGCTGTTATGAACTCCTGCAATGTGTTCTCCAGGGGAATATACCAAGAAAGAGAAGTGCTGGTAGAAGAAGAACTTCTTGGTTAAAAAATCTAAGAATATGGACCTCCAAGACAACTACGGAGTTAATCCGAGCATCAGCCAGCAGAGACGAGACTGCCAAGATGGTTGCCGACATCGGGAACGGATAGGGACCAGAAGAAGAATAACAATCTAAATTTCGACAGTATTTTTTTTCCCCTTAAACTATGCGTGTGCAAAGTTCTATAGAATACTGATAAAAAAATGTGTTTCTATAAAAAAAATTAAGGGGGTTTAAAGGGGTAGATCGGGTGGTTTCTCAATTAAATTAAATTTATATAGAACCACTTTGAACATATACCCTACCCACTAAAAAATTAATTAAAATCGGTTCACAATTGCCGAAAATATCGCTGAACATAAAAGAAAACAACAATCGATTTGAGAATTTCCTCTTTTTTTTGAAGTCCGTTAATAATAAACGAAATGTTAAAAACCAAAAACATCGGTTTCTGCGATCGACGAACAGACTCAAAAAAGACTACATTAGATATTAAATATTATTCTTGGGACTTTGTTTACATTAATGACTATAGCAGTAATGAAGCCTTAATGGGTGTACCGCGACCAGTAATATGTTAAATATAATTCTATGGATAACTAGCTTATATATTCTTATTTTTGTACCTTTGTTGTGTTATTACCTTTTGGACATTTCGTGATGTACCATTCCAGAATCATAGTTCTAGACATGTGTTGAATTCCTATAAAAGCAATTATTGAACAGACTGTTCATCTTTATTAACGAATTGAATATTGATATTTTGAACCCTCAGAGAATTAAAGACTAATGTTATTATTCACTAATTGAGATGGCTGGACTTCCCTGCCTCCCCCTTGCAGAATTACTGGATATGTGTGTCAATATCAATTAGATCGTCTTCGCTCGATACATGCAAAATGTTATGGGATAACTCCTAATATCGTGGCGAAGTGCAATAACCTGAACGAAGAAATATTCAGCCATGCTTCTTCCTCTACAGCCGTCCATTATTGCATAAATTTTGTTGGAGTAGGATATTTTACACGAACTGACCTTTCGATCATGTCTTTGATATTTCGGATTGAATTAATGTCTGGTTGTTGAGGTAGCCAAATCGTTCTCTGAATTTGTTTAGAATGTTCCTCATACCAATCGTGAACAATTTTGTCGCAGTGACATGGCGCATTAAAACCCTCAAAAAGTCCATTGTTGTTTGCGTACACTAAGGCCATGAATTATTGCAAATGGTCTCGAAGTGGATGAAAATAACTATTTCCAGTCAATGGTTAGTTTAGTTTAGTTTAACCGTCTTCCGCAGTGCCTTCCTGAAAATGACGGTCCATGGTGTCGTGGAGTCTGCACAATACCATCAGCTGTTACCAACCGGAATCGTAACTCGTGTGACCCTGCAACCTTTTTCCAGTCACGTAGGGTATAACCGATATGTTTACAAGTCCGGGAGGGACGCTGCAGCTGATGTCGTTTTGTTAGTAGAGTAGCTAGGATCAGTCTTCTGCTGCCATATTCCGTCAACGCCCAAGTTCACTGCACTGTCGGCTCGGACATATCTGATGTACATTCCACATTGAGTGTTGATGTTCTTCGACCCAGTATTGCCTGTATGTCAACACCAACATCTCGACGAAGAAGTCGCTAGTCTCTGTCATTATGTAGTCTTGTTGGGCCATTGTGTTGTCCATGGAGAGAGATTATTCCAGAAACTGCATAATCACGGCACACTCTTAACACTAGATCGATGAGCGTTGAGTATCGAATGTTCAACGAGTCCAGCACCAGCTACCATTCCACGATTATAGACTGTTGTTAATTCATGTCGTGCGGCCAATAATCATGTCAAAAAACCTTCGATATGACTCACGGGAGTACGAATCAAAGCTCCGACACTGCACGAAGTGCACGATACAATTATACGTTTCTTCTGCTGAGCTACCGCTATTTGCATCTTCCTACTTTATGACTTTTGGCACTTCAGTGCACATTATGTAGTTTCCGTTTTTTCTTTTATTTGAAGGATAATTGAAAATCATTCCTCATAAGTTGCGACTTACGTAAGTAGCTCAAACCCTTTTAATGCTGTGTTCTAGATGTTATTCTGAAAAAATTGTTTCTACCGCTTGATTTTCTTACATCATGAAGTGGACTATCGTATGTAGGCAATACACACACATAAGTGTATAACGTTGCAGTTACTATGAACGCAGTGTAACGTAGCATATTGATGTGTGAGGAGGTTGTGGTGATCAGAAGACTATAACCGGGATCGAATTTACCTTCCACGCTAAAATCTTCTGGATAATCGCTTTCTTCTCCGAGTCGAGTCGAGTCGTGGTTGGTGTGCGGTAATACTCTGGCCTCGCATTCGGGAGGCCGCGGGTCCGAATATTGGTCCGACCATCCAGATTTCGGTTTTTATGATTTCCCGAAATCATTCCTGTCTAGTGGTCGCTTCAAAAGGTCAAGGCCTAATTATTTCCCTTCCCAGCCACAGTCCTTTCCCGTCTCTAATGAACTCGACGAGACAAGACCTAGAGACCAAGGCAAAAATAAAGAACCATGTAGATAAATGAATAATCAGATTATTTTGCCAACTTTATAAGAAAAACATCGTTAGAAAAGTTTAAATGAACATACGTGGTGTATCAAATAATTTGGAAATAAATTAGTTCTTTAAATTTCAAGTGGAATAATATTATTATTTTCATTTATATTTTAGAGAAAACAAAGTTCCTGCCCATTAGACATTATAATGTACAACCTACGGTAATGGATATGGAAGGAGTAGCCATGTAAAAAGCAGTAGATTCTAAATGCCTTGGAAAATTGTTGAATGAGAGGAATATAATGGAAAAGGAGTTCTGGTAAGGATACAGTTGCAGTTTTTCGATGGGGAAAATGTTAAGGTCGACATTATTGTGAAAAACATTAAAACTCAGGATATCCAGGAGTATTGTATGGTGCCGAACTACGGCCTTTAACTAGAAGAATGTGAAATAAGTTAATGAATTTTGTGAATTGGATCCCCAAGAAATTTTCGGTCTTTTAAAGAATGAAACGACTGTAAAGGGAGACAAAATAGGGAACTAAAGACGTTGTGCCGGCTTCCTGAAATAAGAGCAATAGTAAATGAAAAAGTGTAAGGTGGTATCAGCACATAATAAGAAGGGATGAGAGGAAGAGAGGAGAGAGAGAATTGTTCGGAGAAGGCATGTCTTTCTCAGTACATGTAATTATTTCTTATACGTTTTCGTTTAATTAAATTCATTAATTGTTTGAAGTGTATTTTTCAGCTCAACCACGTGTAATTTATTCCTGGCTCCCCTAAATGTAAACAAAATTTTACAACCTTCTTACGTATAAAGTCAAATTCTAATTAATAGATTTCGGCCACTTTTCGTTCCCACGCGAGTCTCTGAAATCTTCCTCCAGTATACACTGGGGTAACAACGTCAAATTCTTCCTGATACACACCGATCACTCACTCCACAACTTCCAATTACTCTCGATTACTTAACGCGTACTTTTCTTTTT
>CM061920.1:290166750-290267779 GCA_031002005.1 Vandiemenella viatica
GGTGCCCTGGACCACTCCCCGCTCTTCCGCCCTCCTTTCAGAGGCCGTTGGCAAGCAGTGAGTGATTCCTTATACCGGGAATCGTTCAGTCGCCAGAGTCTCGTCCGTGCAAACAGGGTGCACCACGTGAAGGAGAGGTTTACATTTGGTTGGAAAAGGCTAGTATAGCCTCTCCAAAACCCTTACACCCCTTTTAACCTTTAGAAAATCGTAAATTGTCAATACTTTTCGTAACTTAGGAGTAAGGGAGAATGAACAAACTATGTGGCTTCGGTCTAGGACAGGGGGGAGGGGAGTTGGTTCAAGGCTACTCTGGGCTACGTGGGGGGAGGGGGGGTTTTCACACCAGGCCATGTAGCTTTCCTTTCATAATATTTTTCACAGTTAAAATGAGGAACAGAACACACAACGGCATGTGTAATTTACGATATGTAATTTACAGGAGAAAACATTGCAAAATGTCTTCTGGAATCAAAAGGAAAATAAGCTACGTGGGGGGTGGGGGGGGGGGTAGAGGCAAAAGCCAAGTAGGGCTGTGGTTGGGGGTGGGGGGAAGGGGGATTCACAGGAGGCCAAACTGGATCTATGTGGTTTATAAAATTGCTTCTAAGCCTAAGCCATCACTTAAGTTATAGCGTTGTTGCAGTGAGAGTGAATAGTGACAGACTGATGAAGTATTTACGAAAAAATTTCAAATGTCGCAAAATTTAGCATGTTTATTATTTGAATCAAATTTATTAAAACTGTTTTACAAGCACAAGTTAAAATGTCTGACCATTATACACATACAAAGCTTGGGAATACATTAGATAAATTAATTGAGGTTCAGCACTGCCAGAACTCTTCTTGAAGATAAGATTATCCAGATACTCAGTTCCCAGCATTGTGCATATTTTTAAATAGAGTCATTTACCATGTACTGGTCACCAAGATCACATGGTTTGTGGCGGGTTGGGATGTGACCACATCTTTCCCCCTGCCATATGTCTCGCCTCCCACATGACTAAGACTAAAGTCGAAATATTGTGCAATTCGTTTGTTTTTGTGTTTTTACGTGTCTCGCCCTCCTGCCTTCATCTGTGATAAGTGACGGGTAACTGTTTATTTTCAGTGCCTCGTGGCAGTTTCTTTGTTTCCTTTATCCAATACAGCCAAATAACTGAGATTTGCATGAAAATCCTTGCCTAAAGTCATGTTGCTGACTTGAAAACCACTTACGTTCCTTACAGACACGTCTGATATGGTTGCTCCATTACCTACCAGTGATGTCAAGCTGCTTGGCCTGTAGCTTTTGACCCTTTTGTCGCCCCTCCTATAGGGAACGATGCAACAATAGCACTCTTCCAGTCATCTGGTAAGCAACAAGTATCGAGACTCAGTTTAAATAATGTTTCATGATAAGGTATAATGTCACATCCTTCTATCTTTAAGACGTGTGTAGTAATATTATCCACACCAGTTCCTTTATGCTTTTTTAGATTGGTTAGATCCTTCATGGCATCTTCATATTGAATTTCAAATTTTCTTTCTGTTCACTTCCATCTGTGAGATAGGATTGTTTTATGATATACTCACTACCATACCTGAATTATAGTCCCTAATGGTCCCACTGAACCAGTTACTTAATAACTCTTCTTTTTTAAAAATCTTCAGTTACTTCTTCTCCATCCCAATCTATAATTGTCTCAGTATCGTCTCTTCTCCTTAGTTTCCTGATATAGTTATAGAAATTTCTAGATGCATCAGTCAGTGGTCCCCTTACACCAATGATATTGTTCATAAACTCTTCCTTAGGCAGTTTCTTTGACATAATTGATTCCTTATTTAGTTGTTTCAAGAATTCCCTACTGTCTCTTAACTCTATTATGTTCTCATCTCACCAACCTCTTTAACCTCTTTGCCTCCCTGATAAAGTATGTAGGTTCTGTACTTTATTTTCTGTTTAGGAATAAATATTTGTTCACCCTTTTTTATTACCTCCTTGAACTCTTCCCACTTCGACTCCACTGTACTTGTGCCATTCTTCCATTTGCTGAAACTATCCCTGAAATTTGTGCTTTTTTATAACTGTACCTATTTCCCCCTTCAGATCTGGCTACTGGTTTTTGAATCTCCCTATATCCATCAGAACTGCCTTGTGATCACTTATTCCTTCAGTTACTTTATTAGGAAGATATCCAACATGTTTGGTCCCCTTGTGTTCTGCTCAACTACTTGTGTAAAGCCTATTTCTCTTACTAACATATTTGCAAATCTCTATTCACGTATGTTATCAATCTTATTTCATACCCACTTGAAACATGTTAAGCTTAAATCCCCCCAATTATGGCCATTCTATGCTCACTTCTGAATATGATTTAGTTTCTTCCCAAGAGGCTATGGTATGGAACCAACACCCTGACTTTTTCTTTTTTATTTCCACAGACGTCTGCCCCAAGTAGCCCATGGTCATGATCTCTGAACTGTTGAAGTCTTTGTTAACCAGTATAAATATCCCTCCACCAGTTACTCCTCTATCCCTGCAGTATACTCTGGAGCCATCAGGAAAATCTCATTGTCTAGTACTCCTTCTTTTAACCAAGACTTTACCCTTTTAATTACTTGAGGTTTGTGTATATCTATTAGGTTTGCAAACTCCATTACTTTGTTCATTACACTTCTAAAGTTTACAAGTAACACTCTTATCATTGGCTTTGTGATATTTTCAACACTAACATCTGCCTTATCAGATCTGGCTGCCTCTGTTATTGTTACAAAAGCTTCATCTATTTCTTTAGCATTAGCGATTTTTTTAACTATGGATCTACACTCAGTATCCCTTTGATTACCTATTTTTATCTTCTCTCCAATTGCCCCTAACTTAAAAAAGGCACAGTTCTGACCTTGTCATCACTGGAGGTGGGCTTCCTTAAAGCCTTAGCTAACAACTCAGAAAGTATTTCCTTGCCCCTCTTATTTATGTGTAAACCATGCCTAGTGAAACCCCACCTATCAATGGTCTCCACAGGCACAACCATCATGACAGAACTAATGCCGTTCTCAAGCAGCAGTACCTCCGTTTCCATATTTACCTGCCTCACAGCGTCGTTTAATTGCAACTGGTCATGGCGGCTTAGAACTCCATCCTAGTTTTTTGTGCCTCCTTCAACACTTTCTTTAGTTCAATCTCTATAGTATAATTAACATTTATATCAATACTGTTCGCTACACCTCCCACTCTCACTACTCTATACTTCTTAGTGAAACCCATACAAAGTGAACCTATATCCTCTGTTACCTGACCTATGCACTGAAAAAACTTGTGACCTGGTAGCCTGTGCCCAGATGATTCTGCAAAAGAGGGCCTACACCTCTCCCATGTACCTAGTAACAGAACCCTTTCCTTCCTATTATTTCCTTGCAGATCCCTATTCCTAAAGGCCTGCTGCACCTTACCTACTCATACTTCTACATGAGGCTCCTCCCTTCTTGACTCTGGTAACAGGTCAAAACTATTTTTCCCCAAAATTTCTGGAGTGTCTGGCTTCTTCATCCTGTTAACTGGATTTATCCTAAGACCTGTTATCAGCTCCAACCATCCTTTTCACCCTCTTCTCTACATCCACCATCTCTACTTTCTGTTTCTAAATGCTGAGCCTCCACAGGCTGAGTCTCAAGGATCCTGACCCTTCGCCATGACTCCCTGATCATTTTGTCTTTCTCCCTGATCACTTCGTCTTTCTCCCTGAGTGTTTTGCACATCTCCCTGATCCTTTCATCCCTAATGCAAAGTGTGCAAAACCATGGGAGAGCCTCATTTATTTCCCATGTTCCCTCTCCACTACATGCACAATAAAACTCCTTGTTGCACCCTTCTTCATGTTCCTGTAACAGGTATCACACTATTCAGGCATAATTTTTCCCAAATACTTCAGGTACTTTCGTAACAAGTTTTAAAGTAGCAAGAACAATACTCTATTAGGGATTAAAATATGATTCTACTGATAGAATATTACTGAATGGAGCAGCTTTTAAAACTACTAGATTCTAATTTAGGACAGTTAAACCAGACTACCCACACAACACCTACTGTATTCCTGAAAACTGTGACGACACTAGTATACCATTAACTCAGAATAGTGTCCCTAGACTGTGCTATATATGAATTAATCAAAGCTTAATTGAACAATTCCCCTACCCTCTGCCCAAAGTCTACACACACACACAATATATTGTAAGATCTGATAAATGTCTCAAACTCTAGGAACTACTGTACAGAGCCTTTACAAAACCCTTTAAACACTTGTTCTGGTAAAGAATTCCAAAGCCACTAAATAACTACGTGCACTATACTGTATTATTAATCTATAAATACCTCGTTTTGTTAAGTATGTGTAGTTATCACAATGACAACTTCACTCAGTTTTCAGAAAGAAAATAATATATTAGTTGTGTCATTTTCTACTGGATTTTTTTTGTCAAACCTGTGCTTGTCAAGTTTCCCAAAACCCTTTCTTATGTAATTTAAACCAATATCTTTGAAGTACATTGCCTGTTATTCATTCCTGTCAAATTTATTATTTTAAATATTTGTATCAGGAAATTTAAATAAAAGTATTATATGTAATGTTTACGTAACAATAAAAGGAAAGAAATGCTGCTAGGCAATATTTACATGGAAAATAAAGGGAAAATACACACATTTACCAAAGTTGAAGGGAGGAGGGAAGCAGCAACACAAAATTGTATTTTCTTTGTTGTGCGTGTTTTTTTTTTTTTTGTGTTGCTGCTGCTCTCCTCCCTTCAACTTTGGTGAGTGTTGGGTGTATTTTCCCTTTCTTTTCCATGTAAATATGTAATTTTTAATTGGACTGAGATGTTGCACATATTACTTTATAATAATAAATTATCTCCACTTATAAGCCAAAAAGTTCGGTTCATCACAGTTTACAGAAATATAAAACATCTTTTTACATCTATGTCTGTCTTAGGAACCAAGAAGGATGTCGGATGGAATCATTATTGCTTGGTGTGTTCAGTGTTTGTCCTTCATTAGTTTTTACATAGTATCTTCCTTGTTTAGTTTCTTTGGTGATTTACCTCCTGTTGTGGTATTTGACTGATTCTTCCTCTTGTCATTATTATATTAGCAAGCCCCCTTTTCTTTTCATGTAACAAAATAGAGGACAGCTAATAGATTTATAAGTTTATGCTATCATAAAATTACTTCTTTCCACACTGTACTTTCTAGGAATCTACTAGATAAATCTGTTAATATTTCCATGGTTTGAAGGATACTTCTTACTGTTGCATTAACAAGAATTGTATTTTTAACTTTATAGTAGTTCTCCTCTTTGTTCCCAAAAGAAAATATAATGTTAAGCAACAGCACAGTTAAATATCTTTAAAAGAAAGCCAATCTTTTTAAAGAATGTTACAATCAGATGTTTAAATATCAGTTTCTTTCTTCAACTCAGGTAAATAGTAATGGTGATTAATCTGCCAGTTTCCTCGTTTAAAAAATAAGTCTCTTTTTACTGAAACAAATCTTACAATGTGAGAAATGAAATAATGTAGTAACAAGTTACAGTTGTTTCATTCAAAACTAAAGCATATTCATGAATCTCCACCAAATTGTCTATTAAACTACACAACTGAATCAAAAATTTAAACTTTAAGGAGTCTTGTATTTATGGAAGTTTTAATCTTCTCGACAGGAAAGCATAGACATTCATTGTATGTTCATAGTTAAAGATATGAAATTCATCTGCATTTAACAAAACAAAAAAATAATCTCAGTTTAATCATGTTGATAAGTATAAATTATATAAAAACTTCTCGGGCCACCACGGGGGAGCACACAATCAGAAGCAATGTTACAGTACCATTCTCCGACTCCATCTTCTGGTGAAGTGTTGGGTTTCTGGAGCACTTGCTCTTATATAGCAACCACTGGTCAACAGTTTCCACTGTATAAACTAAATTATTATATGTACTGTATCATGAAAGTGATGCTTTGCTTCGTCAAAGATAAATGTACTTTTGGTGGTATTTATGGGTTAAGAAAATGCTTTTTAACAAATTATTTTTCTTCCACAGAATTTACTGATGCAAGGAGTTTTTTTGTTTGTGGAAGAAGAGAAACAAGTAGATTATAGCAGTGAGAACAGGAGCAAATGCTAAAAGGTGAAATGTATTAGCACAATGACAGGAAAAGTAAGAACATTACTTATGAACAAAGCTGGTAGAAGGATAGTTGTGGTAAAAAAACAAAATGAATACAAGCAAATAATATTTCAGGTGCTCTCTTCATTCTCTAATGGGGTACGCATATTAGGCCTGGCCTGGGCACCTTACAGTAAGATTTGGAAATCTTGTTTTTTAGTCATTCCTTTGTTTAGTTTATGATAATAGTGACGGTGGAAATCCTGTTAGGTAATGAAAATAAGGAAAGTAAACCGATCACTCACCAAAGATGAGGGCAGGAGAGGTACGACGAACTTATGATATAAACACCCTTAATAATATTTCAAAATAAATCTTAATCATGTATAGAGGCGAGACACACGGTAAGGGAAACAGATGTGTACACATTGACACTCATTTTAGTGGTTGGTTTACTGTCTCTATCACTATCCTATTTCATAAACAGATATTAACATCACAGATGAATAGTAAAGACAAATGAATTACACAATATTATATTAGACCTATATTAAATTAAATTATAGAAAATAGATATTTATGTACATAATATATAGTAATTCTGGCACTGATATTGTTGAGATAGTAAACGGCTTAATTATGTCATGGTTTTTATACATTATGACTTGTATGATTTGAGTTATTAATGGTAATTACAAAATTCATTCAAATAATTGGCAGGATGATTTTAAACCTCTGAGACAAAATTTTATATATGAGTGTGTTTTTTGTTTTTGTTTTTCTAGTACCATGATTTTTATACTTATGACAATAAAACTTCATCATTGCGACAATAAAAAATGCAAAATGATCTTATAAAATGTGTCCATAATATAGAAATACTGTTCTTATGGCAACAAAATGGCCAGTTACAGTGAATGGAACGTTAACTTCTTCACAACAATTATGTTGGCTTAAAATATGTCCAAATGCAAAGGTGGCTTCCAAAACTAATTTGAAAATCTACAATAACCAGTTTATCACACTACAGCTTCTGCAAGCTGTATGGGTGGTTTAAGTTTTCTTTCAGGAGTGAAAACTTGATGCACACCTACTGCATTGGAATCATGTACAGATTCATTAACACACTTTCACTCACAACATACAGTACATTTCAACCTTTCTTGAATTTGAGGACAAGAACACTGACTGTCAAGTATATTATGATCCATATCATTGTTGAGATAAAACCATAATATACGGTCGGTCGTGTAAATTCCCAGCCTCTAGCTAGCACTGTCCGCAGTGCCTCAGTGGACTGAGTCAGTGGCAGAACAAAGCTTAGGGCACGCAGTGATGGATGCATTCCCTCAATTGGCCAGATGATTCCTGCAATTTTATTTTACATTATCAGTGAATGTTTGCTGTATTACTCAGATAAATTTCATACAGAAAAAGTAATACATCTGGTTAGTGATAATGTTACAATAATCATTTACCAAAATTAAAAGCATAATATGAATAAATATAAGTTCAATTCATAAAAAAAATTGAGGTGCAGTTATTTAAACATTGTATACTTAGGAGGTAGATGTATGCTGTAAAGACAGTTCGAGTACCTGTGAAGTGTCTTTTGTAAGTGTTGATACCTTTATTTTTCTACATCCATTTTAATTTTGCCATGATATGGATTAGTAAAATCCATCATGGTTTAGGTTAATTTATGTGTGAACATTTAAATCAATTAAAAGAAAACCAGCATTATGTGGGGGAAGTTTGTGCAAAAACAATGCTTTCAACTGTCTAATTTTTGTAAATATTTATATTAATTCTTATTTAAAAATCTGTTTGGCAGGAAACTATTTTATGATAAGTGGATAAGTTATTTTGTTAAATCTCTGTCACATTAACAGACATATTTGCCTCCTATTTCACATATCTATGACTCCTTTTGTATAGACTGGATATTTTAAGTTATTTTCTTTTCAGGTAAAAACACATTTAATTAAATTACTTTATCCTTCCCTATTAGTACATAATTTTTCCACCTATTAGTTATCGTCTCCTACATCTATTTTTGTTACATTGACTACATGCTAATTTATCACTAACATCTTGTCTGTCATGATTAATACATATTTGAATTATTTAACCTAATAACTTTGAATTAGTCCTTTGGTTTGTTGAAACTGAGCATGAGTGATCTTCCTACACTCCACATGTTCAGCAATTATTGTATAAATATAATACATGACTGAGATATTAATATTTTTTCAGAAGTTTATCTTTTGTGGAGTCATGGATTAATTGTATTATTGTTTACAGAAATATAAGGGTTGTTATTAAAAGTTATTAACGTTGATTTACTATAACTAATTCCATACTGTCATAACAAAAGTTCTTATTTATTTACAAAGAATCTACGTAGCCAGTTTTTCATTAAATATCATCTTTAAAAGTTTGCTTTTAACATCACAACAAAAATAGGCAGACTCCTTTTCATAGCAATTTACTTTTTGTTAAAGGCAATATTCCTGAATCTCTAAGTATTTTGGTCATGTTTCTGAATTAAGTGTAAAAGTAGTCATCTACCATTTACTATGTTCTGCAATTAGAAGTAAGTAGCAAAATTCAACATTTTCATGGAAAAGCATAAAAGTTTTGAATATAATACTGGAAGGAAAAAAGAATAAAAAATCATGACTTACCACACAGCATAACAATAGGAAGGAAACTTCCAAGAGCCAAATAAGTGGCACTTCTCTCATTCGCACAAACACAGGATACAAAAAAACCTGTAGAACATGTACAAAATTCAGTATTCCGTAGTTTCATTACCATATTGTAGGAAAAACTTAAGAATTTTTTGCTAGTTTTGTTTCATAATCATTGATTATTTACAATACTTTATTCATTGAAACCTTTGTAGTTGAATCTGTAGAATAGTAATTTTAAATTGAAACAGAAAATCTATAATTTTAGCAAAGTTTACATAAGAATATACCTGTCACAATATACAAGAACAGAACAGTGAAAGAAAAGAAGTTTTTTAGTATGAATGTTTTATTAACTTTTGATTTAAAATTCTGATATTTTCTCCAAGCAGGTTTCTTTTCCTACTTTAATCAGTTAGACCTTACAGCTGCACATGATATGGTTTGGAGGGCAGGTCTAATTTTTAAGTTCATCAAACTTGAGGGTTGTAAGATAATGTCAGAGCTCATAAACAATATGCTGTCAAACAGGTTGATTCAGGTTGTGATGGATCATAAGCACAGTAAATTAAAAATGCTCATCAATGGATCTGTGCTCTCCCCTTTACTGTTCAATCTTTACATAGCAGATATCCCTTTGACTACTTTGCACATGCTGATGACTTGGCAATTGTTACTCAACAGTCCACAGTGTACAAGGTAGAAGAAATGTCAAATGCTGCTCTTTATATTTTGTAAGGATATTTAAAAAAGTGGTGTTTGATATCAAGTATTTCCAAAACAGCAACAGGCAGGCTAATGTCACGCTGGCTGTTCACGTAATGGCATGGCACTATCAGACAACCCTAACCCCAGGTATCTTGGAGTTATTCTAGACCAGACATTGTCCTTCAGGACACACTTGATTAAGATTGTTGCTAAACTAAGTACAAGGAACAACAACATCCAGAAACTTGCTGGATCAATGTGGGGAGCTACTGTCCACTCTTCAATCTTCAGCAATCGGTCTGGTCTTCTCAACAGCTGATTACTGTTCTTCTGTGTCCATTGAAACCATCCTGAACCAGACAATGTGTATCATCAGTGGCACAGTAAAATCAACTACTCTTTTCTGGTTGCCTGTGTTGAGCCATATAAAATCATCAAGACTAAGAAGATTTTAATAATCTGATCTGTGAGTTCACAAAAAAAAAAAATAATAATAATTCAGTGAACATTGATCTGCCTATCCATGAATATGTGCTTGACAGATTTTAACATCTGAAAAATAATAATCACTGGATCTCAATGAAATTTATATGGGATTGATTCGAAGGTATATCCTATCCACTAAAGAAAATTCATTACAATCGGTTCACAATTGGCAAAGATATCGCTAAACATATATGTAAAAAAAATTACAGTTGAATTGAGAAAGTCCTCTTTTTGTGAAGTTTGTTAAGAAGATTATGAAAGATTCCAGGTGGTGGATAGTATTAGGATGAGATGCCAAGTCAAGACCTGTTTTGTGATAGAGCAATTACTATTATTATTAATGCTCAGTTACTAAAATACTTTTTTACACTTTAATTAAGAATATAAAGATCTGTCAGAGAGTTTTTTCAGATTTTGCTGATTCAGCTGTAGCTTTCATCTCATGTTATAATTTCTGAAATAATCTTATACATTTTATTAAAAGGGCATTTCGTTTTCCATATTGGTTTTTGGAGATTCCTGGAGTTATTTGACTTAATGATAATTTGAAAAGTTCTCATGTGACCATAAGTAGCAGTTCCATGTTTTAATAACAAATACAGTAGAACTCCAATTATCCGAATCAATTGGGACTGGACCCCATTCGGATAATCAAAAATTCAGATAATCGGATTTTTTCCGAAAAAGGGTCTATTTTAATTAATTATTGTATATGTTGAAAATGCCTTCTTTACCAAGAGATTTTGGTGCTTTTGCACTTCAGGGATGAAAATTTCGCCATACCACTCGGTAAACAAAGCTGCAGTCATCCGAAATTTGGGTTGGTTTTTATAAAAGAGGGGAAGCATTTTCGCAGTACGTTTCCGTCTTAGTTAAAAAAGCGATTCGATAATCGGCGATTCGGATAGTTGGAGTTCTACTGTATACAATATTTATGATGTGTTGTACAAAACTTGTACTCGTTTGTGAAAGGAAATAACCACCAAACTTTTTTTAGATTTCATGGTTGACAGTGGCATTGTCATTTGTGTTAAAGGTTGAGAACTTCATACCACATGCAGATATCATTGCTAATAGCATTCTTGTAACCTTTTTAAGGGGTGAATCTTAAGTGCTCACATATATATATATATATACATATATATTCAGAGCTGGCATTAGGATTCTAAGACCCCAGATAACACTCCCCCTCTTCCCCTCCTTTGCCAAAATTTTTTACTTTAAACTTTGGTTGTTTCGATAAAGTCAGAAAATTTTAATGTAAACATGATCAAAATGATATCTGCAGATTATAAAATTTTCATTTGATTTCTATTTAGCTAAGCACCCTGGCTGTTGGGCACCCCTTCTGGTGTCCAGGTCCATGTTACTTTTGCCCCACTTACCCCCTCCCCTCCGCCAACCTTAATGCCGGCTCTGTACATGTTTAGCTACAATGAAACATACCCAGTTCTTTCTAACACTACTATTTATTGATTATATTTATTTTTCCTACTTAAAGTTTTTCAAAATATGATTTATATTCATATCATCACTCAGGTATTATGTTGATCTCCCTATATCAATGCTGGTGTCTCACTTTTAGCAATAATAAGGCCAACCGCTGAAATATCGTGTGTTTCTTATGTTTGTTTTTCCCAGCCACCTTCATCTGTGTTAAGTGTTTGGTTGTATTTCCCTATCTTTGCTTAGTTTTATAGTCTTAAAGCATTTTTCTTCTCATTCTTGTTGTTATTATATATATATATTAAATATATATATTAAATGCACTGAGGCTATCATCCATCCATTCCCACTACTCTTCTCTTCAGTTCTCATTCCCACTCTTGAATAAGCTTTCATGATTATCTTCCCTTTTTCTATGTTACACTATGTTACAAACAAAGCACCACCTGTAATAGTTTATGTTCAGATTTGAGTATTATAATCTTCATTTATGTTGTTAATTATTTATTTAAGTATTTCTTTTTGTCTCATCACTGTTACTAATTAGAATACATCCCACCTTTCACACTTTCAACAGCAACAACATAATGAGCAGCAAGGTTCACACCGCTTTCCACCTAATGTACAGCATGTTTTTGTGTTGGCAATGCAGTGAGATTCAGTTGATTTTTGGCCAACAAGACTCAAAAGATGTAGGTAAACATATGTATAGTTTTTATGCTATCATTCTTCCTTTATGAAACATCATGTAATGGGCGTAATCTAATTCTAATATGAAGTCATTTTACTGCTCAGTCACAAAATAATCCTGTGTGGTTTTTACCAACAAGCAATGTGACATAATTATCTATTTTGTAATGCAGTATTTTGAATTATTATTGCAGTATATAAGAAAAACACCTGAAGGAAAACTAAAATTAAAGTTGAATTGTGAAATACAAATTTAAAACTATGCAAATTTTTCTGGTACTGTATCACATGCAGTAATGACTAAGAGTGAATCACTATTTTTTTTATAAGTATAGTAACTAATTAATCATCAAAAGTTGCCATTGTTTTGTTTATATTGTGGGTAGTTTTAAAAAGTACTTACCAAAACACATGCCACAGAAGCCTGTTAGCATTGTTAATGCAATGACAATTCCCATGTTACCCTCACAGGTGACATTAAACACAGGAAATGAGAACACAAGTACTAATGCTGTTTGTCCTGACATAACCAAGAACTGTGTTGCCACATGTGAGAAGAGTATTTCTGTCACAGTTATTCCTGAAATAATAGCAAATCAATAAAGAGTTACAATCTATTGATCAACTTGGAGAAATAAGCAGATCTGAATATGTGGGCTACCGTTATAATTTTAAAATTTGACATTTTAACACTAGGCCTGAGAAAAGATTTCTTGAATGAGAAACTTTAAATATCAATAAAGAATGCAAAAATTAAAACAAAAATTGTATTAGTTGGACAAAAATAAATGTATTTATTGTTCATATACTTTGTTGATTTGAATGAAAAATTAGCAACAGTTTCCAGTATCCATATTTCACTGCTATACACATAAGTTGAAATGTAGCTAAGTTGTAATACTGTTATTCGTAAGATCAACATCATCATCATCATATAACATAAAACTATGGTTAACTGTATCTGTGAATGGAATGTCAAAAAATAAAGCTCAGTGTTGGCGGTTGGTTTTTCAGCATTTTATATTGTTCTGCTCATATGAATTAGATACATCATTCTCACTGATAGTTGCAGTTACAATTTTTTATCAACCATTCTGCTTTGGTCCAGGACTAATTAACATTTTACCATACTTTCCAACCACCTTAGCAGGGCAACCAGCATGAAAAATCGAGTCCAGTCTAAAGCAGTTCAAACCTACTTCCCCTTCTCCAAAACCATTCTCTCCTTCCATTCCAGGTGTTCCTCACATCCACACTGTCCTCAATCTCCTTTCTTAACTGTGTTTCTCACTCCAACAACATAAACTCTGCAGAAATACGAGCCATGAGAGAACTGCCTAGGAAAGATAATATCATTGCCTTCCCAGTTAACAAATGCTCAACCACTATGGCTACAGACTGCAGTGAATATGGGGCTGAGGCTTTGAGGCACCTGTTCCACTTGCTAGGTAGTATGATCCTTCTTCCTAGCCTTTTATTACAATCTATTTCCCTTATTAATCCTCAGGATTTTTGTACACCAAACCTGTATCTTCTTCCAAAGATATAAAAAGCTGCTAACCATGGCAAACACATAGTTGCCGTCTGTCATCTGTCCATTGAATGTATTTTGGCCCCTGTGGATCAATATTTCCAACCTTCTATGCAGAACTTCCATTCACTTATAAAAGACACCCATAAATTCTCGAAAGTCTGTCCACAGTCTCCACTCCAGTGCCAACAAATTCTTGGCTTTCTTTGTTGTTGTCACTTCTTTGTATACTAAATGCCTTCATCATAAGAGCCTCAGTACCATGGAACATTTCCTTGAAATATGAAATCCAACACAGCCTCCCTACATCTTTCCTCATTCTTGGTTCACTTCATACTCTCAAAAACCTTCTCTTTCAGTGCCCTCATATATCACTAGTTACGCAGCATTGCCATGTTACCATCCATGTCAACCTATTCCTGGGTCATCTGGAGGACAATTCCTGAACAATGTCCCACTTAAATCACTGATCAGTTCAAATACACAGATGATATATTTTTTGTTTGGATCTACAATCTAAACCACATTCGAGACTTCTTTAGTTCCATAAACAACAATCACCATTAAATTAACTTGGACTTCTTCCCACAAACACATCAAATATCTATGTTATAGGTTACCAAAATTTTTCTAACCATACCCTCACCTCTCCCATTAAAATAAAAATTCCTATCTGTATCTCCCCTTGCCACAAATTTATTATTAAAAAGTTAAATGCCTGCTTCTTGGAATTAACAATGATATATCAGAGGAAAGTCACAAAGTATGTGATGTTAGAATAAAGATTTTCAACTCTAAAAGGTGGTGAAGAAGACATATGGTAATTCTGATGGTGTAGAGCTGGGGTAACTTGGGATGTGAAGCTACCTTGCACATTGTGCCCCACCATTTCTACCCCCCCCCCTGACATCTTTGTTTCTCCTCTTGGGATCCTCTTTGGGAATCTATACTTTGTGTGGAAATTTCCCTACGATGCTACTTTCCCATAGTTATCAATTGCTTTTTTTGTATTATTTCCATTGCGTCACTCCCTCTCTGTCACTATGCCCAACTGATGTGGGTTGGCTCAGAGTATGCATACCTGATCTCCCAGCAATATGTATCTTTACATGATAAGGTTTTGAAATGAAATATTAAATATGAGTCTGTATTTTTGTGTTTATTGTTACCCTCGTGCCTTTGTCTCTGGAAATGGGTAGGTCTACTTTCCATATTTTTGCTATAATTGAAGTTTGTATGATCAATTTATATTTTAGGTAATATCTTCTTTCTTACTGCTACTCAATTGCAAATCATGTTCTTGTTCTGATGAAGGTTTCACATCTGATATTTCCAATGTTCTTTTTATCTGTGTGTTTTTGTGAATTTGAAAACCCTGCTGTTAGATATCAATTGTGAATGAAGTCTTTGTTGTTGTACTGCTAGACTGTATTGTGGAAACACAACATTTTGATGGCTTACACTTCCAGCTTCTTTAGGCTTATTCATAATGATTAATGGGCTAAAAAGCTATTGACCAGTACAGATGGTGCTAAACCTGAATAAGAATCAGAGCCTGACAAGCAGAAGAAAGAAAAAAATAATCCAGCAATGCTGTTGCTCAGTAGCAACAAAGTATGCAGTAAGGGGTTTGAAATTTGAAAACAGACTGTTAGAATAAATATTGTGGAAGCATGTTTTTCATTACAAAGATTGGAACATATCACTTTTGTTTTATATGGTACAAAAATGACATACAATATAATCAGCAAGAACAAATATGAAATATTCTTTTATCCTACTCACCAAAATAAAATTAATTATATTTAGTAGTTACATTCTATTAATAAAATTTTATTTCCATCCCTAATATTGATTAATGCTATCGACTACTTACCAGAAACCAGTCCTCTCTCCAACATACCATCATTTCTTTCAATCAGCATGGCTCCAGATGTAAGTGCCACCGATAAAAAGAATATAATCCTATAAAAGTGATAAAAAAAAGAATATGTATAATATAAATCAATTTCACTTTGTCTTTATAAGGTACTATCAAAGAATTTAATTGTGGCTAGTTTAAATTTCAGTCATATTTTATTTTTCTTAAAGCCATTTTTATCTGCAGGTTTTTTTGTTATTGTAACTGAGACCATGGCCGTAGCTAAGGGAGTGGGGCACTGTGCGGCAGTATCCTACCTCAAAATACCAGTGCCCCATCTTAAAAATACAATTAACTAAGATAACATGCAAAGTCCCTAAACTGTTTGTTCATAGTATGAAATGATGGGGAAAAAATAATTTACTACTAGTGTAGTGACATCTAAACAATTCCAAATTAACCACGGTTTGTCACTGTCATATATACTAATTCCATCCACAGATGGCATTTGAAGTATGTGTGGGATCTATGTTGTGGGGAATCCTCTTGGAAGTAGGTTCTCAGTGATATACAATCAAATGCAACATATCTTTCATCTGAAATTCAAAATCAAATAATTCAAGTGATGATTTAATCAGCACAAAGTTCCATTGTTAAAGATATTAAGGAATCTTCCATGAACTGGTTTACTCTAAGGGAAGATGAGAGATGAAAATAACTGTGAAAATATTGTAATAGCAATACATTATGTTAAGGATGGAATTGTCAATGAGTTGTTGCTGACGGTAACAACTACTGAAAATCTTGATGCAGCCACTTTTGTAATGTTAAATACCCTTACAGAAAATACCATTGACTCTCTTGTATGCTAAGTCAATGCTATGATATAATGTTTGGGAAAGTTTTGGTAGTTGTGACCAGAATAGAAAATAAATTTGGCCAAAAAATTCCTTATGTTCACTGCTAAAACCATCACTTGCATTTGATAGTTGTGAGGACTATCTCGGAAATAACTTTCATTTGTTTATTTTTGATCAATGTATAATGTTACATGAATTCTTTCCTCATAGCAAACTAGCTGCCTTGTATGGTGAATAAAGGATTTGCCGGCTCCTTGAACAGCATTGGTTAGGATATTTGGCAGTTACAAAAATTGTAAACAATAATTACTCATCAGTTTTGACAATTGTGGATGAAATTTAAAAAAAAAAAACAGAATTAACTGAGATGTCGTCACTAAGAGTGCCATATAACATATCTATAAGCTTGTCAAAATCATTTAGGTATAGCTTTAATCCACAGAACAAGTACATAAAAGCATTTCTACTAGCTATTCCCAGCAATAACATACTTTATAGTTCCATTTTAAGGCTGCCTATATGGAAGATAGAAATTTTTGTTAAAGTAGTTTTTCAAGTCCAACGGTTTTTTTCATGCATTCTTTTTCACTGCTAAACTCATTATGGAGATCACTTTAAAGTGTATTCATTAAATTTTTATTTAGAAGATATTTTGATTTGTTAAGGTCGGTAAACCATGCGATCAGAGTGGGCTGAATCTAAAATTTAAAATAACTAATGAATACAAAAAGTTACAGCAAATCTTTTATCACCAGTTATAGTCAAAATCTTCTAGAATATTTTGAACATAAAATCAATTAGGCAAAGTATAATTAGGAATTTTAATTTTAAAAAAATCAAAATTTAAAATAAAGTAGGTAGAAACAAGAAATTAATTTCAGAAGATAGATGGAATCAAGAGAGTTAAATGTATATATCGGTTTCTGCAAAATAAGTGAGATTTTTTTGTCATGATTATTCGAAAGTGCGCTAAGACTGGTGACGTAAGAGAATATATAGGATTAATTTAATGGAAGCCTTTTTGAGGACTAAACCAGCTTAAAACAGATAGAATATGATATAAGAAAGACCAAATATTAATTATGATTCAAGCTGTTGACTACCTTTTAAGATATTAATTTTCAAAAGTTTTTGCTGACGTCACAAAATCAACCGATTCAATAAGTAGAGGGCTGGCGCACATTCTTTCAGCAGTTTTCATAATGGTTAGCTCGTGTCACTGGTGGAGCAAATAGCTCCACGCGGTTGTTAGTCTCAGTACATTCAAATTATGCCGTAGTTATAATTTCATCTTGTTACTGGGGGAGTTTGTCTTCTCTCGTGAGTGTGTTTTATCTGCATACCTTCTGTGGAACTGTTGTCTGATTGCCACATCCAAAAATCTGGTACCAAAATTGTGAAGGAGAACTTTTGGAAGAATATAAATCTTATGTAACTTTAAAATTGTGCACAGTGAACTTATTTCAATACTACCTTTCACATTTGGGGTGTAACAAGTGTGTGGTGACAAGATCATTTAAATATTGTGTGTACCAGAGGCTATGGTCATGAACATTGTTTAAAAGAATGGTGTTGCTTAGCCCACAGTAAACACTTGTGCCTTACAGTCAACACTGAAACAGTCATGCTCAATTTGGAATTCCGAATGGCCTTGGTAGTGGCCAAAGAAAGCTTATCCATGCTTCAAATTGCAGATACAGCTTTACAATCTGAAGTGCAGGATTGAATGACGCCGTAACAACCATAAAGTGTGTTCAAAAAGAAATGATGAAACTGATATCAGATGAAATGTATCATCAGACTTTGCAAGAAGCTAAGTAGATGACAAGTGGCAATTCTGTAAATACTTAGAAGAGGCTCAAGTGGCAAGTTGAAAAATCAAATTGGGTGAATGACTACTTGATCTAAGGCCCTTGCTGTTCCTCTGTGAGACAAAATATAGAAGACCAGGATGCGCAGCCTTTTAAATCTGATTATTTCAAAATGTTGGACACACTAATTGCTGAATCGTGAAGAAGATTTTGGGCAACAGCACTCTACTTAATTCATTAGCGAAATGCAATAAGTTGGATGTAGATAAAATGTTGAAAACTTTAGCTAAGTGTGAGAAAGTTAAACAAAACTATGTTGATGCTTGTAAAATATTAGTGTTATTTATTTATATCCAATTTACAATTTCAACTTTGAATATATTTTTATGCCACTTGGCATTTCTGTCCATGGGGTCCATATACAAAGAAATTTACTGAGCGTGGTGGGTGAGCATTCGGGAGGACACATGTTCAAATCTCCATCCAGGCATCCAGAGTTGGGTGTTCCATGGTTTCCCCAAATCACTCCAGGATGCTTCCTTCAAAAGCCATGGCCGAATTCCTAACCATTCTTTGTTCCGAATCCCATCCCAACTCTAATTACCTCATGTTGATGAGGCATAAAGCCATAGGTAAAAAAAATAATAATGAAAAAACATTGTTTAACATCTTAGCCCAAAATTAGTCGACGCTGCTGGTCACAAAAGAGCTGGTTCATTCCTTGCACAGAAAATTTCATTGGCAACTCAACCGAGAATGCAGCCAGCATTCTTGGTACCTTCACTACCTTGTTACTGGGGCACCATCCTTTTTATGATTTTTAGTTTTTTAAACAGTTTGTATATAGTAGGTAGGTATTTAAGTTATTTTATTATTTTCGTTTCTGAATGTAATCTGTAAATTTCTATGTAATAAATAAGGTATATTTTTCAATTTAAACTGGTGAATGGCTAAAACCTGAAAGACAGTGTTTATTGTGTTCGTTTCCATTACATGTGTTCATGCTACCCAGCCATCATCTAAGGTAAAAATAGTGACATTGAGTCATGTGGTGAGTCTCAATGCATCCACTTCTTATACCCTTTGTAAGGGTGCAAAACCAGTATACCAGGGGTGTAGTATCAATTTTGTTACCTTAACTGACTTCTGACTTGTTGAAAGTTCTACTAAGTTTGCATTAATAAATTTGAATGGCCATGTATGTGCCTGGATAATTCAACTGTAAAGCCTGTTGGTCGCCACAAAACTTATTTAAACCAAAAGCTAAGGAAAGGTTAATGTTCACTACAAAAGCATGTAAGCCCACTTGATGAGAAATTTTAAATTTATTTCACAGTCACATTTGAAAAATAGCTATTACAGTCGAATTGGCAATCGAACTAAACGTCTCCAAAAATCACAAGTGATGAAAAGGACTAAACCCAACTAAACCCCATTAGAAAATTTATAACTCCATAGTCAATGCTAGCATCCTTCACTGGCGGAAAAAGTTAACATGGCGGTGTATCACGCTCATGTGGTATCTCAAAGTTCAAAAACCACCGGAAGTCATCTTGGCTGACCGACACCCAACGAAACACACTAGCTCATGATTACTCCGTGACTTGAAACAAAAGGCTAAAAAACCAAAGAATAAAGACCAAATGATAAAGACAGCCAGACGGTCTGAGCAGCTTAATTTATACCCTCTGCCGCATGCTAACCCTGATCTACTGCTTACCAAAAAATAGTATAAAAAGTTTAATTATTGTTAGTGTTCAAAATTTAACAGTGTGTAGCCTGGCCCTTAAGGTTTATTAAAAGTATTATTAACGCATCTTCTTGTAAATCATTAAAGTTTGAGGGCGTAGTGGTAATGGGTTTCCTAAAAACAGTTGGTAAATCCCCGATCTATTTCTTAATTTGTGCAATTTTAGAAATTCCTGCTGGATTGCAAATTATCATGTTTAAATTAGTGTCAACGTGTTCTTTGTTTGCTCCTGATTTCAAAAATGTAACTATTATTATTATCGGTGGTGTATTAGAGAAGTTATGTGTCTTACCAAAATCTAGGTTGAGACTGCCTAGACGACATGTTGGAAAAAATTTGGTTTCTCATTAATAATTATTCAAGTGTTATTTATATCGAAAAAATGTTATTAGCTGAATTTTCCTTTTATTTAGTTACATGTTTTAAAAGTTGTTATGTTTATGGAAATGGTCTTGTTTAGTCACAGTTTGATTTCGAAAACTACCACGTTTTTGTTTATGACATCATTACTTGAAAATTGATTTAATATCTGTTACACTGCCTGGAATGTTTTGAATCTTTAATATGATATACTAGATTCTTTACTATTTCAGGAAATTTACTTTTTAGTTCGGGAAATTATCGAAAACGTGTTGTTATTTAATGCTGAAACTACAAGTGTGTCTAACGAAGTGTTTAAAATTATGTTTACTTTGTTTATACGGGCTGAAATTACTGATTTTTAATGAATTCAGTTTTCTTTCAGATTATTATTATGAAATTACTTTACTGCATCGAAAAGTGTTAAGAATTAGTTGAATTAATCGATTGTTTACAAATTGGATAATTATGGATAACACTGTTTCAGGTTAGTTTAAATGTTATTTACTATTTTAATTGTTTATTTAAGGCTTGTATTATATGCTGAGTGACTTTACTGTTTTTAAATCAGCTTATTTACTGAGTTAGGTTGCAGTATTGGCTTCTGCATGAAACGTGTCTCTCATGTCCTGTAGTTGCTAACTGAAAAATTTTATGTTTACTGGAAAGCTTACTCCCTCCCTTATGCTATATAGCCAAGAAAACCAGAATTTACCCAAATTCTAAGGTGCTTACACCTTGTCACATACCATCCTCTAATCATGACTAAGACTTATATTGAAATATTGTAAAGTGTGTTCATGTTAATATATTTGTTATGGCCCTGCTTCCTTCAACTGTGGTCAGTGATGTGTTTACTTTAAGTATTCTTCCTTGTCATAATGGAAACAAGAAGAGAGGGATAGGGATTTAAATGTCTGTGATGACACACAGAAAAAATGACTGCAATAAGATAATATTTTAGAAGAACCACTAATCATGTAGAATCAAGAGAAAGCACATGGAAAGTTGAGAATTGTGGTTAGGCCAACAGTTACTATGGGACTCCCATTGTAACAATACAAGGCAAATGGTGCATAGGATGACCAATGGATGATTGGTTCAAAGGAGTGTGTGCTGAAAAGGGGAGAGGATTATACTAATGTGGTGACAGACAGCTGACAGCAAGAGAGAGGAAAATGGAGAAGCTGTAGTGGAAGATTACCAAGCCTAAAGATGGAAAAATGTGGAGGATGATGAGTCATCGCAACCACCTACATGTGAGTTTGGTAAGTGATGTGTTTGCTTTCCGTGTCCATTAAAAAAAATGAAATAAACTGCTTTAGATACATTACCTAGTACAGAGACTTATGAAATAACAGATTTTTTTTAAAAAAATATTTTTATATGAAACATATTATGCACATCAGATAGGATGTTTCAGTTAAACCAACACAACTAAATACGCTAAATTCAATATGCTTAGAAACCCTTCCAGCTAATGAGGCTATAAATTGAAAAAAAAGAAACTACATTCAAACTAGGTCATTGGTTCTAGAGATATAATGATTGACATAAACTGAAAGCTACAGCTTAAAGCACTGTTCAAATTTATTCTGGTTAGTATTTGCATCGTCTACTGAAATGTAATATACCTTTTAACCAGACTGGATATGAGTATAAAAATAAAAACATGCACATTTTTTCAGTTATTCTTAAGTTAAGAGAAAAAGATACAATGGCTAAGTTGTTAAAAAAGCTATGTTTAACAAAGACAACTTCAGAAACCTATAACTTCATTATATTACTGGTGATTGCAAGAAAGTTCAGAAATATAAAATAATGGTGCAGAACTGCATGTGTCATTTTTTTTTCCAGAAGCCAAATTGCAGAACTATAAATTATATAAATGTGGAACAATTTAGTAATTTTGGGGCTTAGGTCTCTACTGGTGAAGTACACAGGGTGTGAGCCAAATAGGAACTCACAAAAGAGAAGCAGAATCAGAAAAATATATTAAGATATTTGAATATTTTCAGCTAATCTTATTATCAAAATATATACTACTGTTCATTGACTTACGTGAGAAGAACACCAGGAGCAGCAAAATCTCTGAAATTTGGCACTCTTGAGCCATATACTGGATCTTTAAACTGAAAGAAAAAAGTTAAATTAAACACTTCTGTCATGATAAAATTGCGATCAGTATACGTTTATCCAAATTCGCAAATACGAGAAAAAGTCACACAAGTTAAATGCATATGTTGTATTCACAAGAATGGTAATTGGAGTATTTATTTAAAAATTTCTTGTTAATGTTTAGTTTCTAAAGTACAATCAGAAGAAATAAAATAAAACTTTTCACTCTAATCTATCTTCTTACCCTCATGGGAGTTTCTGCTAAATGTGGATTTATATCACAGGAGGACAGTATGTCATGAGAAAAATCCATCAGAGAGAAAACCATATCTCTTCTGAGCATCTGACCAATCTGCTGATCTGTAAGCAAGTAATATAGTGTCTTAGATTTTTTTCAGATGTTAAATCTGGAGACAAAGGTTTCTGGCTTGTAAAAACTTTCTAGTGGACAAGCTAAAACATTTTGGCTCTGAATGTAAGAAAATATTGTTCAATTATGAGTTAATCTACCACTGTATTTTACCCGATACTTTAATACTAGGATTGATATTAAGGAAAGAAGAAACAGCTTTTAGGCAATATAAATAACAAGGATAGGGAAAATCATTCATCATTCACCAAAGTTGAAAGCTATGATGAGTGAAAAAACATATGAAATGAACAAAAACATAAACAATATTTCGGTTTTACACCTTATTCATGTTATAGGGCCCGAGGCATGTGGTTCGGGAGGTATGCACACACCAAAGTTTACCACACGACTCAGTCCCTATAAAATGAATAAGGTGTAAAACTGAAACATTGTATATGTTTTTGTTCATCTCATATGTTTCTCACTTGTCACAGCCTTCAACTTTGGTGAGTGATGAGTCATTTAACATGATTAAAAATAAACATTTTGATGTAAGGATGTGTAGGTGGATAATTTTATTTAAAGCTTGAATTCAGTTTGCATCATTGTTCAGTCAGAGCACAAAAGTAGGCTTAAAAGGAATATAACTTTAAAATAATGTTATAATATGTTAACAGGTAAACAAATTATTGGAGTTTTCATAGTATTAATATATATCATAAAAATATTTTAAAGATAGGATGGTAATAATAGAAATGGCATAAAAATTTAAGGAAGAATAGTGAAGTCGTTACTTAAAAATATGCATTAATAATAAAAATATTGAATTTTGAAGAACACTTGGTGGGAGAAAGTATTGCATCATTTCATATTGTAAATACTGCATTTAAAGGGAAAGAGATAGAGCTAAAAATCATACACCAAATAAGACAGGAAATTAAAAGGAATCATTTGATAGATGCTACTTTACAAGGGATAAAATATTTTAAGAATTAGATATAAGTAAATAAAGTTTTTAACTATCCAGCTAAAATAATTAACATTGTTTTAGGAAAATTTCAATCTATGTAATGTCAAAGTTTCAGGAAGATATGATAAAATTTAAGGGTTGCGAGAAAAGAGGACTTTTGGATTTCAAATGGAGAGGTGATACCATGGTAAATTGCCGGTATTCTATACAGTCTCGGGGAAAAGCTATATCAAGGCAGCCAGTCATTAAAACAATCTTACAAATGTGGGCAGGATCTATGCCGGTCTGAACAATGCCATGTGGGACCTTGAATAATTTTACATATCGGGGATGGTAGCTGATTTGGAGAGTAACGCAACTTAGAAATTTTTTAAAGTTGATCATTTCTTTCAGGCTAACTCTATGGGGTTGCAAGTGATGAACATTGCAGGAATAAGTGCTGTAATTCTAGTGACATTTGTTTGAAGCATGATCTGCAATCTTCATTATATTTTGAAGCTTGATGAACAGTTTTTTTTTCTTTACAAATGTGTTAATTTTCCTGACTATTAACAATTAGATTCAACCTTTTGAGGAATATATTCAGTGAAAAGTCAATTTTGGCATCCTCTTTCCTTTAAAAATAGACTGTGTTAATACTGTTGCTAATTTTCAGAGCTAAAGATTTAGTAAAAGTATCCCTAAGAAGATAGTATCCAATTCTAGAAAAGAACCATGAAAATATACTTTATCATAAGTATCGGAAGAAGAATACTTTATGGTAATAGCAAATCAGAAGCATCTTCAAACCCCAAGAGACATTTTCTCACTATCATTTCTTCTTGTCTTCAATCTTTTATTACTTAAGTAATTCCATGTATCTTGCGGTATATGTCTAAATAATTTAATAACATTATAGAGAAAATTATTTCACTGTTGCTAAAGAACATAGAAATTAAGCATCCTCAAGTTAGTTTTCATATTGATTACATCTTTAAAAGTGCATGTAAACATTAAATCTATGGCCCTTCTGCTAACAAAATTTATTAATGCAGACATGTAAATAGCCTTCTTACTGAAGAAAGGAACTGTCACTTTTTTTTTTTTTTTTTTTTTCTTTTTTTTTATGCTGTCATGCCTCCTGCTATCTTAAGTGAAAGCATTCTTCTCTATTTTTTAATTTTAATTTAATTTCGATACAGCATATGCTCCTGTTGGAGTTTTCCCACACACATACTTTTAATTTTATGATTCCTTTTTAATCTTAAATTCCTTGAGGGCAATTTCACCAAAAGTTTGCTTTTTCAGCATTTCCATTGGTAACTTATACCAGTATTTGATTATCTTACATGAAAAAATTTCACTATCCCTTACCCTGAAATCAAGGGTCATGGTCATCTCTTATCTGCTTCCAGATTGAGAGGGGAAAGGCTATAGCTACTAAGCATGAATATTTATTTTAACAGCTAAGGCTATTATTCATATTAATACAGCAAAGCTGCATATATTCTCTGTGGTGGGCTATGAATTAAAAGAAGCACTGCAAGCACCCCAGATCTGGCTCAGTATTTTCATGTCATATAACTTTTCTGTTTAAGAAAATTGTCTGACTTACTTGACATATCCATCCAGACTTTTATGTCGCTGCCTTCAATTTCCTCCCAATCTGCTTCTCTTCCTTCTTCAAGCCGTTTTACTAGGGATTGTGAGAAGTTAGAAGAAAACTCTAGAACTCCCCAGGCATAACCCTTGGTTACAGCATAAAGCCCATCCTCAATATCTTTGTAGCTATCCTGCAAAAAAAAAAAAAAAAATAAAAAAAAAAAAAAAAAATAAATAAATAAATAAATAAATATGTAGTTTATTGTTTTAAAATAATTTATATAATTAATTGAATTAATGACAAGGTAAATAAAGTGCATAACAACAGGAAATATATTTTAGTGTTGCATGTTTATAATAATTCAAAGTTCACAAGAGCACCCACATACTTTTACCCTTTCAGGGTGTTTATGAAAATATTCAGCACTTCCCTTGGTAATTTATTTTCAATTCACGATTTCCTTACCTACACAAGAAAGTATTACCACTCCATTATGCCTAAAATCAAGTGCCAGCTTGTGGTCAGTGTCAACTTTTACCTTGCATGTAATATTCTTAATTCTTCTACCAATATCCTTCCAAGTCTAATCACCAGTATACATCTTGCACACTCCAGTCACTCCCTTCATCCTCCTCCTGTCTTTCAATGAATCCCAATCCAGCTCCTTTATCATATCAGTTACTGACTGTGTAACATGGTAATTTCCACAAACAAATATAGCTGACCTCATTTGCACCCTCTCCAACTTCTGTATTTATATCAGAAATGTTGATCCATACTACACCATCATATTCAAGCATTCTCTGGTATATCCCTTCATCTCCTTCTCCAGTAAATGAAGGATTTTAAGACATCTTCCTATCAGTGGTCAAGTTGAGTTTATTATCAACTGTCAAGCCGAGGTGTTTATACTTCATGTGTTGAAAAAGCAATTCCTTCCTCTCTCTATAACAATAAACAACCTTTAGTATTTTTTTATCTGTGCACCTAGTGAGTTTCTCTTCTTGGCATTTATATTCATTCCATATAGACTTATCGAGCCAGGTCACCTAGCAGCTGTTCAGTCTTCTCCCATTTTGACGCCATTATATATCATTACCTCATCTGCGAATGACCTAACTACTGACTGTACATCATTAACAGGATCAGTCATTAGAATAATGAATAGTAATGGTCCCAACACAATACCCTGCGGCACTCTCATCTTCACTTCAACTTCTTTTGATATGGAATTTCTTAACCTGCCTCATTGCTTTCTATCTTTAAGAATTACTGTTTACTCAAAAATATTTAATGCTAACTGTGATTCACATGAATAACCTTGCCTAAAGCAATTTCTTTTCTCACAGACAGTTGTGTTATGTTTGAATAATATTCCTGCCATCAATTTACATGCCATATATGTCAAACTGATTGGCCTGTCATTTTCACCTGTTGGTCCATCTTTATGAGCATGTTACTACTACTGTACTTTTTTCAGTCCTCAGATAATTGTCAAGTCTCCAGATTCAATTAAATAACATTTCAAGGCCATGTAGAATATCATATTCCACTATATTTAATACATATGTAGGAATTTTATCCTCCCCTTTCCCATTTCAGCTTTCATAGTTTCTTCATAATTTTCTTCAAATAAATTTTAAATATTTGTATTCTGATCATTTTGACTGATATGGCATCTAATTTACAACCTTCCATCTCTGGATAATAGTCACCAATGGTCTCATTAAACCAGTATAATAATAATAATAATTCTGTGTGGTTGTAATTACTTGGACACAGGGTTTCTATTGGCTGCATATTCTGCCCCTATTGTAGCCGTCTTAAACTAACATGGCAATCCAACAAGGTACAGGGGATCTACAGTTTAACATGGAATCTGAACCATGAAAGCATTCTGGTGTACTACACATTATACAGCAAGCTGTGCCAGAGGTGAAAGTCAGGTTAAAGACCTATGAAAATCCCCACCGAGACAGGGATTCAAACCAGGGACCTTCCGATCTCCAGTCAGACCCCTACCCACTGAGCCACCACACTGCTCATTAAACCAGTTATTTAATATCTCTGCCTTTCTCAACTCCTCAGTAACTTTTTCCTCATCCATATCAAGCATTGTCTGAATACCTTCCCTCCTCTCGGTTTTCTTACACAACAATAGAAATTTCTAGATTCATCATTTAATAGTCTCCCTGTATCCATACTATTGCTCACATACCAATCATTATCTTCTGTCTTTGCTGCTGCTAATTCGTTATTTAGTTGCTACAAGTGTTCCTTACTTCGTTGCTTTCTCTTAACTCTGTTGTTTTATATTCTTACAAGCTTCCTAACCTTCCTATTATAGAGTGTAGGTTTCACACTTCTCTTTATTTTCTGGTTTGGAACAAACCTTTCTTTCCACATTCTTATTATTTTCCTGAACTGTTCTCACTTTGAGTTCACTGTAATTGTTCCTTCCTTCCATATTCTGAACATTTCCCTGAAATACTCTTCAGTTCTGAACTATGTGATTTTTTTTAATTTTCCCTATACCACCTTCAATTTAAAGTACTGGTTTACTAAACCCTCTAATATCCATGATAACTGTTTTGTGATCATTGATTCTCTTAGTTATTTGAGACCCCTGAATATTACCATCAGGCTTTATTAGAAATATATCCAGTATATTTTATCCCCTTTTACTCTACTGTATTGCTTGTGTAAAGCCTCATTCCCTTACTAAAGTTTGTTTCCTTCTGTTATTTTTCTGCTTTCCTTCCCACTTGACACTTGGTAAACTGTTAGTTGATTAGGTAGGTACCTTATGTATATACAGACATGTTTGTCCCTAAATTTCACCCTGTAGCCACCACTACCTAGCGCAGACCACTGATTGTGCATGATGGAGTTTCCCATCATGCACAATGTTGGCCATATGCCGGTAGCTGTGGGGGTGTGGGTGAAATTTTATTTGAAAGTGGTCGATCAGGGACATTTTCATATTTCAACTAAAAGCATGTACCTATATTTCTCTTTGCTGCCACAACGACATAGTACAGACCACTGGAGTTTATGTGTGGTAGAAGCATCAAGTCTCCCCTTGTGCACTATGATGGTTGCATATTGGTAGCTACGGGGTGTGGGAGATAGGGTGGTTGAGAGTGGTCGACCTGTGGCACATTCATATTTCGACCAAAGATGTGTGTGTCCCTGTATTTCACTTTTCAGCCAAAACTACCTATCGCGGATCACTGGTGTTTGCGTTTGGTATTATCATAAAGTCACCAGTCATGCACAACGTTGACTTAATGTTGGTAGCTGTGAGAGTGTGGGAGATATGGTGGTTTAAAGTGGTCAATCAGGAACATTTTCGTGTTTTGACAAAACGTGTGTTCATACATTTCATATTGCTGCCGCAGCTACATAGTGCAGACCACTGGCATTTGTATGTGGTAGTGGCCTCAAGTCTCCAATCATACACTATGGTGGTTGCATGTTGGTAGCTGAGGTGGTGTGGGAGATATGAAGGTTAAAATTAGTCGACTGAGGGAATTTTTGTATTTCAACCAAAGACATGTGTGTCTCTATATTTCACTTTGCAGCCATAAATACGCTGCACAGATCACTGGTGTTTGTGTTTGGTAGTAGCATCGAGTCTCCCATCATGCACTATGGTGGTTGCATGTTGGTAGCTCTGGGAGTGTGGATGATATTGTAGTTGAAAGTGGTCGACCGAGGGTATTTTGTTATTTCGACCAGATACATGTGTGTCCTTATATTACATTTTGCAAACACAACCACTTACCACAGACCACTGCTACTGGTATTAGCCTCAAGTCTCCCATTGTGCACTATGGTGGTTGCATTGTAAGGGGGTGAAATAAATCCCAGCAATATTCAGTAACAGCAGAGTGAATTCTTGATCGCTGTTAGTGGCAGAAGCACGCTGGCTGCCAGTTCAACATGATGCTTTCACGTGGTAGTGGTCAACATTTTGATGCGATTGCACCTGTACTGAGAGAGTCTTTGCTTGGAACTTGTGCGGTAACATACAATGTAAACATGCGCTACCAACAATTCACTTTCACTTTCAGTGTTTATAGAACTGTCTGTGCTCAAAGAATGACAATAATCCTGAACTTTTACTGTAACCTCTGTTTCACTGTGAGAAACCTTTCTAATCTGTATCAGGCTACCACCACTCAACCCATAAGAACTTCACGCAGCCTTTCAATCAAACTATAACAACTTTGACTGATATTAGTTGTTTCAGCAGCTATTTGTCCATGCAGTCTGGCAATACTGTGTCATCAACACTTGCCTGGTGTCAAGACAGAAGATCGTCACCTTGACAAGAAGAAGATACTATTGGACAGGTTAGTGATCGCACACCTGATAGACAATCAATCAATATCCACTTGGCCACCCAAATGAACTCTGGCGTCATCTGCAGGACTCAAACCCTGCACCACATGCACCAACAGAGTTATATTACCACATGTCTTTAGCTATCAATCAAAATTCTTTACAAACACAAACAAAGTCATGGGCACAATCTAGCAGATAATTGTGTTTATGCTGGATCAAACAGCATTAAAATGTAATAATAGACATAAAGACATTCACAAAAGCCATATGTTTAGTTCTCTTTACCAATAGGGAGATATAATATGTATTTTGGTTGTTTTTATTTGTATTGTTTTCCAACATTACTTTTTTCAGTAAATGCGGTAATTGTTTTTTTAACTTTAATTATTTAGATTGACTGCATAAAACTATGGTATTTCTGTTCATTAAAATCACTTAAGAAACTTCTGTCAATGACACGGATGTTACAGAAAACTTCAAACAAGGAATCACAACTTACCAGTAAAACAGTCCTTTTTGTAGATGCTGTAGATATCGACAACTCAGAAGATTGTAGTCACAGCCAGTGTGTTCATTACAGCCATCCATTGTGTCATTCAGTTCATTATTGACAATTGCCAGGTGCAAGCCCACTGGATCACGGCCAATAGTTAAACAATACAGAGCTGTTTCTAAAACTGGCAGCCCAAATAGAAATGCCATAAATCTGAAAGAAAATATCATAAAAACAAATGAGGTTAGAGTCAATTTACGTTTTAACAGGATACATTCCAATTAAAAGGATTGTTTTACCAATATGAAAGATATATTAAGATTATCTAGAATTAAAACTGAATTCTTTCAAGTTACCCATAATTACGCCACATCCAAAGAAAGTTTTTCCAAAGTAGAGCTTTTAGATGATGAAGTTCTGCAACTCTAAACATGTCTGTGCATTTACCAGGAGGTTCTTCTTCAGGAGGCAAGTCAAGTGGCTGGCCAGTCTGTAGCAAAATTATAGCATTGTAAACAAGTAGCAATGGGTTTTATGTAGTGATTGTAAGCACCTTACTACTGAAGAGGTTATGGAAAGGGAAGTTCAGTTTACCATCCTGATACCGATACTAAAAACAATGAAACAAACCATTTATAATAATATTCTGTACATTTCTAATGGTTCCAGAACGTTTTAATAATAAATATCAAAGTGATAATAAGATTTGGTTAACAGTCCCACGTTGCAACTTTTCAAGAGTAAATTGTAGTCAGGACCTTAAAAGTACATTTAAACACGTCCCGTAATAGTTTCTCCAATATTAAATAAGTTCTAAATAAGGTCATAAACATTTAACAAAAGATAATAGCAAACCTAAAATGTGAATGATACTACACAGTTAGCCGGTAAGTCAGACATGAATTTCAGCTAAAATAATATATTTAAATAAATAAAAACTTTTGGAAAGTACTTAAAATTAATAAAGGAGCGTTGTAAAAGATATACCTCGGGCTGAAAAGCTGTAAATAAAAAGTCAAGTTGTAGGATGAAAAGTAAGAAAATTACCGATTCTAGGGAAGTCCATATCTTTTAAACTACCGAACAGATTGGGATAATTTTTACACCAGCATAATCAGCACAAACGGGAGAGCATTTCTAAAGTAGTCTAAAGCCCGAAATCTAAAATTTTTGACAAACTGTTTTTTGCTACCAAAATTTGAAATAACTGCTTAATCCAATGTAGCAACACTCCCCCAGCTAAATAAATCTATAACTCCGTTCTGAAGCATTTAAAACATTATTATAAAGAGACACTAAACACGTATTTTTGCGTGATCTACACACCATGAATTTCTGGTAAACATCGGGAGATAAATCAAAAATTTCTGGGTCTATTTTGACCACTTTAGTCCTAGTTTGATATAGGGAATTGCGGCGCCATGACGGGCAGTCTGGCTTGGATAGTGAGAGAAGCAGGATGTATGCAGGTTAGATTGAGGCGAGCGAACCTCGGGTGACTTAGGCATGAAACGAGTCTGTACCTTGGCGGGCATGATGGCGGATAGACGCCATATTGGGATTTTTCAGTTACATAGTAAAGTGTTGGGAATTTGAACTTTGAACTTTACTGGGGGAAATATTGGTTCTGGTTATGCTTGATAACTTGCAATTTTCGTGTGATGATATTCCGATGCCTTGCTAACTGAACAGTTGTAATACAGTGACATTTTTGAATATATGTGAATAGTGAAACTTCAAACCTGACTTTCATTTAATAGTATACCCTTCCTGTTTGGGGAATAACGAACAGGTGGCGACCATCTTGAAAACCAGTTAGCATTTTCCATAGGCAATTCACGGTCAACAAACTATTTTAAGAACTTCAAATATTTTCCAGTGATAAGTAAGTGAACTATAGTTGAGGAACGTACAGCTGGTATCTGACCCCCAAGATCCAGTTAGGTTCCTTACATGATGTCAGCATTAGATTAACAATTCAAGAGAACTAAAACATTAGTTGATGTATGTCCATTGTAAAAATATAAAATCAAAAAATAATTTGGTTGAATGTGAAATGCACTATTGATGTACTAATAAAAAATCCTAGCAGCATAAAATAATATGAGACTAACTGGGTAACAGTTAGGTATAACTGAAAATAGATTGATTCATGAACTTTAGATGAATGGATGTTTGAAGCAGTGGTAGTGATGTAAATTTGCACTAAACCATTGTAACCATCCTCCTTACTTTGTAGCTGAGTGGTGTTGGATACATGGCAAGTGTAACACAGATAAATACAGAGCAGATTGCTGTGTGAACGAAGGACTATTGTTATAATTGTTTGAGGAAGAACTAGTGGGAAAGATCATGTGGTATGAAAAGATAATTGTGGAACAGGAAGGGAGAGTAGGAATAGGGGATGATAATTAAACAAAGAAAAAAATAAAGAAAAAATGAAAAATGCATATATTTACAAAAATGGGTCTTGTGTTTATATGAGAATGGGAAGCAAAACAGAGTTATTGAAGAATGACAGGGTGTCCGCAAAATCTTATCCACTGCTACAAACATCATTCAGTAGCCCACCAAACCTGGAGATTATCCTTGACCACAAATACAACTGCTTACCTACACTACTCCATGGTTCCTTTCACTGTATTAGAAATATTAGCACCACCCAGCTACCACAACCTAATCTATCCTCATTATTGCAGAAATGTTTCTGATCATTGGCCGTGCCATTTGCAGCATGAGTCATAGTCTTTGGTTACAGCTGTCAGAGACCAACATGCAATCTGAACTCCATAGATGAATGTGCCCTATAAACATGTCGTAAACATCAGAAATTCACCTGACCTCAGTCTACAACAGAACTCCCTCCTATTCCTCTTCTACGATAAACCCAGCACTTAATACTTGTCAGGTAAATTTGTGATTTCCATCATTTAAATTTACTTTCATTTTTATTGGCTCCTTCACCTTGTTTTTCCTAATCTTAAAAGATCAAGGGGGGCATCTAATTTCCTGTGTGCAGCTTTAACAGTAGGTTTATTTTTTCTACTTATGTTTGATTGATTACAACTAATTAAAAATTGTCTACATATAAAATAAAGTGAAAGTTCAATTATTGGGGATTAAAATAATTTCCTGAAATGAACACATTTGTAAATTACTTACAGGAATCTCCATTTCCTTATTAGAGAGACTGACATTATCACCAAACTCTCCACTGATCTCAGAGTTGAGATCAAATGATACTGGTTCCTGAAACAAAATGTTTCTTGTAAGTTTGTTTATTAGTATTTTTTAATATGTTTGATGCATTCAGTGTATTTCAAACATGGTGTTATCGAATTTCTAAAACAAGTAGACACATAAAGATGTATCTCATAGTATAAGCCAGATGTGTTAGCAATGGCATAATGTGTCATTCTGTTGCAAACTTACTGCTAGTTTGATTTAGATGAAGCTACTATTTTATTCCTATTTTTATGCAAATTTCTGTAATAATTATTTTTCTATTATCATTTATTTGTTGAGATGTTTGGCTGTCATGAAAAAGAGCTAGTCCTTATAATCATCACTGATATAATATGTTTTGTCTAATTTGAGAAATCCACTATTAACTGTCTTCACAAAAATGTACTGCAATACTAACAAAAATGGTTGAATGTTTTTCGAATTTTTAATGTAAAAGAATCAGCAGATATAATTCACTTAGACACATGTTTTAAAGAAAAAAATAAACCTAATGTGTTTAGATCAAGCATAAAATGTTTTAAACAAATCAGGATTTCTGTATACAAATTTTAATACAACTACATTCAGAAATTCAGATGATTCAGCTGAATATCAGAAAATATTTATAAATTGCTTCTATATAACAGCTATGGAGACTTACAAAATTTCCCTTTCCCTAAGTTTAAAATTAGGAAACAACTCTAACCATGACTACTGTATATGTAGCATGCAAATTTAACAATTAATTTATGTTATTTATGCCAGACATCTAACTGTGTTGGTCTGCATTTAATTGGGTTGTTACCTCTGGTGGGGGCAGAGCTGCCATGATCTCTTGCATAAAGCTGGATCGGCGGCGCTTGCCCTGATTCTGTAATTTGCTCAACTTGAGGAATACATCCTCAAGAGAATCACAGCCATGGTTGTGAAGCAGTTCAGCTGGTGATTCCTCAGCTAGGAATTTACCAGCTCGCATCAGTCCAATCTACAAACAAGTACCAAAATAAAAAAATTCAAGTTTTATGACAAGTTCAGTTTGCCAAGGGTAACAACAATTTATTTATCCTAAAGGGAGAGCATGGTGAAGTGTGATTACTCAATTGCAAGGGTTGTAACCAGGGTTATCTTCTGGGTGGGGTAAAAACAAGCAAACTTAATAAAAATACTTGTTGAAAATGGTTTTCCTAGAAAAAAAATTAAACACTCATTTAATTTATTTAAGCACCATTCTGTGTGGGTTCAGATTAAATTTTGACAAAATTTAATTTTCAATATTAAGAGAGAGAATTTTTATTTTCATATATTATTTGCTCAACTACTTGAGGGAGCCAGGGTGGAGCAAGCACACCATCCTATCTCAACTTGGCTATGCCAATCCTCTATTGTTATTACACTTGTAAGATAGGCCATATGAAACAAGTGATGACAGTATGAAATCAAACAGCAAAACATTTGATACATTCTTAGTTATTTAATCTATTATTACTTCATATGAGAGAATTACAAAGCTACAGATATTTACGTTGACTTAAATATTTTAACACTGTTTAGTATTTTGTTGGATTGAAGAAATTATCTAATGATAACAAAAAAATTCAAATATAACTACATTCCTCAAGAGGCCTATTATTTCGGATGGTTGATGCTAAAATTATTTATATGGTATTATTGTCCTCGAGATCCCGAAAGGTATTTTGATCATCAAGTGACAGAGTTTTGATTTGCTGTGCATGTGCCTCTGTCTGGCTTCAATAACCTACCCCAGTAATCCTACTGGGTAAAGGGGATGTATGGAATCTGAACCATGGATTTTCCTAGGTTACTTCAAGTGATCAATGCAGAGCTTTTCCAGTGATGAAGTAAGTTTTAAGGCCCATAAAAATTCCATCTCATACCTACTGATCAGTCATATGTCTTAATGAACTGTGCCACCAGACCACTATGCCAAGAAACTGAACTGTCCTGAATATGTCAACTTCTGTTAGGTCAAAAACCTGGTGCTGATGAAACTTAACTGTAAGATACTTCCTGTCCAATTATCATAATAACTGCAGGTGGCTATTTTTGAGGCTAACTATTCCAATGAAATTTGTTTTTTAACTATAGAAGGTCAGGTTTTCTGCACATTTGTGAAAGTTTTACTCTCTTTCAAACAATGTTGTATTATATAAAAGTGCAAAAAAAAAAAAAAAATAATAATAATTGTATGAGAACTCAAAAAAGTGTTCTGGTGGCTTTCACACATTAAAATGTAAATAACTACTGCAATAAAGATACACAGCATTGCCACAGCTACCCTCATTGCCTGCTACACACACTTCACATAATTCCCATCATGCACCTCTAAAAACTAACTGAAGCCTTGTATTCATCAGCCAGTTCCCTCCTGGTCTCGAGTGTATTAGCTAAATCCTTTATTGTGGTATCGCTTGCTACGTTTCTTCCTCAAAATGTGCATTCTTCTCTCCACAATACTACCATTATACCCTGAACATGTTTCAGTAGACCACCAACCTCATGAACATCTGATACATAAATACTTATCTTCAGATTGTCTAAAATGATGACATTATTCCTTCATGCAAAAATTGCAATATGCTTCCAGCCACTATGACCTATTCCAATCCACCCACAGGGAAAACTTTTATCATCACTAGACATACCACATTCTTAACACAGCATTTATATCAACTAACTTGCACCAGTTCGTGTGTAGGTCTCACCACTAACCAAGGGAAGGACCCAGTATCCTTTCCTTGCAACAGAACCTTCTATAAGACTTATAATATGCATCCAGCAACCACCACTTTCACCAATCACAGCACTGAGAGACCTTTCCTATATTAGGTCATACCACTTTTGAAATTTATCACATTATTTGCTACCAATCAGGGGTGGATCCAGGGGGCTCCGACATTTTAATTTTGGAGACCATTTTTTTCTTTTTTTAGCTCTATGGATTTGAGGCCTGAGGAAACTATAAATACTACCTTTTGCCCGACTCAAGGCCCCCCCCCCCCGAAACCCAAAATCCACTAAAGGCAAGCCCCCCCCCCCAAACCAAAGTCCGCTCAAGCTCCTCCCAAACTAAAAACCTGGATCCACCCCTGCTACCAATACACTGGTCTTGAATACCAACTAATCAGTATGAACATTCATTGACAAATTATGATCACCCTGTTGCAACACATAACAGCAACAACTATCTCTCTCAGCTCTTTTTTTCAACCAATGGTATACCATTATACCTTTGGTTGAAAATTATGGCAGAGAGAGACACCTTCAAAATGTCCCTGAATTGTGACAATTTTAAATAGTTGGAATCCCAAGAAGGGTTTATTTATAAACAATGCCTTGAGAAGCTTCATTCTTACAACTATAATTCTTATTTCACAATTCATGCTATCCAGATCCCCCATCCACTAGCAGTTTCTTTGAATTTAGATAGTGGGTGGTGCCCTATCTGTACATACTGGATACTAAGCATCCACCCAGTTCAAATCTTAGTTTGCCTGCCACAGTCTCATTCCTGCTTTCCCACTGCTTTCTTTCCTCACCTCACTATTATTGCTATTTATGTTTAAATTCATATTTTTATTTACATATTTTGATTATTTTTTATTTCATTTTGAAAAGTTTAATTTGAAACAAATAGATTTTTTCTGTACATCTATTTTTGACTCCACCTATTTGTAATATTTGCTGCTTAGCTCCTGCTTTATACGTATATATGATTTATCTTATTTTTCTCTATTACTGTGAACCCCAATTTCCAATTATATTATTGCTTTCTTGCCAATAACAATTTATTACTTCATATACTTAAGCGCCATTCCACTCTACCCCCTACCCTCCCCTCATGCCTACAAAAGTCATTTGTTAAGTTGCAGATACCCTTAAGTTTCATCTCTTAACGTGAAAATTTTTTTAAACTGAAATGTTGTAGTTTGTTTTCATTGCTGCCTGTCTGCCTTCATCTGTGGTAAGTTGACCTACAGGCAGTCCTGAATTACCTAATAAGCATGACTTCGCAGTAGCCTGGAGCCCAAATTTTTGATAGTTGCTCCAGAGTTAACTTTTTTCCATTAAATAAAAATAATAAAAAATAAAGTAATTCAACATAAAACAATCAAAGTAATATGAAAAGCGTGCAATTAAATTTTTTGGTTTCGTTGTAGCTTAAAAGTAATCTTAAAAATATCATAAATTGTTAAATTCATTTGTTTAATTGAATAAAAATATGATAAATTCAATTAGTCATCTACAAAACCTTTTCTCTGTACAAATAACTATTTTCAAAAACAAAGGGGCCAAATATTTTTCTGTGCCTAGGGCCCCATACTTTCTTAATCTGGCACTGCCTTCGATGACCACGACGCCAGTGGAACACATTTCGCTTGAGAATTGTTTCCTGTTACATTGTTATGTACAGTCATAATCTTATATAATACTCCTTCAGAGGAACTAAGATACAGAAACAATATTGCCTCCTAGCGTTGACAAAGCTTGTAAGGCAGCATTTCTAAACCTTTTTCAATCTGAGGACCAGTAAATTTTTAAAAATGTTGCAGACCACTAACTTGGATAGGCCTAATTTTACTATCCATATTATTGTTAACATCTGGCACATGTACCACTCTAACATAATAAATCTAAAACCATGTTTTGAATTCGTATGAAAACACAGTTCTGAAACTGGATGTGAACTATTAGAAGTTAATTATGTATTAACCAGAGTCTTAATATTTACTAAATCAAGTAAATAATAATGTTACTACTTGCTGGGTGCTACACTATACCATTGGCCTCTATGCACAAAATAAAAGACGCTAGTGGGTACACCTTTTATATTTGTTTACTTCATCACTCTTATGTTAACAATCCTACCACGTACTGCGACGCGGTTGCTCATAACTGTTTAAAACCCTAAGGAAACCGTCATTTACTTAATTTTTAGAAGAATGGTGCTCTTTCTGATGCCATCTGGAAATGAAAAGACCATTGTAGAAACAATGCTGTTCTATCTTCATCCTGGAAATGCCAAATTTTGGTACAGTAATTGAAATATTCAAGGCTTTTAAAAAGTTGTGCACCATCTGAACTATCTTCACAGACCACCAGTGGACCGCGAACCACAGGTTGAGAAGAAATGTTCAAGAGGACATTATTCGAATGTTACAAAAATGACAGCTTTCTACCGACAGTGTTGCTAACTTTTTCAAGCTCAACAACCCATGTATCTGCCCACTGCCTGGGGCAGCGTGTGACAGAACAAAGTTGTCTCCATTTGCCATTAACAAAGCGGACCTCCTCCCTTGAAAATTCTGTGAAAACACTAGAGCGCATGCAAAATTTGTGACACCCAGATATTGTCTCCATGACAGCAAAACAGTTCACTGATGTGGCCAACAGATAGCCTTCAATACTTTATTTAAGTTAGAGTAGATTGGATAATGTCACACTTTTAAATATTTATTTTTCTTTCACTACATTTATTTTTTAGTTTGTTTATTCTTGATTTGAAGGTGGTGCCACATCACAGTGTCACTACGTCTAGAGCCACCACTGTGATGAACCAAAACATTATGATCACTTTCCATTGTGAAATTGGATGCCATCTGGTGATGTTATGGGTATGTCATGTGGTAAGCAGAAAAGAGATCCTTGGGGAGTCATGCTAGCGATGATATTTGTGGCAAATGGAGATATCCACTGACATAAGTTACTTTGTTAAAGGGCAGATTGTTATTGTCCAATGTCTGGGATCGAGTATCTTGGAAACAGCAAGGCTGGTTGGCTGTTCGCATGCTCCTGTAGTGAGCATCTATGGAACATGAGTAGGTTACAAGATAGTGGATGGCCATGTCTCATCGCAGAATGTGGAGGCCACTCTATAAAGCTGGATAGGGGGCAATCTGTAGTGATCTGATGGAAGAGTATGATGGTGGTACAGGCACAAATATTTTGGAGTATACCGTGAGTGCACATTGATGAATATAAGGCTCTATAGCAAATTACCCCTATGTGTTTACATGTTGGGCAAACTATGTAATTAATTGAGATTGGACCATGGATCATTGGAAATGTGTCACCTGGATGGATGAATCACATTTCATGTTATATCAGGTTGATAGTTGTGTCTGTATACACCATGTTGTAGGTGAACAGCTGCTCAAAACATGCACCATGCCATGGATGCAGGCTGGTAGGTGCAGTATTATGCCAAATCACTGCTGTATTGTATTCAAAATGTAAACCATCATGCTATTGTTTTAGTTCATTAGTGTATGTCCAACAAACGCATGGAACTGCAAAACTTGAATAAACTCAAAAAAGTCAATATTTACACAGTTATTGTTCTGTCTGCTTACCATTATACATAGAGAAAGTAAAAACCTCCATTTTTTTAAACCATAAACTGAAAATTTCGGTTATCTTCTGTAAGTAAATAATTTTCAGATACTGAATGTCGTATAAGTATATTAATTACAAGGAAAGGGAAAGGCAGTGATGGGAGAAGAACATATATCACGAACACAAAAAAATATTGTGTATATTTTTTTGTGTGTGTGTTTGTGATATATGTTCTTCTCCTGCCGCTGCCTTCAACTTTGGTGAGTCATTTTCCCATTCCTTGTAATTTGTATTGCCTAAAGCCGTTTGGTTTTTCCTTTGTTTAATTAGTATAGGTATATTAAAATATTTTTCTCCCATTCATAAATTGTGATGAGACAGTGATTTGTAGATATATGACTTTATTCTTGGGAAATTCAATTAAAACGGGTTCACAGAAGCAAAATAACTAATTTTGAAATGGTTTGGTGTCATTCTGGGTCATATTACTTCATTTTTAGGGTTTCGATCAATTTTAAAGTATTTTTGTATTTTATTTCATATTTTAGTAATGGCAAGTTGTAAGAAGGTTTCAGAAACTGTAGTACTATCAAGATAACCATTAAGCATGTTCAGTGGATGCCAGATTTACATAGTTCTGTATAAGAAATTTAAATATAAATTATTAAATAGGCAAACAATTGTTAAGTCAGTAATTGTTAGGTTAGTAAATTGAAAGAAATTATTCAGAAGCATTTGTTTACTTTGGGTTATTTAAAGAAGTAATTTTAATAAAAGTAATTGTTTAAGAAATGTTAAGAATATCTGGAAGGTTTGAGGAGCTTTGTCATGTGCATCTTGGTGCTCCATTAAAGACTTTGGTTTTTTATTTTTGCTTGCATTACTTTGCTTCAGTTTATCATAGAAGCCAGGCCATGTTACATTATTTCCTATTTTGAGTCAAAATTAGTTGAAAATTTCCTTAAATCTATCAAAAGTATTTTAATAGTGTTGTGCATTTTCATGTGTTATGCCTTTATTTTGAATTATATTTCAGTTAGTTTGAAAATTTAAAAGAATTGGAGTGGCTATTTTATAGCATTGGCAAGAGAACTTTGTAGTATGTGGCTAAAACCTGCCATCTTTTGGAAAAGGAGGTCCTGTATATCTGTTTAACTGTCAAATTGAATCGCGAAAATGCCGGTGGCGGTTCGCAGAACTTATATACAGTGGTGAAATTAAATGAAAATTAACTCTTAACAATCATTTTTTAAATGTTGGACTTTTTTAATGAACTTTACTTAATCATTTCTTTCAATGTGGAGGTGTAATGTATTGGGACCATTGCTATTTATTATTGTAATGAATAATTGTGTTGATTGTTTACTATCAGAAATTAGAGTGTTTGCAGATGACAATACTATATAAAAGGATCAAAACGGTTGAGGATTGTAAACAGTTGCAGGGTGATCTGGACAGGATATCTAGTTGGGTTGGTAAACATGGGATGAAGATAAATGCAAAGAAGAGTCAGCTAATTAGATACACAAATAAAAAACAAAAGGTAAATTATGAATATAAGGTGGGGAAAGAATTGCTTACTGAAGACTTGAAATGTAAATATCTTGGCATTACATTTGATAACAAGCTTAACTGGGCAGGACACATTGGACAGGTGGTAGGAAAAGGTTTCAAAACTCTGCACTTGTTGGAAAGAGTGATGAGAGGATGCACGAGAGAAGTAAAGGAATTGGGTTACAAAACTTTGGTAAGACCATTGCTCGAATATGGTAGTGTAGTATGGAACCCACATTTTGACTATCAAATACAGGAGTTCGAGAAGGTGCAAAGAAGGGCTGCTAGATTTGTTTCTGGAAATTATCGCAGAATGCAATCAGTAACAGATATGATAAAAGAGCTGGAGTGGGACTCATTGGAAGACAGAAGGACGGTGGGTGTATTCTGTTGTGAGTACATTTTATCTCTTCTTTCCTTAAAAAATACTACATTATGGTATTTCTTCCTGCTCTATTGTTACTGTAATTTCCTTCTTAGTTTGTTACTAGACATTTCCTTTATTCTTTTCAGATAGTAGACTGATAAAATCCACTCATGCAGTTTATGGTCTTGAATTTTATTTCAGAGTCTGTTATGCAGGGAAAGTAAGATTGTTGCAGTTTGTTGATGTTGGGTGCCTGCTGTACAGATTATAAATTACTTCTTCTAAACAAACTTCTTTGTACAGTACTGATATGTGACTGGATGATACAACTCATTTTGACCTCTTAGGATTCCATCAGCTCCTTCACCCACCTGTACTTCACATCACACTAGGCTGTGGAAGAATTCAAAACAGTCCATTAATTAAGGCAAAGTGTCTACCATTTTCATCAATAAATACATTGAGTCACATAAATGTATTTATTGATGAGAATTGTAGACACCAGCGCAGATAGGAGTTTCCTCATGTGCCATTGCTCCTATATGCTTATTGAGAACACAATTTTTGATTTTCCTCAGCTTTTATATGAATGCCATTTGTTGTAAACCATTCTTTCAACTTGTGTATATTCTGGTCTGAGGGTGATCCAACTATGTAAGCTGAACATATAGAGTTAATTGTTGCATTCAGGGGCATAGCTATTGGAGGGCTAGGCAATTTGAATATATTTTGCAAGGATTGCTATTAACTGGAGCAAAAGTAGATAGTTTCAAAAATACATACTCTAAAACAGTGATTGTGAACAAATTTCTCAATTTCTCTTTTTATAACAAAGGCTATGTTGTTTGCTTAGTGCTCCATAGTTTCCAAATTTCAACAAAATATTATTTTACATCAAGAGGGAGTAACATCTTTCCAAAAACCACAATTATACATAATATTCCAGTAATTGATGGTTGAGAGAACTTACCATACCAGCTTGGCGAGTCTCATCGATGTAGTGTGTTGTGATGATAACTGTGCGGTTGCCATCCTTGGTGATGTTCACCAGGTGGTCCCAGATGCTGAAACATGAGAATATCTGCCCGCTGCAATGAACTGATAGCAATGAAGCATTCAGCCACTAACCAACTTTTAAATGTAACATGTTACCCCAAAAATGTCGTGACTTTTCCTTAATGCATCAGTGAATTACAATGAAAAAGAATTTGTATACTTAAAAGCACTTTTCAAGCTATAGATAAAATTTTAATTGCCAAATGAGATTCTACTTAGACAATACTATCAATAATACATACATTTAATGATGGTAGCCTATATTTCATATTCAATTCAACATGAATGTGGAAGGAAAATAAGGATACCTTGATTAAATCCTGACAGTTGATGAAGATCCTGTGGACAAGAGTGTTAATGCTTATCTGATTTTTGAAACTTGTTGAGAATAGATTTACAACCATAGAGCTCTCTTTGAGAATGTATCAGATCTTAAAATTTTTCATGATAACAAACAAAGCAAGAAAGATGTTCTTCAGGAGGGAGATAAATGGCTTCTTCTGTGTACCACTTCACCACCCTTAGAGAGCAAAATATGTTGACAACCAATCTATTAGTAAATGTAAGATGGATTTTGTTTTCCATGGAATAAAATGTGTTTATTTAGTTCGTAAATAAATAATGCCAAAGGAAATGAATGTCTGTGCATGTATTGAACTCCCAAACACATTTCAATTCTTTTGCAGAAGCATCTTCAGCAGGTTCTCATTTTTCGGCCTATTGCATATACTTATGATCCACTCTCAGCAGCAGTGACTTTTGTAAATGAGAATCCACTGAAGTTGCTTCTGCAAAAGAAGTTAAATGCATTTGGGAGTTCAATAAATGCACAAACATTCAATTTCTTTGGTGATCCACAATTTCCATATATGTGTTTATTGGGGTGGGTGAGCAGTAATGCCCTAGTCTCTAATTAGGGAGGCCTTGGGCTCAAATCCCCTCCCAGCCATCCAGATTCAGGTTTTCGATGGTTTCTCGAAATCACTCATTCACTATCTTTCAAAAGGCCATGCCAAAATTCATTTCCATTCCATGTCCTAGTTCTTTCTCCACCTTTAATTACCTCCATGTCAATGAGCTGTAAAGGAAAAAAAGGGAAATCTGTGAACTGTTCAACTGTACTTCAGTTACAACAGTGCTATAAGCATCATATTGTTTCAGAAATGACCACCAAAAGTTGGAGAGGATTCTGTGGTCATGCACCAAGTGAACTTAGGTTTTGACTGAAAGACGTATCTTCACCTGATAACTTGAGAATGAAGTAGGAAAAGCATTGGCTGGATGGTTACATTATGACCGAGATTTTTCCATGCAGAATTTTTTTCATTGAGAATTTATGACCCTAAACACAGTGATCAAGGATGATTATTGGAGATGTTGAAAGTAGTCTAGTTTATGTCAAAATAATACAGATTGGTACTGTGTAGTTGTGCTTCATTTCAAAAGAGGCATTTGTGATATATTTACAACAATGTTTCAAAAATTGTTTACAGTCCAAATGATAGTACTTTGAAGAAGGTTAGATATTTCTGAATAGAAGTTCTATCAGGAAGCTGTTCCTTGAGTGTGACAATGGAGTGAAAATGAAGAGTGAACTATAGGGAACTGAAATAAATACGGTAACACATCGAGTATGGGGAGAGGAAAGATGAGGATTTTTTCCACAAAGCATCCTGTTTGGTTATTGCAGTTTGCTTCTGTACGACTTTCATCATTTTGGAAGTAGACATCAGTGTATCCCAGGCAATTGTGGTAATGGTGTAACAATAGGGTAGGAGGAAAGGCAATATTCTGCGGGCTCCCAACTGAAGGGGGCCCCCGATGGTGGCCGGAGAGGTCCCCCAGGCCAAGAAGGTCCACCCTCCGCCCATTGTCGCCGCCCGGGGCAAGTAGTAGAGTTAAAAAAGGATCTCCCATCCAGGTCTGAGGGAGGGCCCCCATCCAATGAATTTGACACGTGCCTGAACCAGTATAGTGAATTTTGGTTTCATGTCGATTGGCAATATCATGATATCATCTCTTGATTTGAATCGAGGTCTGTATGGTTATAAATCTTTTGTAGTTAAGCATCTGTCTAATTTGTTGCAATGTACTACCACATCACTCAGTTCGGTATAATGGAATCTTAGGCATAATTTTGCAGTGTTATTTGAGGATGCTCTGGTAGAGAGGGGCATGAACTGACCTCTGCCGTAACACAGGATCCACTCCGACTGTTGGTTCATCCAGGATGAGCAACTCGGGGTCATGCACCAGCGCTGCCGCGAGTGAGACACGACGCTGTTGACCTCCACTGAAACAGAAGTAACTGAGTGTAGGCCTCGAGTGTTCCAAAAGTAAAAGTTTTACTCACAACTTCCTTTTTCATGTAATTTTTTTTGGTTACAGAATCGAGAAATGACTTCGTAAACCACAGTTATAGGCCTACAGTACTAGCTCGTACCTGTGACTTCATACACGTGGATTAAGAATTTTTTTTTGCCATAATTGAATATAGAAAGTTGTTGGTAACGAAGGATTGGTCCCAAACAACACCGAGTCGGCATAATATGACAGGAAAGCTATCAGTATATCACTCTACCGTCGAACCTGTCTCTTGAAGAGAATCAATTTCCAACATATTTCTGTCATCATTCGATAAGGTCTCAAATTTTCGTGACTACAACTGTTAATCATACTGGAAAAAATGTCCAGTGCCCTTCATACAGATTTTCTTCTCAAATTCAATTTAGCCATTTAGTCGTCAAAACGTAACAAAAAGACAGAGACTTACTTCCGTATTTATAGCATTCTTACTGCGGTTCACACACACACACACTGACTGCGAACAACCCCTGAGGGATCATTATAACGTAAAAAAGTGTACACCTACAGCATTGCAAGACTACCTATGATTTGCCTCGCATTGCACCCCTAACTTTGTAATATCTACAGTTTAACATTCAATCCGAATAACCGATGGCCCAGGCGTGACTCTTACGATCAAAAACAATTTTTAAACATCTTAGCCTCCACGAAGATTTGAACCGGAGACCACGACCCAAACATTAGTAAACCAGCGCTTTAGCCACTGAGCTAACTGCGTATTTGTGAAACTGATGACCTGATTTCCATTTCTGAAATTCTAGTATGGAATTTAAAAAACTTACTTTATTCTTAATCCAGAAAACAAAAGTAAATAATTAAAAATCTGTTATGCTTAGAAACAGGTGATTAGAGTTAACCAATCTAAATTTATGAATATGTAAAACATTTAGCCAATAATCTTAATATACACTGAAATATCAAGTACGATCGCTGCAAGTGATATTTTTTTGCCCAACCTTTTTTTTTTAATTTTAGAAAGATTGAAGAAATGTTGTCTGCACTGTTCTGCGTTTGCTCGTTCTTTCCTTTAGGAAACTAATTTCTTTGGAATCAAATTGACTTTGTTTGACAAAGCCAACTGTTAAACATATTTTTTTTTTTTATGATTGAAGTAATAGTTATTTGAAGATCTTATTTCTATAAAGTTTAGTCTTACTTCTCTTAAAGAAATTTAATAGAAAATAACACCAATATACAGCAGGACTATACAAAATTCTTTTCATATAAACGGACTAAGAGTCATTGATTTAACAATAGAGAAAATATATCTTAATTAGCATAATAGAATCATTTCTCATTTCTTCAAATACAATACCTTAGTTCTTTGATGTGTCTTCCAGTCTGAGGAAGTTGAAGGAGCTTCAGCAGGAAATCCAATTTTGAATCTATCTGCTTGGTGGTCATTCCATTGATCCAGCCGAAGTATATTAAAGTCTCGCGTAAAGAAAACTCGCCATACAGAGCGAGTTCCTGAAATAATTGAAAATTTATGTAGTTTCTGAAAGTTGCCTGGCTGTAAACGTTGCAACTCGTTTTTTAACCTGTAGAGATATCGAAGCACTAGGAAATTAACAACATCGCATTGTTTATATTGTGCACATAAAGTTTTGCTGAAACGATAATGAGCCAGTAATCCGCCAAAGGAGTGACTGCATACACGACAATGTTTTAGTTGACCTAACAATCTCTCTCTGTTTTGACCGTCTTACCTAAGAGTAGCTTTAATTTGAAATATTTGGTGGTGCTTAATTATGCTTAGTGACTGAATTCCATCTCCGATTCCACTCTGGGCGCCACGCTTGCATCCCGTGTCCACAAAACACCGCTTTCGTATCGACATCTGAGAATTGCGAACTGGGTGATGCAAACTGAGAACCGTGTGCTGAGAATTATAAAACTGAGGAACTGCATTGTCACGGGGTGGATTTTTGAACATGGTAACGGCCAGGCCCGCCGCTAGCTGTTTGAGCGCCCGCGTGCAATACCGATTATGTCGCCCCCTCTCTAACTACAGCCAGTGTTGGATCTAGGAAATTTCCGAACCGGGTCAAGATTGCCGCCCCTTCGAACATTATTTGCCGCCCCTATTGTTGCCATCCCGAGTGTCGCCGGCCGCCCGAAGGATCTGTTGAGCTAAAAAAAAAAAAAAAGGTCGCCCGCTACATAATGTGCTGCAAATTTCGTCGCGGCGACAATGGAGTGGCAACTATCGCGGGGCGGCGACTGTCGATCACTCGTTTTGCCGCCCCCCTCGACGTGCCGCCCGCGTGCGATGCACGCCTTGCACGCCCGCTTACGGCGGCCCTGGTAACGGCCACCTAAAATATAATGTCCAATGAAGGTCGTATTCATTTATGGCATAGGTGGCAGTGCCAAATTCAACTCCACTATTCTCAGCCAGAAAAGCTGAAGGCTTTTCAGCGATATTTTGTGGTTTTGTCTTCTGCCAGGTCCGAATCTTAACCCTCTAAGCTTGGCTCTTTCCGAGCCCTGCTGCCTGTGTGAGCAAGTGAGCGCTCAACGTGGCTTCCATTCGCTCCTTAAAATATCTGTTATCCTCTGCCTTTCTAAATCTGGGTATCGTATTACTACTGTATCCATTATTAGAGTTACGAGTGTATTCTCTTTCTCTCCACGTCACCTTATTAATACCTATTCTCATTTTATTTCTTATGAATTCCAAATGAGGCGCACTTGTTAATGAGATCTTCAGCGACTCACATGCCATGTCCCCATAAAAAAAAAGTTATATTACGTGACTAAAATGGAAGTACGACTTTACTTGTAATTCCAACCATGGAAGCATATTTCACATACACCAAGTAAGTTTTGTTAGAAGTGAAGGACACACTCAGCAGAAGCTGGATGCGTATGAAAGACGTTTCCATACTCATGTCAGATATCTTAAGCACTGAGATAGATGGTGATTAGAATTTAAATGACTAAAACGAAGGTACTGGTGAAAAGTTTCTACATTCATTATGGATGAACTGTTCTTTCAAATGGATCCTTATTCATTTATCGAATGGTCTTGGAAACATTATCCCTTTAGCGTATTGCAAACTTATTGCACTTACATAAAATATTGTTACAAACTAATAACTTTTCCGGTGGGAAAATGAAATACAAACACTTTCATCATCTTAAAAAAATATTTGATGTGCTTGCAGATTACGTTATCTGTCTATGAAATTCACGTAAATAATACATCTTATTAACTGTCAGATACACAAGAAGTAAGTACTACCTGTAATGTGTACCTAGAAATTTTCACGATCATTAAATGACTCAAATAATTGTTTTTAATTATAGTAATTCTTCTATCCGTGACATATATATATATATATAAATATATAGGAATGATGATTTGCAAGTAACACTTCGAAATAATAACTGTAAAACTACTTTCTAAAATTGAAATTATTTATATCTGTATACTCGATAGAAGCAATGATTCCATTTAACTTCAATAAAACTTTGAGAAAATCTGTATTACTGTTACTGAATTTGCGCGTAAATAGAAAATATGGACTTGTACTGAAACCAGGATAAGGAATTACGGGATTGTTTGAAGAGTGCTGGTAAACTAATTATCGCCATGCAACTGGATGTTTAATGCGTTGTGACCTAAGTCTCACGGATGATTTGATGCATTAATCCATCTCGTACTATGCCATGCTGATCTGTTCAATGCAAGGACTGTTCGCAGTTATCTGCTTGGTATACCATAATCTTTGACTTTAGAGTTTTTCTCTTCAACTCCACCGCCATCTAAAAAATGTACCTGTCTCACGTTACAAAGAGAAAAAATTTTCATAGCAGAAGACTGAAAGTAAGAGATGGAATGTAAATTATTTAAAAGCAGTCAAACAAAAGATAAATAAATAAAAGATTTTAAAAAACAAACAAAACAAAAAAAAAACGTACAGTACGCTCAACAGAGATGCTTGGATTCTACTACAGGCGTTAGATATATAATCTGGTAGTCATAAATTACACATCTCCATTTCTCTTACTTTGCTGACGAAATCCTGAATAATTTCCATCAGCATACCTCGAGCCCCCTCTAGAGAGACATCGTTAAATTGTTGTCTTAGTGATTTATAGGTCACGACTCGGAGTAATTCCTCTACGGGCTATTTGTTCCTATCTCCTATCAGTTAAATAATTTTACCACCTTAAACTTTATTCATTGAGGCTCAAAGTAGTTTTGTTTTACCACTCTGACTTTCACCATTTCATTTTAACACAGGTTCGAATCCCGGTTTCTGTTGGAATTTTTTAGAACTACTAAACTGATCTTCACCTTTATGAAATGAGATACGGTGCTCCATGCTTCGCATAAGACTGTAGATTCCATTTACCTTATCTTACTAAGTTACGGTAGCTATGAAATAGTGAAGAACGCGGCGAAATGAAACTGTCACTTATGCGGTCAAATTATTCTTCGCAGTCTCCTGCCCAAAAAATACTTTGCTTTCTATCATTTACTGTAAGGTCTGTAGAAAAATCTTTTTACTACCATTTAGGGTTGCACTCATAGTCTCTGAATTATTGAATATTTAAGTCGGAAATAAAAACCAGTTGCTCTTAAAGTAACTGCATAAAAACTAATTCTGGGTTCCTTTGTAGCAGGTCTGGGTTTTAAAAGTGAGTGCAACAAGATTCAGAACATATCAGAACGAAGTCTTTCTCGATGTTGAAAATTAAAGTAGAGACCTATGATATCTAGGTTAGTTAATTACATAGAAGAGCTCGATTCTTCACAGTTGCGAACTGGGAAACTCTTCATTGAAATCTAGAAAGTGTAAAAACTGCGCGAAAATGAAAAAAAGTAAAAATCCGATATATGTTACATCTTCTATATAAATCTTGTTTCTAAGAGACATGTGACTAAAACATTGAAAAGTTACAAAAAATTAAGCACTAATTATTTGGAAGCAATTTTTTACTATTTTATATGAAGATAGTAACAAATGAAAAATATTATTCAATATCAATATTTTTGGTTATTATATTTTAATCAAAAACAAAAGTTGTTCTCATTAAATCCTGGAATTTCCGTTAACAGGAAAGGTTTAAAAATGTTTTTCTGATTCTATAGAAGAAATCTGTAATTGTGTATGTGTAAACTACTGGAAAATAGAGTGCGTGTAAAGGGCCCAGTATAGGGTTGCCACTGAAAGACTGAATTTCAATAATAGATATTTCACAGGAATAGAAAAAAACCTAATGAGATATTCGTTTCCGGACAACATAGTAGCCATGCTAATCCCCACGAGATTCTCAATAACGCGAAAAAAAAAAAGAGATTAAAAATTAACAAGTTATAATTTTTTTAAATCCATTAATCTTTCAGTGGCCACCCCGTATCTCAGAAGAATTAAAAAATCGTGTTTTTGCATTTTCTTGGTACGTTATTTGAAGGGTTATATACCTGCGGCATGTAGCCGATTCGTGGTCCGGGCACGCCGGAACCCCTGGAGCCAGGCCGCCCGCCGAGTACCCAGATCTCCCCTGCGTCCAGCCGCCGTCGTCCGACAATGCAGCTGAGCAGCGTCGTCTTGCCGCATCCGCTGGCTCCCAACAAGCCGTAGCTGCAGGTTCAGTAAACAACATTTTAACTCAATGTTGTATAGAAACGTTAGTAAACGTCCACAAAATTCATTTTCAAGGCCTAGAATATAAAACAAGAAAATTTATACGAGCATTAATACCTCTGCAAGGGAAATGTATTGAGTGACAGCTACTTTTGACTCTCAAATCTCTTCCTTCACAGTTAGATTAGGAAGTTGTATTTTGCGTAGTTTATTGCTTCACAAACCACGGAAGTCGACTATATTGTGTGTGATCTCCTCCCTTATTTTCAAGGCGAGTGGTGTCTGGTACTACCCACAAACGAGGAGCTTGGAAGGGAAGATTTTGGTAGCCAAAAACTGTGAGCTTAAACCACAACAACTTAAATATTACGCTGTAAACATTTTTTCAGTTAAAGAGTACACATAATTTCAGATATAAAGGCTTGTACTCAACTTTTAAATACGATTATGAGATTTAGCTATGTTCAACAGCATAGCGACAAAAATTGTAATTGGGAGAAGTGAGATTACTTGATCACGCACATCAAATCATTAGTTTTTCCTGTCGTAAGTATGAGCAACTTGAAAGATTGCAGCATACTAATTATTTTAAAGGAATCTTGCGGTTGAGAATTTCTATATTGTCTGTAGGAGAGTATTAACAGAAAAAATTCTGTATTCTTTTTTATTTGTATCATGTACTTCGGAGTCCATTCTTGCGATGTATTACCTCAGTTCAGGGTAACTAATAACCTATTTGTCTCTTATAACTAAAGTGGAAATTTGTGTCCAGTAGCTCTTAGTAAAATTAAGCAAATAAAAGCAAATGGGAGTTTAAAAAATGAATTGTGTTTTCGTTAATAAAAACGTTAAGCACAAGTTATATGCCACGATGCTACAGCATAAAATATTTCTGCGGTGAAATATTTAAGGTTTTTAATATGGAAATGATTTTTAGATATTAATACAATTAACATTCTGGGATTCTACTTTCGTCCTATCTTTTTAATGACTATACCTACTGCATGTATAACTCTGTATTATAGATTGATAATATTTTTGATGATATATCGCGTTAGAATTGTAGTTACGTGAATTTTATCTCGCTAAACCTTCATGTTTAAAGTGTTTACTTGCATTCAGTACTTCGTTAGTGCCCGTGTTGATGTGTGGAACATTAGAGTGAATAGATGGTTTTAAACCAGGCTAATAAATTTTAATTACGAAGACAAATATCTTAAATTCTTATAACTTAAAATAACTTAAAGTTCTTAAGAGCGTATGGGGCGGAATTGGTGTCCCCTGCTGTTTGTAATCTGTCAGCGTGGTGCTGAATGGCAGAAACACCAAGTGTGTTCGTCGGATAGCAAGGAATAAGCATTATCTTGGTTCCCCGGGTGGAGCCGTCGTGCTGTGGCTTTCATCAGAGGATTGATGAAAGCCACAGCACGACGGCTCCACCCAGAGAACCAAGATAATACATACAGTGACCGCGGAAGCTTTCGGAATCAAGTAATATGTCTTCATAAGTCAACTGAGCTCTCTAATTTGATCCTGAGCATGCAGGAAAATATGAGAATAGTTCAAATTTAAATCGCGATTTGCATTTAGCACCTATTAAAAGAAGTAAATTCCAAAAATGATAGAATTGCGAGCACTTGTTCCAGTAGTCTAGCAACTAATCTGAAATACAAGTATTTTTTTAATTGTTATGATGGAGCTAGAAGTGCACTCACCCGCGAAACGAAGCGTTATTATAAAATTTCTTAAACAGCAAACTTGACACTGAAAGAAATTAAAAAGATATTTATGCCTCATAACTGTCTACGAATGGTGCATATCTTTCAAGGACACTGAAAACACGCATCGAGATAAAAACCGAACTCTCCTATTTCGAAAATATCTACAGCAAAAATAATGTTTTTCTTTTTTGTATTCTCCTTTTTTATGTTTTTTTGTCGAATGTCTATCGAGGGTTTAAAAAAAATACTCAATCCATCGGAAATATGGCACCTGTGTACTAAAAGTATGTATTGTGCTAAATTATTATTTTTTTTTATGTTAATTCTGAATACATATTGGAAACAAAGTTTGGCTTCTTCTTCATCACAAACTTATCTTTTAACAAAGTGTGAGTACTCACATGGTTCCCTTTGGCACAGTCATGTTGAGCCCGTCGAGGATTATGTTGGGCGCCGACTTAGAGCCGTACTTCTTGTAGGCCCTACGCACACATACCGCCTGTTGTCGTCGCGTCCACACGGTTGATTGCTGGGTCTGCAGTTGTCGCCGACGCTGTCTCTGGAGGGACTCCATCTCCAGGACGCCGTCACCTGGGCCTCTGTCCCCTTCCTCCATAGCCACCATCTGTGTAAAAACGTATCAATGTTGTACAGGGAATTATTTCTTGTAGCTTGCGTGTGTCAAAGTTGAACGAATGGCGTGGCCTCCTTGGACTACAACAGTCCACCCAACCAAGATATAATATTGCCGGCCTCGGTAGCGTAGGGGCTAGAGTGCTAGCTCCACGTGCCGATGGTCGCCGGTTCGAGTCCGGCCGAGGGCATGGGTGTTTAAGTGTTGTGTCTGTGAATGTCGTGTTCGTGTTGTAGTGTCTTTGTGATTACACTTGAAAATATGTACACTGGAGAAACTAATACATTGATAGAATCAGAATCACATTGAGCTGGCTGTGTGGCCTCAGTAGCCAAATGCCATTAAAATTTAAAAAAAAAAGATATAATATTGAAATGCTTTGAACTTATCGACCGGCGCTAACCATCTGAATACACTCTCTACTGTTACGGTGACGGAAACTAATACATTTGTCAGACATGTTAGATATTTGCAGTTGCTGAAAACTGGATCCCACAAAAACAATTCTTGTAAAAATAGGCCAAATCACGTACTCGTATAGTGACAAAAAGTTATGAGATCTTCTTCTAAGCCAAGTCTACACTTTACAGTCTGTATTCGCTTCACTTTGTGAAACAGAATGGTTTCTCTCGGTGTTATAGATCGTTAATTTAAAATATCAAAATCTGGTGACTTGCCCATTATGCACGCCATGTTTTAGTTAACCTATATAAATACCTCAAATGTGTTGCTTTATCAAACTTACAAATACGTACAAGCAAAGATTTCTCTCGCACTTACTCGAATTTGACAAGTACATATTATGCCTTCCATTTCAGTAAAAATTATGACTGTGCATAGTAGCCATTCTAAATAAATGATCTATAACATCGAGAGAAACCATTCTGTTTCACAAAGTGAAGTGAATACACACTGTAAAGTGTAGACTTGACTCAGAAGAAGATCTCATAGCTTTTTGTCACTACACGAACACGAGACTTGGCCTATTTTTACAAGAATTGTGTTGGTGCGATATCATTTCTTTTTGTGAGTTTATCACTTAATCTGATTAGTATTTCAAATAGAATGATTCCATTTGATGACCCACTCTATGAAAACAATGGGTAAGCGTCGTATATGAGCAATGCAGATTGCGCTGGTTTAGCTACCACCATAAATAAATAACTAGTAACTTCCAAACGAAGCATAGGAACAAAGTAAAAATTAAGGTATTAGTTGAACTTGCTGATCTCTATGCGTTAAAAAATTTTCAGGCATATGGCTTCATCCGGAGAAGATCAGTTAAGCCGCAAATATGTGCGAGAATTTTTCATGTTTGGGATTATCATTAAATAAATACGGGGAAAAACTCCAATATTAGACTTCTTATGTTTTAGAGATGAAACTATATATGTGTGTCAAATTAATTGTTTCTAGGATTACTGGCAGTACAGTGGAATTTTGATGTCGGGGATGTCGTGGTCGAAATAAAAATTTGAATTTCAATAACTTCCAAACTAAGAGAAGGAAAGAAGTAAAGTGTAACGCATTGGTTAAACTTAGTAAGCTACCTCTACATTGATTATTTGAGGTGCATAAAGTTAATAGGGTAGAAACCGATTTCACGGTAGGAGTTGGTAAGGGGTAGTTATATCGAAATTTACGAGTTTCAAACTTTTCTTGTAATGTGTGGGTAAAATTTTATCTGTTTACCAAATTTCAGATTTCTGTGACTACGGGAAGTACCTTAGAGTTTTGATGATCATCAGTGTCAGTCATTGAGTGAATGAGTGGCAAAATCGCTGAAGTTTGCATCCAAATAACATCCGAACTAAAAACAGTAACGAAATAAAATTTAGTATGTTTGGCAAGATTTCTGATAACTATGCATAACAGAAATTTGAGACATGAAACATCAATACGATCGAAGAAATTAAGGTTCAAAAATGGCCCGAAACTCTTCGAGGAAAGGTTAGGCAGTGCCGCCGTTGACTCGACTTGGCGGGTGCACTGCCGTGCACCAAGATCTTACTAGATAGGTCACCTTCTCGTAATGTTTATGCTGCTGATGCCATCAGAAAGATAATTGAAAATTACACAACACTACCATATCAGCGGGCACTTGCGCTGTTCTTAAAATGAACTGCCATTCACACAGGTCATGATGGGTGAGTAATACCACTCGGGCCTGGCATACGCAAGGACTCTGGTTCGACTCCCGGTCTGGCCATCCAGATTCAGGCTATCCGCTGACTACAAAGATCACTACAGGCAAATGTCTGGAAAGGTTTTCAATATAAGCCTTTTCGATCCCAAGATGCCTATCCCATCTCGAACGATTTCACTGTTGACGAGTCGTAAAGTCCCAATCCAAAGGAATTGGTCACCTGAACATCAACTTGCAAACTCGAAAGATATGAAAGCCGCTTGAGGTAGCGTCAGGCAAAAGTTTGAACAAAACAACTTCGACCCTTCTTCAGTTCAGTCATATATTTTATTATTATAATTATTATTATTTGATTGTTGGTCGATTAGTATTTTCACAAAAAATTTCTTCAACAATCTGTACCATTTCTTCTGCCAACAGAGGCCGCAAACTTCAGAAACATCAAATACTTTAAATTACAGAAAATTGAAGAGGGGCAAGGATGAAATTTACGGCAGTTTTCTATCTAAAAATAGTTTTCACAGTAAGTAAGAATTTTTAATGAAATCTCATGTCGTGATTTGTTTCTTTTGACGTAAGTCAAATATTTACCACTTTCTGTCGGCTTTTATTTCTTCAAGTAGCTGCCGAAATACGAACAGCTATCTCGTCAACCCCATACTCCAACGAACTTTGTACCCAACCAATAATTCAAAGACCTTAACCGTCTCTTTGACGTCATATGGCAACGTAAAAGAAAGATAAAGCTGTGCTTACTATGTGTTGTGGCAGTTCAAGTAAGTATTCATTAGCATCATAAACGCTGAGTCACAAAGACAACAGACATAAAAATTTACTCCTTGGAGGAAGCTTTTACTGTGAATTTTCTTATTAGGTTTAACATTCGACACGAAACACGTAATTTTAAACCGAAACAGCTGGTGGCTAACTGAAGGACTGGAACACTTGAAGAACAAGCATAAATCTCCTCTTTAATAATAATAATAATAATAATAATAAAAACAAATCTTCAAATAAAGATACATATCACTTCTCACCACTATTAGACAGGAAAACACATAAATAATAAAAAAGTAATAGTTTTTGATCGAGATAATTACAGCATCCTATTCACTTACATGATTATTCATGGCTAATATATATTTGGTTCTGATTCACGAACATGGTAGACTGAGATGAATTATCCGAAATGTGGACCACTTGCAATCATCGGTAATTTTAGTGGACTGTTTCGTCTGGCAACAGAAAGTGGGGATTTTTGCAACGGTGACTGCCAACGCACGTGGCAGTTGACAAGGCCTCACATCATATACTAGGATTGTCTGAAATGTTCTTGGTCTCAGTCATGGATATTTATTGCTGTAATAAAAAATAAATTAACAGACTGTCGTAGTAAACTTACACTTGTTCAAAGATTGATTTTTTTTTTTTTACTTAATGCTTTACGCCTCGTCGACGTCATTAGAGGCGGGATGGGACTGGGGACAAGGAACGGGAAGGAATTCGGTCATGGCATTTTGAAGGAAGCAGTCCGGCATTAGCCTGGAGTGATCTGGGGAAACCATGGAAAACCCAAATCTGGATGCCCGCACGGGAATTCGAACCGCCGTCCTCCTGAATGCGAGGCCAGAGCGCTAACCACTCACCCACCACGCTCGGTAAGATTGATTTCACATAATTTTCGCAATACCACGTTTCGTAATTTGTCGATGACATTGTTATCTACTGTCGGAGCCGAAAATGTTTCAGATTACCATCTTATTTAATTTTTATATGACCTTACTCGGAGATATATAGCCTACGAGCAGATTATGTTTATTACTGAAGAGCCGTGATTATATTTCAGTTCGTCAAGTTTCTTTATTTTCTCCTCATTAATTTTTTGACGTCCTAGGTGAAGTCTTACACCTTCCACTAATCTCTTCGGCATAATATTAATTTTAAATTATCTGTCAATGCACATAACATTTTTCCTACCTCTACAGTTCTCCCTTCCGATGTACTATTAACTCAAAACTTAAAAAAAAATGCGTAAAAATGTGGTCCACATAAAAATTAGAGATATCCTTTCTCCACCCCTCGTTTCCATCTCGCCTGCGATCTGTCCATCTAATTCTCCTGTCCTTGTCCGACCACATTAAAGCGTCTCAGTAATGGACACGGTGAGGTCCAAAGGACCCAGGTTGAAACCTGGAGTCTGGTGTACAGACCGCATCTATTATACGGTTTTCCGCAATCATCTTGGATAATACTGAGCAGTCTCCAATTTCCGCCTCAGAAACGTCTAATTTCACAAATAAAATAACGTAAGGCACGCAGAACACAGCTTATATCGATTCTCATATGTTCGAACTTCATTTGCGTTGTTATATAAAGTTGATACTTTATGTAAACGCAATGTTATTTCATTCGCAGTAGCTTCACGAAATTTGTTGCATACGACTGTTCCAAAGATGGAAAGAACCTCTACCTTGGTGAAGGAATGCTCTCATTCCAGAGGTCCTGTTAAATACTGAGCGGTGCAAAACCATCAGCTAAGAACAGGTTTCCTTTTTTATTTTATTTTTTAGGGCTTACGATTAGAAAGAAACGCTATTATTTTACCTTCACTTAAACTATTACTGTTATTTAATTATTTATCAATCTTGTTCCATGTATCCCTGCTGAGGAAGTACCTCTGGGATGTGAAACATGTCATTGTTGATACATATACACATAATATGAGTCATATCATAGTAAATATATATACATACATATTTTACAAATACAAGAAATAATAATAATCATACATTTTTGCAACTGAGTTTTGCAAATGTCATAATGAGTACAATTAATTATTTTCTTCAAATTCTTGAATGGAGTAGAAGGAGTTGCCAATAAGATAATCTCTAAGTTTTTGTTTAAATACATCTTTATTATCTGAAAGCTGTTTTATACGATTAGGTAGTTTATTAAACAGATGTATCCCAGAATAATTAACTCCTCTTTGTACTAATGACAGAGATGTTTGTGTTTTATGCAAGTTATTTCTGTTTCTTGTATTGAAACTGTGTACCTGTGAATTAGGTGTAAACAGGTTAAAATTTTCTATGACAAAGCTCATGAGAGAATATATATACTCAGAATACATTGTAAGAATATTGAGTTTCTTAAAGAGTTGTCTGCAAGAAGTTCTTGGTTTTACCCTACACAGAAACCTAATAGCTCTTTTCTGTGCTATTAAAACTTTTTTACTTTACTGTGTGCTTCATGACTATTATTAATCTGCTATCGTAATTTATTTCATAGCTTTCAAAGGATATTGTAACACTAATAGTGGTACCATGAACAGATCAACTTGTTAATAAACTGTTGTTGTAAATGAAACCATGTTAATGTTTTTCTATAAAATAGTTTACTTTATTGCTACTGAATAAGTCTGTTGGTCGTTTTGCAAATCCCAGACGCCAAGATACTGGATCTGCGGATATTTGAACTTCTGGAGTTTTTATACTATACCTAGCCCAGATTATCTTTCTCTTGAATAATGTTTTCCACTCTTCACATTCTATTCTCAGTACCTCTAAATTCTGTACATTAACATTTTACTTCGTACTATCCTTTTTTCTACACAGTCATGATTCTAGGGCTTCCATTTTTCGTTCCTCTCTTCCTTTCTGCTTCATAGAATGCAACGCTACACTCAAAATATTTTCTCAGTTTATCGCAGGATATTACTTAGAAGTCAAATTATCATTGTACTGTCTCAACCAATTTTACCAAATGCTACTTTGAAAGATATGGAATAAACAAATATCTTTGAACAACATTGGACTGTTTCAGTTTCAATTCTCTGAACCGTGGCATTTTAACCAAAACAGCCATAAAATTTACATCTCCGTGTGAGGACATTACCTCACAAAACTCCGTGGTCCTTCTGCAAGCAATATCAACTTCGCAATTTTATCAGGTACCAATAAGAATAAACTAAAATTCCCGTTCAGATCTACGGTAAGAAAATAGAAATACAGTATGTAGAAGAAGCAACGTTTGTATGCTTGTTAAGAGATTTACCGCTTCAAGGACTCCTGATATTAGCACACGCTAATTGCATTGCATCAGCGGGTGATGGGAAGAAAACAATGTGTAGGTTGCATTTAAGCACCAAATCAAAAGTTCCACAAATTTATCACATTTATTTAGAATTTTTTTGATTCCAAGTTTAGGATAAAATTGTCTCGTTTTATACTAGTTATTGGAGTAAAAAGGTAAAAAAAAAAAAGCTAAATAAACAGATAGAAATATATGCTATAATACTAAGCAAAGAAACTACGTTACGACATATGTTTATCAAAATTATATCGTAAAGGAATAAAATAAGTACCAAACTAGACAGCATGTCCGAATACACCAAAGGCGTGAATACATATCTCATCAACTCTTCGATCATTCTGATTGAGTTGTTTGGGAGACTTTCTATAACTATCTAGAAAAATTCTGGAATCGTACCCAAATTTGTTTGGCGGAAAACTGCCGACTCGCACGCTTTTTCGATAAATCTTAATTAATTCAATTTCCATCGAGCATATAGGCCTAATACGGTAGCAATATCCCTATTCATCTTCATAAGCATTTCACTGCCTTTTTTCTTAAATTCTTTCAGTGAAATCGTCCTTTTTCAGCACATTGCTCGGCAATTTATTCCATTTCTTGACTCTCTAACCTACAAAGAAAAATTTTGGACTCTTTTATACCTGAAATCAATATCTAGTTTTTGATCATGGTCATTTCTAACCTCCACATATTTCTATCAATCGCCTTATGTACTCCCAGAACTTTCTTCTTCCAGTGAGTCCCAACCCAGCTCCTTTATGATCAGTTACTGACTGTGTTCAGCCGTAATTTCCACAAACAATCAAGCAGCTCTAATTTGCATTAACGATAGGACTTAAACAAACAGAGGAATGAACAAATACGACGAAGTTCAGAACAAGTATGAACAATTACGACGAAGATCAGAGCAAGTATACAGCAACATGAAATGAGATCCCTCATGCAAGAATCGAATTGTTGAAGACCTTACCATTCAGTAAATTGTTCCATGTCGCATGTGTGTATCCGCTGCCGGAACAAATACACAATCTGTGACGGTCAGTCGTCGGGTGGTTTTTGTAAAAAGGCAATATTTTACTTATCAGATTGATATTTTGTCACTTGAAATTCAGATTCAAAGCGCTACTATTGAAAAAGGTAGGTAAGAAGATAACTGAAATAATAGCGCTTTAGCTGCAACGTTAAAATATAAGGATTCCCCTAAATTTTACAAAAATTAAGTATCATAATATTTTTATATTTCGTATGGTTTCCCCAAATCACTCCAGGTGAATGCCGGGATGCTTCCTTCAAAAGGCCATGGCCGAATTCCTTCCCATTCCTAGCCCCCCATACTTTCCTGTCTCTAAAGACATCGCTGTTAAGAGACGTTAAGCAGTTTAAAAAAAAAATCTATATTTCGTAGAATACAACTCTGTAGAGGAGCGATTGAAGGCTTCAACAACCGAGGAAATACAAACTGCAAGAAGGAAGTAAATCCTCTATAGTAAGAATAAATACTCATTAAAATATCCACAGATGAAATAGAAACTCATGGGGGAAAACATACACATCAATTAAAATTGGTAGTCACGAAGCTGAAGTAACAAATGAAAAAAAAAGACGCGAACAAAAAAATCAGGCTTTTTGACTTCGAAATAAGCACGACACCAAACTGCAGGATATGTGAAGAAATCTACACTTTAAGTCACAGACTTATATGAGCCAACAGTGACGTATGAAAAAAAGAAACTACATAACCGTCCTTTACCGCTATACATTGTGGTGATTGCAAACGTCACCACATGTTTTATACGTCATCAAATGTTCATAAAAAAAGGTAAAGTGTTTTGCGTAAAGTGAACATGCTGAGAGTGGTCGGAGGAAAAGTTTCGGTAACATATAGACTGTTTCGGCTTGGCGCCGCATTGTCGGCATTGAAGAATGTGAGGTCAGGAGTGTTAGAACTTAGAAGGAAGGGGAGATTACCTCCTTAAGTTGGCAAGAGCGAATAACCGAGCGTGGTGGGTGAACGGTTAACGTTCTGGCCTCGCATTCGGGAGGACGTGGGTTCGAATCTCCGTTCGGGCATCCAGATTTGGCTTTTCCATGGTTTCCCCAAGTCACTCCAGGCGAATGCCGGGATGCTTCCTTCAAAAAGGCCATGGCCGAATTCCTTCCCGTTCCTTGTACCCAGTCCCATCCCGCCTCTAATGACCTTAGCCGTTGACGAAGCGTAAAGTCATAAGTAAAAAAAAAAAAGCTAATACAGTTATATTAATTTGTGAGATGCAGGAGCACCAGGAAGGACTTCACATGGTAATATAATATTCTTTCTGATTGGACAGTTTTAACATTTCGCTGCCAACGTGTTTAGGCCCAGAGCGACCCTGGGAGCAATGAAAATTGCAACATTGTGTTCCTGTGTTCCAGCAATTAACAACCTATTCATCGAGTGAGCTAGCGTGGAACAGTGCTTGTTTAATGCATGTCTAATGGTCGCCCTTCTGGAACAGAACTCTGACATTTATTAATGTTTTATGCGAATTTATTTCAGATTAATTAACAGTTTTTTAAATTTCTTATTGCTACAATGAAACATAGTTGTTTTAATTAATTTCATTCGTTTTCCTATTCAATTGTGAGGCAAAACTCTGTCCTAACTTTTCCTATTTTGGAGTGGCGCCCTTGGAAATATTTATCTTAATAACTAATTAAATAAAATCAAACTCAAAGATAAAATTATCATCGTTTTGAAATGCTCATGACCAGACGAGGTATAGAGACCATTTCAACATTCAGCCTAGTAAAATAATGTGCCCACAGATTGACCTTATCCCGATGCTAATGAAATATCCACGTATTGGATTCTGACTTTAAAATCTGTTATAGTGAGTTAATAACTTGATAGTAAGTATGATGTCAACAGGAGGAAACACTTGAGAGATGAGCCAATGAAACACTTCCTAGGAAACACTTCCTAGATTTTTCGAGATGAAAAACAGAAAAAACAAGAAAGAATTTTTTTCGCTTGCATGTCTGAATTAAGGAATCAATTGAAATCTGTTTCATAGTGTTATTTTCTATGTTTGTATAATTATGTTTCATGGGTCTTGAAAAAGGTCTGGAACTGTTACATAGCATAGCATAGCAGCATATTTCTGCTCAACTTGTTTTCTGTGTCTTTTTTGACAAAGTAAAACATGGTTTGTATGCAAAAAATACAGTTCGTTTGTGAAAAACATAAAATATGTAAATCAGAAAGCTGGTGTGGTGCACTTTTCTGCTGGATTGCAATGGTATAGTTGATGTTATATTAAGTACAACTCAGGAAGCATCAATAATGAGGTACATTTCGTGGAAAAATTGGATTACTACGTGTCATGCAGATGTACAGTAATAAATTTCCTGTAAATGAACAGGAATCTTGCGTATGGTGAAAGGCCAAGATTTTATTCACGTTTGACAATTCGATTCTCGCCTTTGCTGCGTTAAACAGAAGGTCACATGTGAACAATTATCCACATTTTGGCAACCCAAGCCATGTGAAGAATTAAAGTGGCCTGCCTAAATGGCTAAGGCGAAGGTGAGACTGATACATCCTTCGATTCGCTGTGCAAGCTCGTTTTCGTTTGGGAAATTATGACGAGCGATAGAAGAGCACAGAAGGCAAGACACCTGAATGAGCAAGAGAACGAATACAGTCAAAGAATAGTTCGGAATATGCGCAGCAAGGGAGCAAAACTGTGGCAGCCACCATAAAAATGCTGCAGACACTTCAGTGTTTGAGGCGATAACCAGCACTTTCTAGGGCGACTCGCTGCCGCCTTCACGATTCTCAACCCGCCTAGTCACGACAGTAAGGAGTGGTGTCTCTGCTCCCGACAAATCGTCAAGCCGATAGTAGAACATCTAGCACATATTGGTAAAAACATCCTCGGCCAATAAATATGTAACGTCCACAGAAAAAAAATCTGTATTTGACTATAATTATGTCACATGTCGGGAATTTCAATAAATGATAAATTAATTCATTTATATCCGCCTTGTCATATGATAACTAATATATATCAATATTAATAAAAAGCCAGCTTGGTCTTTATGTCAACGTGTCTGCAACACTCATGCGCTTGACCTTCGTTGGTGGACTAGGAACGGCCAACGATACTTTCACTCTCTATCTACAGACAACGCTTTTGCAGCAACCTACGAATGAGGGTTTTTTTCTGTTTCTTTTACGGTTCAATATGTTTTAAATTGCAAATCAACCATAAGGATAGGCACGTATTTCGTTTGATTACACACGTTAACTATAAAGAGGATTGTGCAATGGAATGAGGTCGAGCCGTTATGAAATCATTACAATATCTAGGTTATGAGCATTATTAAATAAGTATTATATTTACTTAAGCAACTGGAAATAATTTAATTCGCATTATACAGCATTAATCCATCATTTTTGACCGGTTTTGGAATTATTTACAATAGATGTAGATGTCTTCGTTATATTATGTGTCCATAGATGTTGCTGTTGTAGGAAGCTAAGAAATATGTAGAAGACAAAATCAATGTTATAAGAGCTATTTAATGAGTTAAGCAATTGCGGAGGAATCAATTCAGTAACACTACGTTTAACCAGTCGTTTTGACACCCTTAAACTCTGGTAATTAACTAATTATAATAATTAAGAAATACTCTCCTGTATGGATTAGTGTGTTAAGGTGCTGCAAACTGATCGGGGAGGTACAACGGGACCGGGTATGACTGCTGGTCCCCGCGGTACCGGCCGTCTTGATTGTTGTTTTAGGCGGCTTCCACAGTCATCTAGGCGAATACTGGTATGATACGCAATCATCACCTCACAAAATAAACATTCACAAATAAACCACACAGAACAAGACAAGTTACACGATTCGAAGACAGACGGTAATACAAGCTTCCCTCCTAAAGGTTAACACTGCCGGCTATACTAAGACCGGTTTGAATTCTGGTAGGACACAGGTCCTCTCATGATTCACACTGGCCGCCTGTGTAAAACAGGGGACTGGTTGCAAGTAGTCCTAATTCTTGCCGATTTGTTTTGTTGCAGGTGTACCTGCAAGATCATCATCATTGGGGACCATCTCCTGTTTCCCGGGTGTGGTTTGCGAGCCTTCCTGTGTGCCTTTTTTGGTGGCTATAGACGATCATCTTCCTTTTATCGTGGTATCATACAGAACCATTAACTCAGCTCCTTGACTAATTTTTGCATGGTGGTTGTGGACATGCTTCATTTCAATCGGCCGGGATGGTAGAATGCCAAAGTCCAGGTAGGGACCAAGTCCTATGAGGTATAACTCAGACAGTTGACGACGGATTTGGGGTAAGACCTCAACGGCATCTGCGATAGAGAAGAAGTTCTACGGTATGATGTAAATGGCGAAGAAGGCAACCCATTTTCTTAAGGAAAACTGACAAGGTTATCAATGCCTTGTGATGAAGAGGGATCTTCAATGGTTAGGGAAGTAAAAGCCAACAAAAAATTCAATCCTGTATTATGTTCAGAAAGGCAACAAAATAGTAACAAAGTGTTGCATTCAAAGTTAAAGATACGAATAAATACGGGCGTAACGAAATATGTATAATTATTGCTTGGTCACAGAACCAACCATTTGTCAGAGTCAAAACCCAAAGACCCAGTCAACTGAGTAAACTTCGTTGTGTGCTTAAGAAGTTATACTGACCAAGCTGAATTAAGAAATGTTCGAACGTAATGCAGTTGTTGGTTGCAAGTAGTTATAGGTGGAGGGGGGGGGGGGGGGGGGGAAGCAGTAGACGATCACCTCTTTATGGTGAGAAAGTTTTTTGTACATTCCTCCAATCATAACCGACAGTAATAAGCAAGATTTAAACATTAACCTTTTCATTCGAACAATTTTCCCGAGCTTGTTAAAATGCCCCTATATCAGACAAGGGCAAGGCGTGCTAGCCATGTCGATTACGGCTTTAGGAGGTTTTCCGCGTTCACCTCGGCAATGCCGGGATATTCCTCACTCTTCGCTTCAAAGAATATATGCTACACAGGTTCTTCCTTCAGTGTAAATTTATGTTCCAAATTCATTCAAGCTGATGTCTGTATGGCTAATGATTTGTAGCGCTAGTGAACGCTTGCTTGAGCTCCGAGAGCAGAGGACATGCAATGTTTCGTCTTTCGTTGACAGTTTCGTATGACGTTACACAGATGCTCCTTGCTGCTGGTCTAATTCGGATCTGCACGAAGGAAAAAAAGCTGACAGAAGCAAGTAATTTTTCGACAAGAACTAAAAACAAAATCAAATCATGAGATTTTTATTCGGAATCCTCATTGCCTCATAAACTGTTTCAGTTAGCACAATCCTCTGTGCCACTTTTCTGTAGTCGAAATTATTTTCTTTTCTTACAACTGGTGGTTCTTGTAGATAGGAGATTACTAAGGAGGTTTATTTGTGAACAGACTGATCGCAGAACAAAACGGGAAAAACGTTGACTCGTAAACTGTTTCAGTTAGCACAATCCTCTGTGCCACTTTTCTGTAGTCGAAATTATTTTCTTTTCTTACAACTGGTGGTTCTTGTAGATAAGAGATTACTAAGGAGGTTTATTTGTGAACAGACTGATCGCAGAACAAAACGGGAAAAACGTAACTCTTACCGGGGTCGTTCTGACTGCGTGGCAAGATATTAAAAGTTGAAGTAATTGTGTTCTATGTCTTTGTGTGACAGTACTCGATGTAACTTAACACGCGAATTATAGCTCTGTTAGATGGTAAAATGGTGATAAGTGCTTTAAGAGGATAATTAGTCGAAATCTAGGTCATTACAGCACAGTGATTTCTGGAGATCATGGAAAACTTGGCGGAACTAGAATGAAAACTAGCTCCTCCCGGACATCACCTACCATGTATGGTGATTTCTGATCTGGCAACTGACAAGCGGTATCAGAATTGAGTTTAAAATACTTAATCCACATACATAGATCATAGATCTGAGTTAATCAGCGAACGTATTACTGCTAATTCGTTCTTCGGATGCAATGTTGAAAGTCATGCGATTCCATTAATATCTATCGAAAGGACAGTAAACTCCTGCAACAAGTATCCTGCTGTCCTTCTCACCAATATGAATAAGGTGATCTGCCTTCTAGTAATTTATTTATAAACAGTGATAGTGTTTAGCTGCGTGTTGATTATGCGTTATTATTTGCCGCACGAGCCATTTTTGGTATAAGCGCGGCATCTCAACCCAGCCAGTATTGCGCGGCGGACAATGCAGGCACAGTCAGTTTTCGTGAAGCATCCACGGACGTTTCTCGTGCACGAGTAGCAATTCGCAGCGCGGCATGTTCGACCGCGCTAATGTTCGAGTTGGCTCGCGCACCGACACCGTATGCATTATGCGCGGCAGCCGCATGACCCAATGTTCTAGGATTTGCCACACGTAGTGGATACGCAGCTTTGAAATCGATGGTAAGAAGTTGGAATGGTTGGCTTGGTTCTTCTGTAACTTGTGATCCATATTAACACCAATGGAAGGACGCATGAGGAAATAGGGCCGAGAATAAGATTGGGTAGATAATAGATTATGGATATAATATAGAGGTGGATATAGGGAAGGAAGTCAAATTTTTACGATATACCACCAACTAGTATGAACCTATTGCTCAGACACCTTGACATGGACGAGAGGAGATTTAAGCACATTGCAGAGACGAAGATGAATAATCCCCTCCAGGCATCCAGATTTGGGTTTTCCATGGTTTCCCCAAATCACTCCAGGCGAATGCCGGGATGCTTCCTTCAATAGGCCATGGCCGAATTCCTTCCCGTTCCTTGCCTTCAGTCCTTTCTCGCCTCTAATTACCTTGATATCGACGAGGCGTAAGGACACAAGTAAAAAAAAATAGAGGACGAATAGAAAACATCAAAATAAGATATAGGAAAATACATTAAAACACTGTAGAGTGCTTGAAGGTTGAGGCGTTAGAAGAAACGCTAAGGAAAGAAAGATTGCTGGGGCGTGTCATATAGAAGGATGAGGAGAGTATACCGATGTTAATTCTCTTAAACGATGTGTAGGGAAGGAGACCCATCGGAAGACAACGGACAAGCTGGATGGACCAAAGACGGGGAGGGCAAGAGAGTAGATTGGAGTTAAATATGAGAGGAGGATTCTTGGAAAAACTGTCAAATATGGAATGCGGATATCCCGGACTAGCAGCAGAAGTGTAAACTCTACAGGAATAACCTAGTTATCACATTTCTGTACAACTGCCTTGGTATGACAGTTCTCTAATTATGGTGTGTTTACTACAAATGCTAGAAAAACTAGTTAGGAGTAAGAGCGAGCAATGAGAAGCTGAAAGTGCCAGCTGGTGTAGTTGCTAGCCTCACCTGCAGCGCTACCGGGTTGTCAATGCCGGACCTCTCCTCTGCAGCGGAGCGAGCCGCCAAGTCCTCTGTGCTGGTCGACATCTGAAACACATAACAAATACCTACGTATGATTCATTTGATTACACACATCGTTCTAGGTGAGGATTTCAAGGAATTTTTATATTTTGTAATTTACGTAAATGTTGTTTCCGTATGCATACTAAGGGTAGCTACAGTGTATATTTGATCTTCCACTAAGGAGGGGAGACTGCAAGTGTCACCTATTATCAGTGAACAGTGCGTGTTTTGTGCTTTGTGCCACATGTTTGTTTTTGTGTGTGTGGGTGAGGGGGGGCGAGGGGGGGGGGGTTAATGAGTAGGTTTCAGCAAAAAAAAAAACAGTAGCCGGTGTTTCTAACAACAAGTGTTGACGTGAATAATTTTTTTACTCAAATACGAGTGGAACAACGATCATTCTTTATCACTTTTACCTTGATACACATGAGAAACTTTTAATGGGTAAAAACCTTAAGGTTGTTTGGATCCTCCCAAAGGAGGCATACTAAGCTATTGTGTCAAAGGCAGGGCGGGCAGTTCCTTTCCTCTAGTACCTACAGTTTAACGTGGAATCCAAACCAGGGTGCGGCCTGGCGTAGCTCATATGATCAAACACAACTCTAAAAAATTCCTAGCCCCACCGGATTTGAACCTGGGACTACTATTGCATACTTAACTGTTAAACATTTTATTTAGCTACTCAAGAGAAACTTCAGCTCATTACTTAATTGCAACAACACGTTTTTTGGAGGTTTACAGAAGTAAAAATGTACAGACTGACTATGGTATCATTGTATCCCTCCGAGCAGTCCACTGCAGTTTTTTGATGCGACCCCCTTTCCTTTATTCACCACTGGGTCCCGCCGGTGTCGTCGCTCTCCTTGGCTTTCTTTAGCTCAGCTTTCCTTCTCAATCGGTGGAGCCGACACGTCTTTGCATTTCCAAAGGACTTTGCTTCAATTATAACTGCATTCCACTGGTCTTGATTCCACTTTCTTGCAATGCACTTTTATCTCCAAATGGTTTTAAAATGTATACCATGCTAATCGATATTACTTTATCTGATTTCACGGGAAAGAAAGAACGGTATTAGTTCTCTAAAATTATATTTACTTTTTGATAAGGGCCCCAAGAAAACTTGCTTTCTGGAGGCACTAGTGTTGTATATAAGCTAGTACAATAGGGTACTCTTGGTTTCTCTGTCATTCTGTTCGCTAGGATTCATTATCTTCCCACAGATCTTCTTTTAATCTCAGTCTCCATATTTTTCTTCACTCTTGTGGCTGACTTTTATTTAACGTAATTAGCAACCGCTGGAGTACCGTTCATGTTGTCGTATCGTTTTAATCTACAATCTTGTATTTGTACTGTAACACTTTTCTTCCCCCATTTTTTCCATCATTACTTATCATTTGCAGTTTCTAAACTTGACAACAAATTTTAGAAAGCCGATTTCCACCACCGTTAAATTCTGTCAATCTCTTTGTGTTGTAGTCAATGTTTCTGCTAATTAGAACAATACACTTTGGACTGTTGTACTACCACCTATGTCCTTGACTTACAATAACAATGCAGTATTCTAGTTACAAAGTGGAATTTTCAAAAGTTCCATCAAGATTAAAGAAGATTACTAATGAATATTCAGTATTCAATTATTTATTGCGCCAATATACCCTCGTTAAAAGAAAAAAATAACCGAGCCTAGCAACCCTCATTGCCTAAAACCAAAAAGAGCTCAAGTGGGTTATTATAATTTGTAATCTCTTACACCGTTTTAATTTTGATATTAATTACAGAAGTCTTACTTCCGAGGATATACAATCGTAGAATCTTTTCTCCTGAGGCTCTTCAGAAGCACCGCAACCATTAAAATACACTTATATTTTCGGCAACAAGTGTATTACGCATACCCAATTTTATAGAATCTAGTGCTGTTATTGAAAAAAAGAATGTTCTAGATAAGGGTCAAATACCGTAACGGCAATCAAAATTTCATTTTCTTAATATCCAGGGTAAATTTCGTTTCCGTTACAGTTCAGCAAATTCCATTCTTGCTTTATTAACCACACAGACGAAGAGCTATTCTTAGAAACTACCGGTCAATCTTTGAAGCATATAGTTATTAACGAAACTGTTGTTTCTTAAGTTACAAAGGTACATACTGCATAGAGGGAGTTGACTGAATATCTGACAATAAGAAACGTGACAGCTGTGAACGAGAGGTCTTCAGCAACCGAAACGATTTAACAAACCGCGATTTCGTTTCCGCCGTGACAATAACAGTTATTAAAGTTCCACTGGCACGATAAAGAAAATGTCATGACGGTAAGAGGAGTCAAACCTTGAGAAACATCTGGCTACAGACTACATCGTTATGCGTCCATGTTACAAAACCACCTAAACCACCTAAAAACCACAATCGTGACGGCTGGTACCGGGAACAGATCTCGAACTTGGGTCCTTTAATACCTTCACGCTCGCAACATTGATGGGTCAGGTTAATATTTTAGATTTGTTTTACGAATTCGGTATTAAGTGGATGCTGCACAAGAACCAACTTCCAGCTCACCATATATTTCGATTGAATGAACCTGTGGTGCTATACACTATGGCAGGTCTCATACCCCTTTAGGAGTCGTACTAAGCCAATGATGCAATGGTAGCATGCCCAATTCATTTCCTTCTATTGTATCGCATTACTGTACAAATACATGTGTAGTTGACTATTATAAGTTTGAGTGTGTGAGAATGAAAATACGCTAGCTCTTCAGGCATGCTCTTCCGAAATATACCATATTCTGTAGTATGACGGATTCTACATATTGTAATACGCAATTTTTCTGCATCTGTTAGAACGCCACTTGTTTCTCAAAGTAGTGCAGCGGCCTGACAGGAGATAGATGGGAGGGACTGGCGATGCCTCGCTGCGTTTAGAAGCTGGCCGAAAACTGCGGGAGACCAAAGGGGAACGCTCGCCCACCCAAAGCTGCGTTTGTTCGACAAGGAAGCCGAACAAGACCACCTGCAACAACAGCTGGCTGCCCTAACGCGAGCCTGCTTTCTATATGTCACAGTCACTCGCCTAAAATAATGTTTGTGCGAGAGAGAGTACCATAAACAGACAGAGATGACTGTGTTACGTGACGACGCAAATGTTCTGCCCAATAAGATTCAAGAGAGGTTCTGGAGGGGGTGAGATGTGTGATAGCTGCGTTGAGTTCCTCCAATAGCATAAAATTGTATGTGAAAATGTTGCTAACATTTAAAAATTATTATTATTATAACTCCGCGATTCACTAAAAGTGTGTGGCGGACGGTGCATTGCACCTAACCGAAAGGTAATAGTTTGGAAGAGATATATAGGATATGGCAGGAGGCGCCCATGGGCTAGTGTGAGGAACCATCCTAGCATTCGCCTGGAGCGATCCGGAAAAACCATGGAAAACCCAGATCAGGATGGCCGAAATGTTTGTTCACATGTCGGGACATCTCGAGGAAGAGGGGGATAAAGAATCTCTGGTTGGCTCCTGGAGACAGAGGTCGTTTCCTGATGGACGGAACGGGGATTACTTGCTAGTTTAGAGAAGAGATGATTCGCAGATGCACCTCAAGACTCAACGGGCTCCAGTGCCATGAGCAGCAGCGCAGCACAGTTTAAGACTTCGTCTTAAACATAGAAGTTATTTGTCGAACTTAGCAATTTTGAGTTATACAGCTGGCTGACGATACAAGCCATGTACCTTCGAGTGATGGGTGTGTGACCTGCTGCGACTTCTAGTAACGATAAAGACAATACTGCTGTTCATACTTTCTTCAGTGATGTGCTGTACTTTCATTGCCCAGCAACGCTATCGATAAAGAAATTTGTCTGAGATACTCTGATGTAAATTCGTGTGCAGTTATCATATATATTATTTCTATAAGGTATTTTTTTGTCACAAGCCTGTATCTTCCATCATACTTAACCGAAATCATTGAATGAGGTGTCATTTTAAAGCTTATGGTCTTCCCTTTGGTCACATCATATTTTAAGAAATGAAGTTTTCGGAATTCAGCCCTTAAGTGGCGAAAATGTCAATATTTCTAAAATGCTGTTTTCTGTGTTATGAATCAAATATCTCCCTGGATACCTATCTGAGATCGTTTAATGAAGAATCATTTTAAAGATTAAGATATCCGCTTTAGTGACGTCATATATTAAGACAGAAATTTTTCGGAATTCAACCCTTAAAGGGCAAAAGTACCAATATTTTTGCAATTCGTTTTTGTGTCGCGAGCCATTTGTCTCCCTTAATATCTAACTGATATAGATAAATGAGGTATCATATTAAATATTAAGGTCTCCGCCGTGGTAACATTATATTTTAAGAAAGGAATTTTTCGTAATTCGGCCCTTAAAGGGCAAAAACGTCAATTTTTCTAAAATGCGTTTTTTGTATCTCGAGCCATTTATCTCCCAGTATATGTAACCAAAATCGATAAATGAAGTAGAATTATAAGGAGTAATGTATCAGCTTTGTGAAATCATATTTTAAGAAATAATGTTTTTGGAATTCAACCCTTAAAGGAAAAAAGTATAAATTTTTCTATTACCGATTTTTGTGTCACGGGCGATTTATCTTCCTTGATATCTAACTGATATAGATAAATGAGGTATCATATTAAAGAATAAGGCCTCCACCGTGGTAACATTATATTCTAAAAAAGGAATTTTTCGTAATTCGACCCATAAAGCGCAAAAATGTCAATATTTCTAAAAATACGTTTTTTGTGTTTCGTGTCATTTATCTCCCTGGATTTCTAACCAAAATCGATAAATGAAGTAGGAGTATGAAGAGTAATGACTGAACTTGGTGACATTATATTCAACCTCACTATTCATCGCATTTTATTCGCGAAATTTCGCACGGGTCGTCTAGTTTTAATTAAATTTGTGATGAGTAATTATTTGTTTGGAGTAACTGGCGCCCATTGGCTAGCAAAATGATACGTTAACAGTTGAATCGTATCTCGCAATACCTTTGTTAACATTGAATTTTACGCTACTTTACAAATTTGTTATTCCAGATACAATGCAACGTAAATTGTTGTGCGTTCTTGATCATTTGTTTTGTCATATAATGACTCGACCCTGCAATGTAGGGCGTTGGTGTTGTTTGCAAACTAATTTTGATTGTGTATTTAGTTAACAAGAAATACACCACGTCCGGCGTCATTTTAAAAATGCTTATTTATCAATAAATGTCAGGTCATGATTTTCTTAATTTACATAAATGTCTTGATACATCATCCTACTCATCAAAATCTAAATTAAATATAAATTATTCAAATTTAAATCTTTAATGGCAATTTAAATAAAACCAATTAAAGCCCAAGTAAAGAGCTTCTCACTTCAATACTGCCTTTTTTCTGCTCCCATCGGTATTGACGAACAACCTCACTCCACACGCAGAGAGGAAAGGTTTGGGGTTGAAAGCACGCCTTATGCACCCTTTCTGATGGTGGTTAGAAATTATGTATCTCCATCTTTCTTTCACTGCTAGTCAAGGACTTGATAGGCACTTGAAACATTTAGGAACGCAAAGCACTATTAATGCGCTTTAGCGACAATGAACAAGAGGGCAGTCTCTCTTCAGATTATACTTGTAAGAAGATTCTGAGACATATTACGTGCTTGTTAGACTAGTCGGTAAAATTGAATTGATTTCATGTTCTGTGTGCGTATATAGAAACTGATAGACCATTAAAGGAAGAGGAAATATAACAAAAAAGACAGTTATCTAGAGCAAGTTTAGTTAACAGAGGCGGTTCAGGGTCAGTCTGCTCCATCATAATTCAACTACCCTTACCCCTACATGCGAAGAGAAAATTTATCATTCGCCTACGCGGACTCAGCGTTCAGCTCGAAGAGGCAGGAAGGGAGGGGGTGGTGCGGTTAGGAGAGGGGCCAACCCAGAGCCGCCAGTTGAAGTAACAAGATATAGCATTTAAAATACAATTCTCTGCAGGCTGAAAGAATGAGTTTCAGTTGTTTTTTTAAAATACGTTCCCACACAATTTAATGAAAACTGATTGCAGTCATATTTCTACCAATATGTTGAGATCAATGAAACAGATGACAATCACAAATATATATTAGCATACTATCATCAATACTAATAAAAGGCCATTTTGGTCATAATGTCATTATCTCTGTAACGCTGTGATATCACGAGCCGGCCTTCGTTTGGGAGGGGGGGGGGCACCAGCAACGGCCAGAGTTGTTTTCGCGTTCTGCCCATAGATGTCGCTATTTTATAGAGCTAAGAAGATAGGCTATGTTTTTGAAGTGGTTCAATATAAAGAAAGGTGTGTTCTTTTGTTTAAAGCTACATGTTATTTATGAAGAGGATTACGCAATGGAACTGGGTGGAGCCGAAAAATACGATTATAATTGTTAATTATTAAGAATTCTATTTAGTTAAGAAACTGAGAAGAAATTAATTTCAAGAACACTGTGTTTAGTCCGTCATTTTCGATTTGGAAAAAAAACTAGCTAACTATACGAATTATCTCTAGTTATAATCTCCGACTAGCTTCAGTTATCAAGATATTCTGCTTATGCCTAAAACAGAAACCTTCCGCTGTGGTTGATGTTGACTCCCACCTCAGAGCCTGTAGGGGGCATTTACGCTCTGTATGGTTTCAAAGTTACCGGAGGAGGTTGTGGCCTCCACATAAAGGATGTTTACCGTTCCAAAGGTTATTTGGATGTTTAAAAACCCAGCCTTGTTTTCAACATGTTAGGGAAGCTGAGTAGATGAAATGATCATCAGTAAAAGAGCTTTATTCAAATTCTCTGTAACTCAAATAATTTATGTATAACATGAAGAAAGGAAGCTATCATTGGAGCTATAAGAGTTTCTGCATAGAATAGTCACTGTACAAAGTAAATTGACTAAGTGTGATACTCTGCTGACAAGAAGTTGTTTCCCAACTGTAGGAGCAGTCGAGACAGTGTGTAAATCGCTAATTAAAGAGTGGAATGTTTCCGTTAAAAGCTGTGTTGCAAGATGCAGTTAACAGGTCGGAATAGGATAACTAAGAAATGTTGAAAGAACAGAAGGTTCCTTCAAAATGGAGAGCTTGGAGGATGCTTTGTTCTCATACTACTATAGCGGAAAAAGATGGTTTTCATGTGGTTTTTAGTTACTAAGCAATGATTAAAAATAGAACTGAATTATCTCAAAATTATTCAGGAAAGTTGTTTGTGTGTGATTAAAGGAAACAAGAACTACCTAATTATGGATGAACGCCAGGTAGAGGGAAAAAAAAGCAACATGTTTGAACAGCACTTTGAACAGGACATGATATAGACGCCAGTTCTTACATTGAGCTTAAACGACATCGTTCCAACAAGGGAAACGACAAATGGTCATCATATTTCTCTTGTGCAGTGTTGATGGCTAACAATTTCAGATCTGAAAGAATACTGTATTCAGCAATAGAAAATTTTACGTCTATAGTTGGTAACCAATAAATGATTCCAAATGTTGTCCTTCACATATTGTTCGAAACTTTTCCTGAAACAGCTACTTTAATGGTAAATATGCTTCGTCACATGAATGTTTTGTTTCTGTTATCAGACCAAGCTCCTGTGTTTTCGGTACACGTCAAAATATGTATACTCCGCCATCCTAACAAACTATGATTCTGATTGTTCGATTTCTTTTGGTAGTCTGCACATCGAATAAGATATCCTACGATGAAGATTTATTAATTCTAATTTTTACACTTTTAGAAGAGTTTGGGGACTACATAAAATAAGTGAGACATGTCTAATTCATGTAAATGGTATTGAGTAGATCAAAATTTTTGTTCATTTTTACATTACTAGAAGTGTTTGTAAGTGACCGAGCGTGGTGGGTGAGCGGTAACCCCTCTGGCCTAGCATTCACCGAGAGGACGTTGGTTCGAATCCCCTTCCAGCCAACCAGATTTCGGTTTTCCATGGTTTTCCCAAAACACTCCAGGTGAAAATCGGGGTGGTTCCTTGAAAAGGCCTTGGCCGATTTCCTTCCCATTCCTTGCCCCAGTCCATACCTGCCTCTAATAACTTCGACGTCGACAACGCGTGAAGTCAGAAGCACAAAAATAAATAAAAATGAAATAATGTCTAACTTAGTAAATGATATGGATAATACAACCTTTTTCTATCAATGTACTGCAGATGCGAGTACACAGAAAAAGATTCTAGGCTTCTGTGTCATCGAGAACTCTTTTACTGATATAGCTGAAAGTATCTTATATGCCAGGGGTCGCCAAACTGCGGCTCTCAGAAGATATTAGCGAGGCCCTTTGATAGTATTTTTTGTATACATCTTTACCGACAATAGTAATTTAGGATATAGAAAGAAAAAATGCACTTTGCTTTCAAAGCACGTGTTAATTGTTCTCAAAAAATCATAAAAAGACGATACTATCTTCAGTACTTGTAAGAGTTTACCGGAGTCATACAATGAATTGAAAATGTTTGCATTTGGTGTTGTATCTTTGGCTAGACACAAACGTTTTCCAATATGAACCTTATCAATAATAAATTGTGATCCGCAAATAATTTATGCGTCCTTGGATTCATGTTTAAAATTAAAAAGAACAAGCTACGCACCTAACATTGTAAGACTCTCTTAGAAAATACCAGCACATTGTCCTCAGTAATTAAAATGCTTACCATTTATTTATGAATATATTATTTACATATATGTATGTATGATGGTGTATTTATTATTGAATAAATTACATTAAATGTTTAATTAAAATATAACTAAGCTTATGGCTCTTATAAATTTTTTCTGACACCGTTAAAGATGAAATTGGTTCTTCAGCCTCTAAAGATTGCGGACTACTGTCATAAGCCAACTGATGATATAAGCTCTTTTGCTGAAATGCGTTTTTAGTTTTTGCGAGATGCGCGCGAAGATCGATAAAAATTTCGAATTTACGGTTTTAGTCCATGTATCATTTAGAAATGCGTTACTGACCTGAATAAAAGGTGTCATTATGTTACCCGATTACTATGTGTAGTTTTCGTTAAAATTCGTTCACCTTAGTTTTTGCGTAATGCGGATGCAGACAGGAATAAATTCCAAACACAATGGTTTTTACACTTATCATTTAACGAGCCAAGAAAGTTTCACCACCGAATTTTGTGTTACGTTGATACAAATATTTATTTTTGAAACTCGTTTCGCCTATATGGTAGAGGGAATCTTCAATGAACTTTAGTTTTTTTCGCTTGTGTTGACCAAGAGCAGCGCATATTTCTGCACCAGCACTAGCGTTGAATCAAATTTATGTATGTATGCTCGGCATAATTACTTGTCCAACTAAAACTGCCAGCAATATAGTTATTACACGTATGTCATTGATGATGCCTTCCAGCACTAGGACGAATCGCTTTCTTAAATAAATATTTAAACCGAGATAGAGATTCGGAGGATTTCAACTTATATCGAGTTATCTGCGCTTCCAGAGATTATACCAGATGGCAGTTCTTGCAGGAGCTGAAGCCTTATGACTTTCTCATATCTGTCGACGATACGACACGTGGTTAGCAATCGATCTTACCCCTGTATTATTCACTCTATCCTTCTTGCATAGTTACGGTCAGGGTCACGCGATGTCACACGGTAGCGGCTATCAAACTGGATCTGTGTCAATAGGTGACATACAATGGTAGTTTTAAACGTGATAACCACTAGTGTTCCGTTAACTGTCTCTTATTGAAAATTTCTATTTTATTCAGGCGTTTGCAAGGCTGCCTTACGTTACAGAAAACGTCTTGCCAATACATTTTTGTAGTTGCTGAAGTTTTAAACTGTCAGAACTGTTAACATTATTGATAGAATGCTCAAACATTATTCACGTTGAACACTATTTGCCGTTATCTAGAAAATTCTGTTTAAAAAAACTGTGTGTTATCGTCGTTGTGTTCAGTTGGTTAATACGGCATAAGGATTTGGATGGGACTGTTATAACCATATCTCTCAAATCGTTTTTACATGAGCTAACACCAAGAGAACGGACAAATGAATCAACGGAAGGATTGTGCTTACTTAGGTTTTAAAGGAGGTCAGGATGGTGTAACCTTTCCGGCAAAACACGTCCGTTCGCCGGCCGATACAGTTTATCTTTTATATATATTTATGGCGTTCAGTTCACTGCTGTTCGAATCAATGAACTTCGTAAACATTAGCTGGAAGTTGTTTTACGTAACTTTACCTTTATTTCTACTCATGGAGCCACTAGGGTTTTCTTGCACTGTTGTAAATAGTAAAATAATTATGTTAACAGTTACTGAAGAATCTAAGAGGTAAAGTTGCTTCTAAATTTTCTTTTGTTAGAGAGCGCTTGTTTTTCAACTTTTTTTACGTTAAAATCACAATCGATTTGTAAAACGAAAACGCGGGCAACACGTCGTGGAAAACCTCTTGCTCTGATATTTGCAGAGTTTGTTGTTCATTCTGAAGTGGGCGAACGTATCGGTATAGTTGCAAGACTTCTCTTAAAGACTCAAGTTACTAATACGCGAATTGACTGTGCAAGCAGATGAGTCAATATTCGACAAACATTATTCGCGGGCAAGAATTTTCATGGAAAAGAAACAGAATTGCATTTTCAAAGAAATTAATAATTAATGTAAATATATTTCGCTGTCAGTATTTCCCAGTGAATGACAGAATGATATGAAACACCAAAAAAAAAAAAAAGAAAACAGATTTGCTTACGTTAGTTTTCCCAACTCCGATACCAATAAAAAATTTCTAAGAGAAACAAATTGGTTACAAACACATGTTCGAGTCCTAGAATGGTTTTTTTCGCCCCTCTGAAACAATGAAGATGGTATATTATCGCCAACGTAATATGTTACAAGTCTCACAGGGTAGCGTAATGGGACCATTGCTATTCATTATTCTAAAGAACAATTGTGTTGACTGTTTACTATCTGAAATTAGATTGTTTGCAGATGACATAATGCTATATAAAAGGATCAAAACGATAGAGGACTGTAAATAGTTGCAGGCTGATCTGGACACGATATCTAGTTGGGTTGGTAAACATGGGGTAAAGATAAATGTAAAGAAGAGTCAGCTTATTAGATACACAGATAAAAGACTAAAGGTTGATTATGATTATAAGCTTATGAAAGAATTGCTTGTTGAAGACTTGAAATGTAAATATCTTGGCATTACATTTGATAAGAAGCTTAACTGGACAGGATACATTAGACAGGTGGTAGAAAAAGGTTTCAAAATTCTGGAATTTGTTGGAGAGAGTGATGAGCGTATGTACGAGAGAAGTAAAGGAATTGGGTTACAAAACTTTGGTCAGACCATTGCTCGAATATGTTAGTGTGGTATGGGACCCACATTTTGATTATCAAATACAGGAGTTGAAGAGGATGAGAAAAAGGGCTGCTGGATTTGTTTCTGAAAATTATCGTAGAATGCAATCAGTGACAGATATGATAAAGGAGTTGGAATGGGATTGATTGCAAGACAGGAGGAGGATGAGGGTCATGGGAGTGTGCAGGGCGTATACTGGCGATGAGGCATGGAAATATATTGGTGTAGGTATGAAAAGTTGTGCATGGAAGGGAAAAGATGACCATTTCCACAAGCTGTCACTCGATTTTAGGCATAAGGGTATGGGAAGATTCTCTTTTTTAGGTAAGGGTGTCAGGGATTGGAATGTGTTACCAAGGGAAATGATGAATAACTTACCGAAAACGTTGAAAGAATTTAATGTTAAAATGTAGGAGGGTGCAGGACAGGGGGAGGATGGGTGTGTAGGGAAATTGCCATTAAATTAAATGAGCCTAATCTGTAGCGGAAATATACTTTCAGCTTATTTTACATGTTTTTCCTTTAACTGTGAATTCCGACAGAATTATAATCAGGCACTGCCAAGAAAAACTAAACGTAAACGTCAGAAAATGTACTACAATGTCAAGTGACGGCAGTTTTCTCATCGCAAAACTAATACACCTGATTGGAAAACAACCATCATATTTATATCAGCTGATATGATTCTTAAGACTTGCGCGGCCGTCTTTGTACATGATTTATAGCTTTCCGGCTTTGCCGCGTCGTTTATTGTATTATCTAAGCCTCGACGTGTGATAGAGGCAGCAGAAATCTTAAGAAATTCCAACAACATCAACGAAGATAGCGGCCTTTGCTTCTTTGATGCTTGGCGACTGTTGCTATGTGAACATAAATATAAACAGTATTCCTGAAGAAGGCTGGAGTATAACAGCCGAAAGCTTAGATAATCCAATAAACGACGCGGCATAGCCCGTAGAGCTATAAATCATCAGCTGATATGTTTCAGCAAATTAAATGTTTTAGTACTTCATGTTAGGCATTATAACCTGTTTGTTGGAAGTCACCCCGCATATGGAAATATATAACCTCGAACTTCGCGTTCAGGTGACTGTTAAATAGCTCTGATGTGGTGTAACGTGTATTTCGCAGCACCCGCATGTTGGATTTGCCAGATTCAGACCCAGCCAGGTCACCTTGAAATCTTTGGCCTGTGAAGCATATTTCCTTGCCATTTTCTTGTTCCTTAGTAACTTGCAGCGATATTAATTATGATTGGCCAATTTAAAATTCTTAATATCGAATCAGAATTTAAGATAAAGCGTTCTTGTAAACAGGAGACCATTTATAATTCTAACATTTTTTAAAAAAAATATTTGGTTCTGCTCACGAAACCATCTTTTTTTTTTTTTTTTTAATAATCATTGGTGCATTGCGATTCGACAATTTTCGGCAGGGGAAAAAAAATCCTGTACACTCTTAGTACAAAATAAAAAAAAATAATTTCACTTCTTTCATTCACCAATGAAAATAAGAACTTATTCCAGAATGTTTTCATTCAACAGAATTTTATTGAAGGATTTGCGGAATAGCGGATTAATATATTTTGCAACACTCACGTACACCATTTTGTTATTTTCTCGATTTTTTATTATTGTACTTTATTGCTGAAACACTGGAACTAACTTTGCGGAAATCTATTCAATCAGTCTGGTATTCGCGTTTTCCTCGTCTCGCAATAATATCCTGCACACACTCAATTATGTCTTATTACTCGCTGGGAAAAAAAGCACACTGCATACCATACTTTTCTCACTGTCTATAGTTATTGTTGCCTTTAAAACATTTCAGCAGCAAACTGCACTTGCTACCTGAGCAATCTTTCTGAATTACAAGTAACTAGTAGTTGTAAAAGCCATCAGTTACTAAGGAACAAGAAAATGGGAAGGACATATGTTTCACAGACCACCGATTTCAGGGTGACCGGGCTGGTTCTGAATCAGACAAATCTCGCATGCGGGTACAATGACATAGCTACATGGTACACCACATCAGAGCTATTTAACAGCGTCACCGAAACGCGAAAAGGGAGGTTATACATCTTCGCATACAAGGTGAATTTCAACAAGCAAGTACTAAACTACGTTCAACGCGATGACCATTTAATATGCTAAAACATATCAGCTGATATAAATAAATATGATGATGATTTTTTTCCAATAAGGTGTATAAGGTCTAGGATGAGAGATTTTCCATCTCTTAACATTGTGGAACATTTTCTGACGTTTACGTTTTTTTTTTTTGCAAATCATAACAGGCAAAAAGATCAACTATTGGTCTTTTTGCAAATGTGATTGAAAACACGGAAGCATTACGACTTAAAAATGCAGATCTGAGAGGTTCTGGTTGTTATGATGGATGTCATTAGTCTAGTGAGTATGCGGTTAACTTTCGAATCAGTAGTTGGAGTGCTCTGGTTCGATTTCGGTTTCCTGTGGTTGCATTTAATCAGTGTACGTGAATGTTGGAATGGTTACTCTATGTGTTCTATAACTGAAATCCTTCCCATTCTTTGTCAAAAATATTATTCATGGCTTGACGATCCCGCTATAGAACTGCCGCAACATATATGTGACATACCTGGTTCTGCGTGTAGACCTTTACATTGGAGCGTGTTCCCTGTCCATACAAAACCTCCAGGGGAGATGAACTGGGGTGGATTCCTGTTTTCTTTCCCAAGTATGATAATGTTGTGATGTGGACGAGAGATGAAAGAAGGGATATGGTGAAACACGGTGCTCACCCATCCAGGCTTACTCATTCCAAAAGACACGTCCCCATTTGACGGATGATTCAGCGTCAGTAGTGTCGTATGCTCTCACTCCATACACACTGTTGAGAGATTTGGGATCTTAACCGGTACGCAAGCTAGTGATTAGGAGTGCTGCAGCAGCACCGCTCCTATCATACCGGCCATGCCCGAATTGCTCAAATCAGCTAATCAGGTGTCTTGCGCCGGGCACTTCCAGTGTGCCACAACACGGGGTGGACTTAAAAACCTTATTAAATAAATAAATTAACGTAATTGGCTATGCCATCGGCAGACTGCGAAATATGAAAAACAGGTTTTTAAATTTGTTTAGGGCATTACGGTTCACCAGTACCTAGATTTTTTGAGCCGAGAGATTATTTAAGGCAAGGCACGGGAAGGAGTTCGGCTATGGTGTTGTCACGGCATTTATCATGAGTGATTTCGGGAAACCGTGAAAAACCAAAATCTATATGTCCGTATAAGGGATAGAATTCGCACTCTACCAACTGCCAGACACCACGATTGGTAGTTTCTAATTATATTCCGCTTTTTGTTTTTTATTACTGCACCGTAGAATCATAGGCTTGTCTATCCACTTAAATTTTATTTAAAAAAATCAAAAATTGTTTTAACGGCTCGTTCGCAGCTAGTTCATTAAAGCCAGAATACTCGTGTAATCGTTGAGAAGTTAATAAAAGGAAATTAAACATGACCTGAAAGGAGGGACCGTCCAGACATTCATCTGCAGTGATTCTGCAAACTATAATACACATAGGCGTGCAAGGAAATACTCAGGTCCTTCCCACTGCCAAACAACATTCTATGTCATCTATAAACGACACCAAGTTCGTTTTACATTTCTCTGGAATAATTATGGACAAAAAAGTTTCTAAGGTATAGATTTAATTAATTAAGCATAGGACTGATGAATAATTTGATTATCAAGGAAAAGCTAGACTGTAAACTGTAGGAGAATAATCTAGATGCTAATAGAAAAATTAGTTCATTTTCAGGAATTCTCATTAGAATCAACCTGAAGATATAAGATCAAAATAAACACGGAAATCTATACAAAATTGTGATAGTGGAATTACGTATTTTCTACGCACGGCTGTGGCTTTTCGCTTAGTTCTATACATAGTCTACTAAAAGTCGCCAAGGACATCAACTTCAATCTACTTCAAAGTGAGAGAAAAGTGGCGTTTGTGTATCAGGTACTTCTGGCAACGATAAAACTAGTTCAAGAACGGGCTCGCAATTCACCCGCATGGTACAACATTTAGCGAAACAGCATGGAGGACCACTTCTTTACACTTATTTTCAGTGTCTTTTGTGGGTAATCTCACTAACAAGGTTTGTCGTAGATTATTTTTTGACACATAATTTATGGTGCTTAGTGTTTAAAGAAGAATCGCTGGCTATAAAAGCCTTCAGTAATTGGTGATACCTCTATATCCATGCGGCGTATTCTGTGAACTTGACACTCATGGCAAAGAAGTGGCAGTGTAGTTATTGTTCGCTAGGAATGGTATAACAACTCTTTGGTTTTTTTGTGAGGAACCGTAACAACTGATTCTAGTAAAATGTAATTCTTTTTCTCGCGGCGATGGAAGAAACCATATATGGTGGATTAGGAAATGTAAACTGTATGATAACGGAATGAATTATTACTTTGCGAGTGACGCAGCCTACTGGGGGTACCCGTTCTCCGCTTGTGGGCCTATCTGGTGACAGGATAAAACGTCGTGATGGAGAGGGTTGAAGGGATGCGAGGTGGTTGTCAAGTGCAGAAGTGCAGATGCGTGGAGAGCCCGGGAGAGACGGGGATCACCTGTCAGAGGATGCTGGCCGTAATGTGATTAGGGCTTTGGCCAAGCGTAGAAGTTATTGTACGAAAATCTTAATAGAATGTCATATTAACGAGACGTCATTTTAGTGGTAAACATTTTGTTTTCGTAACAGCAGTAAATATTTACAGAATTACCCATAAATTCTTTACTAAGTGTTTAACTAATACGATACTTCCAAACAAGGCCAACTAACTATTGTTCTTCACCATCTTTCCCAAACATTTTGTGATCGGAGGTCTTGGATGATAAAAATTTAGAGCTATGGTTTTACGGCACATGGATTTGTTGACGCCAAGCATTTTATACCTACTGCCAGTTCATAGTAAGCACTAAAGGGTGAAGAGAAGTGTTTCCATATATCTGGGAAACTTTGTAACAATGATCACCGTGTGATAAAGGTAATTTTTTGGTTGTTGTTTATGAAATATTTATCTTATGAGGCGTAGATTAGGAACCATCTCGGCATTTGGCTTGATGGCTGCGGAAAAACCGCCTAAAAATCGCGGTCAGGACGCGGGCCTGGACTCATACCAGGACCATTGTACCTCTCCGATCCTGCGAGTGCCGCCTCAGCGCACTGAGCCATATTGGCGGACTGAAGATACGTACTACTGTCCAACAGGAATTATTAAGAAAACTTCCTGTATTAGTAATCAACCGACCAATGCTCTGGATGGCGTTCCACTATTCACCCGTTGAATTTTGTTCATTTATTTATCGTCTCACATGAAATGTGGACCAACAATAAAGAGAGAACGTTACTACATTTTTCTTTTGTAGCTACATATCTATTGTTAGATGTCCAAAGAACAATCCTTATAAATATAGAGAGATAAATTGTGGTACTATCTTCTGGGAAGCCGCGGGTTCGAAACCCTCTCTGGTCATCCGGTCTGCGGTTTCTCAAGGTTTCCCAAAATCATTCCATGCCGAATATTGGGATAGTTCTTCGATGAAGGTCTTGGCTTATATCCTATCCATTCCTTGTCTTCTGGTCTTTACTGATTCTAATTACCTTGATACTGACGGGACGTAAATCTCCTTTTAAGAAAAATTAAAAAAGTATAATTGTGCATCAGACTTACAAATATTTCCTGTTGCCCGCAACTTCGTTCATGTGGACTGTTAATATACGAACTTCTCTGTTAAACTGATTATGTCACAGTTAACAAATTGGCAGAGAAAGACAAGAACAGCAGCTTAATTCCTCCGAATAATATGGTATCGCTTGTACGCTGAAATCACGATAAACATTTCTACTGAAATAAGTAATACCTTTAAAAGGATAATAAGTTGCAGACACTTTTAACTTAATTACTAGTTGAAAGAACACGCCAATGCAACTGTTTAATTTATTTATTGCTGCGTCGTACGCGTTTCACCTCTCATCGAGGCATCATCAGCGACGAATTTGTGTTACAGTTTTTATATATAGTTTTATATACATATTTATCCTATTATTACAAATTATGAGCATATTTTTTATGAGATATTTTTATAGCTAATGGTTACTTACTATTTACATTTGTTAATATGGTATGCAGTTGCGCATCTCCGTTTCTTTATACAAAGCATGGTTTGCCTTTATCGTATTTACACTATTGTGCGTTTTCATCGTTCTGTCGTCTGTTGGGGCCAGATGATTTGTTTATGTCGTGTCTCTGGTGCGCTTTCGCGTCCTTCGGTTGTCTGTTGTGGCCATGATGATGCCCTTTTTTTTTAATGGCATTTGGTTACACGACCATACAGCAAGCTCTATGTAACTTTGTAGTTTGCAACTATGTATTGAATCATTCAATGTACTATAGATTCTACCAGATATAGACGACACAAGACAAACACAACACTTAATTAAAACCACCCATGCCTGAGGCCGGACTCGAACCGGCGACCCCTGCAACGCGAGGCTAGCATGCTATCCCCTACGCTGCCGGGGTCGGCATGATGATTCCTCGATGAGAGGTGAAACGCGTACGACGCAGCAATAAATAAACTAAACAGTTGCATTGGCGTGTTCTTTCAACTAGTAATTAATTAAGCAACTGTGGAAACATGGCCTGCAACAACATCGCACTTTTAACTTAATTTATCACCTTTTCTAAATCACCTCAAAATAAAGCATATCTTATTCAAATCCTGGGACCATGATCTGTGTATTGTTCCAAACATCATCAAAAATGTAACGGTAGTTTTAGCGGGGGGTCTTGTTCAACGAGAAATGGATACTAATTCCTTAGCACTTTTATCTCATGTTTTCACCTTTCCGATATCACATTAAATGAAAATTACCGGTGTCCTATTTTAACCGTGGGACTAAGGGCTGTACATTACACCTCATCAAAAGCAGAGCATTAATTGCTGCGTGAATCCCTTTCGTCCAAACAAACGGATAGACAAAAATTTTTAAAAATAATTGACATATTTTCAGTAATTCATTAACAATGCCCCTAAATATTTTTTTTCAAAAATATCTTGTATGTACAGACCTTCTTCTGGTTATAGTCTTACTAATAGATTAGAATCCAGTATATATAAGAAAATAAAGAAGATCGTCAGCAACGATGTGAACGTATTATTGACGCAGTGTTTACACTAGCTTAGCATAATTCTGGCAAGAAGGTAGGCAAATTAATGATGATATAAGAAACCAGTGTAAAAAAACAAGAACTATGGATGGCACTTCATCCTTACGAAAAGATAAACACAACATCCTCTGCTAGCGATATTAGTGCAGTGAGATATCCACTTGTAAGCATTGTGACGCAATACAACGCGGTCAGTTCTTATCACTGTCCGCGTGGGGCACTGACGTCGTCAGTAGTGCCGCTAGCACCGCAGCTTCCGTTGGAGAGATGTTCTTTAAACGTAAGCGCTGCTGTGTGGAAAAAATAATAGATGGTTTCTTAATGACACGGAAAGTCGTAAACGCTAAGGAATACATCCACAGAAACAACTGTCGTATGGCAACGATTGTCTAAGTTGTATCATGCAAAAAGAAAAGTGATTAAAAAATCACTGCCTTTCAGAACGCAATGACCTGTTATCTGTCCTTCCGAAATGAAAGTTATTATTAAAACGATACCGCTTACCTCTCAACAAATTTAGGAAGTAAAAGTACCTACATACAACGCTGGATTAATGATTCTGCTAGCCCAATTTTACTGCCTCATTCTTAAAACAGTACACATATGACAGTAGTGATGCATACTCCGTTAACATAGGAATAAATTCGCCACGATGTATTTTATTTAGGAAACATAAATTTCGGTTGTGAGAGCGTTACTATCCACTTATTTGTGAACTCCATGCCTTGGTCATGCATTACTGCTTGTTGAAATAATGACAGGCATTAAGAATTCGTCAACAAGAATAAGGAAATTTCATTTGCTAGCGGCGTAGTAACAAATAGATAGCAAATAATGACTTATGCTCCAGGCAACCATCAGCCCCAACTGTTTTCTGTGTCCATGAAAGCAAAGATAATGACGGAAGAAACTATCCGATACTTCAATGAGGTACAGAGAGACGTTATTCCAACAATATCGACCATTGGTGCTCTATGATACTTTGAAGGGACAAAAAGCTGTTTGCAAACTTTTAATCCAATAATTATTTACTGTTGGAATAGCTAAAGAGTGGGTTATGAGAAGGGAATACAGATTAGATTAGACACTTTGATCATGTGGAGTCTTGGGGATTGATACAGTGCATATTATTCTTAACAAGTCAATAATGTTACCAACTTCTAATTACTGTTCACTCTTCAAACTAACACGTTTAATAAGCACATTGAAGGGTTTCAAGCGTTTGAGATGGCTTAGTGGAAGATTGCATATGGCAAGGAATTTGTGTAAATAAAATAATTGATCTGCAGGTAGAACAGAATTGGAGTGGGCAATTTGAGCTGGTAATAGTAGTTTTTCAATATTTAAGGCACAAGACGTAGAGATTAAGAAATAATTTACAACATAAAAAATAATCATAAGTATTTCTAATGGTCTTGCTTTAAAACGATGCTTTACTGGAATAGAGTGTTTCAGTCGGCGGGACTTCAAATCTGGTAAAATAACACGAGATTTCCATGATTTTTAGAGGGTACTTTAGTGCTATTCCATCATCAAAAATCCCGCAATGTTGATCAAAAGATCAGCGCAGGTCATTTCCATTCATTAACGCCGTCGACATTACATTAATCCCCAACCAAAAATGAGAAATCACACTATTTTTTATGTTTCATAATGCGGGAGCAATAAAAGTCGGACATCTTTTTCATCATCATCAGTTTGATGAAACTTCTGTCTCTTTCTGCACTCAGCTCACTATCCCCATTACTACTTACTAACTCAATTACCTGAAACATATATTCTAATCATTGCCTTCCAGTACATCGTTTCCCTCTAACTATAACTTCTGCTAATAAATTAACCACTGAGCGTGGTGGGTGAACAATAACGCTCTGACCTCGCATTTGGTAGAGAGCGACTTAGAATCCACGTCCAGCCATCCAAATTTCGTTTTTCCATGGTATTCTGAAATCACTCGAGGTGAATGCCGAAAGTGTTCCTTTAAAAGGCTGCGATAGAATTATTTTCACTTCCTTAACCCAAATTCTTTCCCGCCTCTAATAACCTTGACGTTGTATTAATATATATAACAAATTAACCAATCACGCTTGTCCACCAGCCTGTATCCGCGTATCCGCTTTGTGTGAGACTTTTCCACAAACTTCATTCCAAATACGCCGTTTCCAAAACATGTTCACATAGTAGTTTATCTGTCTACTTTATTTTTAATCTTGTTGTTGTTATAATAAAAAAATTTAAATTGAATACAAACCTCAGGAATCCGCACTGAGATCAGAAAACGCCACAATTTTGCCGTACGACGAAATAAAAGAAATTAATTTCAAAAAGGTTTATAAAGGAAAAGCTGTTTAAACAAACGAATTCATTGGTAGGAGATTTTTTTAGTTTCGAGTCATTACAGCACCCTGAGTGTGTTCGGTGCCTGACGCGGAGCTAGCTGGTGCTAGAACAATTTTTCATCATCAGGTGGTGATGCACGATTTATAAACACTAAATTGTACCAAATTTTGGACTAACTCCCAAACCTCTCCGCGGCGCGTATAAAGAGAGGGTGTACGATACTGTTTCCGGTGATCCGTTAGTTGGATGAGGATATTAAACGTGGCGGTCCCCTATTTGTTTTTGTACTTGCGGGCCTCGATGGGTAAGTACTGCATCTCACCCTCTCCCTTACCTCATTTTTCATTGAAAACCACACACATTACTAAATGCAGTCTTCACAGCCAACAAAAACAAACAGTGACACCCACAAACACTTGCATCACTGGGGAAGAAAAGCGGAAAGTACCCCAGTTAAAATTTCTGGAAACATATGACAGAAAGGAACAACCCCCTTCAAGAAAGCCGCTGACGACTGGGACATCTGGTATGGTGAGCACCATCATCAATCAAAATAAATAAGTCAAGCAATCTTTTTCTCAAGATCACATGCTATAGTAATCACTCGTGTGACTAGTTCAATTTAGGTGGCTTAACCTGTGATAATGCAGACTGGACACTGGCACCTTGATTCTGTCAGCAGCTAATGGCGTTAGTCTCTCTGGTAAGGGGGCGTCCATTAACGACGTGAGGTGTTTTCCGTAATTTCGGACCCCCCCCCCCTCCTTTTCCTTCTGGTGAGACTTCGTGAGATCTAGTCGGACCCCCCCCCCCCTCTGTAATGACGTGAGATTTTGACGGAGACCCCCCCCCCCAATCGACCTAATAACTTTTGGAGAAATTTTTTATAGCTCTACAATCCTACAAGAAATTTCAAAACCTCACGTCAGATTTCCGTTGACCCCCCCCCCCTTCCCCTTGGTGAGGTTTCGTGAGATTTCACCGGACCTCCCCCCCCCCTATTTCATCTCACGTAATTAATGACGCCCCCTAAGTGTGCAGGCTCAAGTGGCTTGACGAGATAAATACCACGTGGAACTTATCCTAAACTACGACCAAAGCTCCAAGGTCTTCTGCATGCTATGACGGGATTCCGCAACAGGACAAGAAATTCTAGTTGAGCGTGGCTTGCTTGTAAATCATAAGCGCGATGGGTCAGTGTCTGGATAACTGAGCGGACAACTGGACAAGGCACCAGTCACTACCCAGCATCCGTGAGGCCATTTCAATGTAATATGAAGTATTGTTAGACGGAAGACTTGGCGCAGTTCTGAGAGAAACAATCTACAAAATTACTCTCAGTTCGGTATATGTGAAGTCTCCGCAATTAAATTTCTCATACGGTACAAATAAGCTGCCACTGGTGGTTACATACATCGCTATCACTTAGTTTGTTACTTACACTCAATATTTGTTTGGGAAATAAAAACTATACAAAAGATACTTTGTACGAGATAGCGAGCTTTATTATAAATGTTTTATTAAGCCCTCTTTTACTGATTCGTATTGAAAATTGTGCAAGTTTTTCTGGCTCGCTCTTCATGGGATGTGGACAGTGGGTCATTTAAAATAGGGTGGTAAATGTTCGCATGTAATTGGAAGGAAATCGTGCGTCACCTAACCGAAGCTTTTATTTGGTGTAAATGAAATTCTGGATTGCTGGGACAGGAGATTAACTAGTGTCTTTCTAATTCTAAGTCCTTGCTTGCGTTTCCCTCCTCAGCGGTCGCTCATACCCTACACTGCAATAGATCACAGGATTCTTGATTAAAAAGTCTTGGTTTTGAAAATTCGTCTAGTTTTTGACTTTACCGAAATAGTGATGAAGAAACTTTTTCTCCTGAGCTTTGTTTACTTGTACCTCCATTGTATCCTTGCTGACAACTATTAGCGACTTCATCAGCTTAATCCAAGTGCTCACAGTCCAAATGCCTCACTGTCGATATATAAATAAACGTGTTCGTTTAACGTTAGATGCAGCTTCACTAGTTATTTGCAGTAACTAGGTGTTCTATAAATAAAAACTTCCAATTTAAAGCATGTGAAAATGATTATTATTTATTTAGAATATTATGTAAAATACACAGAGACTCAGTTAGTGCACAACATAGTGTAACCATATCTATGGATATGTTGTACATTGACAACAATTGGACGAACAATACCCTCAGATGACGGGTGTAAGAGACGCTTATCAAGAATGTTATGACGGTATTTATTACATGAATTTTAAATTGTGTTAAAGTCATACATAATAGTAACAAAAAAAACCATCAACAGTATTAAACTAGTGATAGAAGCAATGGATTCACAGACCGCGAACATCACGATAGATAAAATACCTTCCATGGATTCATGATCGTCAAATTCTTTTTTTTTAATTCCACGTGTATAAAACATGACAGGTATTGTGGAAGACGATTTTTGAGGCCATAGCGGAAGAAGCAACGGCAGAACGCAAGTAGAGAGAGTTGGATGTTCCAAACCGTGAAGACAAAGCGTTTCAAGTTGGGAGTCATCAACTATGTTTCGCGAATTTCCTGGTTTGTTTGAAATGACAGAGCAGATTATAGACTTTGACAGTTACAATCCTTATTTTAAGTAGTATGTATGATAAAAGTGATGGAAGGCCCAAAATTCACTGGATTTAGCCAACGGCATTATTCAATAGAACTTGTTGAAGACATATAGGATTGAATACTGTATTAAAAGTCAACATTCTTGATATCAGCTGCAGACAACACAATTCTGCTGTCTACAACAGAGAGTATCACAATTCGTTGGTCACGTCGTATGATATTGTGTTTCACCTATGTTGAATGAATGAGTCGGTCATTTTTCGATTACATCATAAGTTCATAACATACTTACGGGCAACTTTACAGCATAAGGTAAAATTATGGACCGAGCGTGGTGGTGTAACGGCTAGTGTTCTGGCCTCGCATTCGGGAGGACGGTGATTTGAATCCCCGTCCGGGCATCCAGATTTGGGTTTTCCATGGTTTCCAAATCACTCCAGGCAAATTCCGGGATGCTTCCTTCAAAAGGCCATGGCCGAATTCATTCCCATTCCTTGCCCCCCATCCTTTCCCGTTTCTAAAGACCTCACTATTAGAGAGACGTTAAACAGATAAAAAAATATGAAAATTGTCAATGTTTGTAGAGTATTTGCAGTGATAGGAGAGCAAGTAAAATATCTGTTAATAATAAAACATCTCCTTTGTTTAGCGATTGGAAACTATTAGGGATCATTCTATTCTTTATTCTACTCTTCCGTACAACCCATTGGAGTCAGATATTAGGATGAGACAGAAAACATAACACCTGACTCATACAATGGAGATCGTGTCCCATTAAACGAATAAGAACGGTTCCTTTGACATCTCGAGTTTTCTCTGTAGACACACTTCTGTCCACGAGCGCGATGTATGAAGATGCAGACTACTCTTTCAGTCAGTCGTCTTCGTCGTTTGTCCTACAGCCAACAATATATTTCCGTGAGAACTGATCTTTAGAAATTGGAAAACTTTTCCCTGGAATACTGTCATCATTAATACTGAGTTTCCAGAAAATCCGGCTTTTGGCATCGTTGTAGCCTATATGTTCTGCAACCAATCAAAACTTTCATAAGAACAGTTCGACTTATGTTCTCATGTTAAAACATCAGGAAACGTCTAGTGGCCGTCCTGAAACCATTTTAGATTGTTTTTCCACAAACGTCACGGAGAATTCGGGTACAGTTTCTCGTTTTCGTTTACATCAACGAGAGTCATTACATACAATAGACCTACAATTTTTAAAGATAGATTGCAAAACTTAAGTTCTTCCTGTTAAATCTGGAAGTTAGTTTATATGAATCACGGTCCGGCAGAGAAGGGATACAACGGATTCCACAAATGTGAGAGTCCTTGCCTAGCAAGTTAGGACAAAAAGAAAGGTTATGTATCATCCATGATTTCTTAACATATACGAGGGAGAGGACTGCTTTGTTTAAAATTTCGTTTGGTTAAAAAATTCTATAGAATTCACCTTTTGAAAGCTGTTTTCGTTCTAGGTAATACAGTATTCATTACAGGAATTATTCACTTTTGTTCGAATCAGAAAAGAAAATCTGCTGTGCTGTATAAAGGAATTATTGTTGCATTCATCTAATGAACTTACTTGTAAAATATTATCTTGTTAATCCATTGTGTTACTGTCGAAAAAAAATCAATTCTTGTACCCATATTATGATTTCTGTTTTATTACTTACAGTATTAGTTATCATAGATGGCTACACAAGTTGTCTTCCTCGAGAAGATAGCCAAGAATATTTTATTACATTTACAAAGAAATAAATTAGTAGCTCAACAGTCCGATTTTCCTTTCAGACCACCACGGCTCAGTATAACAAAGTTTCACGGCTTCCTGTCCTTAACCAAAGATGCGGATGCAATATAGAGAAATCACAAGCTAAGCGGATTTGTCAGCACATGTTTTCGGGTCACAACAGTATTCGTGTGATTGTAGCAACCTCATACTACTATTAGATATTCCTCGGTTATTTCCTAAATTATTTTATAAGTGGTCCTGAGATGTGAAATAATTCACGCTTTTACTTACACTTGGGTAATAAAGTATACACAGTACAGGAGTGGTTTCGAGGTGCTTCCGCATGTGGCAAGATTTACACCGGTGGCGAGGACAACGGTCCTTGTGCTGCTAATGGAGTCATAAACGTGGAAAAACATTGTGGCTGGAGGCGGGAGCGGTAGTCGGCAAACAATGTAACATGGTCTGTCAAGGACAGATAGATAGATATGTTCATTTTGATCCCATGTGAGAATATCTCGGAGATGTGGAACAGTACATAAACTTATTATAATGTCAATTATATTACCAGCAATTGATAACAAGGTTAGCTACAGCCCATTAGTATAATCAATATCTACTGTAATCTACAATACAATCCCGAGTTAATTACTACATATTATGTGGAACAGTGTTTACACTTGTTACCAGCATCTAATAACCAGTTATTTTCTTAACAACCAGTTACCATAATAAGTTCACTGTAATCTATAACTACATATTATATTATGTTAGTATAATAATTTTTCACAAGCAATTTTTGATTGCATGCTATCCCATGTTAATTACTATATATGAGTGAATTTTGTAAACAGTGTAATTACATCATTTGTCAAAAGTTTCAATAGAAAGAAAAACCATATATCATTTTAGTAATTGTGGACAACTTTGTCACCTTCCCTTCCATACACCATATTATGACACACTTCTCGGTCCAGGCCTTTCCGTATTCGGTGATTTTTATTACTGTTTTTGAACGGGTAATCGAAATTGTCGACTCATGCTGCATTATTGACATGTTAGAAAAGTGTTGAAAAGTTAGAGCTGTAAAGAGATATCTGGTTGAGATGGACCAAAATTAAAATTTCGCATTGTATTGCACAATATTTATTTATGAGACAATAACTTGTTTTTCTCAACCTAGAATGCTATTTGTATTTTTATCACACCTTGCCATCGGCCTTTGCAAGGATTCATGCAGATTCCACCAGCTATCTTTAGATGATCTTCCACGCAATTCCCACTCATTATGTGCAGTAAATTGCTTGCACTCTGAGAACTTATTTTTCGACTAACCATAATCTTCCCCAAGATCTACAAACAAAGTCGGACAGAGGTCCACTCACTTGCCGGCACTGGCATTGTAGAGACTAGCTCGCTGGTCTCATATTTTAAGAGTCGCTGGTTGGAATCTAGCCTCAGGCCTGGGAGGCTTTTACTTGTGTTCGTCTTATTTTGCCTTCACCATTATGACCCCAGATTACATGAAGAAGCCTGATATAATACGTAGTACAATATGAACCGGAGCTGGCTAAACAGTCGCAGAGTCCTTAAGCCTTATTAAAAATAAACTTCACTTACATTTTGAATACAACTAGGTATAATGGGGCAGCAAGTTCTCGATGCATTCGCAGGTTGTTAAATTTCCACTAACGTTTACCAAAGATGATTTAGTTTTTAATGATTGCGTACTGACAAGAGGAAGACGCCCAAATGTAAAATTCAGATTCAATTCATATTGTGTGTAATAAAAGCTCACGGCTAGGGGTGTAATGTGGCAAAGCTATAATATGCGCTTCTTCACTATTGTCGAGAAAATGCCGTTGAAATATTCCACTGAGGTCAAAACTAGGCAGGTTCAAGAAAGGGCGTGTAGGGAAATTTCCACAGGAGCATCACAATTGAATTAGTTAAATTAAATAAAATCTAAAGAAGGTAGACATCCACAGTAATAAAAACCTCTACAGAGTGTCTCAAAACAGGGATGCATGAAAACTAACAACATCCTGGTGACCGGGGGCATCGTACTCGACAAAAAAGGAGAAGTTTGAAATGCCATCCACTAAGCTTCGTACAAAACAAGCAAAACAGGTTCAAGGATAAGTTCCTGAACGGCAAACAATCCTAAGCGTCTAGTATTTTTCCGTCGACCACCGGCTCTGTAATTAACTTAATTAAATGAATGACTTGCATAAGATCCTTGCATCAGAAACTTCGTTTCGGTGATGTTTCATTGGCACATCCCTTTTTTTTTCTTTTATTATTTCTTGTACTTAATACTATTGCTGACGTTATTATCTCAACTATATACATCACATCCCTGACGAAGGACCACCGCAAATAATGTTACACCTAGTGGGTGCGCAGACTTCCGCGGTCGTTGTTGATGTAATCTTGGTTGTCCAGGTTGAACCACGTCAATTTGTCGAAACCTAACGTTTCGGTCATCATTTTATGGCCTTCTTAAGAGTACTGAAGCCTCTGAAGAAGGCCACAAAATGATGACCGAAACGTTAGGTTTCGACAAATTGACGCGGTTCAACCTGGACAACCAAGATTACATCAACAACGACCGCGGAAGTCTGCGCACCCACTAGGTGTAACATTATTTGCGGTGGTCCTTCGTCAGGGATGTGATGTATATAGTTGAGATAATAACGTCAGCAATAGTATTAAGTACAAGAAATAATAAAAGAAAAAAAAAGGGATGTGCCAATGAAACATCACCGAAACGAAGTTTCTGATGCAAGGATCTTATGCAAGTCATTCATTTAATTAAGTTAATTACAGAGCCGGTGGTCGACGGAAAAATAGACGCTTAGGATTGTTTGCCGTTCAGGAACTTATCCTTGAACCTTGTTTTGCTTGTTTTGTACGAAGCTTAGTGGATGGCATTTCAAATTTCAATGCCCGCTTCTCCTTTTTGTCGAGTACGATGCCCGGTCCAGGATGTTGTTAGTTTTCATGCATCCCTGTTTTGAGACACTCTGTAGAGGTTTTTATTACTGTGGATGTCTACCTTCTTTAGATTTTATTTAATTTAACTAATTCAATTGTGATGCTCCTGTGGAAATTTCCCTACACGCCCTTTCTTGAACCTGCCTAGTTTTGACCTCAGTGAATATTTCAACGGCATTTTCTCGACAATAGTGAAGAAGCGCATATTATAGCTTTGCCACATTACACCCCTAGCCGTGAGCTTTTATTACACACAATATGAATTGAATCTGAATTTTACATTTGGCGTCTTCCTCTTGTCAGTACGCAATCATTTAAAAACTAAATCATCTTTGGTAAACGTTAGTGGAAATTTAACAACCTGCGAATGCATCGAGAACTTGCTGCCCCATTATACCTAGTTGTATTCAAAATGTAAGTGAAGTTTATTTTTAATAAGGCTTAAGGACTCTGCGACTGTTTAGCCAGCTCCGGTTCATATTGTACTACGTATTATATCAGGCTTCTTTCATGTAATCTGGGGTCATAATGGTGAAGGCAAAATAAGACGAACACAACACTTAGGTAAAGCCTCCCAGGCCTGAGGCTAGATTCCAACCAGCGACTCTTAAAATATGAGACCAGCGAGCTAGTCTCTACAATGCCAGTGCCGGCAAGTGAGTGGACCTCTGTCCGACTTTGTTGTAGATCTTGGGGAAGATTATGGTTAGTCGAAAAATTAAGTTTCTCAGAGTGCAAGCAATTTACTGCACATAATGAGTGGGAATTGCGTGGAAGATCATCTAAAGATAGCTGGTGGAATCTGCATGAATCCTTGCAAAGGCCGATGGCAAGGTGTGATAAAAATACAAATAGCATTCTAGGTTGAGAAAAACAAGTTATTGTCTCATAAATAAATATTGTGCAATACAATGCGAAATTTTAATTTTGGTCCATCTCAACCAGATATCTCTTTACAGCTCTAACTTTTCAACACTTTTCTAACATGTCAATAAATGCAGCATGAGTCGACAATTTCGATTACCCGTTCAAAAACAGTAATAAAAATCCGAATACGGAAAGGCCTGGACCGAGAAGTGTGTCATATGGTGTATGGAAGGGGAAGGTGACAAAGTTGTCCACAATTACTAAAATGATATATGGTTTTTCTTTCTATTGAAACTTTTGACAAATGATGTAATTACACTGTTTACAAAATTCACTCATATATAGTAATTAACATGGGATAGCATGCAATCAAAAATTGCTGTGAAAAATTATTATACTAACATAATATAATATGTAGTTATAGATTACAGTGAAACTTATTATGGTAACTGGTTGTTAAGAAAATAACTGGTTATTAGATGCTGGTAACAAGTGTAAACACTGTTCCACATAATATGTAGTAATTAACTCGGGATTGTATTTGTAGATTACAGTAGATATTGATTATACTAATGGGCTGTAGCTAACTTGTTATCAATTGCTGGTAATATAATTGACATTATTAATAAGTTTATGTACTGTTCCACATCTCCGAGATTATTCTCACATGGGATCAAAATGAACATATCTATCTATCTGTCCTTGACAGACCATGTTACATTGTTTGCCGACTACCGCTCCCGCCTCCAGCCACAATGTTTTTCCACGTTTATGACTCCATTAGCAGCACAAGGACCGTTGTCCTCGCCACCGGTGTAAATCTTGCCACATGCGGAAGCACCTCGAAACCACTCCTGTACTGTGTATACTTTATTACCCAAGTGTAAGTAAAAGCGTGAATTATTTCACATCTCAGGACCACTTATACAAATAATTTAGGAAATAACCGAGGAATATCTAATAGTAGGTATGAGGTTGCTACAATCACACGAATACTGTTGTGACCGAAAACATGTGCTGACAAATCCGCTTAGCTTGTGATTTCTCTATATTGCATCCGCATCTTTGGTTAAGGACAGGAAGCCGTGAAACTTTGTTATACTGAGCCGTGGTGGTCTGAAAGGAAAATCGGACTGTTGAGCTACTAATTTATTTCTTTGTAAATGTAATAAAATATTCTTGGCTATCTTCTCGAGGAAGACAACTTGTGTAGCCATCTATGATAACTTAATACTGTAAGTAATAAAACAGAAATCATAATATGGGTACAAGAATTGATTTTTTTTCGACAGTAACACAATGGATTAACAAGATTAATATTTTACAAGTAAGTTCATTAGATGAATGCAACAATAATTCCTTTATACAGCACAGCAGATTTTCTTTCTGATTCGAACAAAAGTGAATAATTCCTGTAATGAATACTGTATTACCTAGAACGAAAACAGCTTTCAAAAGGTGAATTCTATAGAATTTTTTAACCAAACGAAATTTTAAACAAAGCAGTCCTCTCCCTCGTATATGTTAAGAAATCATGGATGATACATAACCTTTCTTTTTGTCCTAACTGCTAGGCAAGGACTCTCACATTTGTGGAATCCGTTGTATCCCTTCTCTGCCGGACCGTGATTCATATAAACTAACTTCCAGATTTAACAGGAAGAACTTAAGTTTTGCAATCTATCTTTAAAAATTGTAGGTCTATTGTATGTAATGACTCTCGTTGATGTAAACGAAAACGAGAAACTGTACCCGAATTCTCCGTGACGTTTGTGGAAAAACAATCTAAAAATGGTTTCAGGACGGCCACTAGACGTTTCCTGATGTTTTAACATGAGAACATAAGTCGAACTGTTCTTATGAAAGTTTTTGATTGGTTGCAGAACATATAGGCTACAACGATGCCAAAAGCCGGATTTCTGGAAACTCAGTATTAATGATGACAGTATTCCAGGGAAAAGTTTCCAATTTCTAAAGATCAGTTCTCACGGAAATATATTGTTGGCTGTAGGACAAACGACGAAGACGACTGACTGAAAGAGTAGTCTGCATCTTCATACATCGCGCTCGTGGACAGAAGTGTGTCTACAGAGAAAACTCGAGATGTCAAAGGAACCGTTCTTATTCGTTTAATGGGACACGATCTCCATTGTATGAGTCAGGTGTTATGTTTTCTGTCTCATCCTAATATCTGACTCCAATGGTGTCGTACGGAAGAGTAGAATAAAGAATAGAATGATCCCTAATAGTTTCCAATCGCTAAACAAAGGAGATGTTTTATTATTAACAGATATTTTACTTGCTCTCCTATCACTGCAAATACTCTACAAACATTGACAATTTTCATAATTTTTTTTTATCTGTTTAACGTCTCTCTAATAGTGAGGTCTTTAGAAACGGGAAAGGATGGGGGGCAAGGAATGGGAATGAATTCGGCCATGGCCTTTTGAAGGAAGCATCCCGGAATTTGCCTGGAGTGATTTTGGAAACCATGGAAAACCCAAATCTGGATGCCCGGACGGGGATTCAAATCACCGTCCTCCCGAATGCGAGGCCAGAACACTAGCCGTTACACCACCACGCTCGGTCCATAATTTACCTTATGCTGTAAAGTTGCCCGTAAGTATGTTATGAACTTATGAGTAATCGAAAAATGACCGACTCATTCATTCAACATAGGTGAAACACAATATCATACGACGTGACCAACGAATTGTGATACTCTCTGTTGTAGACAGCAGAATTGTGTTGTCTGCAGCTGATATCAAGAATGTTGACTTTTAATACAGTATTCAATCCTATATGTCTTCAACAAGTTCTATTGAATAATGCCGTTGGCTAAATCCAGTGAATTGTTGGCCTTCCATCACTTTTATCATACATACTACTTAAAATAAGGATTGTAACTGTCAAAGTCTATAATCGCTCTGTCATTTCAAACAAACCAGGAAATTCGCGAAACATAGTTGATGACTCCCAACTTGAAACGCTTTGTTCACGGTTGGAACATCCAACTCTCTCTACTTGCGTTCTGCCGTTGCTTCTCCGCTATGGCCTCAAAAATCGTCTTCCACAATACCTGTCATGTTTATACACGTGGAATTAAAAAACAAAGAATTTATCAAATCCTTTACATGGAAGGTATTTTATCTATCGTGATGTTCGCGTGTCTGTGAATCCATTGCTTCTATCACTAGTTTAATACTGTTGATGGTTTTTTTGTTACTATTATGTATGACTTTAACACAATTTAAAATTCATGTAATAAATACCGTCATAACATTCTTGATAAGCGTCTCTTACACCGTCATCTGAGGGTATGTTCGTCCAATTGTGTCAATGTACAACATATCCATAGATATGGTTACACTATGTTGTGCACTAAGAGTCTCATTTTGGTGTGTTCTGTGTATTTACATAATATCTAATAAATATAATCATTTTCACATGCTTTAAATTGGAAGTTTTTATTTATAGAACACCTAGTACTGCAAATAACTAGTGAAGCTGCATCTAACGTTAAACGAACACGTTTATTTATATATCGACAGTGAGGCATTTGGACTGTGACAGCACTTGGATTAAGCTGATGAAGTCGAATAGTTGTCAGCAAGGATACAATGGAGGTACAAGAAACAAAGCTCAGGAGAAAAAGTTTCTTCATCACTATTTCGGTAAAGTCAAAAACTAGACGAATTTCAAAACCAAGACTTTTTAATCAAGAATCCTGTGATCTATTGCAGTGTAGGGTATGAGCGACGCTCGGAGGGGAAACGCAAGCAAGGACTTAGAATTAGAAAGACACTAGTTAATCTCCTGTCCCAGCAATCCAGAATTTCATTTACACCAAATAAAAGCTTCGGTTAGGTGACGCACGATTTCCTTCCAATTACATGCGAACATTTACCACCCTATTTTAAATGACCCATGTCCACATCCCATGAAGAGCGAGCCAGAAAAACTTGCACAATTTTCAATACAATCAGTAAAAGAGGGCTTAATAAAACATTTATAAAAGCTCGCTATCTCGTACAAAGTATCTTTTGTATAGTTTTTATTCCCAAACAAATATTGAGTGTAAGTAACAAAACTAAGTGATAGCGATGTATGAACACCAGTGG